>CM062816.1:1767566664-1768803952 GCA_031772625.1 Pinus tabuliformis
TTTTAAGCAAATGATCTGCATAAACTATTTTTGTGATACAATGTCCTAGGCAAAAAAATTAGGGAAGGGAATCCTTTGTAGGAGACTACGAGCGTAGTTTTGTCTTGCACGCAACTGCTAACATTCCACACCTTATCTTCTCTTTTCATAAGTACAATACTGAACTTGTGCTAATCTGCAGGACTTACAATGTCAATTTCCAATTATACATGATCAAGTGTTTAATGTATATCATTGATTAGACAAACTAAAGTCTCATGGACACTTAAAAATGTTAGATTTTGGTTTTGGCTATGTATGTCAGTGATGGTCTTGTGGACAGAAATATGCTTATTCTTAGCCAGTGGGTCATTTTCTAGATCAGCTATAGTTTTTGTTTGAATTTGAAATTCCTGCACATATTTAGGATGGTGTATTTTATGATTACTTCTAGCTTTGTTCTAAATTTTTAATTACTGTAATGAAAATCTGAGCTATGCACAATCCGTTACTCAAGGATAAGTTGGGGTAGAGCTAGTTTATTTTTTAGTAAACTGCGACTTTCATTCTTTACAAGTTTTTTATTAAATGTTATATATGATATTTTAACTCTCACATAAAATGTATTATATTGACCATTTTTCACACATGTTTCATCTTCTTGACATTTTAATTTATTGCATTATGGGACATGTTTCTTCTCACTCCATGTTCAACCAATTGTGTATATTTCTTAACACCTTTTTGATTAGAAGTTGGTAATTTTTCCAGTCATTATGGCACCAAGAATGGCTCCTAGATCTTTTGGCAATATGGGCACTTACATTTACTAATAAGTTTTCCATGTTCGTGATTGCAGTGAGGGATATGAAAGCTAGTGATGAGATCACTTTTCCTTACATCTCTGCAATCCACCCCTTTTCAGAAAGGAAGCATATGTTGAAAGAATGGGGCATTCATGACTGCTACTGTAGCAGACGCAAATTTGAAAACAACAATGGTAGCCAAGATACCATATTCTGTGTTAATAGCTCTAAGAGATTTTGAAATATTGAAGCCTATGAAAAGGGAGTGGTATATCGCCTCGCACCAACACAACCTTTTGAATGTTTCACATCCAAATGAGTACGAATCCATTCGCCAAGAACATGGGTCAATTTTTGATGTGCCAAGTTACTATGTGGACAATTGTAGGAGACTGGAGGTGTTGCAGGTAATACAAGCTACAGTGCCTAGACATCCATAATTTATTCGAATGTTGGTGAAGGAAGTAGAATTAATTTTCATTACTAACGAGTCATTGGAGAGCTTAGGGTTCATTGAAAGAATTTTGAATATGGCAAGGAATGCATTCTATTTAGTTTATGGAAATTAGCTAGAAGCTGGACTAGTTTCTGGTTCTAAGCAATTTTCTATTTGTAGACATGTCTATACGTAGATGTGCTATTTTTAGTAGTTGTGCAAGTTTTCTCTATATTTTTAGGTGAAGATTTTGTTGTTAGATATTGCTCTATTTGGATACATGAGAGTGCACAGAAACGTCCTTGCCCCTGCCTCTTATTAACAGCACAAGACTATTATCAATTTCAACCTTGCCACATATTTCTATTTATCACTGAGCAGATACCACAAATACTAAACATAGACTTCCGTTGTTCAATGAATTCGAAATGTGCAAGAATAAGAATATCAATCACTGATACAACCAAAGCTTGATGGCCAAACCATGTCATCAAACTAGCTTAATGAGAAATAGATGCTAAAATGTAATAAAAAACACATAAATGATCAATCATACTCCTAAGCACTAACATTATCACAAACATAGTTTGAATTCGGAATGCAACTTAACAACTTTTCATTACAGTGTCCCTCTAGAGAAGCAAAACACTACATAAAACAACTCTTACAAATACAAAATGACTGGTTCACATGAAACTTGGATACAAACCAGGGAAATGAGTACAATGACAAGAATAATCATAATAATGTGAAAGAATGTGAAGAATGAACACTTATCACTCTTAACACCCCTTAATTCCCACCTCATTGACTATAACTCCAAGTTGCCTAACCTGAGACTATCGTATTTATCCCACAAAGTCTTTGTAAGGATATCTGCAATCTGCAAAAAAAAGGACAATATGGCAGCCCGACTTCCTTATTTGTCACTTGCTCCTTGATGTAGTGAAAACGTACCTCAATGTGTACTGTGTGTGGTTAATGGTACAAGCATAGGACAACCAGGTGCTCAGTGAGATATCAAAATCTAACAGACAATATAGCAAAGAATGTATGGATATACATGCGCATCATGTTGCTTCTCCTTCTATCCAAAATCTTGATCACCAACAACCTTGTTTTCATTTCCTAAGTGACATGGGCAAGGAATTCACCGAAGGAAGTGATGGCCCAGGTTCTAATTTTGCTATATTGTTCAAATGTTAAGATTCTTGCTTCCTCGTGTTCAACAATCATGTGCTCACTAGCTTGAACGATGCATTTGAAACAAACATTTATTTGGCCTAATAATCTGTGACTCCACTCACAAAACACATTATTCTTAGTATTTAATGCTCACTGGCTTGGACAATGCATTTGAAACAAACATGGATTTGGCCTACTAATCTATGACTCCACTCACATAACAGAACCACCATCACTCTTAAATTCAATGAATGCATAGAATTTGAAGGTGAAATTAACTTTTCAATCCATCTATACACATGCAGATTCATTGGCATGCATGATATTTTGTGCTCTTCAAGACAATATATTTATTTCACATAACTTTCTACTTTTAGAAATCACATGCATGCAAATTTGTGGGAAATATCAGTTTTATCTTCGAAGACGCTGCTTTTCTAAATTTAGAAGTTCATATTTTTAGCAGGTGCAGTGTGCATGCAAGTGTACAAATTCCATTTCAGGACGATGAAGCTGTTTTTCTGGTTCTGAGCAATTTTCTATTTGTAGACATGTCTATAGGTAGATGTGCTATTTTTAGTACCTGTGCAAGTTTCCTCCTATTTTCAAGTGTAGATTTTGTTGTTAGATACTGCTCTATTTTGTCCGTATAAATAAAAAAATTACAGATTGTTTTTCTTCGGAAATTTAGATTAATTTAAAAGAAGAAAGATATGCTTGATGTTTGCATGCAACATGTCTATCTGAGCATAGGGTTTCATTCATGATTTAATCAATTTCCCTTTCCAAACCCCATGTTCACATGTATAAAAGCAAGTATTTTAACTTTAAATTATTTCGGTAGTAATAAAAATAATTTGGTAGGTATTTAACTATAAATTGGAGGACATTGCTATTATTTCTTTCAATATGGAGAGAGTTCCCATATCTAATCAACGAGGTTGTATCTCCTTGACCTATTTGCCAATGATTTTCTTTTAACCAATCCACAAAGTAAAGTGGATCCAGATATACGCTCCAAGAGGATCCAACTTCCAACTTTTAATCTGATTATTTGTTAAATTAAGCTGAAACTTAAACTAGTTCCAAAAAAATTAACAAAGTCAAAACAATCATTGAGCACCTTGTTCACATTCATTTAGTATGATTCTATTCCTACCCACAACTCTGTCAAGTTTAAATTTTATCAATCAGTAAAAGATTACAAAATAAGCTGTCAAAACTGGGCAGTTCTACAAACCATCCAAATACTAACAAAAATCCACTGGCTAAACAGAGAGTCAAACACAAAAACCATGAGTCAAACATTAACCTATGAGGGTCTTAGTATGCTTTTTTTAGATGAAGGGTCTCAGTGGCCTTACTCTATACGTTGTTTGTCTAGATGCATCCCTGTCTATATCATAGGCCATCTTTCTAAGTACTTGAAATCTGTAGGTAGATAGGCGATGGATTACACACCTCAAAAAAATATGGAGATCAATTAAGAGTCTCCCAGAAGTAGGGTGATCTTCAAGTAAGCATCTAATACCCACTTGGTGGACCTTTCTTTCACTCCTATATTTTATGTCATTGTTGTCATTTATTGATCCCAAAACTCAATAGATCAATTGGTAAATATCGTGCTTGTAGCAGTAGCTATTCAGGGTTTGTAAGTGAGGATGAGGATGGAAACTTGGATGACTGGGAGGCTGTAGCTGATGCCCTAAACCTTTTTGAGGACTCTTTGAAATTGTCACGAGAAACAGTGAGGGAGGAAATATCCACTGTTGCTCAGTTTCAAACCAAAATTTGTAATTCAATGAAAGAAGAAAACAAGGAAATTCTAATACCACAGGACAAAATCAAGCCCGTAATGATTCCAAATCCTGTCTCATTTCCCAGTCCTCTAAACTGCACAACTTTCCAGCACAATCCGGGAGGCTATCTGTATGGGTATCAACTAGTAGGACTGAACAAAGCAATCAAACCAACCTATATCAACTGAGCAAATGCAAATACTTACAGCCCAGGATGGAAAAATTCTGTGTAAAAGTATTTTTCATTAACAGAAAAGGAGAGTATATTAAAAAGACATGGCAGAAACTGTTTTAAAAAAAGTGCAAAAAGTAATCAAAATTACAATCAGAAGTAGGAAAAAAACTGTATTTTGCATGAACTCTCACTTCGAAAAGGGAAAAATCTGAACCAAAAACTTGTGTTGCTTGTAAATTTATGTAAATATCGTGCGTGTGAATTTGTAAACTTTCGTACCTTATTGCTTTTAAGGGTTAGCTGGGTGCATTAATGGAAGTAAATTTACCAGCTCAGAACTGCCATATTTATTAATTCATTAGAGCCTAAACTGTCTGATGAGATCAGATCAGATATCAGATGATGGAGTGGGAATCAATACTTAGTTTACTAACTACTTTCACCTACTTCAATAACCTATATTTACTGACAAAATCATGCATGTAGATAGATATCGTGATTGTGAATTGGTCACATGATATGAATGAAAAATATGAAATTTTAAAAAATCATGTATATTTTTTATATATGGAAAAAATGGTATTTGGATTGGAATTGTAAGTAAAAGTTCAATAGGCATGTAATGAAAAATCTAATTTTTATTTTTATTTTATTTATGTTAAATAATATATTTAGTAATTATTAAAAGAAAAAAAATTGATTTTTCCTTATTTCAAATAAGGAATTGTTCAAATACAGAATTTAGTAATTATTAAAAAAATTTAAAAGTAGAGATTTTTTTTTATTCAAATAAGGAATTTAGGAATTTGTTAATTATTTTTTATCTCTATTTTTCTATCAATATATACTTGTTTCATATAAAACCTCAAGCAAGAAGTTTGGTAACACCCTTGAAATAATATATACTCTCATTTATTAAATATTTTGTATTTCCACTTTTCAACTTCAGTGACAAATAAATAATAAATTTAGTTAACAATGAGTAAAATCCATCAAAAGTGTTGCCTAAAGTCATAGTTATTTGATCTATTACAAATGATGAAACTATTTGTGAAATTAAAGATTTCAATACGTGACCTAGTAATCAAGATCATTTATAGGAATTCTTACCTATAACTATTCATGTGATACATAACTTTGGTTCCATTACAAGAGATATTGAATAATTAGGCCATGTTCATTTTAGCAATGATATAAACAATATGATGGGATCCTAGAATTGTAAGTAAAAGTTCAATATGTATGTAGTGAAAAATCTAATTTTTAATTTTTTTAATTTATGTTAAATAATAAATTTAGTAATTATTAAAAGAAAAAAGAAGAGATTTTTCTTTATTTCAAATACAGAATTTAGTAATTATTAAAAAAATTAAAAGTAGAGATTTTTTTTTTTATTCAAATAAGGAATTTAGGAATTTGTTAACTATTTTTTATTTATATTTTTCTAGCAATATATACTTGTCTCATATAAAACCTCAAGCAATAAGTTTGGTAACACCCTTGAAATAATATTTACTCTCATTTATTAAATATTTTGTATTTCCACTTTTCAACTTCAGTGACAAAGAAATAATAAATCTAGTTAACAATGAGTAAAATCCATCAAAAGTGTTGCCTAAAGTCATAGTTATTTGATCTATTACAGATGATGAAACTATTTGTGAAATTAAAGATTTCAATATGTGACATAGTAATCAAGATCATTTATAGGAATTCTTACCTATAACTATTCATGCGATACATAACTTTGGTTCCATTGCAAGAGATATTAACTAATCAGGCCATGTTCATTTTAGCAATGATATAAACAATAAGATGGGATCCTAGTTTCTTCTTTACAAATTCTCATTTTTATAGTCTAAGAAAAGGTTTTTTATTTGACCTTTGGTATTATTTAAGTTTATATTGTAACTTCTCTCTTATACATATTTATTTGCTTCTTTCAAGCACGTCGTAGTCCTTTGCCCACATGTCACCATTATAAAATGGCATATCAACTTCTGTGATAGCTTACCTAGTCAATTAATTTGGCTATTATATCCACTATCGACCACTTGGGAAATATCACATTAGTTTAAAACTTACTTACTCGGTCTTCACATAACCAAACAATGGGTCATCAATTAACACAGTTACCTTTCCATCATCTACCTTATCCATCTGCTAGATCACTAAGCCCCTATCCCCCCAGGACACTTAATTCTCTATACTTACTTACTGTCTTGATACTTGACACCAAACATATAGACAAGCTTATAGATTGAAGCCCTAATGTCTCAATACTCGATATCTTGAAAGGCCAATGGCCGGGCTATCAAGCGATCGAAGCCTCGGAAGAGGCTAAAGAGTGTCATTGATACTAATTAGCTGATATATTAACATCCAAAAGCCCAACATCCACGTCATCGCTATATGGTTACCACCTAGACATCGCCTCAGTGCCTAGTCAACCTTCCATTGCCATGTCAACATGCCACACCACTTGCCACATTGGTATGCCATGTCATCTAGACCCACATTGGTGCCACATCATAATGAGACGTTAGCATGTCAAATCAACTACCATACAATTGACATGTGGTATCCCTGGATCCACGTCCACTCACCACATCATTACTCTATCGATACCAAGGTTTCTTGTTGGTGACTAGTGTCCTACTTACTAATGTCTACTACCCAATATTGTGACATTTTGATAGGTTGATGTACCAACAACTAATACATTGCATTAGTGTTGGTTGACCTCGAGGTGTCCTCAATACATTTAGCCCGACATTTGACCTCTCGATGGACTATAGTCCCCAACCATCAAGTTAGAGTCCTTGAAACCTCTATCTCCATGAGTTAATAGATAATGTAGTGTGATATGCTAATATCGAGGACATGTTTGACATGGCATCTAGGTTAGTTGGGGATTTTTGCACAATTAGGTGATGGGGAGCACTATTTTCCATCATTATAAACCATATGTATATAGATGGTGTATGGGTGTTAATGTGAGAATAATTTTGCCCCACAAGGATGGCTTTGTTTGGGTCTTGGACATCATCTAAGGAGAAACACCATTATCATCCTAGGCCTAGTACGAGTGGTTTTTAAGGCTTAGTAATAATACAGACTATGCACATGGTACAAAACCACCTCCCAATGCCTCTAAGGTGAATAGTTGGCCTAGTGGTGCTCATGGAGACCATCTAAGGGATGGTTCTTAGGCCCTTGAACATTTTTCAAGGATGAAAACTAGTCCCTGAGGGCCCAAAAGAGGTGTAAGATAATGTTCATGGTCCATGTATAAGCTCCCAAGCCACTTCAATACAACACCTACAAAGCAAATATTTTCCCCACGTATGTTGTATGGACAATGTTTATTTCCCTTTAGTGGTTAATTCCTATTGAAAAGTGTTTGAAATTTTTCATGTTATCTGTTGATGCCTATTGCTACACTTTTTATCTTTCAATCTCTATTCTTCTAGCAATATATACTTGTCTCATATACAACCTCAAGCAATATGCCTGGTAACACCCTTGAAATAATATTTACTCATTTATTAAATATTTTGTATTTCCACTTTTCAAGTTTAGTCACAAAGAAATAATAAATCTAGTTAACAATGAGTAAAATCCATCAAAAGTGTTGTCATAACAACAAATGGTTGTACAAGATTCTCCACCTCCTCCTAGGGGTAATGCGGGGAAATGGTAATATAGTCCTAATAACAATGCGTAGGTCCTCATGTTAATTCTCACATTTATTTTACCACGAGATTAAAATCATATGATCCTCCTGAGTCAAGTTCTAATTCTAAGGACTTGACCACCCGTTTCGCTTCAACTAGATCTCTCACATCAGATAAGCCTATGGAACTGCTATATCACCCACCTAACAGTGTAGTCCAAAAGCTAACAAACAATCCCGATGTGCGGGCTTCCCAACATTATAGTATTATTGAAGAGTTAGTCGAAGCATCATGTGTCATGTCTTCCTTAGAGGATTTTCAGTCTTGCCTCATGTAGCACAAATCCTTATTGACTACTATTGGAGGGGTAGATCCCTTGGAATATGACTAGGATCATTTTACCACATGGGTTGTCACTCTGCCTATTGAACATGACTCCCTAATGACGAATTTCCTTCAGAAAAATTCATCATGGAGAACATGGATTCACCTATTGACAATCCTAGGGAGATTATGCGTCTTGATACCTCTAGTCTCCCAAATGGTAAAAAGTAGAGACTGGTAAACTAAATCTCGAATTAACCTAGGGGGCATTTTCTCATCCATCCTTAGAAGTGTCAGCCTTGGACCAAGTAATGTTTTTGGTTTCTAATTCATAGACCTTGTCATGGAGCCACAATGGCTCACAAGACCACTCACTTTTTATGTCCTCTCGTTATTCCTAATAACACTATGATTCTAGGTTTTCCTTGTTATCATCAATATTTAGGAGTCTCATAGTTACAATTTGTATGGCATAGCCCCATCATGGCACACCATATGGTACCTCAACTCCTCCATGAGTTCATGTACGGGAATCATTTTATTGTGTCCAAAATAGGCACACATTGACATGATTGTTTTGATTGAGTTGTGATTGTACCTTGTACATAGAAGTGTGTGTGTTGTTTTGTATCCTTTTGGTTTGATGTGTGATGCGAGAAATTTTTTACTATATAATTTTTGAGAAAAAATACCAAAAAATTCTAGGGAATGAAATATCCTAGAAAAGATATATGGATGTTGGTTAGAAAAGACTTATCTGACGCTCTCAAAGCCAAACAATACACTAAGAACGAATGGAGGAGGCATATTCTTAGTGTTGAACCAATGTTCATGCTCCAACAAGCTCAAAATGAAGGGCCCAATATATGCAAAAGGGTAAAAAACATAATGATGAGTACAAATAACTATAAGGAAGGAAATTGGTTGATAACACTTCATATTATTTTGTTATGCCATACATAATACACTAGGATTATATTTAAATTTTAAATTAAAATTAAGTATAAAATTTATTAAATTGCATAATAATTGATAAATTCAAAATTTGTCTTCTCAATTAACATATGTGATGAGTCTCCCATAAGGTTTTTCTAACCACTCCTAGGCACATAAAGGCTATATTGAACCTAATTTTGTTCACTTAATAGTAGTTTCCTAGCTTAATGAGTTCTTAGGAGAGTCCAAGATATTTTTCATACTTTATGTGCCTAACATGACTATTGTGTAATATTTGAATGGATTCTACACAATTTTCAAGGAGAATCATCTAGAGATATTTGTGGGGCCTACTACCTTCTACAAAATAAACCTAGCATGACTTCCTAAGGATAGTAAATCCTCCTTACTATTGCTACGTGGTCATCCAGGAAACAAGAACTAGGTTTTTATTGATTTTTGGAGGGAAAGCAGTCCTCCACTCAAGGAGTTTTCCTCCTATCCACTTGTACAAACAATAGTCTTGAGTAGCATAATAGGATTAGAAGAAAATCATAGGAAATCATGTGAATAATATGAGAGGTTTAGATTCTAAGCATTTTTTGTAACTTTGTCATGTACAAATAACATTTTTGCTAATCGAAGTGATATTTGATTTCAGCTCTTAGTTTAGCTTTCTTCTAAGGTTTTTAAGTTTCCTTGTGTTAAGGCCCAACCTAGGTGGTCGATATCCCTCTTGTATCATTTCTGTTCACACATTTGTTTATGTCTACAAAATATTTATGAACATTACTTTCATGCATGTTTATTTAGATAGTTTATGAGCAATTTTTTCTTGCAGATTATCTTAACATTTGTTGATGATAGTTGTAGCACTGTTACCTTAGTTATATAGAATTTTTCCTTTGAATTTAGTTCATTTCCATTACTATTTTTTATTTTTTGTTCATTATGTATTATTCATTGTTTCTTACAGTCTACTCTATTTTGCAACTACAAGAAACACTACAACCTTGCATTTTGTTAGATCAACCCTACCACAAGTTGTTTTAATGCATTGGATAGGTGCACTTTTCAATTTTCCAACTTCTCCTTAGCATCATTGCCATCCAATATCATGTTTAGCATATTCACCTTCACATTACACTATTTCTTGTAGAAAAATAAGGACACTTGTAGCAGTTTGCAACCCGACTTCTAAGCTTGACCAAATTCACACGAAACACTTGATTTTCCTTAATGTTCTATACATACTTACTGTCTCAATACTCGAAACCTAACATTTTACAGACGAGTTGTAGATTGAAGCCCTAATTTCTCAATACCCAATATATTGAAAGGCCAATGGTCGAGCTATCAAGCCACCGGGCCCTCGGGAAGAGGCTAAAGAGTGTCATTGATACTAATTAGTTGATATCTTAACATCCAAAAACCCAACATCTATGCCGTCACTATATGGTTACCACCTATACGTCACCTCAGTGCCAAGTCAACCTTCCATTGCCATGTCAACATGCCACATCACTTGCTACATTGGTATGCCATGTCATCTAGACCCACATTGGTGCCACATCATAATGAGACGTTAGCATGTCAAATCAACTGCCACACATTTGACATGCGGTAGTTCCCCAGGTCCACATCCACTCACCACATCATTACTCTATCGTTATCAAGGTTTCTTATTGGTGACTAGTGTCCTACTTACTAATGTCTACTACCCAATATTGTGACATTTTGATAGGTCAATGTACGAACAACTAATACATTGCATTAGTGTTGGTTGACCTTGAGGTGTCCTTAATACAGTTAGTCCGACATTTGACCTCTTGATGGACTATAGTCCCCAACCATCAAGTGAGAGTCCTTGAACCCTCTATATCCATGAGCTAATGGATAATGTAGGATAATATGTTAATATTGAGGACATCTAACCTAGACTAGGTTAGTTGGGGCTTTTTGCACAATTAGGTGATGAGGAGCACTATTTTCCATCATTATAAACCATAGGTATATAAATGTTGTATGGGTGTTAATGTGAGGATTTGCCCAACAAGGATGACTTTTGTTGGGGCCTTGGACATCATCTAAGAAGAAACACCATTATCATCCTAGGGCATACGAATGGTTTTTAAGGTTTAGCAATAATATAAACTATGCACATTGTACAAAACCACTTCCCGGTGCCTCTAAGGTGAAAAGTTTATAGGATGCAAATGTGTGTTTATATAATTTATAGGATGCATAGGTTAGTTAATATTATATGGTTTGTATTAATAAAATAAATGCCCAAATTAATAGAACTGCTGGCAAATGAACATTTAAAAAATTATTATGATGAAGACTTTTCAAACATTTTTGTGAGAAAATTTAAAATTTTGTGGGAAAATTCAATTAATAGAATTTTTGGCAAATGAACCTTTAAGAAAAAATATTATGAAGAAGACTTTTCAAACATTTCTATGAGAAAATTTAAGTTTTGTGGGAAAATTTAAAATTTCGCTTATCTCCTTGGCTGGGCTTGGCTCGAATCGGCTGTTCTTATCTCCTTGGATTGAAGTCCCACTACCTGAACATTCTCTTCCAACAATTGATTAAGGTGTCGCTATCAGGGTTCACACCTAGGAGGAAAGCTTATTTTCTAAACCAATTGGCTTATATTATTATATGATATTTGGCAAGATGGGCTCTAAATATTTGGTATTCAACGATTTGGGAAAATTTTGAGCAGACAGATCAGTGTGCTTTGAGGAGAAATAGCCAAGACAGGTTTACCAGCTCTGCATTTACTGCTATTTTTTTCTGTGAGGCCGATCTTCCATAGTTTTTGCCTACAACAGGTATGTGTTTTAGCTTTCTGTTTGTTTTCTTAAAAAATAGCTCTTTGAAGATGGGGTGTAGAAACTGTAGGCAAAATTTTCATGTATGTTTTAGCTTCTGGATCCTCTCCAGTGCCATTCCTACCTCCTTTGTAGCCTCCTCTATATCCACCTCACGCACCTCCTTAGTTGTTCCTGGGGTCATCTCCTCAACTCAAAAATAATTTCTCTTCAATCATTTTTCGATTATATGGAGGGCGCAACAGTTGTTCCTGGGGTTTTCGATTGTATGGAGGGCACAAAAGTTGTTCCCGTGGTCACCTCTTCAACTCGAAAATATTTTCTTTTGAATAATTTTCCCTTTGTATGGAGGGCACAACAGTTTTCATTAGTATTAGTATTTGGAGGGCATTTCTCTACTGAGGCGTACCATCCCACTTTCTTTTGTTATCAAAGAATTTTCCCTGGTCAGTTCCTGCCCTGCAACCATGTTTGACATTGCTCGCATGCCCATCATAACTGAAAATGGGCGGATGAATTCAAAGGCACCTCCACTTCCCCTGAATTTCCTTTTCTGTTTGCACATCAAATCGAAGGTTTGAGGAGATGATTGATCAAGAGGGGGCACATGTACACATAGTGCCGATTTTGGTGGAGATTAAGGAGGGGACCTTCCACTCTAAGTTTTTTGTAAATTTATGATTATGCTTAGGGCATATCTTATGAATCATTAGGGGAGATGGATCCTTTGGGTAAAAACCTTGACAAATTAGATCTCTTTTGTGGAGAGTAGAGTGAATGTTAGCCATTTCGTCTGTGGACAGGAAAGATTTTCGATCGCACACACAGACATTTGAATTACAGAGACGAAAGTAGAAGAGACAGGGACCATAGTAGAATGAGGAAAGTAGAAAAGATGCACAACAAGTGATATCATAGCAAAACGAGGAAAGTAAAAGAGACAGGGACCATAGCAGCTTCCTCCCACTCTAGTGAGAATCATTACATCTCGTCATACACCCTACCAGATTCCTAGGGTTAAAATTATGTTAAAACACCCGCGACTATTGACCTTCCAAAAAATCATAAAAAATTTGTTCTTGGAACTTTTGCACTTGCTAAGACAACGATGAAGGAAAAAACACTGGTTGTGGCTGAGCAGTATACAAATATCTACACCACAACCCAAAACTGGGTGAATCTAGCTGATCTTGCATTGCAAGACCTTGATAGGGGCATACCGATTTTATCAATAGGATACATATGTTTGTATAGTTTTTTATTGTCTTAATCATATGAAGAAAACCAAAGTACAAGAATATGGGTTTCAATGCTTCGCAACTCTTAAGTTCTTAAGGCTCGATTGCAACTTGGAGAACTAGGAATATTTTGAGAAGAGTATATATATTCCTTTCAATCCCTGTCCTTGCCTTGCAGGACCTTGAGATGGGTGTATAGATTCTTCTCAATGGAAAACAGTTGCCGTTTGTGTAGTTGTTTATGATCTTGCCATTTATTCACGTATTTTTGTAATATGTGAAAAGTTGCAACCTCATTAAATGACACTTACACAGCTAGAATACACCAATGCTACCTCTAGAGATATAAAATTAGTTGTGTTCATCTGATTCCTCAGTGCTCAAGATACTGGCCCATTGTATACACATAATCAAAGGGAATATCCTTCGATTTGACAAGTGAAATAGCTAGTAAACTCAAGGCAGCAATATCAAGATGAGTCCATATGTGCTACATTATTAGATTGACTTGGTAAACTGATATCCTATTGCCTATTGATATTGTTGGGGCTACCTTTAGATTCTTTCTTTTTGATTGTACAGACTTTAAACACATACCCAACCCATTTCCTTGTAAGCATTACTAAGCATAGGATGATAATATGGGGCATTTTCTTGGATCAGATTCCAGCTTAGTTATTTCCTCTGCTTTTGGGCATATGTAAAGTTAAGTGCATTTTAATGGAATTTGTTTTCTTGTTTCTGTGTTAAAATATCTGCAAATTTCCTTTCTGACACTTTCACATCAATGTAAGAGACGTCCTTATAATCAAATGGGTATTTATCCCAGGAGTTTATTCTTGCACATTCTCACACTTTCAAGGCTTGCATATGTGCCATAAATCATAGACAAGTACCTAGACTTGGAAGAAAACTCAAAGTTAGAACCTCTTTTGATAGCGTATAAGTCCTCCTCATACGACAGTTATAGAGACTTCTCCCTTCAACGCGTTTGGGCTTCAAGACTACGGCTAAGACGTGCTAGGTCTCCTTACTTGAACAACACCTAAAACACATCTTTTAGGTCTGTGTATTGAGTCTCTTTCTTATTGTGGATTAGGGGTTCATTTAGGCTCCCTTTTACTACGTCTTAGCTGTGAATAGAAGACTGCGGCTAGGGCTCTTTTGCAGCTTCCTTTGACAGCATATGGAAGCCTCCTTGCTGTGATGAAGAGCCTTCTTTTGGGACATCGAAGGAGCCTCTCTTCACTGTGATTTAATCCATTTAGCACACCATATAAGGCTTGCGGCTAGGGCATGTTATACAGCAACTAGGGCTCCTCCAAGGTTGTGGCTATGACTCTTCCTTTAAGACTGCATTTAGGGCAGCATTAGCTCTCCCTTGATAGCGGATTAGTGCACAACTGAACAAGAACTTCAACTCCTAGTTTGGACTTCGGTTAGGGCATCATATCTCTATTAGGAAAACGTATACAATACTTCTTGACTATGGCCAGACTATCTGATTTCCTCTTGCATCTAGGGCTTCATCATCTAGATCTCTCTAGCTAGCAAAACCCAAAACAAGTGGAGAGAGATCAAGAGTTAAGTGTGTGTACAAAATGACTTGAAAACATTTTCTATTTATAATAAAACGTTGAGGATAGATGGGGGTAATTTGGTTGCTATAATTCTTTGACGAATTGTTACATAACACAAATAAATTCATATCTCCATGAATACACGTTGGAATCAGATGATCTTTAGATCAATCCTACACCTCTTGACGAAACTGTCCTATTGTGCCACTGCTACACTATGTCATGGTTGTCCCGTTGTGCCACTGCTGCACTATGTCATGGTTGTCCCATTGTGCCACTGCTACAAAATATCATGGTTGTCTCGTTGTGCTCTGCCATACCATAACAACACCATGAATTTGCTACACTAAATACTAGCTGTCCCATGTTGTACCATTGTACCATTGTTGTCCCATTGTGCACTATATGCCATTGACCATTGTTCTTTCATTGTTGTACCATATATTGCACCATACTGCACCAAGTTGCCTTTGTTGTCCCATTGTTGTATCATTTCAAAACCATGTAGCATTGTTGTCCCACTGCTGCACCATACATCTTGTTGTCCATACTGCTGCACTATTGTTGCACCATACATCTTGTTGTCCATTCTGCTGCACCATGCATCTTGTTGTCTATATTGTTGCACCATTGTTGCACCATACATCTTGCTATCATCGATAGTACTACTATGGTCCTCCATGTGGCTTGGCAAGGCAATTTTGAAGCATGGGTACGTGATCCCTTACATGTAAGACCCATTGCTCATGCAATTTGGGATCCTCATTTTGGTCAACCAGCTATAGAAGCCTTTACCCGAGGAGGTGCTCCCGGTCCGATCAATATTGCTTATTCTGGTGTTTATCAGTGGTGGTATTTCCCTGCTCATTAATTAGATGAGAGGTACATCCAATGAGTCTCAGACTGCATGGGTAGGATGCCTCGATAGGGGAACTTATCATCTATCCCACAGGAGAACTAATCATCCTGGCTCATAGGAGAATCAATCATCCTATCCCAAAGTCACCTCGGGGTATCACAGGGGAAGGCTAAGCTATTCACCCTGTACACAGCACACCATTAGGGGAGGGTGAGTCGCCCTATGGTCCTGTGTTGCTCCAATAAGTACCCCAAGCCCCCCAGATCTCCCAGAGCTCAATGCGTGCAACATGCAAGACCCTTATACGAAGGTCTCTCAACGACTCCAAGTTGTTCGGGAAAGTCACAAATTTTACCTTTCTCCTGGGCTTTGACAAAATGTCTGTGACCTGTACATCAGTCTCAACGCGATGGAACCTCCTCACTCATCGACTTACCATATCCTAGATAAGGTAGTATCTGATGTCTATCTACTGGAGCAATCATCGAATACAGGATTCCTTAATAATCGAACCCCCTTGGTTGTCACAAAGGATCACAGTGGTATTCATCATGTGTACAAACAATGCATTGAAGAGCTTCCACAACCAGGCAGCTTCACACGAGATCATACTCGTAGCTATGTATTCGGTCTTGGCAGTGCTTATAGAAATCAACTTCTACTTCTTTCTCATCCATGATATCGAAGCAGAATCCAAAGAGAACTAGCACTAAGAAGTTCTCTAGTGATCCTCCCCATTGCCTACCCAGTCAACATTCGAATAATCATGCAGCTTCATATTTCAAGCAGTGTATCTCAATCCATGAGAGATTGTGCCCCAAAGATATCTCAGAATATTCTTGGCACCAATCCAGTGAGGCTCAACCAAATATGAGCTCACCATGCTAACTGCAAAACATATATATGGACGAAAGTTCACCAAGAACATCAATGCAAATGAGTTTATGAAACTTAGAGGCATTTCCCAAATCTGGTTCGGCATCATCACAATATAAATTCTGAAAGTTAAGATCCTCAAGGTAGTCACAGTCTTGTAGTTTACCATTCCACATCTGGAATCCAACTCCCTCTTACTTTTGCAAGTGAGAGGGTCTGCACCTATCCGAAATAGGTCGTTCTTAGAAGGTGCCAGTATGAGAGGTCTATCATCCACAATATTCAAACAATGGTTTGGATTGGCTTCACTCTTAGTGAATCTCAGCTTCATCTAAGAATTATCAATCTTCTCATATCAAACCCGGGGTGATTTGCTTCAAGCCATAGAGGGCCTTCTTCCACCTGCATACATGAGATTCTCGATGAATCTCAAACCCCTTGGGTTGTTCCAAGCTGTTTATTTGTGGTAGCACTGGATGTGCTCGAGCCACGAAATTTGGTGGATAGTTGGAACACATGAGATCTCCAATACCCGGAAAGGGTTTGGGAAGATTCTAAACAGTTCACAAGATATTAAAATATTAATATTTTTAATATGGACCCTAAGTCTAAACTTAGGGAAATTAAAATATTAATGTGGATTAATATGAAACTATGTTTGAATGGTCCAAAAGACAAGGATCAAGCCAAATATAATCTTAGTCGTTGATTAGGGACTTAATCTCGGCCATTGATATGTCAACGAGAAAAGCATAAGAGGAGGCTTGAGGGTCACTTGGAGAACACACCAGATGATCAATCATTCTATTCTCTCGAGTGAGGTTTGCTAAGAGAGATAGAATCAATGATTAGGAGAGAAGCTGAGGGGCATTTGAGTAAAGAGAGATAGAGGCAGAGATAGTGTTGGGAGAGTAGCAGAGCAGCTAGAGGAAGTGAAGCAGGAGCAACCAGTGCACACGCAGGGCCACGCAGAGGCAGCCAAGTGTTGCGCAGAGCACCAGAGAGGCCAATGCATTTGACACAAAGGCCCAGAGAGCTGACACAAGGCCTCCTAGGGCTGATACAGGCCTAGATAGGGTTACGTATGGCCAACACTAGGCAAGGAGAGGCTGACGTAGTCCAGATTGGGTAGACGCTAGGGTTTCAGTGCAGTTTTGTTCTGAGGAGTTTCCGGAATGATTATACGGGGTTTCAGCCAGGAGATCTATCACAAACTGTGAGATATTACTGCTAAGGAAATTCTCTATTGGGTAGGCTAATTTTGACACCCAAATTGTACTCTGATATTGCTTAATAAAAAAACCCTCAGATAACTGCATCAATTTTCCCGCATTAGGTTTTTCCAGGGACATTGGTCCAAAAATAACGGTGTCATATGGTGTGTTTGCTTCTATTTCTTTTAGTTGCTGATCTGTAATATGTTGGGCATTCCCTAGTGTTTATTTTCAGTATTTACATTGTAAATAACTTGTTAAGGAAAAGAACAAGTAGGTAGGAATAAATCAGATAAAGTGCATGGAGGGTTTCTAACTAAGTAAACTTAGAAACTTCAACACAAGCCTGTGAACCTGCTACATGAGGGGAATGGTCCCTTTGTAATATTTTCCTTCGATACATCTCAGACATGTACCTTCATTCTCCTTTTGAATTCAGGCATCCCAGTCACCATCTGACTCACATCGGGTAGGGCCCCACAATAGGTAGACCTCTGGTGCTATAGATGAGATGTGTCAACTAACATGGTCCCCAATGGACCATCCTCCAACTTGGTACAAATTTCCAACGCTTAACCCATGAGTAAAAGCATCTTTGAAAATTCTATTTTCAAAGACATACCTCTCCATCGATAATGCTACCCTAAAACCTTTGACTTCCATTGCCGAAATGGAAACCAAGTTCTTCTTGCGATCAGGTACATAAAAAATATTTTGTAAATGAATCCAGTTACCCTCATTCAATTGAGGGGTAACATTTCCTACACCCTTTTCGGGATAGGTGGCATCGACTCCAAGTATAATCCCATGATTGTTTCTTACCAAATTCGAGAGAGCACCCTTCTATCTGATGAAGTGCCTTGAAGCACTATAATCAATAAGCCAGCTTCCCACAGAATCTGAAGGAGAGGGATAATATAAGATAACGCTTCTTTATCTTATTAGAAACAACATTTGATTCTTCATACCTAGGGTTCCTTGCTTTCCTTGAAGAGTCAGTCATTTCCTTGATGACCTGCATTATCTGTCATTCCTTCGATCATTGAAGATGTCCCTTGAATGATTGTTATCTTCATCAATAGATGTGTCCCTGCCATTTGTACACTTCTTCACATAATGGCCGAACTTATTATAAGCAAGGCATCTGCCTTTCCTTTCACCCTGAGATTTGGACTTCCCATTGAAGTGATATGTAGGTAGGCCATCAGAAGCTTCTACTGCACCATTCTGATGATATACTTTGCTTCGAATTTACCCTTGGTGAATTTGAAGAGGATGAGGAATCCATGGATCCATTTGTCCTTTCCCAATTGTCTTTAGTGATTGCTCTTTCACTCATGATTGAGTATGGGATAAGGGATTTTCCTTTCATGACTGAATATAGGATAAGGGCTTTTCCTTTCATGACAGTAAGGGCATTCCATGTGTAGAGCACTTCTTCTAGGATGATGTTTAGGTGCCATCTCCATTAGGTAGCGTAGCAACTAGGATTAGGGCATCTCTTCTCCTTAGACCTGTGGCTAGGGTTTCTGCCTTCATTTCCATGGCTGTGTATTACTGCTTCTTCATAGGATAGCGTTTACAACTTCTCCATAGGGAAAAATTAGGGCTTCCTTCACCATGATAGATATCCCTTTCCTCTCGCATCTAGGGCTTCTTCATTAGTGCAGTGTAGAGCTTAGGGCACTTCCTCTAGACAAGTGCTATAGTTGGTCACTTTTGATGATGGTGATCCTCTTGAGCGTTCATCCTCCACAATAGCAAATGCATATATTGGATTAGGTATGGAGGAGGAGGATGATGGATGAGACAACAATGGTCATACACAAATTCTAATGATTATGGCATCGAGGAGGACTACTGATAGTCATCGGCTATGAGAATCTTCCATCTATGGTTCTAGTGTCCATGCTATTTTGTATTTTCCATTGGCATTCCAATCTATAGTAGCACTGAATCAATCTCTATGTAGTATGTTTTCTACATTCTGATTTTTATGACTTAATGAGAAGACCAGAGTTTGTGGTTCTAACTTCTTGTGTTTGCAATTTGATCATCATTGATGTATTACTAGTAAGTACTAGTTGTATGATTGAATTTGTATCATGTAAATCTTCTAGTTTCTAAATTCTAAAATAATTGAAATCCTTATTATCATGCTTTTAGAGTCGATGTGTCTTGTCTCACATATGAGAGATGAAACACTTGGTATCACCTTAGATTGGCTATTTATTTGGTATTTGCCACTGTAAATGGGTTGTTGTTATTTGGTTGCTTCATGTTGTTCATGTGCTGTAGGTGTAGAATTTCTTTGCTAACAAAATTCAGAGTTGATTTGCCTCCCAAACAAATTATTGTTTGTGTGTGTATTTTTTAATTTGTTGATCTTATATGTCTTGACATAATATTACAAGTGTCCACAATGAATTAAACTCTGTGATTTCTTGTTGGGGTTGCATGTTCTCTAAGCATGCTCCAATTTGGATCACAGGAAAATCAAGGTTATGGTCTTGAATACCAACATGATTGAGACAATAACAATATGGCATCTCACTTTCAGCTTTAAAGGTTTTAGTTAAGTTGTTAATTTCTCCATTTATCTTGGCTTACAATTTTTTGGCCCAAGAACCAATAATGTATGTCTAACAATAGACCATAGGCATCACAAAGGACACACCTCTAGTCATATGATGGTCTGATAATTGATGTCAAAGAATTTTTAAACTCCAATATCAGTTGTAGTTGCTTTGTTTTCTTAAATATTTTTTTCTCCTGTGATTGGGTGCATAGTTATACTTATCTATTGATCTAATTTTGTCAAAATTTGGGTTCAAAAACTATCTTGAATACATGTCTAGAGGGATTTAAAGATAGTGGTCACTGTAAAAGGTAAATTATTAGTGGTAGGTGTTGCCGATATTTCAAAAATTTTGATATAAATCCTGAGAGAAGCTTTGTATCCTAAATTGAGTGGGGCTTTAGGGTTGAGAGACTTGGGGATCCTAAACAAAGCATTGGGAGAGAAATTATGTTGGGATTGACTTCAGGTTAGAGATGAACTCTAGAAACAAATATGGGATATGAAATATGGCCACTCTTCTCAATTGAAAAAGTTGCAAGTAACCAAGCATCCTCTAAGATCTTCCATATGAAATTTTCCACAGGCCAACTAGGCCTTAATTCAAAGTCATGTTTTTTGAGAGACTTGGAATGGTCACACAAGTGACTACATTATTCTCAAAAGATTCTTGGCAATAGATGCCACAATTGAGGGATTGTTCTTCTTAGATATTTAATAACATTTACTCCAAAGCATCACGGTCTTACTGTAGAAGAATTTTGGAAACTGATTCAATTCCCTAGGATATGGAAGGAATGGAAAACAGTTGAAGATTGGCCATCACATCCATCTTTATCTCCCTGGCCAATTTTAGCTCATGAGCTTCAAAAATGAAAAATATCCAATGCTTAGGATGAAGACAAACTCTGGTGAGGATCTCAAACCAAAGGGATGTTTACTCTCAAGGAATCCTACTCTCTTATAGTTTGTCATCAAGACATCCACTAGGATCCCATTTGGAAGAAAATCTAGATGAATGGTGTTTTCCCATGGTCCTCAATTCATTTGGCTAGTTGGATGATGTAAGATCCTCACATGGGATGAAATCAGGAAAAATGGATTTTAGGGACCCTAACTTTGTACTTTATGTTGGAATTATGAATATTCTATGGAGCATATATTGAATGTATGTCCTTCCATTGAACATATTTGGATGCATATTTGACTGCCTTTTGGATCCTTGTACTGTAACTTCAACAATTTTTCATACTTGTACTCCCTCATACATCCAATATATTCATTAGTCCAGTTAAAAATAGAGAGTGGATTATTTCCCTTAGTTTTTTCATGTCGATGCTTTGGAAAGAAAGGAAAAACCAAATATTTAAGAAAAAGAAAGAAAGGACGAAATCACGGTCTACATCAAAGTGCAACATGGGTGTTACATTACTCCTACTCAAACTCACAATTAAATGTTGAGGTGCCAAGTGTATTACCATGAAAGTCTACAGCTTCCTTACTTTCAGTGTCTGTGAAAATAGGATTAGTTTATTGAACTTTATTTTTGTGACCTCAAATGTGCTTTCAGGATTTAAATTATCAGCAAGGATAGCGTAATCTTCACCATACTTTTCATATGGTTGATCTTCTTCCCCTACCTTTGCATGTTGTATATGTAATTGTATGTTTCTTTGGTAGAGATTTCTCCTCCATGAACAAGATCGCCCCAAGGATGCTTATCTGCCCTCCTAGACAAAGCAATATCTATGTGATAGAGATGAGATCTGTAATTTTCCCATTTGAGATTGAGCTCCATCAGAAGAGCCAAATTTTCAGCATGTGGCCAATTGGAAGAGGAGGAAATGATGGATTGTTGGTAGCCAATATCAACAAGAGTGAACAGCTCATTCCCGTGAAGAAACTGGATGATTGGGGGAGGAAGAATGTGATTCTCAGCCAATCCAATGATTGCATCAAGGCCAATGCGAATTATGTCGCCATGTCTAACCATCCATATTATATATCCCTATATCCAAGGCTTAGATTTCATCAAGCTTTTGATGATGGTGATCCTCTTGAGCGTTCATCCTTCACACTAGGAAATGCATATATTGGATTAGGTATAGAGGAGGAGGATGATGGATGAGACAATAATGGTAATACACAAAGTCTAATGATCTGGCATCGAGGAGGACTACTGATAGTCATTGGCTATGAGAATCTTCCATCTATGGTTCTACTGTCCATGCTATTTTGTATTTTCCATTGGCATTCCAATCTATAGTAGCATTGAATCAATATCTATGTAGTATGTTTTCTACATTCTTATTTTTATGACTTAATCAGAAGACCACAGTTTGTGGTTCTAACTTCTTGTGTTTGCCATTTGATCATCATTGATGTAGTACTAGTTGTATGATTGAATTTGTATCATGTAAATCTTCTAGTTTCTAAATTCTAAAATAATTGAAATCCTTATTGTCATGTTTTTAGAGTCGATGTGTCTTGTCTCATATATGAGAGATGAAACACTTAGTATTACCTTAAATTGGCTATTTATTTGGTATTTTCCACTGTAAATGGGTTGCTGTTATTTGGCTGCTTCATGTTGTTCATGTGTTGTAGGTGTAGAATTTCTTTGCTAACAAAATTTAGAGTTGATTTGACTCCCAAAAAAATTATTGTTTATGTGTGGATTTTTTGATTTGTTGATCTTATATGTCTTGCCATAATATTACAAGTGTCCACAATGAGTTAAAATCTATGATTTCTTGTTGTGGTTGCACATTCTCTAAGCATGCTCCTATTTGAATCACAGGAAAATCAAGGTTATGGTCTTGAATACCAACATGATTGAGAGAATAACAAGATGGCATCTCATTTTCAGCTTTAAAGGTTTTAGTTAAGTTGTTAATTTTTCCATTTATCTTGGCTTACAATTTTTTGGACCAAGAACCAATAATGTATGTCTAACAATAGACCTTAGGCATCACAAAGGACACACCTCCAGTCATATGATGGTCTGATAATTGATGTCAAAGAATTTTTAAACTCCAGTATCAGTTGTAGTTGCTTTAGTTTCTTAAATAGTTTCTTCTCCTGTGATTGGGTGCGTATTTATACTTATCTATTGATCTAATTTTGTCAAAATTTGGGTTCAAAAACTATCTTGAATTCATGTCTAGAGGGATTTAAAGATAGTGGTCACTGTAAAAGGTAAGTTATTAATGGTAGGTGTTGCCCATATTTCAGAAATTTTGATATAAATCCTAAGAGAAGCTTTGTATCCTAAATTGTGTGGGGCTTTAGGATTGAGAGACTTGGGGATCCTAAACAAAGCATTGGGAGAGAAATTATGTTGGGATTGACTTTGGGTTAGAGATGAAGTCTAGAAACAAATATGGGATATGAAATATGGCCACTCTTCTCAATGAAAAAAGTTGCAAGCAACCAAGCATCCTCTAAGATCTTCCATATGAAATTTGCCATAGGCCAACTAGACCTTAATTCAAATTCATGTTTTTTGAGAGACCTGGAATGGTCACACTAGTGACTACATTATTCTCAAAAGATCTTTGTAATAGATGCCACAATTGAGGGATTTTTAATCTTAGAGATTTAATAACATTTACTTCAAAGCATCACGGTCTTACTGTAGAAGAATTTTGGAAACTGGTTCAATCCCCTAGGCTATGGAAGGAATGGAAAACAGTTGAAGATTGGCCATCACATCCATCTTTATCTCCCTGGCCTATTTTAGCTCATGAGCTTCAAAAATGAAAAATATCCAATGCTCAGGATGAAGACAAACTCTGGTGAGGATCTCAAACCAAAGGGATGTTTACTCTCAAGGAATCCTACTCTCTTATAGTTGGTCATCAAGACATCCACTAGGATCCCATTTGGAAGAAAATCTAGATGAATGGTGTTTTCCCATGGTCCTCAATTCCTTTGGCTAGTTGGATGACATAAGATCTTCACATCGGATCAAATCAGGAAAAATGGATTTTAGGGCCCCTGACTTTGTACTTTATGTTGGAATTATGAATATTCTATGGAGCATCTATTTAATGTATGTCCTTCCATTGAACATATTTGGATGCATATTTGATTGCCTTTTGGATCCTTGTACTATAACTTCAACAATTGTTTATACTTGTACTCCCTCATAGATCCAGTATATTCAATAGTCCAGTTAAAAATAGAGAGTGGATTATTTCCCTTAGTTTTGTCATGTCAATGCTTTAGAAAGAAAGGAAAAACCAAATATTTAAGCAAAAGAAAGAAAGGATGAAGTCACGATCTACATAAAAGATCAACATGGGGGTTACATTACTCCTACTCAAACTCACAATGAAATGTTGAGGTGCCAAGTGTATTACCATGAAAGTCTACAACTCCCTTACTTTCAGTGTCTGTGAAAATAGGATTAGTTTATTGAACTTTATTTCTGTGACCTCAAAAGTGTTTTCAGGATTTAAATTATCAGCAAGGAAAGCGTGATCTTCACCATACTTTTCATATGGTTGATCCTTTTCCCCTACCTTTGCATGTTGTATATGTACTTGTATGTTTCTTTGGTAGATATTTCTCCTCCATGAGAAAGAACACCCCAAGAATGCCTATTTTCCCTCTTAGATAGAGAAATATCTGCATGATAGAGATGAGATCTGTAATTTTCCCATTTGACATTGAGCTCCATCAGAAGAGCCAAATTTTCAGCATGTGGCCAACTAGAAGAGGAGGAAATGACAGATTGTTGGCAGCCAATATCAGCAAGAGTGAACAGCTCATGCCCGTGAAGAAACTAGATGATTGGGTGAGGAAGAATGTGATTCCCAGCCAATCCAATGATTGCATCAAGGCCAAAGAAAATTATGTCGCCGCATCTAACCATCCATATTATATATCCCTGTATCCAAGGCTTAGATTTCATCAAGCTATTCCAAATGAAAGACACATTATTCTTAACCGGAGCCCCAACTAGGATCCAGTTTTCCAGGGTAGCATGATTGAGATATTTTTTAATGATGATTTTTTGTTAAATACCAGGGCACTTGAAGGCCCTCCATAGATTTTTGATGAGAAGTACCAGATTGAAAGTCTGAGTTTGTTTGATGCCCCAACCTCCATCAATGGGCTTGAAAATTGAGTCTAGTTTAGATAAGTGAAGCGTATTTTTGTAACCAAACCCAACCCATAAGGAATCTACGATGGTGGAGTCGATTTTGTGAATAATTGACATTGGAAAATGAAACAAATGCATCCAGTAGAAAATGATACCTTGTAGGACTACCTTTATCATGACCATCCTACTGTCTAAAGAGAGCCATATGTTTTCCCATAACCACAATTTATTTTCAAAATTTTGAATGATCCAATGCAAAAACCTCTTCTCATAGTTAGTGGGCTTTAGCAAAAGGCCGGAGTCTAATCCCAAATAGTTCTACAATATTTTTAGTCTTCCCATCCTCCACACAGTGGAGAAATGACAAATTTTTGGCATCCAATATCAGCAAGAGTGAATAGTTCATGCCCGTGAAGAAACTAGATGGTTGGCGGAGCAAGAGTGAACAACTCATGCTCTAGGGTCCACTTGTTGTGCTTTCCCCTTTGTACATATTTTTTTTCCTAGCAGTTGCATTTGGCACCTATTCTAAATGAAAACAGGCACGTTGTGCTATTCTAAATGACAACAGACACATGATGCTATTCTAAATGACAACAGACAAGTGATGTTTTTCATTGACAATGATCTGCCTGATTGTTGTGCACTGTTCAATTTTGTGATTATCTTTAATGCCTGCACCTGTAAACTTTACTGAGATGAAAACTAAATTGATTATATAGTTGTTTGTCTTAGTGCATATATTTCTGAACTTTACTCTACTAGTAACTGTACTAATGTTAGAGTTGTTGCCTTCATGCCCATGCTTTTCAGCTTTGTTTGGACAATAACATTACTACATTAATAGCTAGTTTGTAAATTGAGTCTGTCTTAAAGGAATTCATAATAAATCAAATCATGGTGTTGGTGCTAAAAATTCTTTGTTTGAGCATTTCTCTAATTTTTCTGCACAAGATGAGTGAAATGCTAACTAGAGAGCACGTGTGGATATTAGCCTTGGTCTAAGACTGCAAATTCTACTTTGATTTTTCATTTACACTCTATCTAGTACTGGAGGCATGGTTGGTTGGGGTCATGTATTGAGCTTGGACCCCACTCCAACACAAGAGGATATATTTTTATACTTGATGCCCTTCTTTTTCCTAGTCAATCCAATTCCGGGGTGATCCAGATTAATAAAAGTCTTTTTTTCCTAAAAGAACGCCCTTTTGATTGTTAGCAGCTTAAGACCCAATGATTCATCATTATTTAGGTTTTCCACATCTATATCTATTGAGATAGGGGAAGTATCCATTTTTGTATTTTTATATAAGGGAGGAGATGACGCCGAAGACCTCAGGTCTGGATATAGATTGGAATATTTTCCTTTGGAAATGTGTCAGTGTTGACCTGCCATATGAATGATAATATAATGTACATTATTCTCCATTATGCTATGTCTATGTGGCACCGATTGGGAGTCCATTCCAAGGATTATCTTTCCAAGAGCCATTTGACTAGTGTCCTTTATTCTGCAATTATGGATGGGAGCTTACTGGGCTTCAGAAAAAGGCCCGACTCTACTCCCAAATAGTTCTACAATTTTTTTAGTCTCCCCATCCTCCACACATTGGAGAAATCACAGATTGTTCGCAGCCAATATCAGCAAGAGTGAACAACTCATGCCCGTGAAGAAACTAGATGATTGGGGGAGCAAGAGTGAACAACTCATGCTCTATTGCTTCATAGTATTCATTGGAGGTGCCCGGATCAATGGATGGATAACGAGTTGCTTCAATGGTTTCATAAAATCATGTATTGAGCTTGGACCCCACACCAACACAAGAGGATATAGTTTTATACTTGATGCCCTTCCTTTTCCTAGTCAATCCAATTCCGGGGTGATCCAGATTAATAAGTCTTTTTTTCTTGAAAGAAGGCCCTTTTGACTATTAGCAGCTCAAGACCCAAAGATTCGTCATTATTTAGGTTTTCCACATCTGTATCTATATTGATATAGGGGAAGTATCCATTTCTGTATTTTTATATAAGGGAGGAGATGAAGCCGAAGACCTCAGGTCTGGATATAGACTGGAATATTTGCCTTTGGAAATGTGTCAGTGTTGGCCTTCCATATGAATGATAATATAATCTACATTATTTTGCATTATGCTATGTCTATGTGGCACCGATTGGGAGTCCATTCCAAGGATTATCTTTCTAAGAGCCATTTGACTAGTGTCCTTTATTCTGCAATTATGGATGGGAGACTTCTTAAGCACAAACATATGTAGTTCATTTGAGGGCTTCCGAGGGGTGTGTTCCATATTATATAAAGTAGGAATCTGATTGAAACTAGGAGCCATTCCATTCCTTTTGATACGATCCCCACAAAATCTGAGTGAACGTTCCAGTATTAGATGTCTGGTATTATGGCACCCCAAACATCTAATTGGGATTACCTAGTAATCCACTTGTTGTGTGATTGAGTGAGGACTGTAGAAGATGTCAAGAGTTTCTAACATACCTCCTTTGTAATCAAATTCAATAAAAAACTAGGCAACCCGTTTGTCCAGTGCTCATGATACTAGCCCATTGTAACAGATACCTCAACGAGTTAAAACTCAATCCATGGACCATTGAAGAGTTAGATCTAGCATTCAGCATTGTAATGAGAATATATGAAATACACCAATCTTATCTATGCATTCATAAGAAAACATCTGATAAACACCTTTGGCAACTAGCCTTTAGTTTTTACTAGAGATGCATGAGAATATATGAAATACACCAACCTTATCCTATGCATTCATAAGCAACATCTCACAAACACATTTGGCATCTAGACTTTAGCTTTTACTAGAGATGCATGAAGCATTATATAAACACAATGCAATCTTTCGGGAAGTCCATTCAAATGTGGAACATTACTATGGAAGCCAAGTCAAGCATTGATTTTAGACCTTGCATGCACATTTCATGCATTGTTTTAGTAGTGATATATACAATGGACTAGGTGAGTTGTATCATATATGTCAAAGATAGTTTAACTCGAAGTATGAAACTGCCATTTAAGCTATAAACTTGACTAAATGGTCCAAACCTGAAACTGTGACCCTTCCTTGCAAATTGCATGCACTACCAATTAATCATAGTTAAATGGTTTTAGATTCAATATGAGAGTAATCTTATGGAGGAGCTATTGGGTTTGGAAATTCACCATAGAACAAAGGCTAGTGGGTTAATCTCCTAAAACAAGGTGTTAACATAGTCTTCCGAGAGGTACATTTTGCATCAGGATAACCCCTAGACTACTATCTTTTTATGAGGAAGCAAAAACATGGAAAATGTTTGGTTAGGTAGGAATACAACTTGTCAATTTGGTCTAGCTTGAGTGATTAAAAGAGAAGGTTGTTAGGCTCTCCACCATTTCATGGATTGATATAGTGATGAGACAAAAGAGGCTCTCTCTTGAGACTTGACCAGATGATTCATAACAGTTGTGGTGTTGGTGCCTTAACTTAGCCAGAAAATGCCAAAACTCTATTGTTGCACAAAATTTATTACTAAATCTACCTCAGAGTATGCCATCGTCACTGAATATGACATGCATGGTTTTACCAAGAAGGCCCTAAACTTTTGAATAATGAAACTTTACATTGGTATCCTGGCAGTAGTTGCATTGGTCTTATTAGCATTACACCACTTTTAATATGGGTCTTCACAACAGAGAATCACCATTACACTTTGTTGATTTGTGTTAAAAAGAAACATAACACGCAATATATTTCTTTTGACATGCAATGTTGTTGTTGGTAGTTTTCTTGTATTTGTGCCACATGTAAAGCTAACATGCGTTAAATTTCTTTCACCTTGCAATATTTTTATTGGAAATGTGCTTGTGTTTGGGCTAGAAACTATGCTACATTTCTTTTTCTTTGCAATATTGTTGTTGTCAATTTGGTTGTTTATGATAAAATGAAATCTAGCAAGTGTTAGATTTCCTTCACTTTGGCAATGTTATTGGAAATGTTGTGCTTGTGTTTGGGCTAGAAGTTGTGCTAGATTTCTTTTGCTATGCAATATTATTGTTTTAAATTTGGTTGTTTATTATAGAAGGAAATCTAACACGTGTTAGATTTCCTTCACCTTGGTAATGTGCTTTTGTTTGTGTTAGAAGGAAATATAGCATGCACTAGATTTCTTCTGGCATGAAATGTTGTTTTTTGGTAGTATTTTTGTATTTATGCTACATGTAAAGCTAGCATGCGTTAAATTTATTTTACCTTGCGACGTTGTTATTGGAAATGTGATTGTGTTTTTGATAGAAGTTGTTGGATTTTGTTTTCCCTACAATGTTATTGTTGGCAATGTGCTTTTGTTTGTGCTAGAATTAAATCAAGCGTATGCTAGATATCTTTCACACTGAAATGTTGTTTTTGGCAATGTGGTTGTGTTTGTGCTAGAATAAACTCTAGAATGTGTAATATTTCTTTTACTTTGAAATGTTTTTGTGAGTAATATGCTTCTATTTACGTTAGAAGCAAATTTAGCATGTGGTGAATTTCCTTCGCCTTAGAATATTCTTATTGAGAATGTGCTTGTTTGTCCTAGAAGGAAATCTAGCATGTGCTAGATTTATTTGACCATGTAATGTTGCTTCTAGTAATATGCTTATGTTTGTAGTAGAAGGAATGATATTGATTGTTAGCTTTCATTTGAGGAAAAAATGTTTCATTACATACAATATTACTACCATACTATTTTAATTTCTGCGTCTATATTACTTTTTCGTAAGTTGTGTGTTTTTGTGAAAATATAAAGTCACACTTTACACGGTTCAACCTTTTAATTACAAGTTACGATTTAATTTTTGTTACAGAATTGATACAAGCTACAATGGAAAATATAATTTTGGCAAAAGGGGACTATGCTGATCTCCTTATTAATGATCAAGTCATTGGGCTAGGAAGGGTCAAATCTATAGAGTCTGGAACTTATTATGTTGGAGAAAGGGTTAAAGTTGGTTATGTTACAATTTTTATAATTTATGTAACTCAACCACATTTGATTGATGAGGATGTTAATGAAGGGGACATATATCCATGGAAGATCATGGATTTGAGACACAACATAGGTAAATCAAAATATTGAAGCATGTGTTATATATTATTGATAGCATAATAAATGTTTTTTTTTAGTAAATACTAACCTTATTTACATTTGTTTATAGGTGCAAATGTTTCTTCCACATTTTCTATTGGAGCCAAGGTAGATCTTCTGCAACATGGAGTGAAGGTGGGCGAGAGCTCCATATTCAATACAGAGCTTGGGCCTAAAGTGCATGGAAAGATGGTAAAGAAAGGATGCATAGTGGTTAAAATCAAGAAGGTGTTAAAACATAATGCTCCTCTACCACATCCAACAGGATTTGAGCATACACTTGGGGGTGCATTAGAATCCTATGAAATTTGGCCAGAATTAGATTTGGAGCCTCACTGTCATGATCATGCCACAAATATTCCCCAAGATAGGGTTAGATTCATATGTACAAAGGTTTCTCTTACACATGAATGCATGGGAACAAGCATGTGCATTGCCAAAGGAATGCTAGTTAATGTCCATGAGGATGACATTGTTGAGGGTGAAACACTAGGTGAAATGAATTTTGGTGTTTTTCTAGAAGAGATAGATGGAAATTGTGAGATATGCAGAATTGGGGATAAGTCTATACATTGTTTGGTTAGATGGCCAATAAATAAGTTGGTGGACAACAAAGGTGCGATATTAAGGGTCAAGGAAAAGTTCAAGGAGCCACTGAAGGAAATGGTGATATGGGATGTTATAGAGGACACAAATCCCTTAAACAATTGGGATGGGTACTTTTGTAATGAAAAAGATAGAAACTCAATTGATATGCATGTAACAAGGCCATATAAAAGGATTAAATGAGTTATGGCTACAAAAAAAATTGCAAAATGTCAAAAAAAAAGATGAGGAGAAAGAAATTCGAGTTTTGGCAGCAGATGTATGTTGTAGAAAATATTGTCTTCAACATGTGGATAGGAAGACCATTGTAGGTGTTAGAAGGGATATGAGACAAATAAATAGAAATGGTATTAGAGAATTTGTCTTGAATTCACTCATGTCAAACACAGTCATGTCAAAGGGCCATGGCCTTCCACCTATTGCTAGAAATGTAAAGGACATGAGATTTAATGGGAAAATTATTTTTAAGAAAGCATGCTATAAGATACATAAAATTCCTTAAAGCACATTCTATAACTACCAGCATTATTTCCAACATGGACAGAACAAAGCTATTCATGGTAGCACCAACACATGTAAAGCAAGAGCTCACATAGTGGCAGCCATAGAAATATTGCACAAAATTGTAATGGATAATTCAGATTTTTCACCAAACCAAACACATCAAGTTGAAGAATATGGAACATCTGCTCCTTTAAGATTGCTTCCTTCGACTTACACACAAAATTCTTTGTTAAAAGAGATCAATGAGGCTCTTCAAAAGCTCAATTACCCATCAATATCACAATCAACAATGAGAAATATCTAGAATACTAAGTTTCGAGATGTGGCATTTTAAAAGAACACCAACTTCAATAAATGTAGTGAATGTATTGTGTTGAAAGCACAAATGAAGTCAGAAACTACAAAAGAGTTGGAAGAAAAGGCACGAGCTAGGTTGAAGAAACATAACAAGATTGTTATGTGTGGAAGATTTTGCTACTATGCCCATAGAATTATGTCAGAGTGGTTTCCAGAGGAGTATTTGAGCATTATCCATGATAAAATGGACAAAACAAAGACTTCGATCCCAAGGCTATGCGTCAAATCAAAATCTATTGTAGGAACAAATTTAGGTTTGTCATTGATAGGTATGCTTACACATGGGCATAAGGAAGGATGTTTTGGTCATTTCTCCTTACCATTTGTCCATATGGGATCACAATTTACTATTACATCCCTTGCAAAGTGCTTAAGGGACCTTGAAGACCCACAAATGGATATGTATGGTGATCTACTTTATGAAAGTGGAATTTCAAGAAACCCACTTACAAATGCATTACTTGACACCTCTATTTACTCAAAATGTCAAGGGAACAAGAATGATTTTATATCTCATGGAAGTTCAAAAAGACAAAATGTTGATTTTAAACCTCTTCCTCCACATTGGTTGTTACAGTTGGACAATGCAGCAAGTGATAATAAGAATCACGATCTTTTCATGTTTCTATCACTTTTAACTGCACTTGGTGTCTTAATCACTATTGAGGTTGGGTTCTTGCCTGTGGGGCACACCCATGAAGACATAGATGGAACCTACGGAAGAATGTCTTCCAACCTAAAAAGTAAAGATATTTATTCTTTACCTAAAATGATGGATACATATCACACAATTGAAGAAAATGGAGTGTTTCCACCTACTCTTATTGACAAGGTCTGTGACTTTAAAAGTTTCCTTAATGGATACATCAAGGAGGGAAAAAATTCACTAGCTGGACATCTTAATGTCCAATACCTCCAATCTCTTGTACGCAATGATGTTCCAGTACTAAAGTACAAAGAATCAATTAGAGATATTGAGTGGTAAGAACCAGTTGAGTTATGGAATATAGATGATGAAGGCAGACCTATAATTCCCATATGGAAGCCATCTTTCTTAGCTTCCAAACAGAATGATGTCTATTTAAAAGAACTAAAGGAAGGGATAACATCATACATAAAAATGTGGAAAGACACTATTGGGAATGAGGATTCACCAATTGTTACAAAGGAATGGAAAAATAAAGTATTGTATTGGGAAAAAGTTCTTGATACATTAGATGGAATCTGTAATGATCATAGAATAATAGATGGAAGTGATTCATCTTCTGAGGATTTCTGGCCCAGGATAAGGCACATTGTTGATGTTGATCGTAATGCACTCCAAGTAATCTCAAGTATTATGGATGGAGATTTTGATAATGTGATAAATAAACCAATATATGTTGGACCCAAATGCAACAAGCCAAAACCAACTATCAATCCAATGATTGATGTTGAGAAAGGAAAGATGGTGCTAGTTAGATCAGGAAATGAGGATGCAGGAGAGATGATTTGGATGGAAAAATCCATCTCAAATATCTTTAGGGATAATGAAAGTGAGAATCTTCATGTAAAGGTTGACTGGTGGAAGCCTATGTCACAGGAATACAATGGAAAATTTTTAGAGCAATATTGGGTACCAAATCCTGATGACACAGAACTTGGCTCTATTCCAATTAATACCATAGTGTGGGCATGAATGCCAAAGAAAGAACATTGCAAGAAGACCAAGATAAATAAATATGGTGTAGAAGCCATTCTTGATCTACTTGAGCGAATATCTTAAGAGTAGGTTTATATGATTCATGAATGTAATTTTTTTTAAGGATATATTAATATACATTTAGACACACTTTTCCATATTTTTTGTATATCAAATATTCTCTTCATATTCTTTTTGGAGGAGTTTTATATTATTTAATATTTCAATGTAATCATGTGTTATACAAATTACATGACAATGCCATAAAATATTTAAGTTTTCAAAGCTTTATTTGACCAACATGACTTCTCACCATATCAAATTTGCATAATCAAATTCAATAATGCACTTAAAAACATCTTCTAAACTTGGTCTATTAAAAAAACAACGGAGTACCTAATTAGTATTCTATTTAATATAAACCATTTAAACACTTAATGAATAAATGCTAGACACTTGATATAATGTTTGAGGTGAGTTTTCCTTAATTTTCCTTATTATAATTGATATAAATCAAATTCACTATTTTGTTGCACTCTAATTTATAAAAAAAAATATTTTGATCACAAAACAACGCAACTAGAATTATAAATATTTCCTCTTATAGATTTTGAAGTGGTGCCAACATTGTACTAGTATAATTAATTTGTACTCAATGTAGGAAAATTAGTGAGTGTCAATTGAAGATTTAGGTTCTCCTGAGGTGGGTCTGGAGGAATGGCTCTGCGGCTCGAAGACACAGGATGGCTAGGGTTTACCAATTCCCCAGCACCGCCGACACACTGCGGATCAGTGAAGGGACCGCGACAGCAGGAGGTTACCGCACAAAACCACGCGCTGGCATAACCGAATCGTGGAAGCTGTCAAGGAGCTGGCTTAGCAGCAGACCAGAAAATAAATCCCCTGTGCCAGATCGATCCCCGGGGGCATTACGATCTTCACATGGGTCCAAAACGAGCTCTGTTCACCTGTATCAGGAGCCTCTCTACGGTGCGCCGTTTGTTTTCACTGTAACACGACATGGCATGGGCGATACAGCCCACCAGCGTCCAGATCTGCAGGCAAAAACATATGGCTACCTTGATTCCCCTGATTCAGTACGGCTTAAAGACAAGGGAGAAATGTTCAAGTCGGGAACGGCTATGCAATTAAGGGCAGAACAGAACGATGCGCCAATACCACACAGTCGGCCAGATCCAGCAAAGCGAGGGCTCCACAAGCCTGATCTACTTTGCATGTGCGCAGATCCGGTTCAGCGAGGGCCTTACAAGACTGATCCACTCTGCACGGACGCAGATCTGGTTCAGATCTTCATCAAATCAATCGAGGGCAAACACTTTGGCATGCGAATCAGTAAGGGAATGAGCATACTTGAGTTAAAAAAGGAAATCCAGGGTCTCCTTGGAACCCCAGCGCATCTTCAAAACCTCATATGCTCAGGGCACAGTTTGCAGGACTACCAAACCATCCAATACTACGGCATTGCCATAGATTCAACTATTTTTCTAAATCTCAGACTGCGGGGCGGAAGTACCGGAACCAGCTCAAAAAATACAGGTTCCTTTCGGGATGCAGTAAAAGGGAAGGAAAAAATGAAAGCAGCACCGCCATCAGAATTACCAGGACCCTACATTGTTGAACAGAAGCCAGAATCACCAACGCTACAAATATCTATGCCAGAGGTAACGAATTTACATAACGACTTATCTAATAATGCAGTAATTTGTAGATTTAATGGCTTCTGGCCAAAATCAGATGCCCTGCACCAATGGATCTTCTCAACATGGACATCTAACTGTGAAATTTACCTATGCCCTAAAGGGTTTTTCATAGTTAGATTTAACACAGAACAAGAAAGAGACAGTATAATCAATCAGGGGCCTTGGTTCTGGGGCAGTGCTGGCCTCTTCACCACCCCCTGGTTTTCTGATTTCGACGCCAATACAATGATAGTCTCAAAGATGCCAGTATGGGTAAGGCTACATGGGCTCCCTCTACATTTTTGGCATCATAGAGTATTAACAGCCATTGGGAATACCCTTGGGAAATTCCTCAAAATGGATGAAGACAGAGCTATCAGGGGAATATTTACATTCGCAAGAATATGTGTAGAAGTGGACTTGAGTGAGGGACTACCTGACCACATCACGCTGAACTTCAATAATTCTCAATGGATTCAACAACTTGACTATGAGAACACAGCGTTCCGGTGTAGGGGCTGCATGCAAACAGGGCACCTTCAATACGACTGCCCTTTTGCTCGAAAGGATCCCAGGAGAAATAAGAAACAACAAAAAAAACCCAAAGGCTGGCAGCACACTGACCCATTGGAAGAAGAAGACATAAATGTGGACCCTACAGAGAACCAGACACAACCAGACACTCAAATGAGACAGAATCAAAATCAGGAAATAAATGCCCCAACTACTCATTTGGGGCCACACATTTCAGATCTGCAACCAGAGTTACAAATGGAAGTAAGTGGCATCAAACGAACCCATGGATCAGAGGGCTCGGAATCTGACAAAGAACTTCAATTGATCCCAATGGAAAATCAGATAGCTAATATTACATCCACACCTGACTCCGGAGGGTGGCGACGGGTGGAGAAGAAGAAGGGTAGGAAAGTTTAGGCATGCTGGAACTTATCTTTTTTCTGTCATTCTATTTCTGTTACTTCCTGTCATTACAGGAACAGTCATCTGCTATTTTGTGTTATTTCTCTGTTTGCTGCCTGTCATTACGGGAACAACCATTTGCATATGCCTCTGGCATCTACAAAATGTAATTTTATCAATATGAATAAAATTACGACTGTTTTCTACGGGGAAAAAAAAAGTAGTGTGTCAATTTAAAATGGTCAATAATAGTAAGAAAAACAATATTAGTATATTCTTAAATAACTTTATAGGTAAGTTTTTTTTGCAAAATCTATTATTCACAAGTCAAATTTAATATATAAATATAAATGATAATGATAATAGAAATAATGTAAGGAATCTATGTTTTAGATGAATGTTAATATGTTATTTTCAATATAATATCCTTAAACACTACAGGAATAAAAACTAAACATTTGTAATAAATATCTTAGTCAATTTTCTCTCTTCCCTGTTGTATTTGAAAATAATCAAATTGTACTACTTTGTTACTATTCTAATCCATGATCGATTTTGATCATTAAAATGATTAGTAATTGAGACGAGAGGCTCATTTTACAACCCAATATGGGGGGAAGAATAAAAATTATGTTCTAAATAGAAAATTAAAAAAATGAATATTTTGTAAAGTAATTAGAAGTATATAAAATGTATGAATTAGATGTTTAAATCTTGTACTTTTCAAAAATATTTCAGCTAGAGATATAGAGAAACTATTTGAATATTTATGTTAACTAATTTATGTCAATATCAACTTCATATATATCTATATATAAGAAAAAAGTTTTTTATGGTTAAAATTTTTATTTGGTCGTATATATACTCTATTTAGCATTCAAAATTACATTTTCAACAATGAAAAATAACACATTTTTTCTTTCACTCAAAATGTTTGCACATGAAGAAATTTGATCCCTACATCTGCACTTAAAATGGATCTATGATGGTATATATTGGACACATTACTATGATCATTTGTCATTAAATAACTATATACTTAATATATAGCTTGCATATTAATCTATTATTCATTAAGTAAGCCTCAATTTTTTAACATAAAAGTACAAATAAGAAATAAAAATAAATTATGCTACTACTCGCATTCAACATTTAATTTGATCCTAAAAAAAAATTTCTCCTCAACTCTAAAATGGTGCAAACTTCCTACAATAGTATGTAATTTTGATGGTGATAATGATGATTATCATCCACTAAGACCAAATATGGTATATAAGAAGGTAAAAAGATATTACTAAATGTTATTTCGAATTTTATTGTTATGCTCAAAAAACATTAAAAGAAGTGTTTCAACATCATCATAATTTTGTTTAGTTAAACAATCCAGAAGGTTGGTAGCGTCACAAATATTTTGAAATTTAATTCCAATATGAGTATAAACTGGATGATCTATGACAGTTTTTAAATCTTCAACCATATTACTAGTGTTGCAAAGGTGATAGCCTTTTTATTGTGCTAACACTCTTTTAATAATAATCATAACTTAACACATACATGATATTTACTATATATCGGATTATAATTAAATGGGTTAATAATAGTAACATACACATCATTATTTTCATAAAATAACCTTAACAAACTTATCTTTTAATATAAACCATAAAAATATTAAAATAGATAATGTAAGGAATCCACATTAAGATGTGAAAGATTTTCTTTTGCAAGTTTATATCAATTTGTTTTATAAATTTTATCGTGATAATTTTTACACAAAAAATGGTGAATATCTACATTAAAATTAGTGAACTAAGTGACTTTTTAATTCCTCATTTTGAAAAAATTTAATCTAGTTAAAGTTCTAAATAATGGTATATATTGGACACATTACTAAGATCATTTGTCATTAAATAACATTATACTTAATATATATATTGCATATTAATCTATTATTCATTGAGCAAGCCTCAATCTGCTACTCACATTCAACATTTAATTTGTTCCTAATTTCTTTTTTCTTCTCAACTCTAAAATAGTGCAAACTTCCTACAATAGTATGTAATTATGATGGTGATAATGATGATTATCATCCATTAAGACCAAATATGGTATATAAGAAGGAAAAAAGATATTACTAAAAGTTATTTTGAATTTTATTGTTATGCCCAAAATGCATTAAAAGAAGTGTTTCAAGATCATCATAATTTTGTTTAGTTAAACAATCAAGAAGGTTGGTAGCGTCACAAATATTTTGAAATTTAATTCCAATATGAGTATAAACTAGATGATCTATGAGGGTTTTTTAATCTTCAACCATATTACTAGTGTTGCAAAGGTGATAGACTTTTAAATTGTGCTAACACTCTTTTAGTAATAATCATAACTTAACACATACATGATATGTACTATATCGGATTATAATTAAATGGGTTAGTAATAGTAACATACACCATTATTTTCATAAAATAACCTTGACAAACTTATCTTTTAATATAAACCATAAAAAGTATTAAAATAGATAATGTAAGGAATCCAAATTAAGATGTGAAAGATTTGCTTTTGCAAGTTTATATAAATTTGTTTTATAAGTTTTATCATGATAATTTTACACAAAAAATGGTGAATATCTACATTAAAATTAGTGAACTAAGTGACTTTCTAATTCCTCATTTTGAAAAAACTTAATCTAATTAAAGTTCTAAATAATGGTATATATTGGACACATCACTAAGATCTTTTGTCATTAAATAACTTTATACTTAAGATGTATCTTGCATATTAATCTATTATTCATTAAGCAAGCCTCAATCAACTTTTTTATTAACCTAAAAGTGCAAATAATAAATAAAAATAAATTATACTACTACTCACATTCAACATTTAATTTGATACTATTTTTTTTTCTCCTCAACTCTAAAATGGTGCAAGCTTCCTACAATAGTATGTAATTATGATGGCGATAATGATGATTATCATCCACTAAGACCAAAAATGGTATATAAGAAGGTAAAAAGATATTACTAAAATTTATTTCGAATTTTTTTGTTAATATGCTCAAAACGTATTAAAAGAAGTGTTTCAAGATCATCATAATTTTGTTTAGTTAAACAATCAAGAAGGTTGGTAGTGTCACAAGTATTTTGAAATTTAATTCCAATATGAGTATAAACTGGATTATCTATGAGAGTTTTTTAATCTTCAACCATATTACTAGTGTTACAAAGGTGATAGACTTTTAAAATGTGCCAACACTTTCTTAGTAATAATTGTAGCTTAACACATACATGATATTTACTATATCTAATTATAATTAAATGGGTTAATTATAGTAACATATACATCATTATTTTCATAAAATAACCTTAAAAAACTTATCTTTTAACATAAACCATAAAAACTATTAAAATAGATAATGTAAGGAATCCAAGATTAAGATGTGAAAGATTTGCTTTAGCAAGTTTATATAATTTTTGTTATAAAGTTTATCATGATAATTTTTACACAAAAAATGGTGAATATCCACATTAAAATTAGTGAACTAAGTGACTTTCTAATTCCTCATTTTGAAAAAACTTAATCTAGTTAAAGTTCTAAATTCTAGGTCCATTGAATACTTCCAAATTTAATGAAATATGTGTTAAATTAATTTTGGTTTTTTTTTTAACATTTTTATGGTTTTTTTGTTTCTTTTTTTGATATATTTTCTTATATTCGATTTATTTTTTGTCATGAAGTAGCCCCTTTCCACCCCTAACCAATTGGGCCTCGAGGTGGGCAGATATTTTTTTTTTTTTTTTTTGTAATGTTTAATTTTATTTTTGTAACTTTTTTTTCTTATTTTTTAATTTTTAATTTTTAATTTGGTTTTTATTTTATTTATTTTTTTAACTTAAACAAAAAAATTGTTTGATTTTCTTTTGTTAATCTTTAGGCTTTTTTTTTCCTTATATTATGTCTATTTTTGAAATATTTTCTCTTATTTTATTTTATTTTATTTTGTTGTATGTTATTTTATTATTATTATCTTTGTTTAAATTTTTAAATTTTACAAGTTAATTTTGATTTTTTTATGTTTTATAAAAAAAAAATGTCATATATATATATATATATATATCATGTTTTTTATGTTTTATTATTTGTTATTATTTTTTAAATTTTTTGTGTTTTCTTTTTATTGTTTTTATTTTTTTTCAATATTTGAATTTTTGTTTTTTTTTGTATTTTTCATTATTATTATTATTATTTATTATTATTATTATTATGATTATGATTATTTTATAGGGTCTGTGTCGATACTCGTCTAGCAACGTGATCCCATTATGTGCAATTCGATAGTTGATTTTAACTTTTTCGTTATAATGAATCGAGTTTGACCCCACAATGTGTCAATTTCATGGTTGGTCTTTAAGTTTTCATTATAATGGGTCGAGTTCACCTACATTGCGTGTCAATTTTATGGTTGATTTTTTATTTATTTTTTGCAATGTATCAAGTTGTCTTAGGCTAAGATTTTAAAATTGCTATACATTTAGCATTTTAAAAAAAATTACTCTTGGTATAATAACTCTTTCATTCAGGTGTTCATTTTTAAAGGTTTTTTAGTCATAATTTTTTTTCAGAATGTCATGCTTGAAATAATTTGAAAACTTAAGACTGTTTTGTAGTCATAATCTTTGGTTTTAATTCTATGGTTGAAAATTTGTCAAGATTTTAATGTTTTTCTAAGTTGTGATATTTTATCTTTAATGCTATGGTTGAAAACAGATAAGTATTTTTTCTTAGCACCATGCCTGAAAATTGTTGGAATTTTAATGTTTTTCAAATACATGATATTTTAAATTTAATGTCATGCCTAAAAATCGTTGGAATTTTAAGGCTTTTCAAAGACGTGATATTTTATCTTTAATGTCATGCTTGAAAATCGTTGGAAATTTAATGTTTTTTAGAGTCCTGATATTTTATTTTTAATGTCATTATTAAAAGATATTGAAAATGTACCCTAAAAAAAAGGCGTTATTCCATCATCAACACTTTTCGTTTTCAGGGTGTTTTTTGCACAAAAAAAATTTGGTTCTTATTGTCATTTTTAAAAAATGTTGAAAATGTACGTCGAAAAAAAATGTTATTCTAGCGTCAACACTTTTCATTTTCAGCCTATTTTTTCATGTTTTTTGGGGGGTTTTGGACTAGAGTACCCATTTCGAGGTAATAGTTCTCGTTTGATCGGTAACTATGCTTTATTGGCTGTTTTGGACCAATCCCAAGAAGCAATCCATCCAAAATTTAGTTTCTCTCTTGCATCAATCTTCTTTTTGGAACATATGTTTGAACGATGATTGTGTTTTCCACAATGCTCACATGGGTGAAGATCAAAACATTAATCTTTCACATGTCCAACTCTATCACAATGTTGGCATTGATCATTTTTTTCTAGAACAACATCATCTAGAAATCCAGCACTACAAAACTGTATAGGTTTAGAAAAATTAGGAACATGAAAAGATACATCCAAAACATCCTTATTATATCCCAAACCAGTTATGTTTTTGTTGTGTACAATTTCTTCCCACGGTCTTATAAAGGTTTTGGGAATTGTAGGTTTCATACCTACATGCAAACGACTCTTGCATACCCTTTCTTGAACATTACTTTATGCTGCATCCAAATTTATTCCTGAAATGGTGTTATCTACGAAAACATGCTGAAATTTACAACTCAATTGTTGAAGTTCATCTCGTTGGAATTGGGATTCGAGTTGCACAAGCTTGATCTTCTCTTGTGCATTTCGTAAAAAAATTCTAATGTCAGACATGATGTTCTTGTCAATTTGGACTATGTTAAGAACCATAGATGACATTTGGTTGCATAATAACTCTAACAAATCATTAATTCTTATAATTTTCTCCAGCTTCCTATCAGAGAAAAACTTGCAATTAACTTTGAAAAAGGGGTGTCGACCACCACCGAAAATTGTTAATTTTAGGCAACAATGGTATATTCTATGCTTTAGAGTAATTTTACTTCAATTTCTTTATGAGCCCAGTATCAATTTCAGTTTAACAATCACACAAACGTGTAATTAAAATGTTGATAGAACATAAACATAAACAGTAGAAGACAAGCCAAGACAAGAGGACATAAGATCTGGCACCAGCCAGGGAGAAATCCCAATGTGGGGAACCCTTGATTAAATCATTTTTTTAGTCTTCAATAGTTCAACACAGGGAGATAGTACAATTTACAAATTCTAATCATTTGTAATAGCAAAAGAGCCCTAACCAGAAAATTCAATAATGGTCAATAAGGTAGATTTGACCCTCAAAGATTCGATCAACTTCAGTCAACTATGGCCTCCAAACAGAAAGATGAAAAAACCCTCAAAACAGTCAAATTTTTCCAAGTCAAAGTCTGGTCAAATAGTCAACCTCGGTCAGCCCTAACTATAGTCAACGCTCGTCAAAACTCCTTGATTTTTGTGCCCATAATTGCAGCCTAATGAGGCAGAGATTCCTCACCCAAACCGAAGTGAAAATAGGTCAACGCATCAAATCAACACATTTAAACAACCTCCCAGCAGCTCGGTCAACGTAGTAAACAAAAACCCTAGTTCACACATGTGGAGAGAGAGAAGATTGCCTCGGATAGTGTGCCCAATCACAAGAGGAGAGAGCGATATGTGTGATGAGATGATGGTGAAAATCACTTGAGGTCTCCTTCTTTTTATATGCAACGTTGAGGATGAATTGGGGGCTTGTGTGTCTATTTTGCTTGCTGGCCGACCTTTTTTTTTTGTAAGATTAAGCAGTTATATTAATGATTGATAATAAAAATACAATGGTTCGCAGGGGTCAGAGCGACCTGCCTGTGTTGACTGGGTGGCCTTTCCAAGCAAATGCCTGCAGCATATACAGTGCTCTGTCTAAGTAGAGTTTTCATGGAGCCCGTGAGGTGATCCTGCAAGAGTGGTGGGCATCTTGCTGCGAGGTGGGCAGATTGTTGCCTGAAGTTCCTGAGATTGTCGTGCTTGAAGTGGATGAGCATTCATTTTATTGATGCATCTTTTGGGTGTGCAGTGATGTGTCTCCAATCTTGATTGCGCAAGCCTGTTGGCGCAGATATTCTCTTTTCAGTGGCGCATATACAGATCTTCTCTTTTTAGTGGCGCTTCTGTCATGGTTTAACATTCCTTCCGGTGTTTGAAGCCATAGTGTGCCTTGCTGCCGAGGCCTAAGTGTGCAGATCTGTCTGCTGGATCTTTTTGCAGTTTTCTTTGAGCACTCCTTCTGCTAGATCGTGCCAGAGGCTGTGGAATTCTGCCATCTGGGAATCTATCCCTGCATTTGCTAAGACATCAGCTATCTTGTTTGCCTTTCTGCGAACTGCTTGGAATGTAATCCCTTGCAAGTTGCAGAGATGATTTTGGAGATCCTGCAGTGTTGCCGACAGTCTCCAGCTGGGGGTAACTTTATGTACCTGCGCTCCCATCTGGAGTTTCTTTATCATCCTGATTATGATCTCCGAGTCTCCTTCCACTATCAGTGGTAGAAATCTGTAGCGGCCTGCTAGAATGAGACCCTGAATGAGAGCAATTAGTTCTGCAGCGTTGTTGGTGTTCACTCCGATGTTGCCATGATAGATGAGATGAATTGTGCCTGTGTGATCCCTTACTACGCCCCCATATCCAGCTATTCCCAGGTTCTTTCTTGAAGCCCCATCGAAATTGAGTTTGAACGTGTTTGAAGGGGGCAGAGTCCAATTGTCCTGCGTTGTTCTGTTGGAGACGCAGTTTTTACCAGCAGGGTTGATCTGGGTTTGAAGATTTAGGATTTGAATGATTCTGTCATCATTCGGTGAAGTGTTTCCCTCTTTCTGCAAAGTGCCCATGGCATTGACCGTTTCTTTGATGAGCTGTCTCACTTTTCCTATCAGCATGCTTACTGCCAGTGCAGAGTTTTTGAAGACTCGTGTGTTTCGTTCTTTCCAAAGGATCCAGGCTATTGCTCCCGGTATTAAGTTCCAGGCACTATTGACCAAGGGATTGGAGGACATGGATGTTCTCCACTGGCTAAGTGAGAGTTGAATGGAGTCTCTGTTTCTATCAGATTGTCTGAAGATCATAGCCATGTCATCCCACAGAGAGCAGGCCATTGGACAGGCATTGAGTATGTGATTGAGAGTTTCTGGGCCATCCTCACAGAGTATGCATCGTGAAGGGCCTATGAAGCCTCGTTTTTGAAGATTGTCCCATGTGAGTGCTTTGTTGTGCATGACCAGCCAGGAGAAAAGTGTGATTTTTGGCCATGTTCCTCTGCTCCAAAGGGTTTGCCAACTGTGGTCTGGTTGCGGATCCAGAGAGGCCGCCAAGATCTGATATGCTTCTTTGAGGTTGAACGTTCCTTTGGGGTTTCTTCCCCATCTCAGGATGTCCTCTTTGTTGGAAATAAGGATTCTTCTTTTGTCCAGGTCTTGTAAAAGCTGGTCTACGTTCATCAGGCCTGCTTGAGCTTGCCATTGTTCTCTGGATAGCCACTTTTGCCAGGTGGTGGCCTCGCTTGCAGGTTGCCAGTAGTCTGCTACCGTAACCTTGCCGGCCTCCTGCATAGCTCTTTTAAGAGTATTCCAGTCTGGGTGTTCCAAGGTTGGAAGCTGCTGCCAAGCATCTTCCCAAAAGAGGGCAGTTTTTCCTTGGTGCACTTCCCAGAAGCTATGCTGCTGCACGATATATCTGTTCTCCCAGGCTTTGTTCCAGATGGGGGATCCTTGCCTGGTGCCGGTCAGCCGAATGAGGTCTCTGTCCCTGACTTGAGTTGTGTATTTCGCTTTCCACCAGGTTCCCCACAGGGAGCTAGGATTTTCTACCCATCTCCACCAGATTTTTGCTGCTACGGCCTTGCTTAATATTTCTGGATCTCTTAGGCCCAAACCTCCCTCCTTTTTGGTTTGCAGATGTTTGTCCATTTGATGAGGGCCCATTTGGATTGCTTTGAGGCTCCATTCCAAAGGAAGGATCGCTGAATGCTTCGGATGGATTTGTACACCGCCTTAGGTGCTGCTAGTGCTGAGAACATATATGCTGGCATGGTTTGCAGGACTGATTTGACTAAGATTAGTCTGTTGGCCATGTTTAAGGCTCGGTATGTCTAGTTGCTTAGCCGAGCTTTCATTTTGTTGAGGAGGGCTTCCCAGTTGGCAGATTTGTAGGCATTTTCTGAAAGTGGTATGCCCAAATATTTAGTTGGAAGGGAGGTCTTTTGGATCTGCAGAATTCTGCTGATATTTCTTTGCACGGGAATGGATGTGTTGAAGAATTTTTTTTTTGATTTGGTAAGATTAATTTCCATACCTGAGGCCTTCGAGAAAGTCTTTAACATTTGGCTAATGGTTCGAGCTTCCTGCACTGTAAGGGTGCCCATGAGCATTGTATCGTCTACAAATTGTTGATGCGTTACTGTGGGTCCTTGGTGTGCCGGTTTGATGCCTTTGAGTTGATTCTACCTTCTTTCCTTGGTTAAAGATCTGCCCAGCCCTTCTGCCATTATGATGAAGAGAAAAGGAGACAAGGGATCTCCTTGCCGTATACCTCTGGATGGTGTGAAGGGTTGAAGGGGTCCTCCGTTCAACAGGATGGAGAAGAAAGCGCCTGAGACCAGTTCCATTGTCCAATTTATCCATTGCTGACTGAATCCGAAAGCCTGGAGGATTGCTCTCATGTATTTCCAGCTGATTCTGTCAAAGGCCTTTGACAGGTCAAGCTGGATAAGCATGCTTGGAGTCTTGTTCGTTTTGAGAGAGTGCAACACTTCCTGGGTGAGGATAATGTTGTCCGTGATTTGCCTGCCTTCGACGTAGCCGGTTTGCTCCTGAGAAATAATTGAAGGGAGGACGGGTTTGAGTCTGTTAGCCATCAATTTGGAAAGGATTTTATAGAGGACATTGCAAAGGGCGATGGGGCGAAACTTGTCCGGGGAGTCAGCCTGGCCAGATTTGGGAATTAAGGTGAGGAAAGTGGCATTGATGGCTGGTAGCACTTTTTTGGTTCTGTGAAAGTTCCTTACCAGGATGAGGAGGTCTTCTTTAATGATGGACCAGCAGGCTTTAAAAAATTCAATTGTAAATCCGTCCGGTCCGGGAGCCTTGTTTGTGGCCATGGTGAAGATGGTCTCTTCAATCTCCTGCTCGGTAAAATCCTTTAGAAGGAGGGAGTTTTGCTCCTGAGTAACAAGGCTGGGAATGGCATCAGTGATTGCATTGATGGCTTGGGTTCTGTTTAGGCTTGGTTCGCTGAGAAGAGAGGTGAAATAAGAGTTGAGTTCATCCCCAATGTGCTCCCTGGAGAACACCTTATCGTCATCAGCTTTTTTGAGAGAGAGTATTCGATTGCAGGCTCTGTGCTGGATAGTGGACTTATGGAAGAAACTGGTGTTGCGTTCTCCTTGCTTTAGCCATTGCACCCTCGATTTCTGTCTCCACAGCATCTCTTCCTGCTTAAGTCGTTCTTCCCATTGTCTTTGTAGATTTGTTTCTTGAGCTTTCCTTTCCTCATCATGCCCTTCTGTGATCATTGTTTGCTGTAGTAGCGCCATTTTTTCCTCAAGTTCTTTTTTGGCTTGAAAGATGTCTCCAAAGGTGTCTTTGTTCCATCGTTTGAGGTTGGATTTGATGGTTTTGAGCTTTTGCTGGAAGATATACATGATGTTGTCGCTTCTTATGGTGGTTTGAGTCCACCAGCTTTTTATGTTTTCCATGAAAGTAGGGTGTTCTGTCCAAAAGGCCTCGAATCTGAAAGGTCTGTTGTGGGGCTTTTCTAGATTGGTGAAGTGGATCTGCACAGGCCAGTGATCCGAGCCTCCTATAGGCAGAAGGTTGGCCTCCATGTCGATGTTTTTCAGCAGAATGGATTTCGATAAGAGGAACCGATCAAGCCTTGATGCTATCTGCCTGTTTCCTCCTTGGTTATTATTCCAGGTATGCAAACCATTGACTGTAGGGATGTCAGTAAGTCTGGATTCAACAATAAAGGTGTTAAATGTCTCCGAGTCCTTATCCAATTTTCGTAAGCCTCCCTTTTTCTCCGCTAGAGTGGTGATCATATTGTAGTCTCGGCCTGCAATCCAGTGAGTTTCCCCATGGTGTTGTCTGACTTCGTCTAGGTCCTTCAGCATCTTCAGCTTTTCCTGTATTCTTTGAGGCCCATACACATTGGTGATACATATCGACTGGCTTGAATCATCCATGTTGAGGATGACCGATAATGAATTCTTAGTGGAGAGAGCATTCTACAAGAAGAATTTGTTTTTGTTCCAGAATGTTAATAACCCTCCTGATTGCCCAAGGGCATCTATGCTTATACATTGATGACTATTGGAAACGAGTTTTTTGAGCGTTTCTGTGCCCTTGGGAGAGCATTTGGTTTCTTGCAGAAGGACAATGTCTGGGTGCTGTGAGAATATGCGATTTTTCAGGATTCTTCTTTTGCTGGTGCTGTTAAGCCCCCTGATGTTCCAGGTTGTGATTTTCATTGAGCTTTCTTTGGAGAACATAGGACCAAGGCCCTGATTTTTCCTTCATTGATGAGACATCTGCCTAGCTCTTGTATTTGCTGTCTAGTGGATTTGCGTCCCCTTTTTCTGCCTGGTCCTTGTGGTTTGTATTGATCTAGATCCAAGTTGGCTTGAATACCTGTTTGGTTGCTATTTCCCCATTGCCTTTTGGCTGTATTTTGGTTGATGTATTCCTGCTGTAGGTATGCCATTTCTATCTTCTCCAAGTGTTCCTGGGGAATGGCATCCACGCCCAGTTTGGACCATTGCTCATTGACCTTTTGGAGATCAAGATCTCCCAAAATCTCGTCCAGAGGATTTCTTGAGGTTGTAGTGGAGGGCTGATCTGGTTGCGGTTCAGTGCATTGCGGGGTTTGCATTGAGGTGTGGCCGATAGTAGTTTGGTTGGAAGCGAGATTTGGGTTTTGTTGCAGTGCCTGAGCTTGAGAAGAGACAGAGGTTGTGCTTGGAGCATTGATCGTCGTCATGGGTTGATTGGATAACGGTGGATCCTGAGCAGTGGGGGCCTGTGAGACTTTGGGGTGCTCCGGTGAATCAAGGTTGCTCATAACTTCAAAGTTGTTTTGTTGTGTGGAGGCTTTATTAGTAGGGTTGGTATTGGTGGGGGGTTTTGTAGGCTTTTTTCCTTTCTTGCCTTTGCTCTTTCTTGCGACTATGGTGAAGCCAAGCGTTGGAGTAGCCTCTTGTTCCTGTTGGGCTTGAGGTTGTGGTTTATTTGTAGTGCAGTTGTGACTTAGATGGCCATGCTGTCTGCATGTGCAGCATCTGAAAGGGATATTTTCGTAGTCTATGGTTTTCTTCCATTGCACTTCTGTATGGATCAGGTCCATATGATCTGGGAGGGGCCCTGAGATGTCCATGTAAACACAGAGTCTAGCATAGGCTGTGTACTTACCTTGTATAGTGAGATCTCAGGCTTTGATGAAGACTCCCAACTGGTTTCCGATGGCCTCCAAGATGCGTTTTTTCCAGTAATCCATAGGTAGAGAGTGCAGGTGGATCCATACTGGAAATTTCTTGAAATCCTCCTACTCTGGTGCAAAGTTTGGCCTCCAGTAAGTTATGTATAATCCTGCAGAGTTGTAGAAATACGGGCCGCCTTCGAATATGCGGTCTCTGTCATCCTTGTGAGCGAAAATTACTGTGAAAAATCCTCTCGATCCCAACTGAAGATTGTAGTCCCCTTCAGGTTTCCATTTTTGGTTGATCCACCAGCATAGGGCCTTTCGTGAAGTCTAAACCCCATGAATCTACAGATCAGGGCTTGCTTGCTCATATGGTCCCTATACTCCTCGATCCAAGGGTCATTAATGATTAGTTTGGGTATTTTTTTTGATATGGGCTTGCATGTGGACTGAGTTTTCTCGCAGTGTTGTCCTATAGTTTGCCCTTCGAATGCAGATCCTTTGGGCACTGAATCGCTGCTTTGTTTCGCTGATCTGGAGCTGGATGGAGTATTGAAGGCGTCCGAGGGTATGCTGCCGAATATGAAGGGCGTGGAGTTTGGGGGGGTCGAACCCCCCCTTGTGTTATGCATGTGTCGAATGAGTTCAGAATGGCCCTGGGGGATCTATCTGTCGCGTTCCTGAATGGATAGCAGGCTTGCAGAGCTGTGATCAGGAGCTGCAGAGATTTGGCCTTAATCGCCTCTTCTCAGAAGCCCCAGCCAAGTCAACTTTTTCCCTATGGGAGGATCGCTTGCTGGCCGACCTTGACAATTTGTCCATAATATAAATAAATTCATATCTTCATTTGTACATGTCAGAATTAGATGATCTTTAGATCAATCCTACACCTTTCCAAGAGAGGATTCAAATAAAAATATTAGTTGTCATAAATAAGATAACCCATGTGGAGTTTGGCCCTAGTTGCCAATTTTAACACTCCCTTTCAACTAGGGAGAACTCCACCTACTAATCCATCTTCCAATCTGGACCATCTCTGCCATCCATGCACTGCTCTTCTATACTCCGTTGAACTATGAAGAAGAACAAGTGATCGAGAATGTATCATACCAATCTCTACCGACCCGAAGTTAGTCCAAATCAAAAGAGAGTGTCTCATACCACTCTTACTGACCCAAAGTCAGTTCCCATTAATCCTATATCAATATCGGATAGTACTATGGTCCCTATCCTAATTTCCCTACTCATTGGCTAGATGAGAGGTACTTCCCGTGAGTCCTAAAATGCATGGGTAGGATGTCTCGGTAGGAGAAGGATGAACCCCTCATCCTGATCACAAGTCGCCAAGGGGTATCAAAAGGGAAGGATGAACCACTCACCCTGTACACAAAAAATCACTAGGGGAAGGCTGAACCACTCACCCTATGGTTTCTCATCGCTCTAAGAAGTACCCCAAGGCCCCCGGAGCTCCTAGAGCTCAATGTCCATCTCATACAGGACCCTCATAAGAGGGTCTCTCCACAACTCCAAGTTGTTCTCGGAAGGCCAAGAATTTGACCTTCCTGAGGGGCTTTGTAAGAATATCGGTGACCTACTCATCAGTCCCAATGTGATGGAGCCTTGTTGCTCCTCATTGTACCATATCCCAGATAAAGTAGTACCTGATATCTATATGCTTGGAGTGATCATGAAACACAAGATTCTATGATAATCGGATCCCACTCTGGTTGTCACAGAAGATCATAGTGGTATCTATCACATCTCCAAACAACTCACTAAAGAGCTTCCTCAACTAGACAACTTCACAGGAGGTCGTACTAGCAGCTATGTATTTTTCCTCGGCAGTGCTCAAGGCAACCGATTTCTACTTCCTACTCATCCAGGATATAGAAGCAGTACCCAAAGAAAAAGAACATCAGAAGTGCTCTTGCAATCCACCACATTTCCAGCGCAATCAACATCAGAATAACCATGCAGCCTCACATTTTTGGCAGTGTAGATCAATCCATGAGTGATTGTGCCTCAGAGATACCTCAGAAGATTCTTGGCGACAATCCAATGTATATGATGAGGCTCAACCATGTATTGGCTCAATGTGTCAACTGCAAAATATATGTCGAGATGAGAGTTCACCAAGAACATTAGTTCTCCTATGAGTTGACAATACTCATAAGCATTTCCCAATTCAGGTCCAACAACACTACCACATAACTTCTTAAAGTTAAGTTCCATCGGAGTAGTCATCGTCTTATTGTCCACCATCCCAAATCTTTCCAATATCTTCACAACGTATTTTCCTTGAGAGAGGAAAATTTCACCTAGCTTTTGCCAAACCTCCAACCCTATTGGTCCTAGGTCCTTCATCTCAAATTTAGAATCCAAATCCCTCTTACATTTGTGAATGAGAGGGCAGGCATCTGTCAGAAAGTGGTCATCCACATAAAGTACCAGAATGAGAGGTTTATCATTTTCAACATTAAAGTAAAGGTTCGGATCAACTTCACTTCTAGTGAATCCCAGCTTCATTAGATATATATCGATACTCTCATACCAAGCCCGGGGTGCTTTCTTCAATCCATAGAGAGATTTCTTCAACCTGCATACATGAGATTCTCGATCATGAACTTCAAACCCCTTAAGTTGTTCCACATAAACATCCGCATTGATTGAGCCATGCAAGCAGGCGGTCTTGACATCCATCTGATGTAGGTTCCATCCTTACCAAGTAGCAAGGGCTATGATCGAGCGGATGGTGGTGTATCTGGATACAAGTGCAAATATCTCATCGTAATCTACACCTTCCTTTTGAGAGAAGCCTCTAGCAACAAAGTGAGCCTTGAACTTTCCTGCACTTCCATCATCTCCATGCTTGATTTTGTAGAGCCACTTAGAAGTGATAGCCAATTTTTCCTGGGGTGTAGGGACCACATCCCATACATCATTCTTCATAATTGACTCATATTCTTCATTCATGGCATCCTTCCATACTTGTTTCTTCACGACTCCTTTGAATGATGAAGCCTCTTTTTAAATGATAGTGCTCATGGCAGCCAAATATACTTGGTACCTGTTCGACTTCTTTCCTTCACAGAAAGTTCCCCTTGGTGAAATGTGCCTCTCAACATCTTTGAGAGACTCCCTAAGTCATGAGGGTCTCCTATTGGAGGAGGAACGCTCATGAGGGAGTGGATCAGTAGGATCCATAGGTTCATCAACATCAGGCATCATTTCGTCCTCTTTTTCACCCTGATTTCTTGTGTTAGCTTCTTTATCCTTCCTTAGGATAAGAAGGTTGTTGATCTTCTTGAGGGCCATATCATCATCAAAGGTGACATCATGACTTATCAAAACTTCCTTTTGACCAGCCACATAAATTCTATATCCCTTAGAATTTTTACTATAACCCACAAAGATTCATTTCTTCCGAGATTCACCCAATTTGCTCCTTTTCTCTTTCAGCACATGAAAATATACGGGACTTCCAAAAATTCTAAAATGAGAGACATCAGGTTTCTTACCAGTGAACATTTATTTGGGATTCTTGGATTCCAATGCTTGATGAGGGAATCAATTTTGAATATGTACAACGACATTTATAGCTTCACCCCATAGAAACTTCAGAAGGCCTTGATCATGAAGCATGGCACGGACAACTTCTACAATAGAGCGATTCTTCCTTTCAGCCACACCATTCTGCTCGAGAGTGTATGTCGTTGTAGTCTCCTCTTAATGTCAGCTTCTCTGCAATAATATTGGAATTCATTGGATTCATACCCGGTCCCATTATCAGTCCTTAATATCTTGATTTTCTTCCCGGATTGATTTTCGATCAAGGCTTTGAAATGTTAGAACCAGGTGAACACTTCATCCTTCTTCTTCAAGAAGTAGATCCACATCTTGCAAGAATAATCATCCACAAAGGTGAGATAATATAAGTATCCTCCCAAGGAGTTTACTAGCATCATACCAGATATGTCGGAGTGGATCAATTGCAATATGTTTGTGGTCTTGCTATTGCTTGAGGGGAATGCTACTCTTGTAAGTTTTCCTTCGGCATATCCTGAACATACACCTTCATGCTCTACTTTGAACTTTGGCATTCCTATCATCATCTGTCTCACATTGCGTAGGGCCTTATAATGAAGAGGGGCGAACCTTTGGTGTCATAGTTCAGATTGTAGAGATGTGTCGCAAGAAGTGGCTCCCAAAGGACTTCCTTCAACTTGATACAAGCTTTCAACCCAAGAGTAAAAGCATCCTTGAAATTTATTTTCCAAACACGTACCTTTCCATCGATAAAAACCACCTTGAATCCTTTATCTTCCATTGCTCAAATGGACACTAGGTTCTTCTTGAGATCATGTACATATAGTACTTCTTGCGAATGAATAGTGTTACCTTGATTCAATTGAAGGCTAACATTCCCTACTCCCTTCATGGGATAGGTGGCATTGTCTCCAAGGATGATTTCCAAGTGTCTCCTTTTCTATCATATTAGAGAGGGCTTCCTTGTATCTGGTGAAGTGCCTTGAGGCACCACTATTAATCAGCCAACATCCCAAAGTGTCTAGAGGAAAGGCAATGGAGAGGACCGATATAAGATAGTACTCTTTTTGCTTATTGTTAATAAGATTGGATTCATCATACCTGGAGTTCCTTGATTTCTTGGAGGGTCGACAATTTCCTTGATGTCCCGCATTCCTTTTTCCTTTGCCATTGGACCTGGCATTCCTTTAATCGTTTTTGTTGTTGTTGAAGTTTCCCTTGGAGTTGTTATGATAGTCATCATCTTGAGGTGTATCCATTTTATTAGGACACTCTCTTGCATAATGGCCAAACTTATTGCAAACAAAGCACCTTCCCTTCCTTCCTCCCTTAGATCCAAGATTTTCATGGAAATGACCTTTAGAACCCGCATTATTCCTCTTTTTGGCATGAGCGGAGAATGTAGTGGGGTTGCTTCTATTAGAAGGCATTTCTTTCTCCACATTCTTGTTTCTTCTTGAATGCATCTCAGCATAAATTCTTCAAACCCTGGAATTCGATCATTGTTGAGTATAGTGGTTCTAAATACATACCACTTAGGTGGGAGTCCTCTAAGGGTGGTGAGAGTAAGTTCCCTGTCAGGAATGACTTCTCCAATCGAGAGTAGATCATTCTTGATCTCAGTAATCCTCAATAAATAGGATTGAATGTCCTTTTCCTTGCCCTACTTAATATCCTTCAACTTATTCTCGAGAAAGAGAATTTGATTAGCATTACTAACCTTGAACATGTCGACCAGCCTATCGTATATCTACTTGGAGGTCTTCAATTCAGAGATACAGGCCACCATATGCTTGTCAACGGAATCCCTGATAATCTTCATCGCTTTGACTTCAACCTTACAGTAATTGGTATTCGCGGCAACCGGTGCATTTGAAGGAGGCTTAGGGATTTTACCCTACACATAATCCATCACTTCCTTCTCTTCGAAGGTCAAATCAAGAGACATATTCCATCCATGATAGTCATATTTATCATGGAGCTTGTGTTCAGCCGGAACGTAGGATGAGGAATCCATTAAGTTTTTTGTCCTTGTCCAACTGTCTTTGGTGATTGCTCTTTCACTCTAGCTTGGGCTTCGTCTTCACCTCAGCTCTGATACCATGTTAATTTTAGGCAACAATGGTATGTTCTATGCCTTAGAGCAATTTTACTTCAATTTCTTTATGAGACCAATATCAATTTCAGTTTAGCAATCACATAAACATGTAAGTAAAATATTGATAGAACATAAATATAAATAGTAGAAGACAAGCCAAGGAAAGAGGGCATAAGATGTGGCACCAGCCAGGGACAAACCCCAATGTGAGGAAACCTTTGATCAAATCTTCTTTTAGTCTTCAATAGTTCAGGAGAGAGAGAGTACAATTTACAAATTATGATAATTTATAGCAGCGAAAGAGCCCTAACTAGAAAAGGAAACTCTGGTCAATAGGGCAGATTTGACCCTCAAAGATTTGGTCAACTTCAGTCAACTTCAGCCTCCAAAAGCCAAGATGAAACAACCCTCAAAACTGTGGAATTCTACCCAGTCAAAGTCTGGTCAAACAGTCAACCTATGGTCAGGCCTAACCATAGTCAAAACTCCTTGATTTTTGTGCCCAGAATTGTGGCCTTCTTAGAAAGAGATTCCTCACCCAAACCGAATTCAAAATAGGTCAACGCATTAAGTCAACATAGTCAAACAACCTCCTAGCATCTCGGTCAACGTCGGTCAATGTAGCAAACGAAAACCCTAGTTCACACGTGTGGAGAGAGAAGACTGCCTAATCACAAGAGGAGAGAGAGATATGTGTGTTGAGATGATGGTGAAAATGACTTGAGGTCTCCTTCTTTTTATATGCAACATTGAGGTCTCCTTCTTGTGTGCCTGTTTTGCTTGCTAGCCGACCTTGACAATTTGTCCATAATATAAATAAATTCATATCTTCATTTGTACATCTAAGAATTAGATGATCTTTAGATCAATCCTACACCTCTTCGAGAGAGGAATCTAATAAAAATATCAGCTATTATAAATGAGATGACCCATGTGGATTTGGGCCCTAGTTGCCAATTTTAACAAAAATGCACCCATTTACAATGTAAATCCAACAAGAAAGATGATTGTCAATACAAAAGAGGAAGGGAAAATGTGATTAGTATGAACTACACCTTCTTCCATGAATCAATAGATAATTGCATTACTATTTGTTCTAAAGGCAAAGGCCCATTTGTTGGGAGTGTTAGGTTTATGGATTTGAATGTGAAGACCCACAGTCAAAGACCGTGCAGAGTAAAAAAATACGACCCTATAGAGTAAAAAAATACGAGTTTGTCTCCACCACAAGCTTCATTAAAAAATAGGTACAATAATCACTAGTGCAACAGTCTCGAAACCCAAAAACTCAATATGCTTGTTTCCTCTGTGGAGAAAATACTCAATGTGGAGAAAATACTCAACGTATATGAAATTCCTTTTATTTATGGGCTATACATTTTTTTGAATTCTGTCGATACAATTTTCTCTATTCTACATCGCTTGGGGTAATCTTTGCTTCAATTTGTTGTGCGACAGTCTCAAACATTCAGCATCTCAGTACTCACTTACGTAGTTGGTACTTTATTTTTCCAATTGGCATAACACTTTTTCACTAGTGTATCTTCATAGTAACCAATTCTCAGATGATGCAGACACACAGATACATCAAGCAACAACATTTAGACACAACAATCATTAGCTTCTCTCTAAGACAACATCCTCGCTAACTACCACACTTTGAGCATACATTAATATCCTTTACGAAGTCCCAAGCAATCAGGTCCCTTTTCCCCCATAAATTTATCTTCATATCATTCGTAAAAGGTAGTGAAACATGAAGCATCTTCTTGACAACACAGAAATGTTTCTGCCTTTTTTTTATGTGACCTTTTGATGTTGAACAATTTCATATTTTCGATGGATTAGATAAAACTAGAAGTGAAGTGTCATAGTAACAGAGCATGTGCGTACCTTCAAACCACGAATTGAAGGAGGCACACACGCAAAAATATGCATCAATGCTACGTCGACATGCATATCAGACGTTATGGGGTTTTTGCCTCTTGTGTCACATGTGATACACGACATACATATACCATTATCCAACCAACATGTGTATGAAAATACCATTCTCCAAATTTATAAAGCAAACCATGTTCATGAGCTGTCAAAATCAAGTCAAGATGTCAAGCACCAAACGATGGAAATCAAACTAGGCAAGATACATATATGGATCATATTACCCAGGAATCCAGTTACTCTCATGCAAACTTCAAATTTGACAAGAGGTCTCCAAATTGGCTTACACAAATTTGTCAAGTTCAATTGAAACCATCTAAATAATAGAAAGGAAACTGACCAGAAACTTACAAATGCTTGTAGCAACATCTCTAAATCTAATTTAATCTGGATTTTTTGGGATCGAATTATCTCATAGCTTCTCTATCTCTCATCCTTGAGAAAACCAGTCAGATCTCCACAAGGGCATGGCTCAGATAATATTTTCAAAATGATCGTTGGAGCAACATCTGCCATGTATGCTGGTTTGCTCACTCGTTTTACTAGGAAAGCACTTCAAAAAGATAGATACAGAGGTAGAGAAATATTAGTGGTATTCTTCGTTTGCTTTAATGGATTTCACGCATCCTCCTTTGAATCTAACTAAGGTTTTTTTCCTTTACTTAAATGGAATACCCACGATCAATTTTATTTTGCAAACAATGTTCTATTGTTTTGATGGCAGTTAACTCATTTTCACACTATCACTGGTGGTGTCGATTATCCTCTCAAAAAAATAAAATATTTAGACCGTTTTGATTCATCTCCTTGTTCCACATCAATCGATTATCATGCTCTTCAAGAGTTAATGCAGACTCTTCACAATATTATCGTCCGATTTCTCTCATATGGAGGACTCCTTGTGACTGCGTCGAGATGAGTGTTAACAAAAATTAGGCCACCATTTCCCGTAGTCTTTGTTGTCCACCAGTCATGCTCTATTTACCAACGATCTCTGCTTCACCAACACTCCATAATAAGGCTATACAATCATGGTTCATTCCAGAAGACAAAGAAAATTAACCTCTGCTCTGATACCACTATAAGACAACAAAATTGGAAACCAAATTCAATTATATATTAAATTATTTCAAAGAATGTCGATGTACAGAGTGTACATATTAATAAAATAGGTAAACCGTTGATTCAGTTTCCTAGGTTTCTTGGACTCCAAAAACTACTCACCATAATACAACTAACCCAAACTATAATCCCGAGGATTCGGTGTCTAACAAAACTGAGTCTTAACTAAAAAACCAATACATATAGTTGAGTATTCCCAAAGTGAACTCACAAAAATATTAAATAGATGTCAATAATGATAATTATTGTTTAGCATGAAGTATTATGTTAATCTTCCCACTTTGCACTTGCTCAATTATAATAAATCAATTTAGAGTTTATGTCATCCTCAGAGATCCATGACACAAAAAAGTTGATTAGTTTTAAAAGTCTTTGTCAAGATGCTTTAAGAAATCTGGTTGTAAATAATTTTATTGGCAAGAAAAAAATTAATATTTATTAATAAGACACAACAATCTGCTAAGAGGCTCTTAGAATGATATAACTGATTACTGCACTTGATTTTAAATTTCTACAAATATATGTTAACCTATATCTTAGTAAACCTTAGTTAATGTTAATGTTTTTGGATTTCAACATATCTATTTTACTGGAAAATTTCAATATGTCTATTGGATTTCAACATATCTATGTTAATGGAAACTTTAGGTATCTTTGTTTTCAATATATCTATGTTAGTGGAAATTTTCTATACCTACCAATATTAAACAAGTGCCACCCACCCATATATATAGAATTGAGCGTTTGATTGTTTATGAATAATTTCTTTATTTTTCATTATTAAAATAAGTACTAAATCAAAAATATGATTTTTTATTCATTATAAAATTAATAATAATAATTATTATTATTATTATTTGTGAGACAAGGGACCCACTTCCACGTAGCGATTTGACTACTAAGTCTACAAAAGCATACATACTCTACCACCTTTGATTGTGAACCTGTGACTTCTTAACAGGAAACACATGCTCTTAACTATTAGGCCCACTCAAATTGAATATAAAAAAATCTCAAAGTAAATATTAAAAATCATGTAAAAAGTATCAAATTTAACTCTTAACTTTCCTTTTTTATCCCAAATCCACATCACTTTTTATTTTATTTTATCTCTATCACTTTTTATTTTATTTTTGATTTTTATTTTTTCCAGAACCTACATTAGTATTATGATTTTTAAATAAAAGTTTGTTATTTACTTTTAAATGCATAAATAAATCTCACCAAAATTTCTGTAAATTCAATTTTTTCATAACAAAATCCAAAAAGAATTTGCGTGGACCCCAAAAGTTCGACTCGTTATACCACTGTCGAGAAAAACCACCGTCTGAACGCTCGCAAAGAAGACGTAGGGCCGGACCTTGCTTGTGATAATTTGGAATCAGAAAGAAAGAAATATCACATCTACCACCCCTCTATGCATGCAAGTGAGGAAGGTTGTACTTTATTTAATATAATTATGAGATTTAACATAATCTAATGTTTGCATGATAGATTTATAATCACAGATGTATCGAAAACTAATAAGAATTAATAAAGATAAAAGTTCATTATATGTAAATCTTATTTTAGAATGTAAAAAAAAAGAAAAAAAAAATGTTTAATGTAAATTGAAAAAAAACATATCTTTTAGTTCTTAAAAAAATGGGTGATTTAGATAGATCTATAATTGTTTTTTGTTTTTAAATAGATATGCAATTTTTCTGTTCAAATTATATTTATAATAATTTATTATTAATATTATTATTTTATATTAAAAATTGAATAGATTACACATATTTCTTTTATTAGGAAGTTATCACATTTTTTATATTGAATTATTGATATTTTATAATAATTTTAATTAAAATTAGCCAAATATGTATAATCATATATATTGGTGAGACTATATCATGGTCATGTCCAAGAATAAAACTAGAATAGGGCCACAAATTGAACAAGTGACTTAAGATCTAGGAGTATCTTAACAACACACCTCATCACGTCTATCCAAGACCAGTATAGAGACCAATATAGATTCATCTTAGTCACTGATGTATCAAGAGCCAATAGGGATCAAACCTCATTTTAGAATGCAAAAATTGAAAAACGATTTACACATCAAAAGATTTAAGCCCATTTAGTAGTTGATAAATCTATGATTTAGATGGATCGGTTTTTTTTGTTTCTCTATATATAGGTCATGTGAATTTTTTCATTGTTTAAATTGTATTTTTAATAATAGTTTATTATTATTATTAAAAGTTGAATGAATCGAACATTTCTCTATTATTAAGAAGTAACTAAATTATTTTACTTCTAATTACTTTTTCTTAATGAATATTAAAATATTTTACTAAGGTCAACATTAACATATATATAAACACAAATACTCCCTACTAGAGAAGATAATGTTTTCAATATTGAAATATATTGGTTAATATGTATATTAAGTTTTATATTGAAATGTTTGTTATAAGTGACTCAAGACTTCCACAGTGATTCATATTGTTATAGATTTTCGGAAAGACACTCTGTAATATATGTGATCTGTCCAACATTTAGAATGGGAACTCAATCCATCAGCAGGGACCAATGAAAGCCATAAGAGTAAACGAGTGTTGGATTGCTTTTTATAGGAACCTCTTAGATTATGTATTCAGTGATTAACAACCGAAATACTGAATTTTACATCTTTGACCAAAATTTAGATAAATGAAAAATGAGATGGATTCGCGATGGACCAAGGTTAGAAAATTAGTTATTTAAATTGGAACTGGTATAGGGTTGGTAAGGAGGAGATACTAAAATATGTTTGTTAAAAGGGGATTAATAAATATTAAAAATATGAATCCAATTCCAAAATGAGACATATAAGCTTATCTACAATTACAATCCAATTCCAAAATGAGACATATAAGCTTATCTACAATTACTTTTGTAAATAGAATATCTAGATTATTTTCCGAAATAGAACATATAATTATATTTAAAATTATTTGACCCTAATTGTTATAAAAATGAATTCGGATTATGAGTTTGATCATTAAGGGGCGAAATAACGCTAGAAATAAAAATTGAATTTTTATCATCTTGGACCAAAATTTAGATAAAAAAAAATGAGATGGGTTCATTATGGACAAGGTTTGATTAGAAAATTAGTTAATTAATTTGAATGTGAAGGGAAGGAGAGAATGGGAAAGTGTTCGTTGAAGTAAATTAAAATATTAATAAAATGAACCAATTTGAGAAGAAAAAAGTCTTTTGCATGCTCTCCGCCCATTGAAAATCAAAGCACAATATTTTTCAGATCATGGACCGCCACCCCCACCCTCCAGCTTCCGTCCCGTTTGGACTGTGGACCTCACCCTTCAGTCATCCAAGCAGGCATTTTGCCTCCCCTGGAATGCTCATTAGCCTGCAATCTCATTCTGCCGCTTCGCCCTCCCCATTAACCCACGCTCCCCCCTCTTCGTAGTCGTCCCCCTCTTCGCAGCCTTCTCCCTCTCTACTGATCCCCTTCACTGGCAGCTCGAACTTCCCTGCCCTTCCTTGGTACAGCTAGCCACCTCAGAAGCCTACTGCGTCACCTCTGAAGCCGACTATGCCTCCTCGTTATCCTCCGTCGACTATGCCAACCGCAACACTACATCTGACTCTGTCCTATCTAGCTCGGATCTCACCTCCAGCACATCCCTTCCCACTCTGGACTCCGTCGTTTCGTTCGGTGTTAATGTGCTACCACCAACAGCCATCATGAATGATGATCATAATTCATTCTCCTAACTTAATAACCTCTATAGCTAATCTGGATCTGGCTTTAACCCTTCCACCGCGTCCATTTCAATGTCACCCACCCCCCTTCAAGTTGTGTGTCTGTCAATCCATCTAATTTCTGACTGCTCCTCCCTTTTAACTTGCACCCCCTCCCTGCATGCTAATTCGTTCTCTAAGTTGATTCCGCCCATTTCGAACCTAACCAACCCTAATCTCTCGATGGGGTTCGACTTTCCCACTAATTCCCTTACTTCTCTCTCTAATTCCATATCGTTCCATTCTAATTCTATTCATTCTAATCAAATCAATATCGCTAGTAATCCCTCCATCGACTCTAATATTCATGCTATTGTGATTCATGATTAATCCGATCTCTCAAATTCTAAGGCACTTGGAAAATGTAATTCCCCTTCTTTGATTATTAATATCAATTCTAATAATTTTTTTCTTAAGACCTCATCCTCTTCTATTTCATCAACCTCTTCTTCCTATTCTCATCCTCCTTCTGTGGTAAACCTCTCTTCGCTCATCCTTGATCCCCATACCCTCCAACTCCTAGAAAAATATTTTAATTTTTCTCTTTCTCCTCGCAAGATTCCCTTGGAAGAGATCCTTTGCTTCATTGAGTGATGACCCCAAACCTCCCTCCTCAATGTGCTGAAGAAATCTGGTAAAACTGTGGTAGAATTTTGCGTCGCGCCAAGCCTCCCAACCCTAACCTTTCTAAAGAGGAATTCCAAGCCATCAAGTGCCTTAATGATAATCCTAATATCCTTGTCCTCAAAGCTGACAAAGGTAATTCTTCGGTTATCATGAACACTGTTTATTATGAGTCCAATATGACAGATCTTTTGTCTTCTTCTTCTTATAAAATCTTTCCTAAGAACCCTCTAAATTTTATCCCTCAGCTAGTTTCAAAGTCCATAAAATCCTCTTCTATACCTACTGCCATTCAACACAAGCTCATTCCCCAGGCCCCCCAAACTCCTCAAATTTATGGTCAACCGAAAATTCATAAGCCTCCCCAAACTCCTCAAATTTATGGTCAACCAAAAATTCATAAGCCTGATATCCCCCTCTACCCCATTGTTAGTGCCATTGGAGCTCCTACCCATGTGTTGAGTCGTTATCTAGCTTCCAACCTTCAACAATTTGTGGGCTTCACTCCCTCCTACATCAAGGATTCTGCGGACTTATTTGATAAGACCAGATCCATTCTGATTGATGAGAATGACCTTTTGGTTAACGTTGTTTACCTTTTCACCAAGATATCTGTCCCTGAAGCTCTTCTCTTCATCTCCGAGTTAGTTGACCAAGAAACCTCAGCTTAATCCAAAATTGCCTTCAGTCCACCTTCTTCTCCTTTAAAGGCGGTATCTATGAGTAGATGGAAGGTACAACAATGGGCTGGTACAACAATGGGCTCCCCCCCGTCTCCTGTCGTGACTAACATCTTTATGGAGCACTTTGAAGCCAAAGGTCTCAAATCTTGGCATCTCAAACCCAAATGATGGTTCAAATTTGTTGATGACACCTTTGTCATCTGACAACACGAACATCACACCCTTAATGCCTTTCAGACCCATCTTAATAGCATCTCCCCCTTTATCCAGTTTACTATGGAGATTGAATCCAACAAATCCCTTTCGTTCCTTGATGTGCTTGTTACTCGCCTCCCTAATGGCACCCTCTCCGAGCTAGTCTATAAAAAAAAGACTCATGTTGATTGTTATCTCCACGTCATCTTTGATCACCACCCATCCCAAAAGTCTGGTGTCCTCAAAACCCTCTTCTCTCGAGCTCTAAAAATCTCTACCCCCCATTCTCTCTCAGCTAAAAAATCTCATCTAGTCAAGGTTTTCAAGGCCAATGGATATTTCTCTTCTCAGATCTCCAAAGCACTCAAGTTTGTGGCTCACCTAAACCTAAAAAGTTGGACTCCTCCCCCTCTTGTGGCCAAGTCACCCTCCCTTACATAAAAGGGATCACTGATCTTATTGCCAAGATTATGTCTAAGAAAAGCATTAAAACCGTATTCAAACCCCATAAAACCCTCAAGCAATTGTTTCGCTCACCCAAAGACTTATCACATCCAATGCTAGGATTAAGGGTTTATAAAATCCCTTGTTGTTGCGGTAAATCTTACATTGGTCAAACAAGTTGCCCATTCAAAGCTCGCCTCAAGGAACATATTGTTGATGCCAACCATAACCGTCTTTCAAAGTCCGACTACCATTGCAGAGCACTCTTATAAGACCAAACACCTAATCTATTTCAACCAAGCTAAATTCATTGCTTCTGCCCCTTTTTACCACTCTCGTATAATTCGAGAAGCCCTCGAAATCGAGAAAAACCCTGATAATTTTAATAGGGAAGATGGTTACAAGCTTAGCCAATCCTAAAAACGTGTCATCCAACATTCCACCCTTGACTCTTCATCTGACCATGTTCTCTGTCCCCCTCCCCCCTTCAGGTATCCCTATAGAATTCTTGTTCCTTCTCCTAGCTCCATTCACTTTCTCTTCTTAAATTTTTTATCTGGCTCTAATTTCTTCCCCCGTCCTTAAATTTCCCTAGTGTCTCATTATCTCCCTTTTTCATTATAATCCTTTGCTTTTTCATTAGATTATCCTCCTATTTATATTTATCCAGGTTTCGTTCATGAAAATCTTTCAATAAGTTTAATTTTAATTTTCTACCATTTATCATTCTCCTATTTCTTAAATTATCAAAAAGCTCATCCAATTCTTTCCATAATTAACCAATTCATAGGGTAAAATTTTCCTTATTTATATGTCCCTTTTCGAAAATAACTCATTTATTCTAATTCCAAAAATTAAATATTTTTTCTTCTCAAATTGGTTAATATTTATTAATATTTTAATTTACTTCATTTATCACCTTTCCACTCTCTTTCCCTTCACATTCAAATTAATTAACTAATTTTTTAATCACACCTTGGTCCATAAATTGTGGTCAAAAATGACAAAATTCACATAATCCAAAAACCTTTGATGGATCACATATATTACACAGTGCCCTTCGAGAAATCTATAACAATGAATGATATATATATATATATATATATATATATATATATATATATATATATATATATAGATATTATTTATAACTTTAAAAGTGAAAGTGAAATATTTTCACTACATATTTTTCCATATTGAATTGTAATATTAATAACAAACCAAGTGAGCCCAGTGAAAATGAGATTATTAATATTTATTAATATTTTAATTTACTTCAACTATCACTTTTCGTCTCTCTCTTTCCCTTCACATTCAAATTAATTAACTATTTTTCTAATCAAACCTTGGTCCATAATGAAATCATCTCCTTCGTTTTTTTAACTAAATTTTGGTCGAAGATGATAAAATTCATCTCTATCCTTCCATAAATCTATAACAATGTTTGATATATATATATATATATATAGATAAACATAAAAATATTTTATTTTTACTACCTATTTTTTTCATGTTGAATTGTAATATTAATAACAAACCACGTGAGAACAGTGAAAATGAGATTATTGATATTTTATAATGTTTTAAATTAAAACTAACCAGATATGTATAATCATTTAATTTTATTTTTTTTGTAAGTTTCTTACTGATGAGACCACATCTTAGTCATGTCTAAGAATAATGTTTAAACAGAGAGGGAAATTGAACTGGTGACTTAATATCTAAGAATCAACATCTATCCAAAACCTCGTAGACAATTATTTATGTTTTTATTATAGTTGATATTTTATTTTTATATAAAATATTTTTTTAAACATGTCTCAACTTCAAATTAAACAAAGACCAAATTATCCATCAATAAACCTATCGGCTTAATTATATTATTAAAAAATAAATTAAATTCTAACATCATGTAATATAATTTTTTACATTTATTTAATATAGCTATTAAATTAGTGTGCATACAAATTATGAAATAAAAAATAACATAATGTAAATATAGAAATTTATTAAAAGAGTAGATCTGCTAGAAATATTAATTTTATTGAGGAAAATTAAAAAAAAAAGTGATATATGCAATTATCAAAAAGAAAATAACACTCTGCAATGCGTGTAGACACGGTAACATATCCACATTAGTCATATGCGAGGACTAGGACTATGGCAACAAATAAATCCTATGCTATTGGGTTGTATTGAGCGGCGACTGTATATTCCCACCGTTATTTTGGCGTTCGCAAAATCGAATAGTGGGCATATACATCGGCCGCTCAATTAAAGCCCGATAGCATAGGATTTATTTATTGCCTCGGATTATAGGCAAGGAAACTCTTCGACAAGAATTAAATCTGGTGCATACATACAACCCCGTGCGACATTTAATGTCATACCGTGGGGTTGTAATTGATTGATGTGTGGTAACCTCCATTCATTCGCTTCTAGAATTATTTGATGTGTTTTGATTCGCATTTCATATCTTTTTTCAATTATTTCATGATTTCATTTAACGTGGTGACTCCACTGCTTGCCCACTCTTCAAGTACTAAAGTTACAAAATGAGTTGCGAAGTAGCAAATCTTTACCCATGTATTTGAAATGAACTCTACATATGCCACGTTGACATGATCACCAATGTGTAGTGTTTCCAGGAATAGGTCAATGAAGATAAGCACAGGTGAACTATTTTTTTTGAATTCGATGCCAAATAGGCTATCTTATTTGAATTAGTCTGGTTCTAGATGCTCAACCTTGTGGTCTAGCACTTTTGTTATGAATTTTCCTTGAAAATTAGTATGTCTACTTGTTAAGAAGCATTAATGCACTAAAGTGGCTGAGATCATGGCAAATAGATTGCCTTATTTGGATTGACATCGTGAGCTATCTGATATATCAATGTTGGTATCATTCAGAAAGCTATAATTGGATGAGCCAAAGCATGCTCAGCTATTTGCAGAGTGATCACTACCTGAGCGTTTCTGTAGAGCACATTCTCTAATCCGTCATAGTGCATTACACAAAGTAACAAGATCTCAGAAATGACCCTAGATATTCTCTACTACAATTTTAAATGACTCTGGATCCACCGAAATATTTAACAATCAAATATCAAACACTGGTAATAACAAGAAAGAAACATATAAATTCAATATTTGAGTATTAATTGTATTGCACTCTGAATACAATCTTCTAGAGCACGATCTCCCTTTCTAAAAACTAATGAGGTACAAGAAGAGCATTTATTTAGTCATTTAGCGAGCCTCTCCTTTTGTTTCTATTTCTTGATATATTGGCACAACAGACCTTAACTTCATTCAGGTCACTTTAAGCACTAGACCTTTCAGCTTATTTTGAGACATGAACATAGGAAGGCACTAAGCTGAAAGAATAATAAGACATTTATCAAAAGTCTTATATGAGACATTCCATGCAATATTGTACAAGAAAATTTAACTTGAAAGAAAGATTCATCATCCTCTGCTATAAGTTAACGAATAGGTGGTCCATTCTTAGGATATTTTCTTGGAGAAGGTAGTATCTAAGGTGCCCCACGTGAAAAATATGCAGGCTTAATCCTTTTATATGGCTGAACTGACATTGTCGTGGACATAAGTCAGCTGAACTTCTTAGCATGACTACTTGGTTGAGATACAAACACAATACCAAGACAACAATGAGTTAATTCTTCAAGATGAAAAAGTGGTGCATTGTTGCTAAAACAAAGTTGAGCATTACATCACTGCCTGAGCGATTCTGCAGAGCACATTTTCCTTTCCATCACATAAAACAGTCGAATATGTCTATATGCCTATCTACATATATTATCTCACTATTTACAGTTTAATGTTGTCACAATTGAAAATGAAACAGTGTATCATTCAGAAAGCTACAATTGGATGAGCCAAAGCATGCTCAGCTATTTGCAGTGTGATTACTACCTGAGTGATTCTGCAGAGCACATTATCCTTTCCATCACATAATTGTCTAGCATAAGCTCTATAGTGCATTACACAAAGTAACACAATCTCATAAAAGACCCTAGATATCCCCTACTGCAATTTCAAATGACTCTGGATCCACCGAAAGATTTAACAATCAACATGGTATGTACTATGCACATAATGCAATTTACCAAAAATTATAGACTTTATTGAATAGAGAAGCATGCTTCCTGAAGTCTAGTTTATATAATCAAACATGAAATATCGATACACTATTTCACTATTAATTGTACTGCACTTTGAATACAACATGAACATAGGAAGGCACTAAGCTGAAAGAATAATAAGACATTTATGAGAAGTCTTATATGAGGCATTCCATGCAATATTGTACAAGAAAATTTAACCTGAAAGACAGATTCATCATCCTCTGCTACAAGTTAAGGAATAGGTGGTGCATGCTTAGGATATCTTCTTGGAGAAGGTAGTATCTGAGGTGCCCCACATGACAAATTTGTAGGCTTAATCCTTTTATATTGTTGACACCTAATCCTTGTGATTGGGTGAATTATTGTAAATAGATAAATAGGAAATATGAACAGTCATCGGGAGATGAACTGAACAGTCTCTCCCTCATGTATATAATGAAGACCTACCTGATGGAATAATACAGTCAAATTATTTCTGCCTTATGGAGTTACTGCCTGGCCTGACATGGTATCAGAGCCAACTCCTTTTTTAGCTCTTATGCTCCTTGTAACTCCTCTGTCTGCCATATTCCTTTACCTGTGCCCTCTGTCTGCCATATTCCATTATCTGCGCTCTGTCTGCCATATTCCTTTACCTGCGCTCTCTGTCTGCCAGAAGGCGACTGTCCATAAACGTTTGTTGTTCTGATATTCCATTTATACAGACCTGCGCCTGAAATTCACCTGAACGATGCAAACGTTCCTCTGCCATATTCTCTGCTAAACGTTGGTAGCCTGTTCCACATATTCTGATCTGCTGAAACATTCCTCTGCCTGTTCATCTGGATGCGTTGATTGCTCTCTGGTGTCAAAGCGCTTTTCACAGTCTCCCAACACCAAATTCATGTGGTGATCGAATGCCATGAATTTTCCAATCAGGCGACGCCCGTCCTGTATCGTCACCCACCTTTGCTACTGAACTTCTTGTTTGTATCCCATTACAGTAAGGCCATTAAGGCGTCACCTCTTTTGGTAGATGGTAGACGCATTTTTATCAAAGAAAAGTGGTGGTCGAGCGTGCCGTTGCAGTTCGAGCTACAGAAACCGGGTCTCGTAGCGCGGTTTGGCAGTCAGGGTCGCTGTCGTTAGGCATCTGCTGCGCCATGGAGTTTGCATTCTTTGGAGTCAATTAGAAAGGGAGCCTTTTTTTTAAATGAATTTATAACCCGATATATGGAGAGATTCACTTTTGTCATGGAGTCAGGCATTTTATAGTATGAATGATTCTCGAGACAGGACGTAAAGCTGCTTGGAGGCTGTTGAGTTGAGTATGAAATGATTCACGACATCACTGTTGAAGCGTGGGGATCCGAGCAAGAAAACAATGTTTTCGATTTCTTATTTCTGCAGCTCGTTTGCGCCTCCTTTTAAGCAACGATTTCTTATTTCTTGAGCTCGTTTGCGCCTCCTGGGGCGTTTGTTTGGCTGGAGTATGTATTGTTAGGAGTCGTTTGCATAAAGATTACAATCATGCTTTACATTAAGTCTTCATCTTACTGGTAGTTTCATCTCAATGGCAAATGCGCTGATACATTTTGAATGATTGAGTTGTGACACAATATCTGATAATTGACATTTTGCAAATTGGCATCGTTGTTTTTATATGAAACAGAACAATATTATGAATGGAATTGAGAGTGCAAATATGACTATTCTACGCTGTGCTTTATGCTGTTGAGGATTTTTTTTTTTTGATTTAATGCTGTGCAGATGAATATGAATTGACATTTGAGTTTGTTGTCCAGTCACATCAGAAGTAAAATTTTTTTCCATTAAGAGTAAAAGTTTTGTAGCAGAAGTTTTTTTTGCTACAGTATGCATTCAATCATATCCATGGTGGGAATAGTTCTCACTGGCAACAAGAACTATCCTAAATGGTCCCGGATGATAAAACACACCCTCATTTTCAATGAGTTATGGAAATGAGTGTGTGTCGGAGAAGGAGACAATAAACTAGTACAACCTACCTCAGACAAAGAGCTCGTCATTTGGGAAAACAAGGACAACAAAGCTTATGCATTAATCGCTGCATCTATAAATAAAGAGGTGAGTCACCATATTTCGTCATATTCAACTGCCTTTGAAGCCTTACAAAAGCTGAAAGAACTCTATGACTCACATTTTGCACTTGAAGTTGTTCAACTCATGATTAAACTCTTCACTCTTGAACTGTAAAATAATGATCCTCTTGCTCTTACATCTGAAGTAAAGTCTATAATGCATGATATCAAATCCACTAAGGTTGAATTGGATATTCCTCTTATCACTTTTCTCAAGGCACTTTATCCTACTTACTCCAATTATCTTGAGTCATTGCAAGAAAATGGAAATCTCAAAGATATAACCTTTGACTCTCTTGTGAAAAAGTTTGCTGAAAGAGAGAAAGCTTTTGGAAAGAAGATAGCCCCTGAATCTTCTGAAGAGGTTGTGTGTCTTGCTCATAAAGAAAAGCATCCTGCTCAAGATTCTACAAGAGGAAGAGGTGGTCGAAGAGGAAGAGGAAGATATTTCATAGGCAGGGGGGGCAGACATTATCAAGGAGAAAAGGAAAATTTTCACTGCATACGCTGCAAAAGAAATGGATCACATGATGCCTCTACATGAAAGCTACCATGGGAAAAAATTGAGCAGAAAAGAAACCAACAGAAAGGTAAAACTGATGATACAAACAAAAGTAAAGCACCTGAATCTGCTCACTATGTTGTGGCACAACGTAACATTGGAGTAAATGAAGATTTATTTAATGCTTCAATTACTTCTTAGAAAAATGATTGGTTGCTTGATTCAGGAGCAACCTACCACATGACTCATAGAAAAGATTTTTTTGAATATTTCACTGACAATGTTGATGGAGTAGTATACTTTGCATATCAATAAAAAATTAAGCCATCGGGGCTTGGCACAATCAGGCTTAAACTGCCTGGTCTTCCAGACTTTCTTCTGCATCATGTTCTATATCTCCCACAGCTCAAGAGAAGCTTGTTGTCCTTGGTCCACATCTTCCAGTAGGGTCACTCCATTCATATGTTTGATGGCAAGCTTGAGGTAAGAAAAGCATCTGACCACTCACTTGTCATGAGGGGAATAGAAGAAGAAAGTCTTATCAAGCTGCAAGGAACCTCTGCTCATGCACAACATTTCTCATACAATTCTCATCATGAAGAAGGTACACTTACATCAAGTTTATTATGGCATCCTAGATTTGGACATTTGAACTATGACAGTCTCCACTTGTTGAAGAAAAATGGTGTTGCTGCTTTGCCTACAATTCCTAGGAAACTTAAGCAATGTGATGCTTGCATTCTAGGAAAGCATAGCAAACAGTGTTTTCATGATTCACATTCATGAGCACATAGGAAGCTTGAACTCATTCATTCAGATTTATGTGGTCCAATGCCTGTTCCTTCTGCAAATGGAAATAAATATATCATGACATTTATTGATGACTACACCAGAATGTGTTGGGTTTATTTATTGAAGAACAAATCTGATGCTTTTCAAACATTTAAGAATTTTCATAAATGGATTGAAAATGATGCACAATCTCATATTGTGTCTATTCGCACTGATAATGGAAAAGAATACACATCAAATGATTTTGAAAACTATCTTCACCAACATGGGATCAAACATCAAACAACTGTGCCTTATAATCCCCAACAGAATGGTGTAGCTGAAAGAATGAATAGGACAATCTTAAATATGGTACGATCCATGCTCTTCTTCAAAAATGTAAAGATAATGTTTTGGGCTGATGCTGTTCTATGTGCTGCATATATAAAGAATAGATTCCATCTAATGCTATTAGAAACAAGACTCCTTATGAAATGTGGTATGGACATGTTCCTTCGGTAAAGTATCTCAGGGTCTTTGGTTCCACCTGTTATGCCTTGATACCAAAGGTACATAGAAACAAACTTGGTGCTGGAAGTCATAAGTGTATCTTCCTGGGGTATTCAAACACCTCCAAAGCATACCGCCTCTATGATGAAGTAAATAAGAAATTTGTTGTATCTAGAGATGTAATTTTCCTTGAATCATCCAAAACTGACAATGTTGTTGAGCGGCAACTTGATGGCTTGGATAGGTTCGCAAAAGCAAAATCATTTCAAGAATTTGATAATCAGATTCCACATCTTGGAGGGGGGATTCCTATACTAGATCAACATGTGGAATCTTCTTTTGAAGAACACTCTCCCCCACATGAAATTCCAACAACGAATGATGCTTTAAGTGATGTAATTGATAGAATTGGGAGACTCAATCTTGATTCAGTCCCAAATCAATCAACGGAGCAGCCTGGACCATCTGAGAAAGGTCCTCCAAAGTGGCTAACAAAGACACTTGAAAGTGTTCATCCTGATGAAGTTGGAAAGATAGGAACCAAAAATTGAAACCGGAAAAATGGAGGTGATGTAGATGACTCTAATTCACCTGTTGATATGGATGTTTCTTATGATTGTGAATTGAACTTGTCTACAAATTTTGAACCAACTTCCTTCAAAGAAGCTACTACTCATGATGAATGGAAAGAAGCAATGCAAAAGGAGTATGATGCCCTCATAAAGAACGACACTTGGAAGCTAGTTGATCCTCCATTTGGAACCAAACCAATTGGCTACAAGTGGGTCTACAAGAACAAGTGTAAAGTTGATGGCTCACTTGACAAGCACAAAGCTAGTGTTGTGGGGAAAAGTATCCGACTCGGATGACCCTATCCCTACTCTAAGGGTGACAGTCCTTAGCAACAACTGAAAGTAAAAGCTTTGATATTTTCCTTTATGAAAGTACAGAGAAGGAAGAAAAGATTGACCAACCGGTGTCTTTCGCTTTTGTCGATCCTGTCCTCTCTCTTTGTCTCTTGTTCCCAGCTCCTTGCTCCCTTTGCCGGCCCAGCTACACACAGATCCTGCACAAACAAGAGAGGGAAACTACAAGAAACATGTACTCATAACTGATGCATGGATTAGAGTGAATCAGATATACAAGTAAATACAATACATCAATGCAATACAAGTATATAGGAGAACATTCAAAGTTTTATTGATAGAAGTAAAAGGGTTCTGAGAAGGTTACAACCATCAATGGCTCCAATCCAGCAGCACCTCCCCAGCAGCAAGAAATCTCCTCTTCACCTCTATAAAAGAAATCACCCAATAGCTCTAACTGTAAACCAACAGCACTTCCTTGCTTTGCACAAAATTCCAGCCTCCTTAGACCTCATGAGAGAGCTCTATATATAGGAGATTTGGAGAAAGGATGAGTCAGCTTGAGGCTGGCATAAAGCTGACTAGTGTCCTCTCCCACTTTAGTTAAACTTCAGTTCTTGAGTCCACTTGGAGATCCTTGCTTACACATGGAGATCAAGTACCTCTTACTCATCACAGGGCGAATCCCTTGAACCAAGTGTCAGTTTGGAAGCTTCCTGGGCAATTGACACCTTGCAGAATGACTATGCCACTTGGCCAATCTCGCCCAGCGCAGGTAGCCTTCATTAGATTTGACTTTCAGCACAGGTACAAGGAGGAGCAGTTGCATTCCAGCGCAAATGCTCAGTGGAGCAGTTGACATGATCCAAAAATAGCCTGTTTTTGAGTGTTTTCAGGTGGAGAACTGATAGGAAGTGCTGTGGTTTGCTGACCTTGTTCCTCTAGGGGTAAGAACAACATGTTTAGGGACTGAGGATCCCTGTAATTATTGACATTTCATGCTCCATGCTGCGAGGCACAAAAATGTCTATAACAGTTGCCCCCTAAAGTATGAGGCCGTTTATCGGGTGAAATGCTTTATCTAGAGGGTCCGAAGTTCATTCCAGTGCTGAGGAGGCGCCCTGTAATACAATACAATACAATACATTATTTTTCATTCTATTTTCATGATCTAGCTGAGGCGGGCATTCCCATGCTCAGCTTTATAAATACATTTTGGTACATAGAACAGACGATCGTCTGATGGTAGACTGATAATTTTCTGCTGAAACTATCATCCTTTGAGTAGGATGATCCTCTGCTGCAATGATGTACATGACAAATGTTTTTATATTTCCTGAATATGTATCGCAGCCCGGATGGATGAAACTAGATCCGGGGTCTTCAAACTCGTTCGATCTTCACTCTAAGTACAAGTCGATCCATGTGAGAATTTCGCTGAAGTCGAACATGGAAAGACATCGCTTGATTACCGGTCAATGATGAAAACCGTTAACAAGCGCGAGAGGAATCACCGATAACGATAATGACCCTCAAGGTACTGCAGTACAATTCACGTGGCGTGAATAAAGGACTTGGCGTCGAACGCCATGCAAAATCTTCTGGTCGAAGGTCATTGATGTATACCTGTCGCCGGAAGTGAGAAACTTGCCATTGAGGCATGCAAGCTTCAAAGTACTAATGGGGTTGTTCCTAGATCAACTTCTTGGATAATGAGCTGAAGTCGACAAGAAGCGATCCGTCAAAGGAGGGCCTTAATGAATCCCACATCAATGACACGGAACGGAGCTAATGATTTTAGTGGAGGTGAAAACAAACTGTGATATATGATTCAGGGTGGCAATCATGAATGGATGAAGGATAATGTATGGCAGTGGATGGGACACGGTTGACACTTTCAGAATGACCTCTCTTGAACATATAACGACACTGATGCGATGGATCGGTAGCATTACCCCAAATGTGGATGGTTTGGCGAAGACCATGGTGATGAGACCGGTGAATGAAACAACCCAACCCGATGTGGAACGGAGGAAAAGTGTCATGTTCAAGAGCGACTTGCTACCATTAAGCTTTGATGTTCTCCCAATTTTTCCCCAGTCATTTCTGACCAGTACCTCTTTATTTTTGTCAAGCTTGAGGAGGATAACATATGCTTGTTCTATAACCTGCCCTTCGGGCAAGCCCATCGCTATGATTTAACGAGCTTAGCGATAGGGAAACTCGCTCTCGTCTAAAGACAAGTTTGTCGCTATTTAACCATTTTAACAAGTCTAACGACAAGGAAAACTCGGTCCTTTTCATTTTTAGAGAGTCTGAAAAGGCACGAAAAGTTAACTCCAAAATTCCTTTTTCGTCATCTAATCCCTTAAGTCCGAAAAAGTATAAAACAATACAGAAGGGATGAATTTTCGATTGCTTTAACGAGCCGAACAAAACAAGCGCTCGATCTTTTTGTGCAATAATCCCTCAGGTCCAAAAAGATTAAAATCTAGAGGAGGGATAGCGTTCTGGTCGTTTAACGAGCTGGAAGGCCAAAACTCGGCAAACTTTTCATATTTTACGAGTCAGTGAAAAGAGCTCAAAGAAGACTCGTCTTTTGAGGAACGAGTGATAAACAGGGATAGCAGCAGATTCCAGGTACAAATTGGAATTTTCCAATCACGGTAGTGTCACAAGGATGGCTAGGTGAAATCACTCTTTGCAGCTGTTCCTCAAAATGGGTAAACACACATATGGGGGTGAACGACCGGCCAAATGAAATGGAGGTGATGGATGAAAACACGACCAAGGCTTTTAAGGCTGATAAATTTACGATCGTAATGGTTATTTACCGAGATAGGTTCATTTTTTAATGAGCTTGAACTCTGGTGGAAACTTTTGCTCACACTTTTCTATTTTTTAACGAGCATAAATTCCGTGGTAAAACTGCTCGATTCATGGTCAAATTTGATTTTTTACTTTTACTAGCTTTTCTCTTTTCAAATGTAGTACTTCACATTCAATTGCTGCAACAAACTTTGTTAGAAATGGACAATATTTGCATGAAAATGAGATTATAACCCTAATATTTAACTTTAAACTGTGTAAAAAGTCATAAAAAGGTGTTTTTACCTCTCATTTACTATTTCATTTGCATTTTGCTTGTTGGAGCTCTGGAGGTGCCTCTTCTTCCTTGATTTTCACCAGCTGATTCCGGGAGATTCTGTGGACGATTTTCGGCGCCGTTTGGACCAGGTAGGAGCTAAACCTTAGCCCTTCACTTTCATGGTTTCCTTTTTCAGTTTCATGCACATTTTTCAGGGTTTCTGAGCCCCAGGGTTTTCATCGGGGCGCCCTGGCATCAGCGCAGGTTCTCCTTTCGAAACTTGCGCTGTATTTCAGGTGGTCTTAAGGCAGACTGCCTCTCAGCGCAAGGGGGAGACTCTCTGCCTGCGCTGGGCCTAGAAAAACTGATCCTGCATGTGTTTTTTTTTTAATGATTTTTCGCCAGTTTTTCATCAAAATTAGGAACTTACTCCTTCTCTTGTTTGCTTGCAGGGAACTTTGAAAAAAATGTCCCTTACATGGCGAGAACGAGAACATGAAGCAGAGGACATGGTTGCACTCCATGACCCGGTCACAGTGAGCGTGCTTCGGAACTGTGGCCTACTGAAGTTCTTCCGTATCTCTAGCATGAGAGCACAGATTTCTTTACTGCAGTATATGCTTGATGCTTGGGATCCTGTTAACCAAGTATTCCAGATTAGGGGGAAAACCATCCCCTTGACCATAGAGGACATGTACTTCTTGACTGGGTTGTCAAGGCGGGGTGCCCCCATTTCTTTGTCAGGTACGGCTCGAGGGACTACTTCCACCAGAGACTATATCCGTCAGTATTGCCGGGAAGGTTCACAGCCGAGCAAAGACGGCAAGATCAATATCCGTGACATCACTGACAGGTCTCTTAGGTCCATTCTGTTTACCATTGGTAGGATGGCCGGTAGCGCAGCTTTACATGTTGCCAACAGATCTTATATGCAGCACGCCTTGGAGTGTCTCCAACCGAAAGTATTTAACTGGTGTGATGCAGTACTTGTTCAGATGAAAAGTCAATTGACCAAGGTAAAGGACGGGAGGCTGAAGAACTTTAGATTTGGTTCTATTCTGACTGCCTTCGCCTTGGAGAAAATCCCATTGATGCAGCCTCAGTACATCATACTTGATTTGCCTTCTTCGACCGAGCCACGCATGCAGAGGTGGGTTGACCACATGTCCCGACACGCTGGTCAACCTCAGATTACTTTCACTGAGGCCTTCTTTAGGTGGTTCGAGCGTCAGGAAATGGCGTTTTCTGAGTATCCATATGTGGGTATGGACTACCGAGGTGACCCGGACTTGGTGCTACCGGACGGCGAGCAATGGGGCGCTATTGGTAAAATCTCTGACCATGTTTCTGTTTATTGTTTTTACTCATGATGTTACTGTGCAAAACTGATCAAACTCTTGGGTGCATGCAGATGTTGGTCCTGTTCGTCCAGTAGCTCGTCCACGATCGCCAGTTGCTGCCCCAGCAGCAGAGCCTGCTAGGCGAGTTGTTATTCGCGACCTTGGTGATACTGAGATACTTGCAGCTGTGCAGGAGCAGGTTGAGAGCCTTACTCGTGGTCTTCCGGATGTACAGATTGACGAGTTACCTTTACAGTTGCAGCGGCACACTATTGGCGTGCCTAGACGATGGACTCGTCTCTTGCGCATGATTGCACAGACCGTGACGTACTTTCATGAGCACCACTAGGCTAGGGTGCCCCCTAGCATCTTTTTGAGTTCTAGGTCATACGACCAATTTTGTTTTGATTACAGCACATTATGTACAAACTATAAACAGCTTTATATATTTTGATTTTCGGGGTTTATTTTGGTTTATTTGTGATCCACTTGCATAGCACCGATGCATCTCTTTTTATATATGTCGTAAATGTCTGTCTAACACATAGTTTGCTAACGAATCTGTTAATGTGTTCAAGTTTCTGGAAATATGTTGGTATTGAATTGAATCAAACTCTCTTTCCAAAATCTTAACCCTTAGAAACATTCGATAGATAGCTGGATTGCGGACTGAATATATACCAGTGAGTTGTAGTATCACAAGCTGTGAGTCTAGCCTAACAATTAGTCGGCGTATACCATGAGCGATGGTATCAGAGAGGATTTCAATCAACGCGCTATACTCAGCGATGTTGTTCGTTGACTGTCCAATACACACACCTCTGAAACTCACTAACTCGCCGCTTGGATCAAAAATGGCCCAGGCTGCGGAGGACAAATTCCGCGTACTACGACTCGCTCCGTCGGCATATCCCACATATGTCTCAGAATAATTCGACATCTGCAACAAACGAGAAGAGTGGATTACTAAACCGAAACAAACACTTTAGCGAAAACAAAATACAACAAAAGCACTCAGGTTACTATTCAGGCATAGTAACGCTTGAGGTACAACCCGTTGCGGGGTTGCGCCAGTGGTATCCCGTCATAATCCATTAACTCGTAGGCTCCTTTTGCTAACACCCTTTTAACAATATAGGGACCCATCCATAAGGACTTAAATTTTCCTGCTCCTAATTTGTCGGATTCTTGGTCGTAAAGCAAAACCAAGTCACCCTCAGAGAAGATACGAGGTTTGACATTCTTGTCGAACTGCGCTTTGACTCGTTTCTTATGGGCTTCGTTCGCCAAAGCGGCGTCACGACGGTTTTCATCCAACTGGATTAATTCCAAGAAACGAGCCTCTTCTTCTGAGGTTCCAGGGAGGAGGTCAATTGCGAGTTTAAGAGACGAGATTTCGCACTGGATCGGTAAGACTGCCTCCAGGCCATACACCAATTGGAATGGTGTGAACCCAGTGGCATTCTTTACCGAGGTTCGGTAAGCCCACAATGCTGAGTACGGGAGTAGGTGCCATCTTCTTTTGTGAACCCCGATCATCCTTTGCAACATACGCTTCAGGACTTTGTTGATTGCCTCAACTTGTCCGTTGGCTTGTGGATAATATGGGGTAGAGCTGTCGTGCGATAGCCCTAGTTTGGCAGCTAACTCAACCATCATGTGATTGCGAAAATGCGATCCATGATCTGTCACTATAGCCTGCAGAACACCGAACCTGGCGACTACATGATTAAAAAAGAAAAGGGCAGCTGTTTCACCAGTGTTATCCAATGTAGGCATCGCCTCGGCCCATTTGGTAAAATAGTCAACAGCGACTATAATATACACATGCCCCCCGGTCGAGGTGGGGTTACATTGCATGAAATCGATGCCCCACTTGGCGAAAGGCCCAACAGCAACTATAGGCTGCAAAGGTGCGGGCGGTCTCCTGGTTTTGCTATCAAAGATCTGACACGCATGGCAACTTCTGACAGCTATTATGCAATCTTTAAACATAGTTGGCCAGAAATATCCTGCTCGTAAGATTCTTTGTGCTGTTGCATATCCAGATTGATGCCCCCCGCACGCGCCTGAATGACAATCATTCAGGGCTTTCTCGGCATCCTCATGGGTAAGGCACCTCCTCAGAACCGTATCGACACCACGACGGTAAAGTGTATCACCGACGATCATGTAGTCTTTAGATTGGTATCGTATACGCTTCCGTTCCGAGTGTGAGGTATTAGGCCTAAATTTTTGGGTTTGGAGATAAACAATGATGTCTCCATACCACTCATCGCTTACTGATATCAGAAACAAATTTTCATCCACGATTGACTCTTCTGATGTTTCATCGTTGGATGACGATGGGAGATCGCATAATAATTCCGCGAAAACTAGAGCTTTCTTTGATTTGGATTTTACAAAATCCAGATCAAACTCTTGAAGGACCGCTATCCATTTTGAATATTTTCCCCCAAGCAACTGTCGCGACAGTATATACGTCATGGGGTTGCAATCTGACAGAACGGTAGTTTTCCTAAAGAGGACATAATGTCGAAACCTTTGAATCGCTTGAACAGCAGCAAGCGCTAGTTTTTCAACATAGGAATATTTACTTTCTGTGTCATTTAAGTTTTTACTTAAATAATAAATAGGATGTTCAATTCCATCGACTTCTTGCACTAAGACCATCGCAATGGTCGTATCTGCTGCAGCTAGATACAGGTTAAAATCTCTTTGATAGTCCGGGGCGTACATTAATGATGCTCTTACTAGAGAATCTTTCAGAGTGTCAAAGGAAGCTTGCGCAACCTGGTCCCAGACAAAAGGTACATCTTTTTTCAAAAGACGAGTATAACCTTTGGCAAGTTCTGCGTAATTTGGAATGAACCTCCTCAGAAAGTTTGCTTTCCCTTGGAGTTTCTGAATCTGAAGCAAATTTGAAGGTGGAGGCAAATTAATGATTGCCTGAACCTTACAGGGGTCGAGACGAATCCCATCCTTAGAGACTACAAAGCCAAGTAAACGACCAGAACCGACGCAAAACACACACTTGTGCGGATTGAGTCTTATCTTGTAGTGTCGGCAACGTAGGAATATTGCTCTCAAATGCCGCGGATGATCAGTCCGCTTCCGCGAATGAGCCGGAAGATCGTCGAGGTAAGGTTGAACGATGTTCTTGATGTCATGGAAGGCATAATTCATTGCCCTCTGAAACGTCGCCCCTGCGTTCTTTAAACCAAAGGGTAATTTTCGATAAGCGAATGTGCCCCACGGACAAATAAATGCAGTCTTAGACTGGTCCTGTGGGCGGATATTTATTTGATTATACCCGGAAAATCCATCCATAAAGGAAAAGATTTCACATCCGGCGCATTCATCAATTATCTGGTCGATGAAGGGTGTAGGGTAGTTGTCCTTTGGACAAGCTTTGTTTACATCCCTATAGTCGACGCACACTCTTATCGTCCCTTGTTTTTTCATAACAGGGACAATATTCGATACCCAATCGGTTAGAGGAACCGGGTAGATGAATCCAGCATGGAGAAGTTTTTCAACTTCTGCCTTAATGGCAGCGGCTTTCTTGGGATGAACCTGTCGAAGCCGTTGTCTTACTGGTTTGACATCAGGGTACATTTTAATTTCATGTTCAACTATGCTCGAGTCAATGCCTGGCATTTCATCATATGACCATGCAAAGACATCTCTAAATTCGCGAAAGAGAGCACCATATATTTCCAGTTCTGAAGGGGAACAACTTTTGCCGACATGAATATTCTCTACAACATCAGATTTTGTCGAGATGTTTATGGCCACGGTCTCTTCAATATTGGATAGGTTTCGCTCTGAATCCACCGTATTTACAGTATTTGTTAGGAATTCAAACACTGAAGGGTGATATAGGTCGTGTTGAGTTTCTTCTTCACATTCTGGAAGAAGGGAACGATGGTGATGATCATTCCATGGTGTCCCCTCAATCATCATTGATTGTAAGATTCCTTCGTCAGTTCCATGAACTTTTGACCATGGATCTAATGGGGTACCATATTCTCCAGACCTATCTACCCAAACGCTTGACGAGCGTTGATTTGGGCTCGCCTCCCATGCCTGAAACATTGATTGCTACAATATTTCTATAGGGCTAGGTGGCAAAACCACTTGATAATCCATGACGACTCTGTCTCTTGCGTCCTTCGAAGAAGATACCATGTTGCATGTTGCTACAAACGGGATATCCCCTACATGGAAAGGAGGTGGCAACGCGAAAGTTCCCATCATTGTGGGGTCTTTTAGCAAGCCTACTCCGATATCTTGCATTGAATGATCGCTCCCATGGATCAGGGGAATGCTTCCAGTAACTTGTGAACCATTAGGGAGGAAATTCTGCTGGTCGACGACCGTAATCCCTCCTTCAAACGGGAATGCGATCTTCCTAAAATATGTCGACACTACAGCTGCCATGGCATATATCCATGGTCTTCCCAGTAGGATGTTATAGTCAAGATTGCCATCAATGACTTCAACATCAATTTCCACTGTTTTTCCTCCTAGTTCAACCTTAAAGTTATTTAGGATACCGTACGGAGTGTACGTCCTACCGTCAAATGCTTTCAATGTCGTCGAAGATCGTGACAAGGTTGGAGATCCAAGAGTTTTCCAGCAACTCATCGACATGATACATGTCGACGCCCCCTCATCAATAATCGTTCTATGAACAGTTTTGTTGAGTGCTTTCACTTGAATAAGGAAAGATAGTTGCGCTGGTAACTGAGGATCATATCCTTTGTGATCAAAGGATACAAGATTGGAGTCTTTAGGATCCACTCCACCAATTGCTGATAACAATGCCTGCCTTTGGGATGGACAATTTTGCAGTACCTCAAGAGTCGACATAGCAGATGGCGATTGGGCCAAATCTTCCGCTATGTTATAATGCTGCGCCGCTCTGGCACGAGGATTAAATGTCGACTTGTGTACTACTCCCTTAGGTGGCTTTATTGTTAATTCATGCGTGAGGGGGGGTACAACTTCTGCCGAAGTTGTTGTCGAACTACTGGGTTGATCTTTCCCTTTGTCGTTCGACACCGGCGGATTCCCATAATCTTTATTCCTGGTCGAGATCAAAGCATCATTTTGCTTAGAAACTGATAACATAAGCACTTGAGACGGGGAAGCATTTCCACTATCAACCATATTTTGACCTGGGGTAGGAAATGGATCAGTCAACACAGCTGAAGTTTGTGAACTTTTAAAGAACCTCTTTAACTCAGCTTTGAACGGACAGTCCTTTGTCGAATGATCCTCATCGCATATATGACATGGATAAATTTGTTTCCTTTGCCCAGGAGGGTTTGAAGAAGTTTTTTGAGGGGATGACTCACCCTGTTTCTTCTTCTTCCCTTTGTTTTGTTTCTTCTTGCTTCCTGGTTGATTGGAGTTTTTGCCTTTATCCGTAGATACAGCATTTACCTCCGAAGCAAGAATCTCTTGATTTGCTTTTTGATTCGAAGTCTTACGGGCTTTCTTATTTGAATCCCTTGTCGACTTAGCGTTTGCAGTTCCAATCACGCCATCGCCGGCATGAGAGTCACTATTCGATCCGGGAGGAGGAGGGATTGAAAATTCTGGTCTGGGGGCGTCAGGTATCTTATCATAGAGCGTGCCCGACTGAGTATATACTAAGTCTAAATATTGAGCACGAGCAATAACCTGCTCCTCTGTTACGACGCCTCCCTTGGCCACATCTTCTGTTATAGCAGGAAGAAGCGACTTTATAAACCACTCAGCTAATAGCTGATCTGGAACATAGGTCTTTACCATTCTGCGACGACGACGCCACTCATGTATATGATCTGATATATGTGTGGCTGTTGTCTGCTTGAAATTGGTCAAGATCTCTGTTCCAGTCTCGTACCTTATAGGTAACTGAAAGTGTGTTAAGAAAGTCGTGGCTAGGGAACTAAAATTGTCGAAAGAGGCTCTAGGTAATTCAATATACCATTTAGCCGCCGGACCAGTCAATGTCCTCTGGAAAAGGCGAAGCCTTATCGAATCATCATTCAAGGTATTCGACGAACACCACAGATGGAATGTCATCACATGATTCGACGGGTCTTCGCCAGGATTTCCATTGAATTTAGGAATGTCCGAAGGAAGTTTGTGAGGAATCGCTGGCCACCAATGGGCATAGGCGATTGGATCGTTCATCAATCGATGTAAATCTGGTAATTCTAGAGTTGCCACGAATGGCAACTGCTGATTTAGGTTTGGCGAGGCATACCCCGGATACGATGGAATCGCCTGAGCAGTAGGTCTTTGCACACCAGCATAATGCAACTGATGTTGATATGACTGATATGGCTGGTGGGCTTGGCCACTGTAAAGTGGTTGATTTAACCCGTTCTGAATATAGGGTTGCCCACTATTCGCAAAGATCTATTGCTCAGATCCCTGATACACCTGTTGAAACTGAGGTTGTTGGTATTGCACCATCCATGGTTGTGAAGCGTTTTGCTGTGCGACACTAACAGACGGACCAAGATGCGGGGTTATGGTTTCCGTTTGTATCTGTGTCGTCCCGGCAGTTGGCGATTGTGGTTGTGTTGCAGGGTCAATGGGCTATTGCATTACAACTTGGGGTTGACATACAACAGGCATCGATTGAACTCGCGACACGGTTACAATTGCTGGTGTCGTCGGGATACTAGACATAGGTACACACTGTTGCATGGAATATACAACTCTTGGTTGTTGGGGTAACATAGGTACCCAACCACTCGTCGTTACTTCAGTCAAACCTGAATGTTGTTGAAAACTGCCGTATGGGTATCCCCCTGGAAGGGGAAGTGAAAGGGCATATTGCCCCCCATACGGTAACAATCCGGAGCTCAAGGGTATAGATTGCCTTTGAGGACTGGATGGCCCAAACTGATTTCCAAAGGGATCAATTTGTCTAGTTTCAACATAAGAATTACCGGGTATTATACCGGAAGAACAAACTAGAACAGACCAAGTTGTCGTAATAGTCCCTGGGTGGACTCCTTCTAGCTGATGAGAGCTAGTCGGGACAGCTGGTATGCCGGCAAACATCGTTGGATTGACAGCAGGAGCTTCTGCTGTCGCTGTGTCATTTGGCACAGTCCTAGATGTCGACGGTTGCTCAGACATTTTAAGTCTATCCAATAAACTGCCTAACGATTCTACAGGAACTTCCTGTGGCGATGGACAAACTTCTGATGCAGAAGGAAAAAGAGTGGTGCCTACTCCAAAATGAGTTGGAGTATTTGCTTGCTGCTCCTCTACGATTTCCTCTATTGCAATCAGACCAGGAGGAAGAGGAGGACCGTCAGGTCCGTAAAAGATTTCTGGTGCCGAAGAAGGGGTTGCTTTGACAGCGACAGTTGTTTGAACAACAAGACTCTGTGGACCGGTTTCAGATGGAACTGGTTCAGTTATGCAAGTACTTGTCTTCAGACTAGGATCAGTACAACTATCCCTCTGTTGCTGTTGAACTTCTTCAATAGAGGCAACGATTCCAGAAATATTAGGAGTGACCAGAATCTCAGATGTTGTCGGAACTATTGTTCTAACTTTAATGGGAGATTTTGACCCGGTCAAGCGAGTTCGCTTTGTCCGTACTACTCTCGATTCCGGAGACAAAGACGGTTGACTCGCGAGTCTCCTCAAACGACGGAGTTTTAATTGACTTTCCTCCACGGTTGCGGATTACTTGATCAACTACAATACAAAAAGGGGAATTATGTTTCCGTATTGAATGAATTTTATTAGACGCTTTTAGACACAACTTTGCTTTTTCATGTTTTAAGAGTCGAGAAAAAGCTAAAGATGACTCTAGTCGCCTTCGATGTATTAACGAGCCTGAAGTGACAAATGCTCGGTTGGACCTTTTCAGTTATAGAGTTTGAAAAGGGCCAAAAGAAACTGCTCTAGAGATCTAGGCAGAGGGTGTGCCAAACCTTTCGCGAAACCACAGAATACGTTTTACGGTACGGGTGGTCGATCTTCGTGAATGTTGTGTTCACTGCATCGCGATCAGTAGGGCGGCCGACATGGCTTCCTAAGGATAAAGGATAAATGCCTATAGGAGTCTCCCAATATACGCGACGGTACGCGGGAGCACAAGTCTGTATTAGTGCTATCGTCCCTCAGGAGGAATCACCCACCTTCGTAGAGATCGACAGTCACTACGTTTAACGACGCCGGAACACGTCTCTACCTAGACCTCTATTGTGAGCGTTATGTTACAAAGCGTTTTTAGATTCATTCAGTATATTTTAAGTTGATCTTGTTTAGCAGTTTGTCTTTCAGGATCACCACGAGATGTATTGGTACAAATTCCTAAATGCAGCTAAAATGATAAGCAAGCTTTACAATCTTTTTAGCTTTGAAAATCCTAACTACTGAGGGGAGAGAAAAACATAATCTTTCCACACAGAGCACAAAGCACAAACTAATGCACTTTCTCCTAGATCAATCACGCAAACTCATCAAAATGCAAATGCAAGATGCATGTATTTCTTTTCTTTTCCCTTAATGTTGATGTAGACAAAAGGAAACTGTTGTATAATTTTCGAATTTAATTTGAAGCGTAAACAAACAAGTTTTGTCTAAAATGAAAAGACACCTTACAGGTACTTGTTTCAACACTAAAAATATATGAATTCAAACCATAAAATGAAAAACAAACAAACTCAAACAGCCATGAACAGTAATAAAACTAGCTCTTAAGATCACAAAGACACTTTTACAGTTCAGGATCTAAGAGGCCACAGCTATACTGGTTCGCTTTTCACAATGGGAAACTGTAACTGGAACAAGAAATACGGAAAGAACAATCACAGTTTCATCACACAACTGAGGCGGAATAATGTCAAGGAAAATTGGTTTACAGCAAGTACAATGACAAGCAATCAGCAGCAAAATAACAGTGAAAACAGGGCTCAGACACAGTGGGAAACCTCAGGAAGACATAGCCTAACTGGATCAGCGCAGGCTCTGGTCTGTCAAATTGACTCTCAACGCAGTTCCCGAAGGGAGTACCTGCGCTGGAATGCAGACTGCCTGTGGACAGCCTGCACTGAGACACGAGAGTTGCGTTTACAAGGATTTCCGGGTCATAAAACGCTCAAAAATGCACTGTTTTTGCTGAAATAAAAAGCTATAGGTCAAGTACAAGCTAAGGGATGATCAAGAGGATGAAAAGCTATCACAAAGAGTACAAGAGTCTTTTGTAGATCAGCTCTTCAAATCATGAATCTGCTCAGAATATGAGCAAGAGTAGCAGCCCCTCTACTTCGCTTTTGATATAGTCAAAAGCTTTTCGATTTGGTACTCTTTGGTTCAGGAAATGAATAGCAAAGATACTACAAACACCAACAAGATACTAGGCTCCCCAGTGGAGTCGCCAGTTTGTTGTGGGGAAAAGTATCCGACTCTGATGACCCTATCCCTACTCTAAGGGTGACAGTCCTTAGCAACAACTGAAAGTAAAAGCTTTGATATTTTCCTTTATGAAAGTATAGAGAAGGAAGAAAAGATTGACCAACCGGTGTCTTTCGCTTTTGTCGATCCTGTCCTCTCTCTTTGTCTCTTGTTCCCAGCTCCTTGCTCCCTTTGCCGGCCCAGCTACACACAGATCCTGCACAAACAAGAGAGGGAAACTACAAGAAACATGTACTCATAACTGATGCATGGATTAGAGTGAATCAGATATACAAGTAAATACAATACATCAATGCAATACAAGTATATAGGAGAACATTCAAAGTTTTATTGATAGAAGTAAAAGGGTTCTGAGAAGGTTACAACCATCAATGGCTCCAATCCAGCAGCACCTCCCCAGTAGCAAGAAATCTCCTCTTCACCTGTATAAAAGCAATCACCCAATAGCTCTAACTGTAAACCAACAGCACTTCCTTGCTTTGCACAAAATTCCAGCCTCCTTAGACCTCATGAGAGAGCTCTATATATAGGAGATTTGGAGAAAGGATGAGTCAGCTTGAGGCTGGCATAAAGCTGACTAGTGTCCTCTCCCACTTTAGTTAAACTTCAGTTCTTGAGTCCACTTGGAGATCCTTGCTTACACATGGAGATCAAGTACCTCTTACTCATCACAAGGCGAATCCCTTGAACCAAGTGTCAGTTTGGAAGCTTCCTGGGCAATTGACACCTTGCAGAATGACTGTGCCACTTGGCCAATCTCGCCCAGCGCAGGTAGCCTTCATTAGATTTGACTTTCAGCACAGGTACAAGGAGGAGCAGTTGCATTCCAGCGCAGATGCTCAGTGGAGCAGCTGACATGATCCAAAAATAGCCTGTTTTTGAGTGTTTTCAGGTGTTGAACTGATAGGAAGTGCTGTGGTTTGCTGACCTTGTTCCTCTAGGGGTAAGAACAACATGTTTAGGGACTGAGGATCCCTGTAATTATTGACATTTCATGCTCCATGCTGCGAGGCACAAAAATGTCTATAACAGCTAGGCTTGTGGAAAAAGGTTTTGCACAGAAGGAAGGGGTTGATTATGAGGAGACTTTTGCCCCCACAGCAAAATGGGCTACCATCCGGACACTCTTTGCATTAGCAGCTCAGAACGGTTGGAAAGTCCATCAAATGGATGTAAAAACTGCTTTCTTGAATGGAGGTCCAAAAGAGAATGTTTTTATGTCCCAGCCTGAAGGATTTGCTATGAAAGGACATGAACATAAAGTATGCAAACTTTTGAAGTCCTTGTATGGCCTCAAACAAGCACCATGAGCCTGGTATGAAAAACTAACTGAGCATCTTCTAAAACTCAATTTCAAACATTTTGATCTTGATGATACAACTTTATTTGTCAAGAAAGTTGGCAAAACATTTGTATATCTTGTGGTATATGTAGATGATCTTTTGATGACAGGGAACAATGAAAGCTACATTGCATCGATAAAGAAGGAATTGGGGAAAAGTTTTGAAATGACTGATTTGGGCTATGTTCATTACTATCTTGGCATTGAAGTAACCCAACATCCAAAGTCCATATTTCTTTCTCAAAAGAAATACATTGGAGATCTGTTGAACAGGTTTGGCATGACAGAGTGAAACCCTCTTACTACTCCAATGGAACAAAACTTAAAGCTCACATCTATTGAAGGAAAAGAATTTGAGGATGCAACAAAGTATAGACAGCTTGTAGGAAGTCTCAACTACCTAACTACTACCATACCAGACATTTCGTTTGTTGTTGAAATCCTCTCCAGGTTTATACAAAAGCATTGTGAGGGACATTGGCCTGCTACAAAAAGAGTTCTAAGGTACTTGAAGGGAACTCAAGACTTTGGAATCAAGTATACACAGGTGGACGACTTCAGTTTGATTAGATACTCTGATTCAGACTTCGATGGAGACAAAGAAACTAGGGTATCAACTTCAAGATATGATATGAGTCTTGGATCAAGAGCTGTCTCCTGGAGATCACACAAACAATCAGTTCCAGCAGATTCCACAATAGAAGCAGAATACGTGGCAGCAGCTGAAGCAACAAAAGAAATTGTGTGGCTCAGGAAAATTCTTGAATATTTGCAGGTAAAACAAGTACAATCAACTCCACTCATGATTGACAATACCTCTGCAATAAAGTTGGCCAAGAACCCAAAGTTACATGATCGAACAAAGCACATCAATACTAAATATCATTTGATTCGACACCATGTTGAGGCCAAAACAATCCATCTCCATCATTGTTCCACAAATGAGCAAATTGCAGGCATCTTCACCAAAGCGCTTGGAAGAGAAAAGCTTGAACGATTCAGAATGATGCTTGGACTCACCAACATCCCTTCAGATTAAGGGGGGAAAGGTTGACACCTAATCCTTGTGATTGGGTGAATTATTGTAAATAGATAAATAGGAAATATGAACAGTCCTCGGGAGACGAACTGAATAGTCTCTCCCTCATGTATATAATGAAGACCTACCTGATGGAATAATACAGTCAAATTATTTCTGCCTTATGGAGTTACTGCCTGGCCTGACATATATGGCTCAACTGACATTTCCCTAGACATAAGTTAGCTGAACTTCTTAGAATGACTACTTGGTTAAGATACACACACAATTAACAATAAAAATTGTCCAAGTTAACAATGATTTAATTCTTCAACATTACAAAAGCCATAATCAAGATACTATTCTATAGGAATAAGTGGAAATAATGGATTTCTGCTGAATCAAATTAAGCAATTATTGCTAATGTAATAACCTAAAAAATCATTTGAAGGAATAATATAGATTGCATGTGTTGGCATCTTTGAGATGAAGGAAAAGGAAAGGAAACTATATCCAAATAAAATGCAATATTAGTAGCACTTGTGAAAATATATACTTAAGATTTAACTACTAAGGTTCAATATTGGTCTCAAGATCAAGGATAATAGTATATATGCAGCCAAGACACTTTTCTGGCATGTGGTGGGTTTCCAGTTCAATGGAAGTGCATAACTATTGTTTTATTTTTCTTGGGTGGAGTTCGGACGCATTTGGGTGAAATTCGGATTAACAAAAAGTCCAAATTATTTGCGGTTTGAATGATCAATTTGTTTGAATTATCACTCTAGTTTTAATATTCATGTTATTTGAGTTGTCATTTGGTTGTGGAAATATAAATTAGCAAGTATCAAAGAGCTCAAATTTCTATCATGTTGGGGAAATTAGAGAAAGCTACTCCTAGAAGTAGAACAACCATAAACATAGTATCAACAAATTATGAAAAGCAATAGCCATCAATTATGAGAGAATTGTGACAGTATGGAATGGTAATCATTGTGCATTACATACCTCATAATGCTAAATCTGTGTGTTAGCATCATCCTAATAACAACAAGCTATTTCAGACGATTCAGAAGAAGAATTTAAATCTATATTGATCCACCTCATACAAGTGAAAGAAAAAGGTAAAGTACCTCGAACTAACACTCACAGAGCGAGTAAAATATTGGAGATACCATCTAAAACTACCAGCATATGCTGTGATTGTGTGGTGAGTAGACACAGGCGAGAGACTTGATCTCCATTGTCTAATTACTGCCACCAGAATAGGCACTATGCCTAGTATTTTCCTAAAAAGAAACATCTGGTATGTAAGACTATGTCATGGAGGTCATCAAATTCGAACCTTGAGGTTCAAAATATGATGAACCTAAAAAAAACAAAAAAAAAACTAGATCAATAAATAATCTGGATAAATCTCCAATAACAGAGAAAACTAAATTCCATAACACCAAATTACATATATATGTTTGTATGTAAGTATGTCTTCAGCAAATTTTGGATGGTTGGTCAAGAAAATTGATTTTCCTCTGGGCCAAGAGCATGGATGCATTGAAGTGGTTGAGATCATCCACAATTCTATAATATCATCATCCTCAATATAGGATATCACATGTCCATGACCAAGTATATTAAAAAAATAAAAATTGCAAAAGTTGTCAGAGAAGGAAAACCTTTTAAGAAAGTTAAGGCATCATGCATGTGGAGCCATTAATAGCAGTTGGACCTTTAACAACTAAAAATATTATCAAAATAAATTTCAAAGTTGGGTAAGCATGATCAACCGGGGCATAAGGGAGCAAGTTGGAAAATTATTCTTTGTCGGACTTTCAAGAAATTGGTTCGCAACTCCTGCCAAATAATATTAGGGTAACAACTAATAATCAGGTGATTATATGGTATAGTGGTTAAGATTGATGTCACTATTTAAAGTATAATAAATGGAATTAAATGAAAATAGAAGTGGGAATAAAATTGAAACAATAAAAAGCTCAATGATCCCTAAAAACAAGTATTACAATGGAGAGATAGGTTGAAAACAAAGAGAAAGAAGATACATCTTTTTTCATTGAACAACAAAACTCTGAAGACATATACAAAATTTTTCATATTTACAACTGTTAAGATGCATGTTACAAAAACTGAGGGTTAATAGAACTGTCAACATGCATATCAAAAAACTTGAGCTTAACAAAGTAATTAAAGGTATCAAATCAAATCAGCTTGATATCGAGAATGATATTTTCCATCGAAATTGTGAAGGTTCCCTTGAGTGAAAATGCACGTAACATGAAAATAGTTGTAGAGATGTTTTGTTTATATTCTGCAAAGGATATTTGCAGAAGACTTGGAAAGAAGATTTTAAGGTCTTTTGGAAGGATGCAATCTAGCTTGCCATCTACATCTTTTATTGTACATTGTAGACTGTGTTCATAAGAAAATAACTTTTTGTCACCGCAGTTCATGCAATAAAGCATGTTATTGATTGGACAGTCTGTTGTTCTAATCAATTGTTTACACTCACTGCAGAATGGCTTGTATGGCGGGAAAAACATATCAACTAGTTTGAGAATTCCATTAATCTGTAATAGTTCAATTGGGAATACAAATATTTTTGTTAGGTTTATAGTAGATGAATAATGTAAGGAAAAGAAAAAATAGTAAGAGAAAAAGTAAATAGTTCAAGAAGAAATAGAGAAATGCTTATAAAAAGTTCAAATGCAGCTGAAAACTTTGTTGAACATTTGTTTTTGGTCGAGTCTAGAAATAAGTAGTTGAAATGCAATTGAAAACCTTCCTGGAGCTTCGTTTTGGCAAGAGTATGTAGATAAGATTTCATCAATTCATCATTAAGTGGCTCAAATCAGGTTGATAAACATGTACATATGGTATTTGATTCTCTTGGTCCAATTCGAATCATGTTTTTGAAGAGAAGCAAGATTGTCTTTCCTCTTACTATATCTTATTGCAGTTCAACAAATTTTTTTTTGTGGTGTTCGGTCAAATACACTTGAAAGAAATTCAAGTGAAAATTTTGATTAGTTGTGATAGAAAAAGCATCAAAACATAAATTATTTTAGCAAGAGAAAGAAAAAATGGACACGTGAAAAGCTAAGCATAATAGAACAGAAGATTTGACACAATATCGAATCACAGTCACTATTTGTTTCACCACCTTTAACATATATTTCAAATTGACGATTATTTTGCTCGCAATATCCTTTCATAAGTGTTGTGATGCTTCCAATTGCATAATCTATATTTTCCTCTAAAATCATAGCATTTGCAGTGTCCAGAGTAAGCTGAAGTTAAGAACAAAGCATGGGTATTGTCTCAATGACAAATGTTGAATTCAATGAGATATAGTGGCTAGCGTCATCTCTTTCATATTTTATTTTCTTAGTGACATTGAATCCTATTATACGAACGCTTTTTGCAACAGAGAAATATGAGGCAAATTGAGAGAATAGTTTATCACTTATGTTGATGTTTATTGTAAGTTTTCCATGCACATCAACAAGGTTGACATGTACAACTTGTGCCTTCTGTTGTGAGGAAGGTACTGGAGTAGAAGCAGGACCATATAACACTAACACATCACCTTCAAATATAATTGTTAAACTTCCCATGCAAATGAACATTATGGACGATGCTACTATTTCTCGCTTTGTTGTTTTTTCTTTTGCCTACTGGATATTTTAGAAAGAGTGAAAAAAAAGAAAGTGAAATTGATTAGTGTATAAATACGAATACTAAAAATACTAAAATGGAAAAATAAAATGTATAAATTAATTAATGTATAAATGCGAAGACTGGTTGGTTTGTTCTTGATTGTGAATGGAAAAAGAGTGAACCATTTTTCCAAATGGATAGCTTCATTTATGATTGTTGCACTATCTGCTTTATGACTATATTCTTTTATGTTGTTGCACTATCTTATTTATGAATGGATTCATTTCTTCTTGTTGCACTATCTTCTTTACAAGTTTACATTAATTCTAATGGTACACTTATGAAAACACAATAAGGAAGCAAATATATTGTAAATTAGTTATTGAAAACATTTCACAAGAGTTATATGTTTGAAACACTAGTTGTGTAACGTAAACATATTTTAGTTTTGACACAACAAATTTCCTAATGAAAATAGAAAGCTATGAAATCAGAAGACAAAGAACAAATTAGATCTAGTGATGATTCTAAGGCAAGGCACATTATTGTACCTGGATTGTTGCACATGAGGGATGCACACAAATCTAGCTTTTGTTGTGACCAGAAATGCAACAAAGCGTATACCATGTTTTGATTAGAGTTGTAGAAAAGCATAAATTATGCTATGATCTGACCAATATGCATTTTCAAGATTGATTTCACATTGCTCAATAGGTAAATTTGTCCAGATATGATCTATCGTTGTTTTTTATCGTGGACATAAATTGTTATTTCTTACAAGTTCTCAGTTTTCATATATTCTGTAAGAGCTCGACTGCGAGTTGTTTCTAATTGAATATCAATGTTAAAATCACCAATGATTAAGAAGACACAATTAACATGTGTAGTTTGTGATTTTTCTTTTCTAATCATTTCTATTATTGTGGACACTTGTTCAAATGGCGTTGCATAAATGTTGATTAATAAAATTGGTTGTTGGAAGTATATGTCAATTAGTGTGAGTTTAGTTTTGTTGTTACAATTTTTTTTTGTTTCTTTGATCAATATCTTCTTCTCTACATATGTAAGGATGCCATGCATGTAATTTTCGATGGAAAAGTTGGATGGTAGGAATTATTTTTTTTTGGGTTGAACGTACAAGTGTGTTTCTTGAAAAAATAGAATCATATTGTCTAATAAGTCTTTGTCATGGACAACGTCGCTAAGATGTGCTTGTAGACTCTGTGTATTTAAAGTTGCAATTGAAAAAAAAATGGGTTGCTAGGTTTTTTTTCGTAAATTCTAGTTTCCATGAAGCAATTGTTTCTAGTCATTTCATTTCATCTAATATATTGTTCTGTACATGAAAGTTTTGGGGTGTTATCTTATTAATCAAGTATAACAAGTCAATAGAATTAACACGTGATAGTGTAGTATAGACTAGCCCATGTTTGGTGACACCAGTTGGGTCAAATGAAAGTTGATCCAATGTTAGTCCTTGTGTTCGGTGTGTTGTTCATGCACAAGCTAATTGTATCAGGAATTGTTTTCGTACTGCGATTTGAAATTTGTTGTGGGACATTGCTAATGCTTTTTCAGTTAGAAAATTGGTGTCCATGTTGACAATATATTTATCTCATATAACTCCTTGAATTTGTTTCTTTGATGCTTTCCAATGTTTACATCTAGAAATTCTATCCAAATAATGTCATTTCCATTGTTATTGGATGAGTAACATTTGAGAATGCCTTCAACGTCGTTGACTAATCCATCATTGGTATTGTAGTTTCCTGCATATAACTCAAATAACATGTTTTGTTTGACTATTATTGTTGACAACAATGCTATTTTATTTTCAAAAGAAAAATAATTTAATCCAACAATTTCATGCTCATCAATAGCATTAAGTGTTATTTGTTAACCATGTGCCAGTGAAAGAATTTTTGTATTATGATTATGTACATCCTTATTTTGGTAGAAAATGTTTGGGAAAAGTGGATCTAAAGGTGGCAACCTCTGGCAATTTTCATTAATGTATGCAATATCTTTGCCAGTTTGTGTGTTTAATCTCATCCAATTTAGTACATTGATGAAGATTGGGTCTCTTTGACACATTGATGTATATAGTTGATAACATTTTATTTTCTCTGTCCAAAAGCCATATGGAATTATGTTTTTTTTATTCTTGGGTTTTAAAATATAAGAGAGTCTCTTATAGGGCTTACTTGGTAGATATCACTAGAGAATATCGTGTCAACATTAGCAAAATATGAAGTTGGTGTATGCAGGATTTGGCGGAGTCACTTATCAATCTGATAAAGCGTTGTTGCACCAACAAGTGATGCCTCGTCTATAAGAACTACACAAATTTGTTTGAAGCACTTTGATAATGTATCTAACTTTTCACTGTTTAGTGAAGAACAATCATTGTTGTTAAAGGGTAAATAGAATGCAGAATGCAATGTGACACCACCTGCATTAAATGCAGCTTTTCCTGTATGTGTTGTGATTATTCATTTTAGTTGTGTTGGATTATAAGCCAATTTGCCATTATGTATGCGTAATAAGGACTAGAAAATTGCTAGTGTTGTAAATATTTTTCCTCTTCCTGCACGTCCTTTCAAGAACAAATGATTTGGTTCATCTGGCTTATATAGTTTTCTTGCTATCATGTTAGCTATTAATGTTGCATGTTTAGGGTTTAATTATCAAATTAACTTATAATACTCTATGTCTTGTAGTATATTTTGTTGTTTGACACTTTCATATGGCCTTGTAAATAGTAGAGTCAAGTTCTTTGTATGTTGGAAATGTTGCACATCACTTTGGAAATCATAGGTTTCGTATTTTTCATTGATGGATTTATCAAATCTTGTATTCTCTATTTCATTTGGTTTTAGAGTATCTATGTCAAATAATTGTTCCATTTGTGTTTCTATTGCATTGACTTCATCATCTATGTCACCCCATGTAGGTCTTGTAGCAAACCTAATTTTTTGTTCATTTTTCCTATTTGTTTTTTCCAATGCAACATATGTAGATTTCCAGCTTGGGTGATGTTGCTTTATCGTAGTCTCATTGACTCGATACAGATAGTATAACATTAACTATTCTCTACAAAAAATTTCATCGTCTTTGTATTTGTTATATCTCACGCACCGAATGACATATGACTTATTTTCTTGTTTGAATTTTTTCCCTTTGTTTATATAACTAGATGCAAATTTTGCTAAACATATAGCATTAATAGCTATAGGTCATAGATTATAATAGTCAATAATTGATGGACACATTATGTCTTCAAAGTCATCTGGTTCCTTTAGCAAGTCTTTCTTTCTTTTCAAAATAACTGTACGTTCCTCTATAGGAGAGTTAACGAAAATACATTTTTGTGAACTACAATTTAATGGAAGTGATAGCACAATGTAAATTGCTTAATGTGCAGACATTTGTTGTGTTATCACCTAGAACTACAGTCACATGTATATAATTTTTGTCCAAAGTTCACTGTCAAAAGTTGGTGTCAAATGGGTTTTGTCTTATGTTTCTTACTTAGGGGTCATGTTTCTAAAGGGTCTTGATGTGAATCATTATCTAATACTATTGGTCATCCTCCATCATGATTGCATAAGCCATGTCTTATCTTGTACATGTCACTGGTCCTTTCCGTATTTTCGCAGCGCAGTCTTATTAGTTGATTTTGCAGCGCAATTATGTTTTAACCATTTCGCAGCGTGTCAGCATCCAGCCGTTTCGTAGCGCATTTTGCTAACTTATAACTATCTGTGCTTCGAAATCGCAGATTCGGGCATTTTGCAGCGCAGATTCCTAAAGGGTCAAGTCCGGGGATGAGTCATTGTCTCCGTCCGGTTATTGTCAGTTGGCGTACCTCCCAAACACTTATGAGCCATCACTCCACCAATAGATTCATAGGCATGGGCATAAAAATCGTTCAAACGGTTTTATCATGCATGGATGTTTTATGATGTTTGTAAATGATGCATAAAGTGGCCAGCTTGTGTGATAAGATGTCCGAATTGCAAATGAGCCCGAGTTTCTTTTTCAAGTGAGCCTGCGTTCTAAAAAATTGAATTTGCCATTTGAGCTAAGGTTGGGGGTCATTCTCTGTGCAAAAATTTCTAAAGCGGAATGGAGAGGAAGGAGCATAGGTCTGGAAGATGTCAGAGAACAAAGCCTGAAGGATTGGACCTTGCATTAAGAGATGAAGGTGTAAGGAAAGCTTTCAAGGATGCTCGCTGTTGGAATTTCTGTGAGAAGCTACAGGGTGGCCATGCTCAGGTAACAAAAGAGTTTGCCTTGAACTTTACAGGTTTAAGTTCTAAAGTATCTATGTTAGAATTTCAAGTATCTCCAGAGGCAATTGCTAATGTAACTGAGATTCCAAGAGGAGGGCAGGAGTGGTTTAAGAACTTTAAATTTGATTTGAACCCCTGCAAAGAATTTCTTAAAGAGGCATATGTGAATGAGGATTTAACAAAGTTTGTACCTAGAAGCTATGTTAAGGAGCACTATGCTCTTCTCCTTACATGTATTCAAAAGTATTTAACCTATGAGGGTAGATATAACAAGGTTTACTCCTATCACTTTAAGTTGTTGTTGCATTTTACTGGTAAAGCATCTATAGATATTCCATTTTACTTGTTTCGTAGTCTCAGCAAGATGTGTGACAAAGTTCAATTAAGGAAGGATAACTGTGAGACATCATTATTTCACCATGGTTTAGTGAAACTGTTAGTGTTGGATGCTCTTCAGAAAATTGGTAGGGATTGGAACTATTTTATCTTTATGGCTGGTTTCCAGAGTAAAACAGGCCTTACTCCACAGCCGGTTAGAGAAAGAGAAGAATCAGTTGAGGAACCCACAATAGCTGAGCTTAGAAAGGAGGTAAAGGATAAAAAGAAGACCAAGTCTAAATTGAAAAAATCAGTGAAGCCCTTGGTTATTAAAGAGCCACCTCAGCCATCATCAAAAGAAGAGGTCAAGCACAAGAAAGATGTACCTGGATCAAGTGGGTCTGAAAAAGTATCAAGAGTCAAGACAAGGAGTCAATTAAGCAAAGAGAAGGGAAAATCAGTAGTTGTTGAGGAAAGTCCAATATCTAAGGCCAGTTTGAGTGATTTGCTTGAGGCAATTGAGTTTGAGCAGGATGAACCAGTGCATGTTGAACCAATGCACATTGATTTGACTCAATCATCACCGGAGAGCACTAAAAAGTCCAAAGCTTCAAAGAGACTAAGGTTTGATGAACCTGGTGAGGAATTTATTTTCAAACCACGAAGGCCGGTTACAAGGAAACAAGTAAGGGAAGCTGAGAGGCCGGTTACAAGGAAACAAGTAAGGGAAGCTGAGAAGCTGCATAAAGGAGAGAAAGTTTTAAAAATGCCCAGAACAGAGGTAGTTGAAGAGATGTCTAGAACAGAGGAGGCAAAACAAATCAAGCAAAAAGGCAAGAACAGAACAGTCATTATTTCCCAAGGGGGAAATATCATAGCTATAAAGAGCCAGAAGGAGACAGTAAAAGATGAAATTGCCAAAGCAAAGAATGTCACTAGGGAGCTTGCAGTCAGGTATGCCAACTATCGAAGAGCTGTGTTAAAAGGTAGTAAAAACCTAGTGGGTCAAGTGGATTCAGTGGCTGATGTATATACATGGACAGTTCCAGCTCTTAAACAAGCTAAACTCATCAGAAAAATGAACATGTGTTTAAGAGCTGAAAACAAAGCTTTAAGGAGAGAGGTTGCAGATTTAAAAGCACAGCTAGGTTAACTGGCTGCTCATTGATGGTGAGAAAGTTCTTATTCTAAATTTTGTCAAGTTTTGTTTAAGTTCCATTATTCTGAAGGCATATAGGTCTCTGCCACCTGTAAAGGAGGTTTAAAAAGTCAAAAGTCCAAGCAAGAAATTCCTTAAGGTAAATACACTCTGTTTTAGCAAAAACAGCAGTTTCGTAGCGCGCTACGAAACTGCTGTAGGTGTTGTTTTATGATGAAGACAAACAGTTTGATGGTAGGATCAGAAAATTATCAAAGAAAATATGCAAGAAATTCCTTAAGGTAAATACACTATGTTTTAGCAAAAACAGCAGTTTCGTAGCGCGCTACGAAACTGCTGTAGGTGCTGTTTTATGATGAAGACAAACAGTTTGATGGTAGGATCAGAAAATTATCAAAGAAAATACCTAAGGAACATTAAGGAGACCACATGAGGCTAGCATAGCCATTCAGATAATGACAAGTGTGCCTTTTTGTAAAGGTGAAATATTTTGTCTTAAGTTAAAGCTTTGATAAAGGTACTTTATTACCGGTTGTTAGGGTTTTGGAAGGAGATGCATACGAAGAATTTTGGCTTATACACCTGTCCAATCAACAAAGCTTCCAGCACATTTGGGAATATGGTGATGCTCGTTATTTTTGGGGTATTAAAGAGCTGGGAACATGCTGCTTAATTTTTGAAGAATGGTGGGAGACAAGGACCGGAAAAACAGGGGTTTTATCCTTATGATTAATGAACCATCAGCGCATTCAGTATCCAAAGCTAGCTTGTTCATTGCATCCTTCTCTCAGCTATCTCGGCCAAACAGAAAGAAGACAGGTGTCAAGGATCAAGAAAGAATCATGTTACGAGGAGGATAGAATTAGAGTTTTAGTTTAGTTGGGACTCTTTGTAATTACAGCTCAGCACTTAATGTATTTAATGAGTTAGTTAAATGGTAGATAGGAGTAATTAGTAGCAGTCATCGAGCTCCCCTCATGCTGGAGGAGGAAGCTCAAATTAGTTAAGGGTGTATCTCTATATATAGATCAAACTTTGATGTAATGGAGGTTGGATGTTTTTGGAGAAACAAAGTTTATTTTTGCTTATGTAAGAACTTGTTTTCAGTAATACAAATGACTGCTTCTTCTTCTTAGGATTCATACATTGTTTTAGGTGCTCAAGATATATGTGGTTTTGTTTTATCCTTTATGTTTTACAGCTTTATAAATACACAATCACTCAAAATTCACTCTGCTGCTCTGATTTCCTGTGTGTATTTGTAAGTTGAGGTTTATTTGAGAAGTGTCTTGAGTGTTTAAACATTACATGCCCTGACTTCTATGAATGAGTGGTTTAATAGTTTACTGAAATGATGATTAACTCCATGAGCCCAAGGGAAATCTATGTAAGGTCTGTCCAGCCAATTTATATGTTAAATTTACTTTACAAGAGTTAGCCATCTCATCAATATTTAAAATCAATAACCCTTTTGAGAGAGCCCTCTCAGGCTAAGGAGGCTAAGCCTTAGTCAAAAGTCTGGTTTGAAATAGTTACACAGAGTCTGACTGATTAGCAGCCTTCAGTGCTTGATTTTGTGATAACATGTTGCATGTTTACTAAATATTTTCCTAGATAAATTAATAGTGTCCATTATATCAGATTTTGTTTTAAGGTAATTTTTTGCATATGTTCTTGAAGGTTGATGTAAGTGTTTTATCTTCTTTTTCCATATAGGAATTGCACTACATCACAATGACATATGAATCAAGTACAAATTGAGAGTGAGTGTTTGCAATCCAAATTTCCAGGATATGTCGAGCAAAGATATTTTTCCAGGTGTCAGATGGCTTTCTTTATAGCAGTAAAGTTATGTGATTTAGTGTACTTTGGATAACATGTATGTATTCATCATTTTTTAATCCAATGCTATGGAAGAAGCTATCTGATGTATCCTTTTGATCATAATTGACATTGTTTATTGTGTCAAATATTAGCTTTTCATTTGTTTTTGTTTTAGCGCTATCAAATTCCAGAGGTTCAAGTATTTTTGTTATTTTCATTGGAGATATCGGGAAATTATATCTGCAATTAGATTTTGTATGTTTCCTACAGGTTCTTATGTGACAATGATGTTGGATGGTTCTAAGAGCTTTTGGTAGAACTGATGAATCATTTGATAAGTATTTATCATCAAAATTTTAAACATCAATGTTTGCCTCTTTACCATAGATCGGTGCATATTTTATCCATAATAAACCATGTTCATGATTAATTCCTCTATTTTTGAATTTTGTGATGTAGAAGTAGTCATCAATTTCTCCATAATACTTGTAATCATTTTTGATTGGCCTTGTAGTACTTTTCCTTATATGTTTTAATTCATTCATAAAAGGCTCCCAAAGATGCTCTACACTACTAAAGGACACGAAGAAAGTAGGTGGACCTAGTTGTCAAATCACTGCGTATTGTTTTTTAAGTATTTGTTGATGGTAGTATGGTGAAGTGCGATTTTTTTAAAATCCATGTACCTAACTAATTCTAATCCACATAGCATCCAATACTTGGTGTTGTGGGGGAAAGTATCCAACTCGGAATGACCCTAACCCACTCTAAGGGTGACAGTTACCTTAGCAACAGCTGAAAGCAAAGCTATCTAAAGTTTCTTCTTTATGACATGCAAGAGATAAAAAGGATAGATCCACTTACCGATGTCTTGCGCAAATGGTCGATCCAATCTCCTTTGATTGCCGCTTGCTCCTAGCTCCAAGTCTTTTCACGGGCCCAGCTACACGAGATCCTGCAAATAAGACAAGAAAAGGAAACTACAAGAAGCATGCATGCATAACTGATTCAAGGATTAGCATAAATCAGAGACGCAAGTAAGACAATACACATTGAAACACATGCGAATAGAAGAACCTCAAATGCTTTATTGATATATAGAAGTAAGGTTCAGGCGGTGATACAACCATGAGAGGTCCAATCCAGCATCACCTTCCCGACAGAGAGAAATCTCTTCTTCACCTCCCTCAAGCAATCACCTAATGCTCACAACTGCAAACCAACAGCGATTCTTTGTGCCAAATTCCGTCCTCCAGATCCCATGGGATGAGACCCTTATATAGAGTTTTGGAGTGAAGGTAAGTCATGTTGGTGTGTGACTTACTGTGCTCTTCAACTCCAGTTGTTCTTCAGTCCTTCACTCAGAGCCTCCGCTGTCCACTTGGAGTTTTAGAAGCTCTTTAACTCATCATTAGGCGAATCTTATGATCACATGCTTTTCTGGAAGCTTCCTGGGCACTGGCAGTTTGAGAAAAAGACTCCTCCATAAGTCCAGCTACGCCCAACGGAGGTAGGCTTTGTCCTACCTGCTTTGCAACGTAGGTAGCCTTTGTTGCACCTGCTTTGCAACGCAGGTAGCCTTTGTTGCACCTGCTTTGATCCAAAATTGACCTGTTTTGAGTGTTTTTTCAGTGGGAGACTGATTTGCAGAGCTGTGGTTTGCTGACCTTGTTCCTCCAAGGGTAAGAACAACATGTTTAGGGACTTTGGATCCCTCAGATTATTGACATTTCATGCTCCATGCTGTGAGGCACAAAAATGTCTATAACAGTTGCCCCCTAAAGTATGAGGTCGTTTATCGGGTGAAATGCTTTATTAGGAGGATCCGAAGTTCATTCAATCGTCGGGAGGTGACCTGTAACAAAATACAATACAATACATCATTTTTTCATACTTTCTTTTCATGATCTAGCTGAGGCGGGCATTTCCCATGCTCAGCTTTATAAATACATTTGCTGTACATAAACAGACGATCGTCTAATGATAGACTGATAATTCTCTGCTTTTAATTATCATCCTTTTAGTAGGATGATCATCTGCTGCACATGTCTATGTCTTTATCTCCTGAATATATATCGCAGCCCGGATGGATGAAACTAGATCCGGGGTCTTCAAACTTCCGATCTTCACACTAAGTACAAGTCGATCCATGTGAGAATTTCTTGAAGTCGAACATGGAAAGACATCGCTTGATTACCAGTCAATAATGTAAACTGTTAACAAGCGCGAGAGGAATCACCGATAATGATGATGACCCTCAAGGTACTGCAGCACAATTCACGTGGCGTGAATATAGGATCTGACGTCGAACACCACGCAAAGTCTCCTGGTCGAAGGTCATTAATGTATACCTATCGCCGGGAGTGAGAAACTTGCCATTGAGGCATGCAAGCTTCAAAGTACTGAGGGGGTGTTCCTAGATCAACTTCTTGGATAGTGAGCTGATGTCGACAAGAAGCGATCCGTCAAAGGAGGGCCTTAATGAATCCCACATCAGTGACACGGAACGGAGCTAGTGATGATGGTGAAAACAATCTGTGAAATATGATTCAGGGTGGCGGTCATGGAAGGATGAAAGATGATGTACGGTAGTGGATGGGACCCGGTTGACACTTTCTGAATGACATCTCTTGAACATATAACGACACTGATGTGATGGATCAGTAGCATTACCCAATGTATGGATGGTATGGCGAGACCATGGTGAAGGGACCGGTGAATGATAATAACCCAACCCGATTTTTACGGAGGCAAGAGTGTCATGTTCAAGAGCGACTTGCTACCATTAAGCTTTGAGGTTCTTCCCAATTTTCCCCAGTCATTTCTGACCAGTACCTCTTTATTTTTTGACAAGCTTGAGGAGGATAACATATGCTTGATCTATAACCTGCCCTTCGGGCAAGCCCATCGCTATGTTTTTAATGAGCTTAGCGATAGGGAAACTCGTTCTCGTCTACAGACAAGTTTGTCGCTTATTCACCCCTTTTAACGAGCCCAGCGACAAAGACAGCTCGGTCCTTTTCATTTTTAGAGAGTCTGAAAAGGGTACATAAAGTGGACTCCAGAGGTCCTTTTTCGTCATCTAATCCCTTAAGTCCGAAAAAGTATAAAACAATACAGAAGGGATGAATGTTCGATAGCTTTATCGAGCCGAACTAGACAAGCGCTCGATCTTTTTGTGCAATAATCCCTCAGGTCCAAAAAGATTAAAATCTAGAGGAGGGATAGCTCTTCTGGTTCCTTTAACGAGCTGGAAGGCCAAAACTCGACAATCTTTTCATATTTTACGAGTCAATTTGAAAAGAGCTTAAAGAAGACTCGTCGTTTGAGGAACGAGTGATAGACAGGGATAGCTACAGATTCCAGGTACGGGGTGGAATTTTCCAATCACGGCAGTATTACAAGGATGGCTAGGTGAGATCACTCTTCGCAGTTGTTCCTCAAAATAGGTAAACAATCAAGTGGTTGTGAATGATCGGCCAAATGACAAGTGGAGGTGACGGTGCACAAACACGACCAAGGCTTTTTATGGCTGATGAATTTACGATCTCAAATGGTTATTTACCGGTTCATTTTTTCTGAATGAGCTTGAACTCTGGGGGGAAGCCTGCTCACAAGCTTATGTTTATTTTTTAACGAGCATGAATTTCTGCATTAAAACTACTCGGATCTTGCGTTTATTCTTTTAACGAGCATGAACTTTATGCTAAAACTGCTCGATTAATAAGGTCAAATTCATATTTTACCATGACTAGTTTTTCCTTTTCAGAGATAGTACTGCTTTCATCAATTGCTGCAACAAAACTTGTCAGAAATGGATACCATGAAGTAAAAATACTAATACTTTACTTTGAACTACGTAAAAAGCAATTTTAAAAGATGTTTTTACCTCTCATTTTACCATTCCATGTGCATTTGGTTTGTTGGAGCTTTGGAGGTGCCTTTTACCCTTGATTTTCACCAGCTGATTCCGAGAGATTCTGCGGACGATTTTCGGCGCCGTTTCCACCAGGTAGGAGCTAAACCCTAGCTCTATCATTTCATGGTCTCATTTCTCAGTCTCATGCCTGTTTTCCTGCCCCCATGAGCCCCTGGGGTTTCTCTAGGGCGCTCTGCCATCAACGCAGGTGACCCCTATCGAAACCTGCGTTGGGGGCTGCATTTCCAAAGGCAGTTTATGCCCCAACGCTGGTAGACCCTTCTCCACCCGCGTTGGGCGCAGAAAACTTTGCTGGTTGCATTGTTTTTCATGAGATTTTGCCATTTTCTTCACTGAGTCAGGGATCTTACTCCTCCTCTTGTTTGTTTTGCAGAGTTTATTGGAGCAGAATGACTCTTACGTGGCGAGAACGAGAGCATGAAGAGGAGGACATGATTGCCCTCCATGATCCTGTTACCGTGAGTGCGTTGCAGAACTGTGGCTTGCTAAAGTTCTTTCGTATATCTAGCATGAGGGCACAGATACGTTTACTGCAGTACCTGCTTGATGCTTGGGATCCTGTTAACCAAGTGTTCCAGATTGGGGGCAAGTCCATCCCTTTGACCATAGTGGACATTTACTTCTTGACTGGGTTGTCAAGGCAGGGTGCCCCCATTTCTTTATCTGGTTCGGCCCGAGGGAATGATTCCGTGAAAGATTATGTCTGTCAGTATTGCAGGGAGGGATCCCAGCCGAGCAGAGACGGCAAGGTGTCTCTCTGTGATGTTACTGACAGGTCCCTCAGGTCTATTCTGTACACGATTTGTAGGATGGCCGGCAGCGCATCCCCTCATGTTGCCAACAGGTCTTATGTGCAGCACGCTCTTGAGTGTCTTCAGCCGAAAATTTTCAACTGGAGTGATGCAGTACTGGTTCAGATGAAAAACCAGTTGACCAAAGTAAAGGACGGGAAACTGAAGAATTTTGGTTTTGGTTCAGTTTTGACTGCCTTCGCTTTGGAGAAGATACCCCTGATGCAACCTCAGTACATTATTCTCGACTTGCCATCTCCTACTGAGCCACACATGCAGAGGTGGGTTGACCACATGGCTAGACATGCAGGTCAATCTAAGATTACTTTCACCGATGCCTTCTTTAGGTGGTTCGAGCGACAGGATATGGCTTTTTCCGAGTATCCATATATTGGCATGGATTTCCGAGGTGATCCGGATTTGGTACTACCGGATGGCGAGCAGTGGGGTGATCTTGGTAAATATTTTGACCTTATCGCCATTTACTTGTTTTTTATGTATAATGTTCTTGTGCTTTACTTTATCAAGATTCTAATCAAACTCATGTGTGCATGCAGATGTGGGCCCCGTCCGTCCAGCAGTTCGTCCGGGAGTTCCGGCCGCTGCCCCAACAGGGGAGGCTCCAGGGAGGGGTATCCTCCGTGACCTTGACTTGGCCGAGACTCTTGCTACTGTGCAGGAGCAGGTCGAGGGTCTTACCTTCGGGATTCCGGATGTACGGATCGATGAGCTGCCTCTGCAATTGCAGCGACATACTGCTGGTGTTCCTAGACGATGGTCTCGTCTTCTGCGCATGATTGCCCAGGCCGTGGCATGTTATCATGAGCATCACTAGGCTAGGGTGCCCCCCAGCGATTTTGAGTTTTGAGGTCATTTGACCGATTTTGTCTTGGTTACAGAACATTATATGTAAACCGTAAACAGCTATATATTTTTTATTTTCGGGGTTCATTTCAGTTTTTATGTGATCCATGTATGAAACATCAATGATGCTTCTCTTTTTATCAATTTTGCAAATGTCTATCTAACACATAGTTTGCTAATGAGACGGTTAATGTGTTTAAGTTTCTGGAAATGTGTTGATATTGGATAAAATCAAACTGTCTTTCCAAGATTTTAACTCTTAGGAACTTGCGATAAATAGCTGGATTTCGGACAGAGTAGGTACCATTGAGCTGTAGTACCACGAGCTGTGAGTCTAGCCTGACGACTAGCCGGCGTATGCCATGGGTGATGGCATCAGAGAGGAGTTCTATCAACGCACTATACTCAGCGATATTATTTGTTGATTGACCAATACACACCCCCCTGAAACTCATTAACTCGCCGCTTGGGTTGAAAATGGCCCATGCTGCTGAGGATAGGTTCCTCAAACTACGACTCGCTCCGTCAGCATATCCAACCCACGGTTCCAATGGATTTGACATCTGCAATAAGTGTAAAAAGCGGATTACTTAAACCGAAAAAACGCTTTAGCGAAAACAAAAATGTAACAAAAGCATACAGGTTACTATTAAGCATAGTAACGCTTGAGGTACAACCCATTGCGGGGTTGCGCCAGTGGGATTCCGTCATAATCTACCAACTCGTAGGCACCTTTTGCTAACACACTTTTAACAATATAAGGGCCCATCCATAAGGACTTGAATTTTCCAGCTCCCAATTTATCGGATTCTTGGTCGTAAAGCAAAACCAAATCACCTTCCGAGAAGACACGGGGTTTGACATTCTTGTCGAACTGCGCTTTAACTCGTTTCTTATGTGCTTCGTTGGCCAAGGCGGCGTCACGACGGGTTTCATCCAACTGGATTAATTCCAAGAAACGAGCTTCTTCTTCTGAGGTTCCGGGGAGAAGATCAATTGCGAGTTTAAGGGACGAAATTTCACACTGGATTGGTAGGATTGCTTCCAGGCCATACACCAGTTGAAACGGTGTGAACCCAGTGGCATTCCTTACCGACGTTCGGTAGGCCCACAAAGCCGAGTACAGGATCAAATGCCATCTTCTTTTGTGAACCCCCACCATCCTTTGCAGCATGCGCTTCAGGACCTTGTTGATCGCTTCAACTTGTCCGTTAGCTTGCGGATAGTACGGAGTAGAGCTGTCGTGAGACAATCCTAGTTTGGCAGTTAATTCAACCATCATGTGATTGCGAAAATGCGACCCATGATCTGTTACTATGGCCTGTGGTACGCCGAATCTGGCGACTACATGATTAAAAAAGAATAGGGCTGCTATTTCACCAGTGTTATCCAATGTAGGCATCGCCTCGGCCCATTTGGTAAAATAGTCAACTGCGACTATAATATACCCATGCCCCCCGGTCGAGGTGGGGTTACATTGCATGAAATCGATGCCCCACTTGGCGAACAGCCCCACAGCTATTATTGGCTGTAAAGGAGCGGGGGGTCTTCTGGTTTTGCTATCAAAAATCTGACATGCATGGCAACTTCTGACAGCGGTTATGCAATCTTTGAACATGGTTGGCTAGAAGTATCCTGCTCGTAAGATCCTTTGTGCTGTAGCATATCCAGATTGATGCCCCCCACAGGTACCTGAATGACATTCATTCAGGGCTTTTTCGGCTTCCTCATGGGTTAGACACCTTCTCAGAACCGTATCGACACCACGACGGTAAAGTGTATCACCGACGATCATGTAGTCTTTAGCTTGGTATCGAATGCGTTTCTGTTCTGAGTGTGAGGTGTCTGGCCGAAATTTTTGGGTTTGGAGATAAACTATTATATCTCCATACCACTCGTCACTTGCTGATATCAGAAACAAGCTCTCGTCCACGATTGATTCTTTGGACGTTTCATCATTGTACGATGATGGGAGATCGCATAATAATTCTGCGAAAACTAAAGCTTTCTTTGATTTGGATTTCACAAATTCCAGATCAAACTCTTGAAGGATAGCTATCCACTTTGAGTATTTGCCCCCAAGCAAATGTCGCGACAGTATATACGTCATGGGGTTGCAATCTGACAATACAGTGGTCTTCCTAAAGAGGACATAATGCCGAAATCTTTGTATCGCTTGAACAGCTGCCAATGCTAGCTTTTCAATATGTGAATATCTACTTTCCGTATCATTTAAGTTTTTACTTAAATAATATATAGGGTGTTCACTTCCATCGACTCCTTGAACTAAAACCATCGCAATGGTCGTATCTGCTGCAGCCAGATACAGGTTAAAATCCCTTAGGTAGTCTGGGGCGTACATTAATGATGCTTTGATTAGCGCTTCTTTCAAAGCATCAAAGGAAGCTTGCGCAACCTGGTCCCAGACGAACGGTACATCCTTTTTTAGGAGACGGGTATAACCTTTAGCAAGTTCTGCGTAATTTGGAATGAACCTCCTCAGAAAGTTTGCTTTCCCTTGGAGTTTCTGAATCTAAAGCAAGTTCGAAGGTGGAGGCAAATTAATGATTGCCTGCACCTTACAAGGGTCGAGACGAATCCCATCCTTGGAGACTATAAAGCCAAGTAAACGACCAGAACCGACGCAAAACACACATTTGTGTGGATTGAGTCTTATCTTGTAGTGTCGGTAACGTAGAAATATCGCTCTTAAATGCTGCGGGTGATCAGTCCGCTTTCGCGAATGAGCCGGAAGATCGTCGAGATAAGGTTGAACGATGTTCTTGATGTCATGGAAAGCATAATTCATTGCTCTCTGAAACGTCGCCCCTGCGTTCTTTAAACCAAAGGGTAATTTTCGATAAGCGAATGTGCCCCACGGACAAATAAATGCAGTCTTTGACTGGTCCTGTGGGCGGATATTAATTTTATTATACCCGGAAAATCCGTCCATAAACGAAAAGATTTCACATCCGGTGCATTCATCAATTATCTGGTCGATGAAGGGTGTAGGGTAGTTGTCCTTTGGACAAGCTTGATTTACATCCCTATAATCGACGCACACTCATATTGTCCCTTGTTTTTTCATAACAGGGACAATATTCGATACCCAATCGGTTAGAGGAACCGGGTAGATGAAACCAGCATGGAGGAGCTTTTCAACTTCCGCCTTGATAGCAGTGGCGTTCTTGGGGTGTACCTGTCGAAGCTGTTGTCTTACTGGTTTGACATCAGGATACATCTTAATTTCATGTTCAACGATGCTCGAGTCAATGCCTGGCATTTCATCATATGACCAAGCAAAGACATCTCTAAATTCGCGGAAAAGAGCTTTATATATTTCTCGTTCTGAAGGGGAACAACCTTTGCCGACATAAATATTCTCTACAACGTCTGTTTTTGTCGAGATATCTATGGCTATAGTCTCTTCTATATTGGATAGGTTTCTCTCAGAGTCCACCGTATTTACAGTATTTGTTAGGAATTCAAATACTGAAGGGTGATATAGGTCGCCTTGAGTATCTTCCTTTGGAAGGGAACGATGGTGGTTATCATCCCATGGTGCCCCCTCAATCATCATTGATTGAAGGATTCCTTCGTCACTTGCATGCACTCATGACCAGGGATCCGAAGGGGTTCCACATTCTCGTGACCAGGGATCCGAAGGGGTTCCACATTCTCCTGACCTATCTACCTAGATACTTGATGAGCGTTGATTGGGGCTCGCCTCCCATGCCTGAAATATTGATTGCTACGATATTTCGATTGGGCTAGGGTGTAAAACCATTGCCCGATCCATGATGACTTTGTCTTTTGCGACCTTCGTGGAAGATATCATGTTGCAGGTAGCCACCAGGGGTACATTTCCTATGTACATATGATTTGGTAGCGAGAAAGTCCCCATCATCGTGGGGTCCTTCAACAGGCCTACTCCTATATCTTGAATTGAATGGTCGCTTTCATGGATCATGGGAATGCTTCCCGTAACTTGTGAACCATTAAGGAGGAAATTCTGTTGGTCGACGACCGTGATCCCTCCTTCAAACGGGAAAGCGATCTTCCTAAAATAAGTCGACACGACAGCTGCCATGGCATAAATCCATGGTCTTCCCATTAGGATGTTGTAATCCAGATTTCCATCTATGACTTCAACATCAATCTCTACTGTTTTTCCACCTAGTTCAACTTTCAAGTTACTTAGGATACCGTAAGGGGTATATGTCCTACCGTCGAAAGCCTTTAGTGTTGTCGAAGATCTCGACAAGGTTGGTGACCCTAGTGTTCTCCAGCAGCTCATCGACATAATACATGTTGATGCCCCCTCGTCAATAATTGTTCTGTGAACAGTTTTGTTGAGGGTCTTTACCTGAATAAGGAAAGCTAATTGAGCTGGTAACTGAGGGTCATACCCTTTGTGATCAAAGGACACAAGATTGGAATCCTTAGGATCAACCCCCCCTATTGCCGATAACAATGCCTGCCTTTGGGATGGACAATTTTGTAGTACTTCTAGGGTCGACATAGCAGATGGCGATTGAGCCAAATCTTCTACTATATTATAATGCTGCGCCGCTCTGGCACGAGGATTAAACGTCGACTTGTGTACTACACCCTTAGGTGGCTTTATTGTTAATTCTGGCATTATGGGTGGGACAACTTCTGTCGAAGTTGTTGTCGAACTACTAGGTTGATCTTTACCTTTTTCGTTTGACAGTTGCGGATTCTCGTAATCTGTGCTCCTTGTCGAAATCAAAGCATCATTTTGGTGCTTAGAGATCGATAACATCAGCACTTGCGACGGGGAAGCATTTCTACTTTCAACCATATTTTGACCTGGGTTGGGAAACGGGTCAGTCAACACAGCTAGGTTCTTTGGACTTTTAAAGAATCTCTTGAGCTCAGCTTTGTATGGACAATCTTCTGTCCAATGATTCTCGTCACATATAAAACATGGACGAGATGGCTTCCCTTTCTGTTTCCCTTTCCTAGGAGAGCTTGAAGAAGCTTTTTCAGGTGACGGATCATCCTGTTGCTTCTTCTTCCCTTTGTTTTGTTTCTTCTTGCTTCCTGGTTGATTGGTTTCTTTGCCTTTATCTGTCGATATGGCATTTACTTCCGAAGCAAGAATCTCGTCATGGGCATTTCGATCTGAAGTCTTACGGGCTTTCTGAGGTGAAGCCTTTCTCGACTTCATGCTTGCAGTGCCAATCACGCCATCTCCGGCATGAGAGTCAATATTCGATTTAGGAGGGGGAGGAATTGAAAATTCAGGTCTCGGGGCGTTAGGTATTTTGTCGTAGAGCGTGCCAGACTGAGTATATACTAAGTCTAAATATTGGGCACGAGCGATGACTTGCTCCTCTGTTACGACTCCCCCCTTGGCCACATCTTCCGTTATAGCTGGAAGTAATGACTTTATGAACCATTCAGCTAATAGCTGATCAGGAACATATGTTTTCACCATCCTACGTCGACGACGCCACTCATGTATATGATCAGATATGTGAGTAGCGGTCGTCTGTTTGAAGTTGGTGAGTATCTCAGTTCCTATTTCATACCTGATAGGTAATTGAAAATGGGTTAAGAAAGTCGTGGCTAAGGAGCTGAAATTGTCGAAGGAGGCTCTTGGCAATTCTATATACCATTTAGCCGCCGGACCTGTCAATGTCCTCTGAAAGAGGCGAAGTCTTATTGAATCATCGTTCAGAGTGTTCGATGAACACCACAGATGAAAGGTCATGACGTGATTCGATGGGTCTTCGCCCGGGTTTACATTGAATTTAGGAATGTCCGAGGGAAGTTTGTGAGGAATCGCGGGCCACCAAGGGGCGTAGGCGATAGGATCGTTTTTCAACCGATGTAGATCGGGTAACTCTAGAGTTGCCACGAATGGCAGCTGCTGACTCAAGTTAGGTGAAGCGTACCCAGGGTACGACGGAATCGCCTGAGCAGTTGGTCTTTGCATACCAGCATAATGTAATTGATGCTGATATGATTGATACGGTTGATGGACTACTCCACTATATAGTGGTTGGTTTTGACCGTATTGTAGGTACGGTTGTCCATTGTTCGCAAAAATTTGCTGCTCGGTACCTTGGTACACTTGCTGGAACTGCGGTTGTTGATACTGCACCAACCATGGTTGTGACACCATTTGTTGTTGTGCGATGCTTACCACTGGGCCAAGATGAGGGGTAAGGGTACCCGTTTGTGTTTGTGACGCCTCGCTAGCCGGCGATTGCGGTCGATTTGCAGGGTCAACGGGTTGTTGCATTACAACCTGAGAAAAATGAGGTTGACATGTAACAGGTATCGTTTGAACTTGCGACACAGTCACAATCGCTGGTGTCGTCGGGATGTTCGTCACAGGCATCTGTTGTTGCATAGAATACACAACTCTTGGTTGCTGGGGTAGCATAGGTATCCAACCACTGGTAGCTATTCCAGTATAACTTGGGTATGGTTGTGAACTCCCGTATGGGTAACCTCTTGGAGTGGGTAGTGAGAAACCATATTGCCCCCCATACGGCGGTGGTCCAGAGCCGAGAGGATTTATTACACCTCGAGGACCGGATTGCCCAAGTGGATTTCCGAAAGGATCAATCTGTTGAGTTCCAACATAGGAGTTACCGGGTATTATCCCGAGAGAACAAACAGGAACAGACCATTCTGTCGTCACGGCCCCCGAAGGGACCCTCTCCATCTGTTGAGAGTTAGGGACAGATGGTATGCCGATGAACATTGTCGGAATGACTGCAGGGAGTTCTGCTGTCGCTGTGTCGTTTGGCACAGTCCTAGATGTCGACGGTTGTTCAGACATTTTTAGTCTATCCAATAGATTGCCTAATGATTCTTCAGGAACTTCTCTGGGTGATAGGCTAGCTTCTGATGCAGTAGGAAGTAGAGTGATCCCTGCTCCAAGATGTGTCGGAGTAGTTGCTTGCGGATCTTCTACAATTTCTTCTATTGCGATCAGACCGGGTGGAAGAGGAAGATCGTCAGGTCCGTAGAATATTTCTGGTGCCGAAGAAGGGGTTGTTTCGACAGCGACAGTTGTTTGAGGAGCAAGACTCTCTGAACCGACCACTGATGGAACTGGTTCAGTAACACAAGTATTTGCTCTCAGACTAGGATCAGTATTACTGTCCTTCTGGGGCTGTTGAACTTCTTCAATAAGGGCAGGGTTTCCATAAATGTTTAGAGGAACCGGAACCTCAGATGTCGTCAGAACACTTGTTCTGACTTTGACAGGAGATTTGGAACCAGTTAAACGAGATCGCTTCGCCCGGTTTGTTTTCGAATCCGGGGACAAAGACGGTTTACTCGTATGCCTCTGCGAACGGCGGTTCATCGATTGATTTTCTTCCACACTTGCGGATTACTTGATCAACCAACAATGCACAGGGTGAAATGTGTTTTCGAATTGAATTAATTTTAGACGCTTTTTAAGACACAACTTGCTTTTTCATGTTTTAAGAGTCGAGAAAAAGCTAAAGGTGACTCTAGTCTCCTTCGATGTATTAACGAGCCCGAAGTGACAAATGCTCGGATGGACTTTTTCAGTTATAGAGTTTGAAAAAGGCCAAAAGAAACTGCTCTGGAGTTCTAGGCAAGGGTGTGCCAAACCTTTCGCGAAACCACAGAATACGTTTTACGGTACGGGTGGTCGATCTTCGTGAATGCTGTGTTCACTGCATCGCGATCAGTAGGGCGGCTGACACGGCTTCCTATGGATAAAGGCTTTATTCCTATAGGGGTCCCCCAATATATGCAACGGTACGCGGGGGCAGAAGTCCGTATTAGTGCTATCGTCCCTCAGGAGGAATCATCCACCTTCGTAGAGATCGACAGTCACTATGTTTAACGACGCCGGTTCACGTCTCTACCTAGACCTCTACTGTGTTTCGTTATGTTTCAAAGCGTTGTTAGATAAATTCAGTTCTTTTTAGGTTGATCTTGTTTAGCAGTTTGCCTTTATGGATCACCATGTGATGTATATACAACTCCTAAATGCAGTCTAAGAATGATAAGCAAGCTTTTTCAATTCTTTCAACCTATGAAAACCTTAACTACTGAAGGAAAAGAAAGACATCACCTTTTCAAACAGATCATGGAGCACACACTAATGCACTTTCCCTAAATCGACATGCAAACTGTCAAAATGCACATGCACAATGCAAGTATTTCTTTTCTTCTTTCTTAATGTTGTGTATGACAAAAAGAAAGCTGTTGTACGATTTCGAATTCAATTTCAAGCGAAAGTAAACAAGTATTGTCCAACAATCAAAAGAACACCTTAAGATTTACTCGTTTCTACACAAGAAATACTGAAATTCGAACCTTATAACGAAAGTAAATGTTCAAGTAGCTATGAACAACAATAAACTAGCTCTTAGAATCACAACGACACTTTCTCAAGTCTAGATCTAAGAGGTCACAGCAAGACTAGCTCACTTTCGCTATGGGAAACTGTGAATGAAAGCAAGAAATAAAATAAGAACAGTCACAGTTTCAACATACAACTGAGGCGGAATGAGGGCAAAGAAAAGTGGTTTCAGCTGGGTATACAGGTTGATAGCAGGCTGCAAAAACAATACTGAAAACTGGGCAACAGACAGCAAGGAATCCCAGTTGCACAAGGCAAAACTGGATCAGCGCAGGTAGATGCACTGTCAGGCAGGGATGCAGCGCAGGTAGCCCCTTCGGGACCTGCGTTGCAGCGCAGGTAGCCTTTGTGGCAGCTGCACTGAACGAGACAACTCTCGTCCGTCCCAGATTCCGGGTCACAGTTTGCTCAAAAATCAACGGTTTTTGCTCAAATCAGAAGCTATCAGTCAAGTATACTCTAGAGGATGATTAAGGAAGATGAACACTATCACAAAGAGCAAAAAAGAGTCCTTGTGGATCAGCTCTTCAAATCATGAACACGCCCAGCACTGGGCTTAGAGTAGCTGCCCTCTACTTTGCATTCGAAGAACTCGCATGCAGTTCGATTCGGTACTCTCTTTTGTTCAAGAGATGAATAGCAAGAATACACAAGCTACCAACAAGACACGATCCCCAGTGGAGTCGCCAGTCTGTTGTGGGGGAAAGTATCCAACTCGGAATGACCCTAACCCACTCTAAGGGTGACAGTTACCTTAGCAATAGCTGAAAGCAAAGCTATCTAAAGTTTCTTCTTTATGACATGCAAGAGATAAAAAGGATAGATCCACTTACCGATGTCTTGCGCAAATGGTCGATCCAATCTCCTTTGATTGCCGCTTGCTCCCAGCTCCAAGTCTTTTCACGGGCCCAGCTACACGAGATCCTGCAAATAAGACAAGAAAAGGAAACTACAAGAAGCATGCATGCATAACGGATTCAAGGATTAGCATAAATCAGAGACGCAAGTAAGACAATACACATTGAAACACATGCGAATAGAAGAACCTCAAATGCTTTATTGATATATAGAAGTAAGGTTCAGGCGGTGATACAACCATGAGAGGTCCAATCCAGCATCACCTTCCCGACGGAGAGAAATCTCTTCTTCACCTCCCTCAAGCAATCACCCAATGCTCACAACTGCAAACCAACAACGATTCTTTGCGCCAAATTCCGTCCTCCAGATCCCATGGGATGAGACCCTTATATAGAGTTTTGGAGTGAAGGTAAGTCATGTTGGTGTGTGACTTACTGTGCTCTTCAACTCCAGTTGTTCTTCGGTCCTTCACTCAGAGCCTCCGCTGTCCACTTGGAGTTTTAGAAGCTCTTTAACTCATCATTAGGCGAATCTTATGATCACATGCTTTTCTGGAAGCTTCCTGGGCACTGGCAGTTTGAGAAAAAGACTCCTCCATAAGTCCAGTTACGCCCAACGCAGGTAGGCTTTGTCCTACCTGCTTTGCAACGCAGGTAGCCTTTGTTGCACCTGCTTTGCAACGCAGGTAGCCTTTGTTGCACCTGCTTTGATCCAAAATTGACCTGTTTTGAGTGTTTTTTCAGTGGGAGACTGATTTGCAGAGCTGTGGTTTGCTGACCTTGTTCCTCCAAGGGTAAGAACAACATGTTTAGGGACTTTGGATCCCTCAGATTATTGACATTTCATGCTCCATGCTGTGAGGCACAAAAATGTCTATAACACTTGGTTTATGATAATGTGAATTTCTTTATAAAATAGGTTAGTTGTATCGTAAGAAAAGTCATGATTTTTATGCAGGACTTCCCATTAATAGATTTTTTTATATGTAAAGTTTTTCAACAAATCACTTGGATGTTTGTTTCCATAGAACAATGATGGAAAACTCATTTCTTCTAAGTGTTTATCTTGGAAAAATCCTAATGGCACATAGCCTGCAGCAGGTGCAATATTAATTTTCCTATTTACAAGGTCATGGATAGTATGTGGATCAGTGAAACCATGAACCAATGTTTTTGTGATCGGTTCATCAAAATCCTGATTATCATTTTCATTATTTTCAATATCATATGTACTGTCATATGCTCCTTGGTTTTCTATGAACACTTGTTTCCAATTGTCGTCTATCTTGACATTTTCTAACTTGTAAAGCATTGTTTTGCATAATTGTTTTAATGCTTTCATGACTATGTGAACTCGAACCCGACCAAATGCATAGGCACTTTTGAATTTTAAATGCTTTTTTAGCACAACTGCCACTGTGTCAGTGTCTTTTATGTTTCAAGGCAACGCAAATTGAATTATACATTTATTAGTTGGGACATTGATGACTCCTCCAGTTAAACCTAGCTGTGGTTTTTTATGTCAATGGCTCATTTTGTTTATTTGCAAAAAGGGAAATCGTAATGCCATTAGTCTTTCTTCTAGTTCAGTAAGTTGACTAAGTGTTCTAGTGCCTTTATTTATTCTTATTTTTGCAGGAACTACATATTTAGGAATTGTGTCATCTGAAAATGCTTTTTTTTCAAAGCCTACAAATGAAGCAACTATTATTTTTGACATTTTCAAAACTAGGTTTTTCAAATTCATGGAAACAAGCTAGTGTTTTGCTAATGGTCTTTGCATGTGTTTTTCAATTCACTTGTTTCATCGACAAAACATATCTTCTAAAGAAATTTCTTTGACATATTGAACAATGAAAGATAGGTGTATCATGTATTTATTCTTGATATTTTTGTTCAACCATTGATAATTTTGTTGACCTGCTCCTTAATATTTTTCTTGATGTTGACTAACACAAATCATCTAGTACTACTTGTTGTTTCATTATTGTTGTATTATATGCAAGTTGTATTTTGTGTGTTTTCATGTTTCTTCGAATAGTGTCTTTAAGCAGATGCTAAGACATGTTTTTATTTTTCTTGTTTAAGGAAAAATATGGTTTGAATTTTCCTGCATTTAGTTGATCTATTGCTTCAGACTTGTTCGCAACACTGCTTTTCAAATACTGCATTGATTCAAAGATGACAATATCCTCAGTATTAATGTCAATTGGAACACGAGATGTTTTTGTGGGCTGATGCTCTAAATCTTCTAGCACTATGTGTTGTTTCATTGTTGTTCTGTTATATGCAAGTTTGATTTTCTGTGTTTTCAATTTCCTTCGAATAATGTCTTTAACAAGATGCAAAGATAAAATTTTGTTGTACTTGTTTAAGCTACAAGATGCTTTGAATTGGGTTGCACCAATATCAGCTATTGCTTCAGATGCTTTGAATTTGGTTGCACCAAGTTCACCTATTATCTGACTTTCATTTTTTCCTATTTGTTGTAAAGGTTCATAGTATACATGACCTATACTAGTTTCAAATTGCAATATGTTCAAAGTTCTAAGTATTGTTTCTGAATTACATATTTTCCTGAATATGGACATTGTAACTATAGACCAAATGAAAAAAGGTATGTTTAGCATTTTTCTTAACCAAGCAAAGAAAAATAGATCACCTTCAATATTTCCTTTGTTATAGGGAAATGCTAATTGTTTTATGTAATACTTCCAAGTAGCTATTGTTTTGTAATTTTCTATACAACTAAAGGATATATGCTCCATTATGCATCTAATTGCAAATGGGTCATTTTGAACAACTGCATTGCAAAATGTTTGTGCAATGATAATTCGAAGGCATGATACACTATATTCATTATCTAGAAGATAACAAATTGTTTAAAATGCACTCTCACCATATATGTTATTGAACATGGGCACTCTATCGAGGCCTTTCATGGCCCTAAATGTTCGATGTTCAAAGATGCATAAGTTAATTTGTTCATATGCAATGTTAGTTTGCTTCCAAAAGGAAGAATCCATGAAAGGGTCGTTTTTGCAAAGAAATGGCTCAAAGTGGCCATTTATAGGATGTTCATCATGAAATAGTATGTCATAAGCATTTGTTGAATTAAAGTGCAAATACATTTTCATTTTTGTTTTGGACCAAATTCTAATTGGAATTTTCAACCAATTTGATAACCAATGTATACAAAAAATGTCTCCCCATAGTCCTCAATATTCTCTAGGTATATCAATTGAAGCTAATATAGATATTTTTGCTAAATACAAATCGTGATTATTGATGTTGTGCATTTCTGTTAATGACTCTTCATGGAGTTCATGTTTATAAGACATAATTGCCTCCTTATCTTTTTCTACTAAACATTTTCTAAAATACTTCACTATTCCTTTTCTTAATTCTATCGATGTATATGTACAATGTAGTAAAAGTTGTAAACTATCAAACAAATAGTCTCCAATCCCATATGAGAAATTGTTTACTTGAAACAAGTTATTATTTTCTAAGACAAATGCCAAATTCTGTTTTTGAGATGATGTACACATGGCGATGTTTATTATGTCAATGTAACTGTAAATGGTAGCATGTATATTGTGTACCTGTTAAATTGCAAGTGTCAATGTCTTCTAACCTATTCCAATGAATCTTCAGCAAGTGTCTATTGAGTTGTTCTAGTAGAAAGACACCCATAAACAAAACATATGATTTATTAGCATATAAATCTAAGAATAAGATGCATGCTTGTTAAAAAAAAATGATGTTATCGCCATTTTTTTGCATATAAATTTTGATTAGAACTAGTTATTTAACACGTCTTAGTATACCATAACCAAAAAGAGGACAAAATCTTAGAAAAATAAACTAAATCTTGGAGGAGTGAAAAGATCTGATGCCAAGTTGTTGTAAATTTTCCAATTGATTTTGAAGGCTATTGATTCATCATACATAGAAATAATTGGCCAAGTTCAATTAAAATTTGCATAGTGGAGGGCAGTTTATCCTGTAAGAGCCATAACAATGGAAGGCTTCATGTGAAGAGGCCCTAAGATCCCAGCCATTAAGAACTCGCGTGACTAACCATTAACACTTTCATACTTTACCATATCTGCCACACTAGTGAGGTAAGACATCCAATACTTCCTATGATAATCATCTTAAAGAGAGCCACGATTCCTTCTGTTGATCGAATCCACGAGGTGAATGCCCAAGTGCTCAAGTGATGCCCGATGATAAAATCATTTGTCATGACAGAACTTTCTATGGGGTTGGATGGAATAAGATGTGGTCATTTAGTTGCAAGGTTGCATAAATTTGACTTTCCACCCTACATGCAAAGAAGTATGTGAGCCAATTATAAATGCTTAAGACATGGAAGGAGCACACCTCTTAGATAAAGACCAGGGAGTTCAAATTATTTAATAGATGGACTAGAGTTTCAGATCAAGCCAGTTCAAAATCTTCAATAGATGGACTAAAGGTTTGGATCCTTGAGGGCAATACCAAGACACACATGCTAGATGGTGTTATTAGAGTCCCAAAGGATGATGGAGACTCCTAACAAGGTCAATTCCTTTGAATAATGCATCAAGCTCCACTTAGCCCCATTAAAGCATAGTACATATACTTCTTGTGATTACAACTTCGGTTGAAGTTCTTCTTTGGAAAAGTAGAGTTGTTGGCCTGTCTTATGTGGAGAGGAGCCTTTAATCAAGGGTTGGAGATTGACATACAAAAACCACCTTTTTTCAAAAGAATCCTTAAAGCCTAGGATTAACGATTATTAGACTTCCTTGACTGGATACGCTATGCCAATAGCAATTTGGCATGTAGAGTTTAGCTATCCATTGCCCAACTGTAGAATTTAACTCTTTAGCATGGAAGATGGACAATGGAAGAAATGTAGATTATGGATGGAACCTTGGAGAGAGGGAAAGGAGGTTTACAATTTCTTATAGGAATTGAAGCTTCAGTGATCTCTATAGGGTTATGAAACACTAGATGATGATTGAGATGAGAACAAAGCATCTGTTTGGTCCTCGGGTTGGACATCAAAGCGGAACTAGAGTCTCAAATGAAATCTTATAAAATAATGGAGTGCTTAAGTGTGCAAGATATTCGTAACTAGGGAGTAAATTCAAATAAGCTACTAAATAACAATCCAAGAAGAATAGAAAACCACAAACACAATATCTATGATACAAGATTACAATGACTAATTACAAGGAGTAGCCAGTTACCCTACTTATCCCTATCTTCACCCTTTAGACAATAGTATAACATTATTCTACTATTATTAAGACACATTGTAATATTAGTATCAGGCCTAAGGGATGAGGGAAGCAATAGGGATTTTTAAGAGCTTCAATCCTTCAGTAGGAATAGACTATACTACTTAGAATTAGATAATATCCTTATACTGACTCCTTTATCCTAAGTTGTTCACTAGACCTATTATAACTTGATACTAGTGCTAAACCAAGGCTCCTACAAGACTATTTACCATAACAGAAAATGAAAATTCGATTCTTGGTCTTACGTTGTACAATAGTACATTAAGAGTCTTAGAATTGGATTCCTTATAGGCTTCATCTAGCAAACCCCAGCCTGAAGAGGACCTATGGTGTAGTTGAGACCTACCAAAATTGAGAATGACTCACACTCAAGAAAAGAAGTACTAGGCAAGTATGCAAGTAAAGAGTCAATTGTTGGAACTGCACTAATGTTCAACATTCATTTGTGTTACTCTGTATACAGTACAAAATTGTGAGAACAAGGCTCCTACAAGGCTATTTACCATAACAGAAAATGAAAAATCGATTCTTGGTCTTAAGATGTATAGTAGTACATTAAGAGTCTTAGAATTAGATTCCTTTTAGCCTTCATCTAGAAAACCCCAACCCGAAGAGGACCCATGGTGCAGTTGAGACCTACCAAAATTGAGAATGACTCACACTCAAGCAAAGAAGTACTGGGCAAGTATGCAAGTAAAGAGTCAATTGTTGGAACTGCACCTATGTTCAACATTCATTTGTGTTACTCTGTATACAGTACAAAATTGTGAGAATAATGATCAAAGTTGACCAAGTCTCTAGTAAAACACATTAAAGTGGGTGAGTGATCAATTTAGACAATGTGTTCATACATGCTTACTAAACTAAGTCCCAATAACCATGAATCTAGGATCCTCCTATACCAATATATGTTTAAAGACAACACTAAAAAATTAAAAAATGCAGCTTTAAAAGAATATTTGTCACACAAAATATGTCATAAGAATCAATAAAACATTAAAAAGTTTTTTCACCACCTTTGGAAGTAATAAATACCCTATTGATATTAATTTTTATCTCTATTATATCATAACTATTTATGGATACTGCATCTCTAAGTTCACGTATGCCAAATACATGGTTTCATCCTCCTATATCCCCACTTTGTTTCCCCACATATGCACTGAAAAACACCTCATCTGTGAGATGATCTTGTACCTTGTATATGTTTTCATCCTCTTATCTATGATTTTGACTCATTTATATGTTAGCATTGATGTTGCATAGCCATTCACATTTTTGTTGGTTGTGCAATCTATTTATTGTAGGTCTTCTATATCTAAACTTCCTCAAGCATCATACTTTATTGATCTGAATTTGATGAATTTCTGGTGTAGGTTTATATTTATCTGTAGCCAAGAAAATTGCATCTCCTAGTTCATGAGTATATGGTACTATTGGGTAGAGGAGGTCCCGCGTAATAGTTTTGGGTCTGATAGCCTAGAAAGTAGGATAAAAATATTGTAAACCTCTGAAATATGCAGAGCACGAAATGTAAAAGGTCGAGTCAAAGGGTTGTCTGCCCAAAAAATAATATAAAATAATAGGAAGTAAGTCGGTCTGCGGACCATAGGAAGGTATAAATAGAGCACGGCTCTATGAGGGAAAAGTAGTTCTATTGGGTATGATCTTGGATCCAAATTGGAATGGGTTCTTGAGAAGAGGAGTCTGAAAGTGTCTGTAAGTCCGAGTCAGGTAGTGGATAGAGGCTCTGCAGCTGTGTGCGCAGAGTCCTGAAGAGTCCGCAACTATGTGCACGGACCCCTGCAGCTGAGTACGCAGGGTGGATCTGGATGTATTGGGGATAAAGTGGAATTAAAGATAAGTTTCTTCTGAGAATTCTATGTTAAATCTAAATTATCGTGAATCTTCTCGTTTGTATGGTTAATAAGACTATTTTAATCTATGTGTGTATGCTTGTTTCTAGAATACTTGTGAATGTGGGTTTAATCTTAATACGTGAATTGAATAAATCTGATAAATGTTTGCTTAAAGACCTCTCTAAGTAGATCCGATTTACAATACTTTATCCAATAGATTAGATCTGTAGACTGTATGCCAATAGACAGAAAGAGGTATTCTGGATCTATGCAAATACAGAGCAGCGCAGAGCTGCAGAACGGTGCGTGAAACCTCCAGACCACATTCAGACATCCCAACGGTGTAGAAACCTGGTTCCAGCACCCTCCCCTGCTACCTCAGGTGAGACCTCAGTCTGCGCTCCACAGACTGTTGTCGAAAGGGCTAGTAGCTGTGGGATTTGCTTGGCTAAATAATTCTTCCGAACCTGGGTCAGGCCCATACAAGCCAACAAATGGTTCCGTTGTCGGGACCAGGATCTACCTAAGGGGTGTCTAATGGTGGGACAAGGTAAGGATCAAAGGGATTAGAAACCATATGGGCTCAGAGTACATCGCCACGCAAAATTTGAGATTGAAAATGACGAGCGCAATCTAGTTGCCTTTGTTCAAAGGAGCAGGAAGCGAAGATCCAGAACAATTTTTGTTCATGGCAACGTCGGTGTTACACAGTAATTTGTCACCATCCCTGTTACTCCTCTTGTCGTACCTTAGAGGACTCATTCCGGGAGTTATAAGACGTGACAAGGGCTAAAAACACTTGCATTATGTTCCCCTGATTATGTACTCCATGTTCCCTGAAGACACCTTCTGCAGATCATCCCTAAAAAGTGCTCTTTTTCCATTGGCGCAAGTCCACAGTATCCTACCCACGCCAATGATGGAGATCCTCAAAAGAGGGCGCGACCATTGGCGCTCTATCTTAGAGCAACAGTCGCGCCAACCAAATTTAGTCGTGCTTTTTGCCTTAATGCATGTCCGACTGTTGTTTCCTTCATTACATGGAGCTTTTCTGAGGATAGAAAATCAGTCTTTTGTCGAGCTTTATCCATATTTATGGCTTTTGCTAATTCCACGAAAGGTGTCCCGGTTCATCGCATCCTCCTCCCTTCTTCATCTATATAAGCTTGTCATTATGCGTTGGACAAGCTAGAGAAGAGAGAGTGTTGGTGTTAGTGTTATGCTAGTGATTTGGTGATTGAGTGATAGTAGTGATGATTATTGGTCATGGAGTGTTAGATGTTGAGTTCTTGGAGGAATGCTAGTGAGTGCTAGAGAGGTTATGCTACCGGAGAAGAGATGCATGTCAAGACACATATAGTTACTCGCCCAGCCAGGAGAAGGGTCGACGTCAGAACAATGGTTGTAACTTTTCCTGTTTATTAATTGATGAGCGACTGCTATTATAGTTCCAATCTCATTATCTATCATGGTGATATGTTGATTTATTTCCTTTCTGACTGAAATATAGTTGTGCCTTGGTAGTTTTTATGTTGGTATTTGTCTCTTCCTTTGCATGTGCAGGTATTCGTTAAGATCTGTCGGAGCAAGGGAGCGAGGATATCAACTCTGCTTCAATCATAGCATTGGACTCCAGGTTAGTCTTCTTGATTCACCTTTGATGCATAACTAGGAACTTGCGTAGCAGCGTGGTTTGTTTGTGGCTAGTTCTGTGATAGGCTAGTGGGATCGCCTCTGTCTGCAGAGGGGATTTACCTTACCAACAAATTGGCGACCCCGCCGGGGAGTAACTCTTTGATTTCTGTCTTGCATGTTAATTTTCTTCTGCTTGCTTGAGTGCATGAGCTTCCTGAGTTAGTTTTGAGTTGATTCTTTACTGTTTGACCCATCTGAGCACCGTCAACCCGACCTGAGGTCGTATCATTTATCTTTTTAGTTAGCAAGCTTAATTGGCGCGGTTATTTCTCTGACAGTCGCGCCAGTTGGCGCACGTTTCTCAAAAGCAACTCGCGCCAATTCCGTGGTAGCGCAAGTTGCAGGCTGACAGTCGCGCCAGCTCTATAAATTTTGCCTGTGTGTGGGTGGAAAGCTCATTCAGTCTCTTTATATACCTCTTTTAGCCTCTGGAACTGTGTTGAACCTCTGCTTGACTGGTTTTAGCTTGTATCCCTCAGCTGTTTGCTTATTTCCAGTGACCTTGCATGTCTAGCCTTCTGTGGGAAGTTTCGGTCTCTTGATCATCCAGTCAGCTTGTTGATTGTTCTACACCTATCCAGTTCTTTGTTAAAGCTTGATCTTCTATACTCTGAATACTTCACTTCTAGCCTCTTTGAAGTTCACTAGTTTTTGTGTTCTTCCTTGCTTGCATGGTTCATTTTGTGTTTTAGAATTGGTTCTATTTCATTGACTGAACTTGGATTGTGCATATCTCTTAGAATTTGTTTACATGCATCATGCCATCTTAAAGGAAAGAAAAACAAAAAATCTCTTGCATTATAGTAGTTAGCATTTATTGTTATTTGTTGCTATTGAAAAGAAAAAAGACAAAATCTCATTTCTTGTTATTAGCTGCATTACGATCTTTGTTCTTTGTTGAAGTGATCATTTCGTTTGTGAAAAAGATCTCAACCCTCCTGTAGATAGAATTCATTGAATCAAATGATTTAATTTCGGCATATAGTTTGCATGTAAGAAGTTTTCGAGATATCACATATGGTAGGACCAAAAAACTGAAACATAATCAAAGATAAACTTTAAAATGAACCAAATGAACATAATAACGCATTGGAACATAACGCAAACACTCTAGAGGTCTAGGTTAGAGACGTGTTCCGGCGTCGTTAAACCTGGTAGTTTATCGTCGAGTGGTTGGGTGATTCCTCCACGGTGAAACGGTAGCTGCCAATACGGACTGTGCTCCCACGTACCATCGAGTATATATTGGGAGACCCCTATAGGAATAAAGCCTTTATCCATAGGAAGCCGTGTCAGCCGCCCTACGGTTCGCAATGCAGTGAACACAGCATTCACGAAGATCGACCACCCGTACCCTAAAAAGTATTCTATGGTTTTGCGAAAAGTTTGGCACACCCTCTACGTAGAATTCCAGAGCAGTCACTTTTGATCCTTTTCGGACTCCCTAAATGAAAAGGTTCCTATGAGCGTCTTGTCACTTCGTGCTCATTAAATATTCGAAGGAGACTAGAGTCATCTTTTACCCTTTTCTCGACTCTTAAAAAATGAAAAGGTTAAGTTCAGTGTCTTAAAAATTATTGGCCACGATAATATCTACCCAATTAGCTTTCGTTTGTATCAGTCCGAAGTAGGAGTTATCTCGATAAACTTCTCAAGTTTCATCCTAGCCGAATTACTAGTTTCGTCTTCTACCGAAACACCGGTGGTGAGTCTTCCTGTGGTTTTAAGTATACAACCACTTAGTTCTCGTGCCCCAGGTGACGAGACTTACCAGTATCATTGGAACCCTACGTGGGAACCTTTTGAGGACGGTATCCCTTTTTGGGACCATCCTTCCCCTCGTGGGTCAGTCCCACAAGTTTCATCCGACATGGATGAATTATCCCCTACTACAACCGATGAGTCCGTTGCAACGAGCGGTGAAATTCCCACCTCAACGGACCCTATATATGTCAGTAGTACGCCTCCTACTACAAATTTACCACTGGGTTATAAAGCTTTGAGAGATGCTACGCCTTCTGGAACTCCGTTCCCAGGTCCCATGTGGTCATCACACACTTTTCCTGCTACGGAGCCTTTTACTCCACAAAGTCACGGTCTATCTGTTACCTCCGTCACAACCGCTCCAACGGTATGTGCAGCCCCCTTTACTTCTATTTATAGTCGTCCCTCAGCTTCTTTGTTTGGAGTCTTTGACCCCATGACAAATGTCTCAATGTAGGAGCCATATGATCCGTATTTGTCATCTCAACCGGTTGTTGAGGTATCGGTCCCATTGTCAATTGATTGCACCTCCACCTCTTTCCATGGTGGTCAAGTTTTATCTGCGCAATCTCCAATACAACCCCCTCAAGGCCAACTAGGGCAATCCATTTATGGAAACCCTTTCGTTACTGTTGCTCCTTTTTCCTCTTTGCAACCTTCTGGTAACTCAGGTCAGTCGTCTTTTCAACAAGTCCAACCTGGTATCCAGCAAGGCTATCCCGCTGGACAAAGTGGTCAACAAACTGTTAACCCGAACCAATCCATTGTCCAGTATAGTCCAATGTCTGGACAAGGTACTCAACCACTCGGTCAACCTACTGTCCAGTATTCACAACCCTCTGGGTAGATTGGTCAGCCCCAAACATAGTTGGGCCAACCAACTGCCCAATCTCCTCAACCATCTAGTCTGCTAGGACAACCTTCAACTGCGCAACAACCGTTCCAGCAGGTCGGCCAACCTCACCATCAACAAGGTTTTCCTTCTGGCCAGATAGCCCAACCTATAGGACAGTTCATTGGTACTGCTCAGTCTGGTCCATGGCCCCAAATGGGACCCCAACACCCATCTGGCCTTCAAATGCAGGCTGGGTCTCAATCACAAACTTTTCATCCAACCCAGCCTGGTCCTTCAACTCAATTCGGAGGCCCACCACTGTATGGCTACCAACAACCTCAAGGGCAATTTCCGTTTGCCCCGTACCAGAATTACCAACAACTGCAAGAAAATCCCTCACAAACTTACCAACAGCAATACGGCACGCCTGCAGCCTCATTTGGTAATCCTTATGCTAGGGGGCACTATACAAATCCTTCCAGACAAACTCTATGGGGGAAACTACCACCTGGGTGGAACCCTGGTGCTCCACCCTACCAACAGCCCCAGATGCCTTTCAATCCTCAATTACCATTCTTAGCGACTTTAGAATTACCAGATGTATCCAAATTAACCAATGATCCTATCCTTCATAATCCTTATTGGCCTCTAGTTCCAACTAAAATACCTGGTGACTGTCCAAAATTCGATGGTAAAGCCAATGAAGACCCACAAGCCCATATTATGACCTATCATTTGTGGTGTTCATCTAATTCATGGCTTGACGATTCAATTCGGCTTCACCTTTTTCAAAGGACTCTCACTGGCTCTGCCGCTAAGTGGTATATCGAACTTCATCGCGGGTCCTTTCAAGATTTCAATTCCTTGGCTATGGCGTTTCTCACTCACTTCCAGTTGCCCATTCGATACGAAACGGGTACGCACCTCCTCACTTCCTTAAGACAAACGACAGCTACGCATATCTCTGATCATATTCATGAATGGAGACGGCATAGACGTATGATCAAATTTTGGATTCCCGACCAGCTTCTTACTGATTGGTTTACGACTTCGTTCGTGCCTCCAATAGCTCGGGATATCACCATGGGGGCGTGTGTCACTGAAGAGAAAGCTATTGCTCGAGCTCAGTACCTTGACTTGGTTTATTCTCAGTCAGGTACGTTATATGATTATCTGCCTAATGTCCCAAGACAAGGAACATCTAAAGCCCCGCCAACACCCACTGTTGACGGTATCATCGGTTCGGTTAATTCACCCTCTAAGAAAAATACGAACCCTGCAAAGCAAAAAACATCTGCTTCGAATGGACAACCTTCCCAGGCATCGTCTGGTTCGAATGTTACTTCTGAGGTTAATGTCGTCCAATCTAATACGGCAAGCAAGGCTTCGAAAGAGAAGAAAAGAGGGAAAGCGAAAAATAAGACGGAGCAACCTAAGAAGGAAACCCCAAAACCTCAACCTGAGGACGGCACCAAACGCAAACCCAGATATCCTTGTCTTATTTGCGATGAAAATCACTTTACCAGGGATTGCCCGACGCGGTCCGAAGTTAGTCGTTTATTAAAAGGCACCTCTGGGACTCCTTCGGTGCTCAAGGAGCCCTTTCCCACCCAACACACTCAAAAACTCAAATGGTGGCTGACCCTACTCAGCCTCCCTCTTCCTTTGGTTCTCAAGTGTTTATGGCTAGTACAATACCCATTAATATCAGTACTTGAACGAAGGATTATTCGTCATCTGCCGGGAGAGAGCCTGAGGTTTCCCCAAGTGCTCCCCCGTTCAGTTCCGGTCCACTCCACATTGAGAGACCTGCCACCGAAACGCCTCTTTGACCCCCTCCAAAAGGAGTACTCCGTAAATCCTCGTATAATCCGAATGCTCGTGCTGCACAGCACTACAACATCGTTGAGGACTTAGCACAGACTCCGTCGGCTATGTCCGCTTTAGAGGTTCTCCAGAGCTGCCCTTCTCAGAGGAAGTCCATGCTATCTGCCATTGGTGGCATAGATCCGGCCGATTCGGATTTAATAACTTTTGACTTAGAACACCACACTCTAAGACTACCTCCTCAAATCGCCTTCCTCATACAGGTAATTATTGATTCCAAGACAATTCATCGTACAGTTATTGATGAAGGTGCCTCAACTTGCATCATGTCCGTTGCCTGTTGGAAAGCGATTGGATCTTCGGCGTTGAGCCAATCTCCCACCACCTTGGAAGCTTTTGATGGAAGAGCGTCCCTTCCTTACGGTATACTCCAATGTTTACCAATCTCTTTGGAAGGGAAGACAGTCGAGATGGAAGTCGAAGTTGCTGATGCTACTCTAACCTACAACCTCCTTCTCGGACGTAGCTGGATATACGCAATGCAAGCTGTTGCTTCATCTTTCTTTCGAATTATTCGTTTTCCTCATCAAGGGAAGATCATTACCGTTGACCAGCTCTCCTTTTTTGCTTCTTCTTCCGAAGGCACCATCCCGTTCGTGGACCATACTTCCAAATTACCTAAGACTCTAGGAGCTGGACTTTTCAAAGATCCTGATCTTATGGGTGTTTTTCCACTCCCTCCTATAAATGTCGCCTCTGTCAATATGATCGCTACTGGCTCTGACCCGTGGCTCGTACCCCCTACAGACCAAGTAGATTCCTGGGGCGACCAGATGCCGTTGAGTCCTACCGAGTTTAATTATGTTGAAATCATTGCTGCCTCGGCTCCCTCTTCTGCGCTTACTCCATCCTCAGGACTTCTAGATGAGGCTTCTTCGGATTCTCTAGGAGAAATATTCCTCTCCGACGAAGCTATTATTGAGACCATGTCTCCAGAGGAACCTCCCTGGTACAGTTCTCACCATCGTTCCTCATTTCTCCCTGCCTCGCAGCATTTCCTGGCATGCCTCGAGCGGTTCGCTCCTTGTCTCCCATCACAAATCCTTCAAATGCCTATTCAAATTGATCAGGTCTTTTCTGAAGGAAATATGGCAACCATTACACGAACCCAACCCCTCGACATCTCTCTTAAACCCGGGATAGTCGAGCATCTTCATATCGGAGTCACTTGTACTCCAGAGGAGATTCAACTTTATTCTGAACTTTTTCGCGAATTTCGTGATGTTTTCGCTTGGTCCTATGAAGAAATGCCTGGCATTGATTCTAGTATAGTGATGCATGAAATAATCACGTACCCAGATGCTAAGCCTGTTCGTCAACGTCTACGCCCTATACATCCTAGGAAGGCTGCGGCGATTAAGGCCGAAGTATAAAAGCTCCTTAACGCCGGTTTTATTTACCCTATTCCTCTTACGGATTGGGTATCTAACATTGTCCCTGTAACTAAAAAACAAGCTACAATCTGGGTTTGTGTCGATTACCGTGATATAAACAAAGCCTGTCCTAAAGATAATTTTCCCACACCATTCATTGATCAGATCATTGACGAGTGTGCCGACAGTGAAATGTATTCTTTTATGGACGGTTTCTCCGGTTATAACCAGATCAATATTGCTCCTGTTGATCAACACAAAACGGCCTTTATTTGCCCATGGGGGACTTTTGCCTATAAAAAGATCCCTTTCGGTCTTAAAAATGCCGGTGCTACCTTCCAGCGCGCAATGTCGTATGCATTTCATGACATTCGGCATATTGTGCAACCTTATCTAGATGATCTTCCTGCTCATTCAGCTAAACGTCAGGACCACCCTAAACACCTTCGCGAAATCTTTCTTCGCTGTCGGTACTACCGAATCCGGCTAAATCCCCACAAATGTGTCTTCTGCCTTGAATCTGGCAGACTTCTCGGTTTTATCGTTTCTAAAGAAGGCATCCGTTTGGATCCCCTTAAAGTCGAAGCTATCGTCAATCTCCCTCCCCCAAATTCTTTGCATCAGTTACAAAGTTTGCAGGGGAAAGCCAATTTTTTACGCCGTTTTGTTCCCAACTATGCCGAAGTAGCTAAAGGTTTTACGCGATTACTGAAGCGTGATATCCCTTTCCATTGGGATACCACAGCTCAGGAATCTTTTGAACATCTCAAGAGTTTACTTGTTTCTGCTCCATTGCTTCGTCCTCCGAATTATTATCGCGACTACACCTTGTATTTGGCTGCCGCCGATACCACTATCGGCATGGTTCTTGTCCAAACCGATGATGATAACACTGAACATGTTATTTACTATCTCAGTCGCAACCTGTTAGACACGGAAACTCGATATGCTTATATCGAAAAGTTGGCACTAGCCGCAGTTTGTGCTGTCCAACGCTTCCGTCATTATATTCTTCTGCGTACTACTACTGTGATTTCTGATTGCAACCCCATGACATATATATTGTCATTCCAGTTACTAGGGGGCAAATACTCAAAGTGGATTGTTATCCTCCAAGAGTTTGACTTGGAATTTACCACTGCCAAGTCTAAGAAATCTCTTGTGTTCGCTGAGTTAATTTGTTCTTTGCCATCGTCTTCCTCGACCTCGCTAGCAGAAGACCAAATACCAGATGAAACCTTGTTCCTAATTAGCACCCTCGATCCATGGTACGGAGATATCATCACATATCTGCAAATGTCCTCCTTCCGTCCGGGTGTGTCTAAAGATGCTCAGCGGAGGATTCGTCATCAATCTCAACCCTACCGTATCATCGGAGATACATTATATCGTCTTGGTGCAGACTCCGTTCTTCGCCGTTGTCTTACTCTAGAGGAAGCTGAACGGGTTCTCAATGACAGCCACGCTGGTGCTTGTGGCAGACATATGTCCGGATATGCTACAGCCCAAAAAATCCTTCGTGCTGGCTATTTTTGGCCCTCTATTTTCAAGGATTGCATTCTTGCCGTCCGGTCTTGTCATGAGTGCCAGATATACCAGTGGAAAATGCGAGCGCCTTCTGCTCCGTTGCACCCTGTGGTTTCCGTCGGCCCTTTTGCAAAATGGGGAATTGATTATATGACCTGTAACCCTTGCTCAGCCGGGGGGCATGGGTTTATCATCGTTGCCGTCGATTACTTTACTAAATGGGCCGAGGCAATGCCTACATTAACTGAAGACGGTCACACTGCAGCGCAATTTTTATTCAATCATGTTATTTCACGACTCGGTGTCCCTCAAGCCATTGTCACTGATCACGGAAAGCATTTCCGTAATCATATGATGTCGGAGTTAACAACCCAGCTAGGCTTGCAACACGATAGTTCAACTCCATACTACCCTCAGTCCAATGGTCAAGTTGAAGCTGTCAATAAAATCTTGGTCACAATGATTCAACGTATCGTTGGTGTGCATAAATCTAACTGGCATTTGATGTTATTCCCTGCCTTATGGGCTTACCGAACTGCCGTGAAGGATGCCACTGGTTTCACTCCATTTCAACTAGTTTATGGACTAGAGGCTACCCTTCCAATTGAATGTGAAATCCCTTCATTGAAATTAGCCATCGAACTGCTTCCCAATACTACCCCGTTAGAAGAACGCCTTCTTTACCTAGAACGGTTAGATGAGACTCGTCGCCTGGCCTCTTTGGCCATTGAAACACAAAAGAAGTGAGTCAAGACTCACTTCGATCAAACCATCCATCCGCGTTCTTTTGTTGAGGGAGACTTGGTCCTACTCTATGATCAAGCGAAAGATAAGCTAGGCGCAGGAAAACTCGAGTCTATGTGGCTAGGCCCTTATATTGTCAAGAGAGTCCTGCAGAAAGGGGCCTACGAGCTGATTGATTATGAAGGAAACCCTCTTGGGAAGCCCCGAAATGGGCTTTACTTGAAAAAGTACTATGCGTGATGCTGGTACATTTTATTATGTACATACATGTACTTTGGTGTGTTGTGTGTCGGTTTTCGAGACATAGCTGCCATTTATTGTGTTTTTCGCTTCTTATGCAAATGCCGGATGCACCTTATCTTGGTTTCGCTGATGGTGCCTACCGTAGTACCCGCAGTTTGTCTTCTGCGGCATGGGTAATCTACGATCCTCATAATGAGCTAATAGATTGCCAGGGTGTGTGTCTAGGCCATACTACTAACAATGTTGCCGAATACTATGCTGTAATCGAGTTACTCGCTAGAGCAATTAATTTCGGTATTCACGCATTGATAGTAAACCTGGACTCTCCATTTGTTGTCCACCAGCTCAACAGGCAATATTCCGTCAGAAACCATCATATACTAAGGTTGTATTTACGTGTAAGGTTGTTGGAAAGACATTTTGATTTTATTACATATCAACATGTTCCGAGACAATTAAACACATTATCTGATGCATTGGCCAATCATGTATTAGATAGACATCTGCATAATTTGTAATTAAAACATTATGTAAGCAAGCACATGAAAACACAATAATGAACCATGAACATATGTATATATATATACGTGAGTGTCAAAATGTTTGCGCCCCGCGCATTACATAATCCAAAAAAATAATACATGTCCAAAACTCATACAGCCGTCGACAACATGTCTCTCAAAAAACGTGCAAAAAATGAAACCTAGGCATCTAATCGCGGTGATGCTCATGATAGCATGTCACCGCCCGCACCACACGTCTTAACAGACGATGGACGCGAGTAGACACTCCCACCGTATGCCTTTGGTACACTCTAGGCACGTCCACTAGTCTGCCATAATCTGGGATCCCTCGAGTAAGTGCCTCGAGGTTCTGTACTAGGTCATCATCGTCACCCTCTGCCTGAGGGTCCGCTGCAGGTTGTACTCTCCGTACGTTGTGAGACAAGTCGGCTGGTCGTTCTGCACCAACGTCTGCATACATATATAGATGTTGTAAGAAACAGACATAAATTATAAAAACTCGAATATGCTAAAGTATTGAAAACATAAAAGGTCCTTACCTAGCTCCTCGTCCCAGTCCTCTCCCTCAGGCAACGGGAGGTCTGGATCTCCAGTAAAATCAGTGCCCGCATAGGGCCAGTCCTCCACGACGATCAATTGGTGTTGGAGCCAAATGAAGAACTCGGGCCTCCAGGACATCTGCTGGCCCCCACCTCCTCTGGGCATAAGTGGTGCCCATCGAGCCAATCTCGGCTCCCGTGGCACTGGATCTGCCACTATACCTCCTGGGATCCGGAATATCGGTAGCCGCTCCAGAAAAAATTATACTATGATGGATCCATATCCGAACTGTTTATTGCCATCACGCTTACACTTGGTAAGTTGCCTCTTTATATTTGTTGTTACTACTGTGGCCCAATCAAATAATGTAGGGTGTAGACACTCAGTTTCCAGCAGCAAATGATTCTTGCTGGCCTCGTGGGGTGCCTGTACCCCAGCCGTCCGAGTGATAGTGAATAGTACCACTCGTAGCACCAAATCTGGGATAGTGACAATGTCCACTTTGGCACTATTGGATCCAAAATGGGCCCCATGACAAACTCTGGCCATTACCTCCCCCATCTTTTCCCCAGAAGGTCTACTACCGGTCAAGATGGGCCGTGCACCCCGCCGAGATAGTCCAGTAATAAAATAAACATCAGAGGCATCCAACTCCAATGTCTGGTCTTTCAGGAGAAATACCTGATCCTCAATATCCCAGGCATCCACAATAAACCTTAGTAACTCGGGCTGTGCACGTAGATATGAGGTAAGGAAGAATTTTTTCAAACCACAATCTCGCAAAGCATCCATGCATGCGTCATCTTCCAATGCCAAAGCATCTATGGCCTCATGTTCCCTTTCTCTCCATTCTATAGCCATTTTGACCAATTCCTGCAATCAAAACACCAAAATGTCATCATAAGATCAATGGTGGAACCAAAAATCAAAGAAAACTGCATTTTCAATGGTCAAAATTATGTGTAAATTGGTTCGCGCAATTGGTGCGACTGTTTTACAAACAGTCGCGAAAATGGCGTGACCCCTTTTAGAAAAACAACCCATTGGCGCGAACCCGCGTCGGAAACTCGCGCCAATGGGCGCAACCCTATTTTTTTCAATACCCCTTACAGAGGATAATTCTGTGGATAGAAAACTGAAAGAATGGAATAAAAATGAAGCTAAGGATGAGGCCTCTTACCTGTTTCGAACGGCGGCTCGAATGGTCTCCTGGATTGGTCGCAATCAGCAGTTGAAATTTGCACCCAAAACCCTCCAACGGTAAACTCACAAGGTAAAAAGTGAAAAGTAATTTTATTTTTTACTATTTCACTATTTATAACTTCTTTTGGCTTAAAAAACACATTAAAATCATATTTTTGTGAATATTTTTATGTCAAAGTAGGATTTTACGCTGTTTTTTGTGTGTTGACAGGGATTAGTGCTACTCGAGCTCGGTAAAACACGAGAAAAGGTTACTTCAAGGTCCGCTTTCAGCTCTTTTCTGACCATTTAAAGAGGAAAAGATTTCCGATTCGCTCCTCTCGACTCATTAAATGGTGATAAGGGGTGGTCGTGTTAAGTTCTTTTTGTCGACCGTTAAAACATAAAAAGATTACCGGGTTTTTGTCGTTTCAAACTCGTTAGTGGTCACGAAACGACGTGGTTTTGACCGCTTTTTTACTTTTTCAGGTCGAAGTCACTAATCATGAAAAGTACTCCTCGATCGTAATGATCGGGCGGTTCTTTCGGGTATTATTTTATACTATTTCGGGCCCGAGAGACACAACTTTACGAAAAAGGACATCCCTGGAGTTTCCTTTTCTGCTGTCTTTTCAAACTCTCTAAACAAGAAAAGACGCCGAGTTCTTCCTTTGTCAGACTCGTTAAAACTTAATGACATCGGATTTTGTCACAACACAAGCATATGCTATCCCCATCAAGCTTGTTAAAAATAACTGGGGTACTCGCCAGAAATGGTGGGGGAAAATAAAATTTTTTGAACCATAATTATTACCGTAACGGCAGTATGTCGCTCTTGAACATGGCACTTTTTGCTTTCGTGTCCAGGGTGGGGATATTTCATCTCATATCTTTCACTTGCTTCCATGGATTTGGGTACCCTATTTGACCTCTCATTCACTCATTGCCTCGTCATAATGACCTTTGATACGTTGATGTCAAATACTCCCAATTCCGTTAATGTGCCACCGATATGTTCAAGAGAAGTTGACCTCTGCAAATAAACCACCTCCCTCTGATAGTTCGCACAATCTTGATTCACGACATTATCTCTCTATCTCGTGTCGATGATGTGGGAAACATTATGGCCCACCTTCGATCAAGGTCACTCCCTGTCGACTTCAGCTCATTATCCAGGAAGTTGACCTAGAGACTCCCTTCCGGTGCCTTGGAGCCTGCATGCCTCAATGGCAGGTTCTTCGTGTTCGACGTGAGGTTTTCATCATTGGCCTCCGATCGAATGGTTCTACGGGTGTTCGACTTCAGCACATTAATTCACACGCCGTAGATTGTACCTATAGTACCTTGAGGGCCATTATCATTATTGGTGGTACCTCTCGCGTCTGTTAACAGTTTCCATTATTGACTGGTAATCAGGCGATGTTCATGCATGTTCGACTTCAGCTCATATATTCACATGCTTGGAATTGTACTCTTGTTCGGGTCGAGATGGAGCGCAAGACCCTGGATTATGTCTGTTGTAATCCAGGCGTGATTCTTGATACTTGACTCATTCACTGGATGGCTGCGACCATACCTGAGTCAAATCATTGATCCTAACCAGATGGCTGCGTCCATACTATGGATCCAGATTACTTATGTACTCTCTTATGGATGGCTGCGACCATGCCACGTACATCATGTAATTGAACTATCAGTCATGTCTCTTAATACAGCTCCTCGGCGGCAGTAACTATATGTGCTCTTGTGTGCTCTTATGTGCGTTCTGGTAAAGCATTTCACCCCTCTCCACCTCTCGGACTTCATGCTTTAGGGGGCATCTGTTACACAGTAATTTGTCACCATCCCTGTTACTCCTCTTGTCGTACCTTAGAGGACTCATTCCGGGAGTTATAAGAAGTGACAAGGGCTAAAAACACTTGCATTATGTTCCCCTGATTATGTACTCCATGTTCCCTGAAGACGCCTTCTGCAGATCATCCCTAAAAAGTGCTCTTTTTCCATTGGCGCAAGTCCACAGTATCCTACCCGCACCAATGATGGAGATCCTCAAAAGAGGGCGCGACCATTGGCGCTCTATCTTAGAGCAACAGTCGCGCCAACCAAATTTAGTCGTGCTTTTTGCCTTAATGCACGTCCGACTGTTGTTTCCTTCATTACATGGAGCTTTTATGAGGATACAAAATCAGTATTTTGTCGAGCTTTATCCATCTTTATGGCTTTTGATAATTCCACGAAAGGTGTCCCGGTTCATCGCATCCTCCTCTCTTCTTCATCTATATAAGCTTGTCATTATGCATTGGACAAGCTAGAGAAGAGAGAGTGTTGGTGTTAGTGTTATGCTAGTGATTTGGTGATTGAGTGATAGTAGTGATGATTATTGGTCATGGAGTATTAGATGTTAAGTTCTTGGAGGAATGCTAGTGAGTGCTAGAGAGGTTATGATGACGGAGAAGAGATGCATGTCAAGACACATATAGTTACTCGCCCAGCCAGGAGAAGGGTCGACGTCAGAACAATGGTTGTAACTTTATTAATTGATGAGCGACTGCTATTATAGTTCCAATCTCATTATCTATCATGGTGATATGTTGATTTATTTCCTTTCTGACTGAAATATAGTTGTGCCTTGGTAGTTTTTATGTTGGTATCTGTCTCTTCCTTTGCATGTGCAGGTATTGTTGGAAATAATACTGAGAGGGGGGGGGGGGGGGGGGGGCGGGGGGGGGTGAATCAGTATTATCAGATCATTAAAACTTTTTCAATGCTCAAAAACATATACGCTACTTCAGTTAAGTGAACCCGCGTGTACACGCTTCTGTGTCTAAAGCAACTAGCGTATATCCATAAATCTTATGATTCAGTTAGCTTATCTTCAGTAAATGCATCAGAACATTATTAACCATATTAACAGTAAACAGGTGTAGTATAACATAACAGATCATCACACAAAAGCCACACACATGAACACAAAGATATAAGGTGGAAACCCAATGTGGGTGAAAACCACCTGCTGCAAGTCATCTCAATCTTCTTCTTAATAAGAAAATCCTTTTACAATATTTGTACTGATGCAGTCTTATACCAGCACGGGAGCTACAACCCCCTTTGCTTTTGTACTAGCCGATCCATTTACTAGTACACAGGCTGCTACTTGCTACAATGCTCCAAAGATCTCCCTTAGCTTTTGTACTAGCTTAGATACTAGTACGTAGGTGCTTGCCTACAATCTTCTCTCCTCCAGGTACCACGTTTCATCAATTTTCAGACTGGATACACTGAAGCACAACACATAATCTGAAAGGCCACATTTCATCCAATTTTCATACTGGACCCATAACTAACATTGAAGCTCAAAACAATCATCAAACTCTGAATCACTGAAAACCCTGTTAACAACACCGTCACCAGAACACAGAGCAGACACAGAACTCTGTAATAACCATCAGACCCATCTGCAACTTCAAGTATCAAGCTTTACAATGTATACGCTACTTCGATGAATCAAACCCGCGTGTATACGCGCTTTCGACAAAGACAACTTGCGTACAGATCTAGAAATAATTTCTCATAACTTACAGCTGTACCAGACATCAATCATACTCATAATACTTATAGAACAATACATGCGTCAGTATGTAGATCTAGAATAAGCATCATAAAGATAGTTCATTTCAAACCATTTGATCCCGATCTCTCCTTAGATCTTGCTCTCCATCAACCGATGAGATCTCTCCTTAGCTCAGATCAAGCAATGCATCATCAACCCATAACCAGCATACTGGATCTAATGCTTCATCAAGTATTCAAGACATTTCGGATACACTTGCCTAATGATTTCCTTCCCTTTATATAGCCTTAGGCCTTGTTCAATACCAAGAGCCAAAACCATAGAAATCTAATACCATCAACTTCAAAACTAGGGATCAACACGTCCGCCGAGACGCCAAGGTCCAAAACCATAGGCACAACTTCCAAGGAATAACCGCCATGGACCAAAGGTACTTTTCCACATACACGCACTTTTGCTGAAGCCAACCTGCGTGTACACGCGACTTGGGCTTAACTAACCTGCGTGTATTAACTTTCTCTTCTTCTTATAGTCTGATCATCAATTCCTTGCTGCTGACCTTCTGTACTATGATTTGTCATTAGTGAGGTTTGCCATCAAGGACAACACTTATCTCATAATGCCAACAATCTCCCCCTTTGGACTTGATGGCAAAGCTAACTTGTCACACTTAGAACTATCATCTGATTCCTTTGAGCTGTCCTCCATCAGTCACATCTGATATCTCTTCTGAAGATTCATCATCTGATTCCTTTGAGCTGTCCTCCATCAGTCACATCTGATATCTCTTTTGAAGATTCATCATCTGATTCCTTTGAGCTGTCCTCCATCAGTCACATCTGATATCTCTTCTGAAGATTCATCATCTGATTCCTTTGAGCTGTCCTCCATCAGTCACATCTGATATCTCTTCTGAAGATTCACCCAGTTATACATAAGTGAGATATTCTTCTATGAGAGGGTTGCCATCAAGTACAACACATGCATCATAATGCCAACAATCTCCCCCTTTGGACTTGATGGCAACAACACCAAATCACTCTCCCCCTTTGACATCAAGGGCAAAGGGTGGACCAAGATGTTCTCTTCTTTTGCTGAACATTTCGCTGTCCATACTCCCCCTGAGTATCTGTTAAAATCTCTGAATGATCTCCCCTTTTGTATATGCCAAAGTGTACCAATCTGTCCATGCTCCCTCTGAGTACATGCTGAATCTCTGTTCTTGCTGAAGTGTGCTGATCATGCTCTCCCTGACTGTAAGCAAGGTCTACAAAAGATGTTCTTCAAGAAGAACATGACTCTATACATCATAAAGGACCTTCCTATCACTTAGGACTCATACATACATCCATCTCTCAACTAAGTGAGGATATACAAAAATTGACTCATCCACCCAACCAAGTGGGAATACATCAAAATTTTACATATGACAACCAATCACATTGCATCAATCATCCCAGGCATAGTGGGGAAACCAAAATAGGCCGTTACATGACCTTGACACTATGAAAGAGATACCACAAAAGAGATATATGACATAGAGACGAAAGAACTAGATCAAGACTTATGAAAGTCACCAGAAGCATCTGATAATCACCATTCAGATCAGCAACCAAGAGATCCTTCTATTCTCCTCTCGTCTTTGTTCCACCTGAAGCCAACAACAAATGTGAACCAGAACCAAAAGCTTTAAGATAATGCCAACAATGCATCATTGGAAGATTATCTGCTCCCTCTGAACCTGTACCAGATGATCTCTGTTAGATCCATATCAGAATTCCTGCAACCAACATCTGTCCCTGCTGATTTCCTTCAAATCTCCATATACGCGTCTGTATACACATAAACAGGCGTATATACGCAGATATCCCTTACGCAACACGCGTACACCATATACGCGACTATCCCCTTGTAAAACCGTGTATGCACGCGGATATCCTTTAAACAACACGCGTACACAAATTTCCATATCAGCAACCTGTAAATGTCCTGTAGAGAATAGGTCATCAACCTATAACAAGGTATGTCTGCATCAATTCATCCCTTTGAACAGAATTCAGAGTCATTCACATTGTATCATGTGTGAAACCACCATGGCCACTACATCAACGTCAAGATCTACATGATCCAAGTATCATTACTTGGGAACATCTGCATCAATCAACATATGTAAGGATCAACCTATCATCATATAGATAAGAACTCATCACCATGTCTTCAATAAAGCAACTTTGAGTAGTCATCCATGTATCAGCACTATGTATCTTGAGCTCAAATTCTTTTGACAAAGATTCTTGATATCATCATCAGCAACAATCCTTATCCGCATGAGTGCCTGCATCATAACTGTATGATATTTATGCATATGACAACAGCAGTATATAAGTGACTCATCATCAAGTGAGGAAGATGTGTATTCAAGCTTTGTACTTCTCCTTGTTCTTATGAAGATCACCATGTAAGCACCATATATGCATCATCAAAGAATCAACCATAAATCTGATCTGAACATCTTCTATGTAACTCCAAGAATCATATGAGAGTTTATCATAGACAACTCACAATAGCAAGATATATCATTTAGCCATATAAGAATCATCACCAAGGATTATTAACCATAATGCCAACATTGAATTGCTAAAGGCATATGCTCCCCCTCAACCTGTGCCATCTGTTAGATCTGATCATGCATATATCAGCAATAAGCATCAAGACATCATCATCATCAAGTTAGGATCAAAACACTTCTAGACATCTTACAGGTATCAAAACATTTTTACACATCCTCAACAGACTGTAACAATTAACCAATAGAGCAAATAATGGACTGAATCATGTCAGATCCCTTTTCTGAGCCTGTCCCCACTGCTTTTCCTCAGACTGATATATACGCGACTTTGCAGTGTCTAACTCGCGTATATACGCGACTTCCCTTTAAGAAACTTGCGTATGAGATTCAGGACACTGAAGTTTTACACTTTCAGCTCCCCCTGAGTCTGATATGTCTGTGCTGTGCTGTGTCTCAGTACATTGTGCTGACTGTACTTCCTTCTTCCTCCATATCTTCAAGTGTGATGAGGTTTTCTTCCTTTTGTGTGATGTCCATCCTTTGTTCCTGCATTCCTTTGCTATATGTCCAAGCTTGTTACATGCATAACATCTAACATGTTTCATGTTCCTCCTGTAGCAATCAGCAGCTTTGTGACCAAACGTATTGCAAGCAAAACAATATCCATTAAAGTACCTTGAATGTGATGATCTTTCTACATGATGGTCTTGAACCCTTCTTCTTCCACATCTAGCTGCAACATGTCCAAGATTATGACATACATAACATTCAACATTATTCATAGGAGGAGTAAAAGATTTTCTTTGAGGAGTCTCTTTCCTTGATTGTTGATGGGGTTGACCTTTCATCTCCTTGTTGATCATTATAAATTTCTCTTTAGAGTTCCTTGCCTCACCTTGTGAGCTAGATTCACCTTCAACAGATTCATGAAAACCAAGACCAGTCTTGATTGCAGGAGACCTTTGACTACTAAGAATATCATCCAAGGCTTTAGTACTATCTTGAAATCTCAAAAGTTTATCCTTTTCTTCTAATTTACCTTTCAAGATATTTACCTCAACTTGAAGTTGTTCCTCCTTTTCTAGACATTGCTTCTTCATGTCTTCTCCATCTTTTCTTCCTTCTTCCATTTGTTGCCTTAGATTGAGTATCTCCTTTTCTTGCTTTTCATACAGATCCTGCTGAATTTGACGAACTCTGAAGGCACATTCCAACTGTGATTTTAAGCTGATGACTTCGTTGTCTTGTTTTTCAATTGCTTGGTGTAGATCTTCATTCTGCTTCTTGGATTCTTCAAGATCTTCCTTTAGTGAGAGGATCGTAGCTTCAAGATTTTCATAGTAGCTGGATCTATCTTTGAGTTTCTTGATGGTTGTGCTTCTTTCGTTGACTTCTTTTCTTAATGATGTCACTTCATGCTCCAATTTTTTACATTGGTCTTCCTTGTCCTTGAGTAGCTTTCTTACCTTGTTTCCTTCTTCTAGTTGGGCCTTTAGTTTGGTAACTTCTTCTTTGAAAGCACATTCCCTTTTGTTCAATAGATCTTGTTGATCTTTAACCTTGTCTGCAAGCCTTCTAAATACTGCCTCTATTTGATACTTTTCTTGCTCACCCATAAAAGCATGTTCAGTAGTTTCACTATCACTTCCATCACTTTCACAAGGAAATATAGCAGGAACATCAGAGGATAACACATTCATACCTGATAATGATTCTGAATCTGATTCTGAATCTGAAGAGCTTCTTATACCTAATCCCCAATCGACTCTCCCACTGTCATAGTCCTTCTGAGATGTCTTCTTCTTCTTATGAGCTTTCTTCTTAAGCTTCTTTCCCATTGTTCCACGGATCTCCTTCAAGCGATCAAGCTTCTACCAAAGGACCTGCTCTGATACCAATTGTTGGAAATAATACTGAGAGGGGGGGGGGGGTGAATCAGTATTATCAGATCATTAAAACTTTTTCAATGCTCAAAAACATATACGCTACTTCAGTTAAGTGAACCCGCGTGTACACGCTTCTGTGTCTAAAGCAACTAGCGTATATCCATAAATATTATGATTCAGTTAGCTTATCTTCAGTAAATGCATCAGAACATTATTAACCATATTAACAGTAAATAGGTGCAGTATAACAGAACAGATCATCACACAAAAGCCACACACATGAACACAAAGATATAAGGTGGAAACCCAATGTGGGTGAAAACCACCTGCTGCAAGTCATCTCAATCTTCTTCTTAATAAGAAAATCCTTTTACAATATTTGTACTGATGCAGTCTTATACCAGCACGGGAGCTACAACCCCCTTTGCTTTTGTACTAGCCGATCCATTTACTAGTACACAGGCTGCTACCTGCTACAATGCTCCAAAGATCTCCCTTAGCTTTTGTACTAGCTTAGATACTAGTACGTAGGTGCTTGCCTACAATCTTCTCTCCTCCAGGTACCACGTTTCATCAATTTTCAGACTGGATACACTGAAGCACAACACATAATTTGAAAGGCCACATTTCATCCAATTTTCATACTGGACCCATAACTAACATTGAAGCTCAAAACAATCATCAAACTCTGAATCACTAAAAACCTTGTTAACAACACCGTCACCAGAACACAGAGCAGACACAGAACTCTGTAATAACCATCAGACCCATCTGCAACTTCAAGTATCAAGCTTTACAATGTATACGCTACTTCGATGAATCAAACCCACGTGTATACGCGCTTTCGCCAAAGAAAACCCGCGTACAGATCTAGAAATAATTTCTCATAACTTACAGCTGTACCAGACATCAATCATACTCATAATACTTATAGAACAATACATGCGTCAGTATGTAGATCTAGAATAAGCATCATAAAGATAGTTCATTTCAAACCATTTGATCCCGATCTCTCCTTAGATCTTGCTCTCCATCAACCGATGAGATCTCTCCTTAGCTCAAATCAAGCAATGCATCATCAACCCATAACCAGCATACTGGATCTAATGCTTCATCAGATATTCAAGACATTTCGGATACACTTGCCTAATGATTTCCTTCCCTTTATATAGCCTTAGGCCTTGTTCAATACCAAGAGCCAAAACCATAGAAATCTAATACCATCAACTTCAAAACTAGGGATCAACACGTCCGCCGAGACGCCAAGGTCCAAAACCATAGGCACAACTTCCAAGGAATAACCGCCATGGACCAAAGGTACTTTTCCACATACACGCGCTTTTGCTGAAGCCAACCTGCGTGTACACGCGACTTGGGCTTAACTAACCTGCGTGTATTAACTTTCTCTTCTTCTTATAGTCTGATCATCAATTCCTTGCTGCTGACCTTCTGTACTATGATTTGTCATCAGTGAGGTTTGCCATCAAGGACAACACTTATCTCATAACGCCAACAATCTCCCCCTTTGGACTTGATGGCAAAGCTAACTTGTCACACTTAGAACTATCATATGATTCCTTTGAGCTGTCCTCCATCAGTCACATCTGATATCTCTTCTGAAGATTCATCATCTGATTCCTTTGAGCTGTCCTCCATCAGTCACATCTGATATCTCTTCTGAAGATTCATCATCTGATTCCTTTGAGCTGTCCTCCATCAGTCACATCTGATATCTCTTCTAAAGATTCATCATCTGATTCCTTTGAGCTATCCTCCATCAGTCACATCTGATATCTCTTCTGAAGATTCACCCAGTTATACATAAGTGAGATATTCTTCTATGAGAGGGTTGCCATCAAGTACAACACATGCATCATAATGCCAACAGGTATTCGTTATGATCTGTTGGAGCAAGGGAGCGAGGATATCAACTCTGCTTCAATCATAGCGTTGGACTCCAGGTTAGTCTTCTTGATTCACCTTTGATGCATAACTAGGAACTTGCGTAGCAGCATGGTTTGTTTGTGGCTAGTTCTGTGATAGGCTAGTGGGATCGCCTCTGTCCGCAGAGGGGATTTACCTTACCAACAGTCGGTATGGGACGCACATAGAATTATGGATGATAATATCATAAAGGCCACTCTAGTAAGCACGATGCAAGACCGAGCGCTGACATGGTATATAAAGTACTCAAGTGATCACCTAACCACAGGGACAGCAGAAATCTGGACTAAACTGAGGAAAGAATTTAACCAGCCAAAGTCAGAGACACAGTCGATCATAGGGTAAAAGGAGATCGCGATGATGCCTGGTGAGACCCTGTGGGACCTGGATCAAAGAATGAAAAGTACCATCCATGAAGCAAACATGACACTATCGGATGCACAGCATTGTGCTTGGTTTGTGGCGTCATTGACACCACATCTGAGGGCAGCATTGTCACAACAAAAGATCTCAACCCAGGCTGAAGCATTGGAGATAGCGATGAGGTTGCACGAGACTCCGGTATACGACACGGGGTTGGGAGTTTAGCAGATCCAAGCGTAGATACAAAACTTTTGTTTGGAAATGAAGAAATTAAAACAGGACTAGGAACCCCAACTAGCAAGGCGAGAGGAAGTATGGTGTATAAAGTGCAAAGGCCAGGGGCATGATAAAGATCATTTCCTGGTCGTGGTGAGTTATGTGGTAATGGGGGGACCAAAACCATTGCTACCAGAGGCGCAGGTAGGGCCAAGCGTGACAACCCTACTCTAGTGCGTGATCTGTCAGGTGGGAGGGAAGCATAACACAAATAACTGTCATCTACTGCCAAAATACAACCAGACCCCCCAGCAGTTATTTTGTAACTTTTGCAGATCGGTGGGCCATAAGGAAAGAGACTGTCATAGCTATCAATTGTTAATGGACCAGTCACCTACGTACAGAATGCAGACTGAAGCACGAGGTTAGGATCCAGTCGCGACAATTGCGCACGGTGGGTTCTAGGGACGTGGACAAGGACGGGGCGGAATGGGGCCAGGAAGGGGTCGCGGGCAGCTAATCTGTTACAACTGTGGAGGCCTAGGACATTACGCGCGAGATTATACCAACCCAACTAGAATTTCATGTAGTTATTGTGATCAATTTGATCATGGGCTAATAGATTTCCCTACGTTGATCGCATAGATTCGTGAAAAAATGGCGGTGCAACCAACAACAACCCAGAACGTGCAAATGATGTGATCTGAACCCCGTGAGGAGGATCCCAAAATAAACATGGTACTGAGAAGTGGCATGGCCACAAGAGCGAACAGAACAAGTAAGGAAGACACAGGGGTTGGTAAGGAGACATATCTGGAAGCTAGGGAGAGCTTCACAGAGGTCTCTACCGCAGGTAGTAGGGATCAGCCTGAGACGGACAGGGATCCCTCGATGATAACTTCCTCTTTAGAGACATATATAAAATTCCATTGTGACAATAGGGAAATTAAAGGTTTACAGGAATTGATAAATAGATGCGCGGGATGGAGTGAACCTTGCGTAGTTTGAAAGTTGGGAAGACATGCGTCATGGACTGGGAGGGAAATACGACTGACAACACAGATCAACGATTATGAGATGGAACAGGTCATTTTGGATCTGGGTTCAGATGCCAACGTAATACCTAAACATACTTGGGAGCGCATGGGTAAGCCTACGCTACAATGGCCTTGCCCATGGGAAGGCTGCAAGGAATTATGGTAGATGTTGGCGGTGCAAGTACTCGGACCGGCTTTGAAGTGATTGAAATCATGGATGAAATTACACCTTACCCTGCGTTGTTAGGAATAGACTGGGCCACCAACATGAATGGGGTTATTAATCTATAGAAGCGGACAATGATATTTGAAACACAGTCGCTCCGCGTAGTCATTCCGCTAGATCCGGTCGAAGGACCGCACTACATTGAACCTGTGTGCGACCAAGAACGTGATGATGACGTAGGTTGTAGCTATAGATGTCTACCCAATACCGAGGATGGGTCAATACAACGGAGGATAGAGGAATATCATGGGGTAATGGAGAATCCTGCACTTCTGATTCAGATGAGGAAGATGAGCAGTGGCGCAACAAGTTGGACAAAGTAACCAAGATTGCGAATTGCCAAAGTATGATGGGTTGACAACGATAGATGAATTCTTGACCAAATTTGAAATCGCAGTACCAGAGCACCAATGGTTTGATGCGATGAGGTGGGTACTGCGCGCGATGCCTGTGCGATGGTGGTGCACACATGAAGGGACGTTCAAAGATTGGCATGCCTGCATGCACATGATGAAGATTAGATTTGGGAAGTTGGAACTATGCATAACGGAAAAATACGTTGGACGTGATGACCCGTGCATGCACCTTACCAGATGGATCAAAGCCTACGGAGAGGAACCTCAGCCAGAATGGGTGCACTTATATTACCACACCCTGGACGTCATTGCCAGAAACTGGTATACTGAAGCGGAGCACCGAAATGACACAAACGAGTGGGACATCTTGCATGTAGGGTTTTTGTCAACATTCCTCTTTGAAGATCAATGGATGGATCTCATGGACGAAGCATTACAGCTAGTAAAGACTGCCATATTCAACACACTGCTAGAGCTAGAGGAAACTGTGTAGCCTGACTGGTCGTGACAGCTGAGCCAGGCTCTCGAATGCTATAATGCCCAGGTAGACAATGATGAGGATGATTCACAAAACGTCAATATTTCGGAATCAGAGGGGAGCCGAGAGGTGCATACACCTGATATCGAAGATCCAGATATCACGGCACCATTGAAAACGAAACAAGTTAATATCGGAACCAACAAAGAGCCGAAGTATGCAATGCTTGGGGACTACTGGGATGACACCACAGTGGAGAAGGTCGTTGCATTTCTTTGGGAATATCGCGATTTCTTCCCAACAAAGATCACAGAGCTAAAATGGATGCTAGGAAACTTGGGAATGATGAAGATAACATTGAAGCCAGACGCGAAACAAGTGAAGCAGCAACCCTACTGATTGAATCCAAAATATAAAGCAAAGGTTTGTGAAGAACTGGACAAGATGCTGGCAACAAGAATCATTGAACCAATTGAGGAGTCCAACTGGGTAAGTCTGATGGTTGTGCAGGATAAGAAACAAAAGGGTGAGATTTGCATCTGCGTGGATCTCAGGAAGCTCAACGATGCCTGTGTCAACAAAATCTTGGAGATAGCATTGACCAAGGTCTGTAATGCTCAATGAAATGACTAGGACTTGCACATCCCTACTGTGCTATGGGCATACCAAACCACATGCAAGAAGTTGACGGGCCAAACACCTTTTCAGTTAGTCTATGGCAAGGAGGCCATTATGCCTATGGAATATATTGTGCCTAGTCTACGGATCGCGGAAATCACAGGTATGGTAGACCACGAGGCTTTGGAGGAAAGGCTCGCACAGTGAGAGGAACTAGAGGAAGAATGGTTTTTGGTCGGATTCCATCAGCAAGTATAGAAACAGTGCGAGAAAGCGTGGCATGATTGCCATATCAAGGTGCGCACCTTCAAGGAGAATGATCTAGTATTTCTATACGACAATAAGTTCGAGAAATTTCCTGGCAAACTCCAAATGCATTGGTTGGGACCCTATGTCATCAAAGAAGTTACCGAGGGGGGCATGGTTCAGCTTGCCAAACTCAATGGAGACCCCTTCCCGGGCCGAGTAAATGGCAGTCGCCTGAAGCTCTATATGGGCAGGTTAGCAGCTTGACTAACCATTTGTAGGATAGTCTCACCACTCTAGCCAGTTGAAAGAGAGCACGGGACAGTAAAGCAGTCTGGGGGAAAGTGGTGTGAGTGCCAGGATACGCGTCGATCTGGCCCATCACCAAGATCACGGTTGTGCGGTCCGAAGTACGCTGTTGTGTTGCTACGAGCAAAGGTGACTGTTCATGTCACTATTCATGACAAGATGTCTGCATTATGGTGAAAGGGAGCGGGCGGCAAGAAATTAAGAGAAGGAGTATGAGCTAGATATGGAACAATCTGCCACTGATTTTACATGGGGACACTAGAACAGGCGGGAATCAGTGAAATTGAAATTCGAATCGCTTATAAATCACTAAGGGGTATCCACCGGGCGAACTACACTTCTGGAAAACATATGTTGAGTATCGATATGGAGCTGTTCATTATCTCTGCACAAGGAATAAGCCCAAGGGTGGTGATATGGCCGTTGAAGCAATAGGACTCTCTAAGGAGCATGGTGTTCACAACTGTGGGAGTTCTGCAGACTGCAACATCAATAGTAGGGGATGTATCAGAAAAGAGAAGACACAAAGCAGAAATGGTCCAGATGTCGTCGCCTCGCTCTGGGGTAGGCGGACGAACTACAACAATACAGAGAAAGGATGGAGAGACGGAGACCACGGGTAGAAACAAAGTTAATACGTTTTCTTTGAAGGACCTTGAGGATTGGGATCTCATGGACAATAGCCTAGGTCTTGCAAAATTGCAACACAAGATGCCACAGACAGTGCGAAGAGTAGATACGAAGGCCAGAAAGGGCTGCGATGGTACAAGGAGTTCCCGTATGCGGCTCCCCCGCTAGAGCTAAAATCCTAGGAGGGTGTGTTTCGTGTTAACCAAGCATAGCAGAATGAGCATTATCGGTCGCAAGAATAGGTAGAAGCAACGAAGCAGGAGCCAGACGAAGTGTTGTAGGGGACAACGAAGAAGTAGTAGGATGACGAGTGTCACTCATAGGCAAGTGAACCGCGACGCCATGACAGTTCGTCTCGCTGCACCAACGAGTGACTTGGGACGAGTCACGATGATTGTGTTTGGGGACTGTTGGGTAGTAGAGGTCCTGCATAATAGTTTTGGGTCTAATAGCCTAGAAAGTAGGATAAAAATATTGTAAACCTTTGAAATATGCGGAGCGCGAAATGTAAAAGGTCAAGTCATAGGGTTGTCCTCCCAAGAAATAATATAAAATAATAGGAAGTAAGTCGGTCCGCAGACCATAGGAAGGTATAAATAGAGCGCTGCTCTATGATGGAAAAGTAGTTCTATTGGGTATGATCTTGGATCTGAATTGGAATGGGTTCTTGAGAAGAAGAGTCTGAAAGCGTCTATAAGTCTGAGTCGGGTAGTGGATAGAGGCCTGAAGAGTCTGCAGCTATGTGCGTGGACCCCTACAGCTAAGTGCGCAGGGTGGATCTGGATGTATTGGGGATAAAGTGGAATTAAAGATAAATTTCTTCTGAGAATTCTATGTTAAATCTGAATTATCACGAATCTCCTCGTTTGTATGGTTAATAATACTGTTTTAATCTATGTGTGTATGCTTGTTTCTCGAATAATTGTGAATTTGGGTTTAATCTTAATGTGTGAATTGAATAAATCTGATAAATTTTTTCTTAAAGACCTCTTTAAGTAGATCCAATTTTCAATACTTCATCTAATAGATTATATCTGTAGACTGCGTGCCAATAGACAGAAAGAGGTATTCTCGATCTGCGTGAATACAGAGTAGCGCGGAGCTGCAGAATGGTGCACGAAACCTCCAGACCACATCCAGACATCCCAAGGGTGCGAAAACCTGGTTCCAGCACCCTCCCCTGCTACCTCGGGTGAGACCTCAGTCCATGCTCCGCGGACTGTTGCCGAAAGGGCCGGTAGCTGCGGGATTTTCTTGGCTAAATAATTCTTCTGAACTTGGGTCAAGCCCATACAAGCCAACAGGTACATATTAAAATGTCCCAATCCAGATCTTGTTCTTCTCACATATCTCTGTACTTATAGTCTGTAGATTCTTCTCCTTAGATTGTTTGTTGTAAAGTTTTGTTCCCTGTATATTTTTTTTCTTATAGATTCTATGTTTAAATTGCTCAACTTGACTATGTTGATTTTTGCATGTGTGATTGTTGTATTATTTGTGCAAATCCATCTTTCATTGACACTCCATCTTCAAATTCTCAAATTGAGGAGAAGGAGTTGGACCAATGAACTAATTAGTCTAGTGAATTGGGGGCTCTCAACTATTTTTGTTGTCTTCGGAAGAAATTAACAATCTATTTATTTCGATATTTATCTCTATTATATGAACAACACATATAAGAAGATAGAAAAATAGAACTCATCTAATATGTTCATGGCATTTTTCAAGTAAACTTTATATTTAAGCATGCCACTACCACTATGTGTAATCTAGTACTAGTCTGGAGAATTCATGGCTTGGATTTTGAAAGGCATTTATTTATCATAAGATATGATTGGAAATGCCTCTGAAATCATTGAAATAATACTAGTATTAATGTTATCATAAAGGTGAATTCAATTTAGGTCATTGCTTGAGAAAATAATTGTTCTTCTCACAACTAAGTTGATTCATCTTCACCCAAGCTCGTAAGGGCACACTCTATGGATTCCTATCATAGCTAATTCTAGGTGCCTATTCAATAGTTGCATGAACAGTTAAAGAAATCAAGAAGTGTTGGGTATTTACACTTCCGTAGACTTTAGGAGTCAAATCAGATTATTCCTCACTACACAAAGGAGGTTCTCTATCACAGAAAGAAGGGGCCTCTTACACCACCAATAAACATAAATTGAATGACTGTTTGGTTCCCTATTGTGACTTTAAAATCCGATTATTATTTATATTTATAACATGAAATTTCTTAAAATGGTATGGATATTAAGGTTCCAACCCATAAGCCATTCTCAATCAATTGTATGATTGAGAACTTGATTGTTTAAAATCGCATGATCACGTATTTGTTCACCCCTCACATATGTGAATGTAAAAAATGAAGGCACTGACATAAAACAAAATTTGGAATACACCTTAGACACGAAAAACATGATATCTTATGACCCAAGAAGGATGAGGGCAAGGATGACCAAGAAGAGAATGAGGGCATGGCAAGAGAGTACAAACTTTATCTAAAAAATGGTGAACCCCATTGGACTTTTATCCACGATCTTCAAAAGTAGTGATTGAATCTCAAGCATTAGAAATAGAAAACCCTATAAATTAGTTTAACTCCAAGTTCATAAAGTATAGCATTGTTTAAATGGAAAAAAATTAGTGCTATTAGAGTCTATTGAGTTGTTAGTTTTTGGACAAAATTGATCCAAGTAGTGTGCTTGAGATGACCAGAGGTTGATTTGGCACAAAAATTATGATATGGTTAAAGTCAGAGATGACTCATCCGATTCTCATAATAATGAATAACCTATATCCTGGATAGATATTATAACCTAGTTTTTCACTTTATAAACTCTCAAGTGACCCTACGATGAATAGAGAATAAGAAACAAATTTATTTCATGATTATAACAAATGTTGTTCCAGATAATATATGGCAAACAATGATTTCAAAATATCTGCTATAACAATGAGAAAAGAGAATTTGGACAAGTTTTTGTAGGCTCTCAATAGTTTTTGCAAATAATAAATTTGATTACATATAAAAAAGTAGGTGATAATAATTTCTTTGATTAAGCCTGAATTTATTTTTTTATGAAACAAAATTTGTACTAATTCACATTTTTTAATAAAAAAGTCCAGCACTCATTAAGATTTTTGGCAAATTCTATGAAAACATAGTAATAAAAGGCAGGGTGTTATCATGGTAGTTAATCAGACTTACCAGATTCAAACTTCCTAGCCCCATACCCATATCCATATCATCAAGGAATCATGGAATCGACAATGTAGATCCAATTATTTAGGATTTGGTCAATTTTCTTGAGGGGTCTGATTTCTGAGATAGAATATGTATCTTGTCATTTAGGATTCAGATCCTATGTTCAGATTCAGTTCCAATGTTAGGGAGTTGTATGCCCGTGTGTGCCATGAATATGCATGAAAAGTTTTTAAGAAGTTTTGCACACTTTAAGGGATAAAGATAAAGTATATTATCTTATATTTGCTGCAGCAGAATTCGATTATAGAGGAAGAATAAAAATTATTTGAGAGTGCAAGATATATGGCGTGGAAAAGAAGCTCAGAATAAAACATTTGGGGACCTTTGGAATTCAACAATCCACATAATATGGATGAGAAAGAAACAAGATTGGATGACACTGTGAAGTGAAACACAATATGTTATGACCCAATAGGCCATCAGCATTATGACCTAGTAAAATATAAGAATGTAAAGACATGGCATGTCATCTAGAGTGAATATTAGTGAATATGTATAGTAGTAATGACTCACAACAATAGATGCAAAACCTGAACTGAAAAATGTTGAAATATTAATCTTCAATTTTGAAGGCGTTGATGTAGTTGTAGGCCCTTCCCAATTTACTTGCAGTGATGTAGGAACTTGAAGCCCATACAAGCCTTGAACAACTCAGTATGATTCATATCCCTCACACTAGTCCTGATTCATGATCCATGTGTTTCACTACTCCACATTTTTCTTTGAACACCCAAATAAATTTATTTGAGGCCCTGAAAAAATAATTGAGAAACTGGCAATTAGAAAAATGAATTATATTAATTATATTTTATAAAAGATATGAGGTCCTCATGGAACAAAAGGACAGTGGCCACCAGTATGAGGATCCAACTGCATGCATTACATGTGCATTACCCATTCTTCCCATTTTCCATGTTCTCACAGGTTAGTTAAAAAACTAGTTCTCGCGTGGAATCGTCTTCTAGATTAAAACACTGAACCAACTCCTTACTCTAACGAGGCCACCACCTTGTACTCCTTACCCTAAGGAAGAAACCACCTTGTAATGCCTTAGTTAATAGTGTGCACACACACTTACAATAAGAATATTCCTATAACCTTAATCTGCCCAAAAGAGCTAAAACAATCGAAGAAGAAACCCACTCTGGGTCACAACAGAGTGATTTCCCATGCACTAATAGAGGAAGAGGCAAGGGTTAAAGTGATAACATAGATAGTCAGAGTGATGGTAGAAGGCTACCCATCCTAAAGGAAGCATCATGTTGGCACTATGGGCTATTGAGGACGTCGAAGCCCTTGGAAATGATTGCAACTTGAATTATCATGTTTCCCCATACTTGTTTCTTACCCAAGAGAGAGGGCTTTTGATAGGGATTTAATAAAATTTCCTAAGAATTTCTTTTCCATTGATTTATACTCTAGGAAAGAAAACATAAATCAAAAGTTCCTATTCCATAAAGCAACCCTTGGGACATCAGTTTCCAAGAGCCAAATCAATCCCTAAATTACTATTCTTTATCCCGAGCTTGCGAGGGAACTTTATTTTAGGGTGGGGATGCAATTCCTAGCATCTATCGGCATAACTAAATTCAACCTCGAAAGGCAAGTCCAACATTGTTAAAGAACTTGCCCCTGCCTTAATACTATTTGAAGCGGGCAAGTCCAACCAAGCCAGTTCTCCCTCGACTGATCAATCGATAGCAGGAGGAGAAACCTTCTCTTCATGAATTGAAGGGCCATGTTTTAGTTTCCCTGACCCGCTAACCCCTTCGTAACCTGAAACTAGCACTACCTTCAAATGGCCAAGCATCTTTCCCACATGATAACTCAAGTCTGTTATCTGGTTATTAAGTCTGATCCTAGTGAAGAGAAGGGAAAATGCAACCTCGAATAAGGCATTGTTTATATACAAAGATACAGGGCAGTTGAAGGAATCTTATCCAAAAAGAGAGCCCAAATTATGGATAACAACTACAGTGTGGATCAAATGGATATATGCTACAGTTGGGATTGTAAGGATACAACATGGAAATTATGGATAACAACACTTAGGGCATTGACACAGGGAAATTGAAGTGGCTAAGGTAGGAAATTTTGATTTTGTAGTTTTTAACCTATTTATTAACATAAAAAAATTGTTGATACCTTAGCAACCAAAGCTTTGTCTAGTACTAATTGCACATAATTTGTATTAGATATAGATAAAAAAATATGATTAATTATTGAATATCATATTGCAAAACACTGAATAACATATTGCAAAACAATATTAATCAGTATGAGCTTATGACAAAGAGTCGTACCATTTTATTCGGCAACAAGACAACATATAGCAAGAGAACAACATGGACATGAATAGGACTGTATGTACTCAAGGTTTCACAAAAGTCCAATGAAGGCTAAATGTTGCCATGCTACCATATAGGGTTTTTTGAAGCGGTGGAAGAAACGTGTAAAGAAAAACAAGTTGTGTAGTAGTAGAACAGGAAATAGGACCCATGTATCACGGAGGGCTTAGAAGATTGTGATTGTGGCCTCACTCATTGAAGTCGCTTGTCTAGAGATAACGAGAACAGATGGATAGAGTGTGTGCAGATAGTCATAATCAAGTAATGCATGGTCTGATAACATTTAATTTTAATCCTAACATTACTCAATTACCCCAGAATTTTTCAATAAATCCCATTTTAACCCAAAGTTTTGTTGCTCTCCACCTTAGGAAGAGCCAAAATAAAAACTCAAATCATTTGATTTGTTAACATAAAACATTTTTAGTGTTTAATAGGCTGATAAACAAGTGAAAAAACACATGTACAACAAAAGTTTGGCTATTTTGATTTTAAGCATTTGGTTTTTTAATGCTCGCCAATATTCCAAAGCATATTGATTACAATAGTCCCTCTTGCCTTATGGCAAGGACTAAAAAAGTAGATTTAATCAATTATGGATAGAGGTTAGGACTCACCAACTTAGTGTTTGTAATAGATGTGATGTTTATTAAGGTGATATTTTGTTATGTCACTGCATAACATTGACATCTATTATTTATGGTTTTGCATTAGTTATGTACATACAAAAAGATTTGCAAAATAACCATGGGGTTTCAATAGTAAACCTTCTGATCGCGATTACCAATCTGATCTGGACCATTGATCGGCCATATCAGATGGTTACTGTGCATCACTTGTTCCATGCCTCCATACTCTGTTTTATTCACTATTTCGTGGGTTTTAGGGCTTTTGATAATGTTAAGTGTTTTTTTTTTAAGAAAATGTTAAGCACAGTCGCCACATCAGGATTAGGTAGCCCAATGCGGAGGTGAGTTGTGTCCCTCGTACTATCTTCATCCCTAAAATTGCACGTCGTGGCCAAAGAGCCCTCTGTATTGTCCTCATCACTAAAATTGAAGACCTACAGCATGAGCAAGCTTTAACTACTATTGTCTTGGAGCTGGAGGGGCTTAAGGTGAAAGACCTACAACAATTTTGTCCTGGAGTGAGCTTTAACTGCTATAAGGTGAATGAAATTCTTGGTTCGTCCAGTTGGAAAACAACCGACATGGATTACAATCTGACGAATTAACTAGCTTGGGTTGCTCAGAACATGGCTGTCGTAGGTTCCACCAGGTCCAGAGGATGAGAAAGATATTAGCAGATTTCTTTCAACAAACACCTGTTTGAAAGTCCACCAACCTGAAATCATACTCTACAGAATCAAAAGATTTAATGAAAACCATGTCAGAGAGCTCTTATATTCTCATGCCTTCCACCTTGGGCTCTGAGCACTTAGGGTGGGTGTGTTTACACTCAATAGTTCTTTGTGTATTTGTATTACAGTCATGTGAAGAGCAACAAAATCAATTCCTATGATTTTTCAGGACTTAGGATTCAAAGGTTTGGTGACAGGGAATTGAAGGGCGCTAGCAACTCGTTCGACGATTCAGTGAAGCCGGGGAAAGGAAGATTTGGGATTGTTTTTTATTTACAAAGTATTTCTGAGTTGGCCCTCTGTAATGATCAAGAAATCAAATGCGATTTTCGTTTCTATTTATTCAAACCTTTTAAATCTCCTCAAATGCTTTATGTTCTCTCTTTGGGTCCTAGGTAGTTGTTAAAAAACTATGATGTCCTATTCATTTTTTCAATTTTGTTTTCTTGAATAGTTTGTTACTTGTATTATTAGCATTGATACAGTCGCTTAGATTGTTCACTATAGAAATCGGGAACTGACTTCAATGGTTGTTGGCCCTCTGGTTGCTACAAACAGATTTGCAATGATTAATGTTTAATGCCCTATGCATAGTAAAGCTCCTACCAATGCATTCTCTATTTGTTTGTTACATAGAGGTAGGCCCGTACCCTTATACATAAATATTACATTCTTTATACCCTAAATTTCTTAACATAGCTTCATCTAAACCCCTAAATCTATTTTTGGTGGGAATGATAGAATTAATACAATATATGCCTCGCTTTTTGGTATTGGAGATCCACTATATGTGTTAGAGGGTAGCAAAAAGAAGTAGCATATGCGAGATAATATCATCATAGGTAAGGATACCCAAACTATGCTACAATTTGGAACCTTCAAATATGTGAAGGCATGTTAATTTTCTCAACAAACCTCCTAACAAGGTACTCTGCATATTATATGTGAGATGTTCAGTTCCAACATATCCTCACCACGATCCTTTTTTGGAAGCACTACAACAACCAAAAACTATGAATGAGACACATTTAATGCACTATACTATTATATATGTAATTTTTTATAGAAGCTCAGCCAGTTTTGTCTTCCAACAAGGCATGATCACATACGTTTTAGAGAACCTTGTCTTCTTTAAATGACATCGATTTCGGCATAATGTTGTAACTTCTCCAATGAAACTTTTACCAGTCTTACATGCAAAAGTAAGCAACAGAATACAATACCAACCCCTTCAATTGTCATCCATGCCATGAAAACCTATTTCCATGGATTTCATTAGAGGTTTGCCAACCACTTGAAGGAAATATGACTTCAATATGGCAATTTTTATTTGTTTTGTAAAGTCTTTAGATGCTCCATAAGTTGTAAATTTGTTCCTTAGCCTTGTGTGGTGTCACTTTGGGATATACTGCAAACCATCATTTCAAACCAACAGTTTAGAGTCTGGTCTTTTTAATCATGGCTGGTAATATTTGTAGAAGCTACTAGGTTGTATGTTAAGGTACATTACTTCCTTTCCCCTCAAATTGATGGTCAATATGAGGTTGTTGGCATGACCTTAGTCATACACTACTTCCTTTCATCCTAAAACTGATGGTCAAATTGAGGTTGTTAGCATGACCTTAACCCATGCTTTCCACATGTATCACCATAAAAACAGAGAATGTGACAACTATCTTCACTTCTTGCAACATAGTTACAAACAAGAAATGCATGTATCTTGGGGAAATCACCTTTTAAGACTTGTTATATCTTCCAGCCCCTTGTTGTGTATAAGATTCCAGTCATTATTTCTTCACTAGCTACAACCATGAAGATAATAATTAAGATAGGGCTTGTTCCTTTCTTCATAATTTGGCCAAAATTCTTGCTTGAACTCATGATATTATACAACAAACACATTCTAAGTAAAAAGAATTTCATTGCCAGCATCAGTATGTTATAACATTCAACCCCTTGCTTCCTTTTGTGATTCTTGCCTCCCTTTCTTCAACAACAACATCCCATCAAAAGAAGGAGAAAAATATAAGTTCTTTCTTTTCGTTTGACTTCAGTTAAATAAGTAGACAATGAAGAAAAAGAAACATCATAAGCTCAAAATAATTTAGTATGGACCATATAGAATCACTCAAAAAGTGGGTCATAATGCCTAAATCTACTTTTGGTTGGAATGATAGGACTAATACCATATATGTCATGATATTTGGTATTGGAGATCCACTACTTGTGCTAGAAGGAAGCTAGAATAAGTAGCATATGTTGGCTATTATCATCCTAGGTAAGGATACCCAATCTATGCTACCATTTGGAAACCTTCAAATATAAGGTGTGTGAATCTTCTCAACAAACCTCCTACCAAGGTACTCCACATATTATATGTCATATGTTCAGTCCCAACATATCCTCACCTTGGTCCTATTTTCAAAGAACTACAACAACCAACAACTATGAACCAGACACATTTAATGCACTATACTATTATATATGTATTTTTTTATATAAGCTCAAGTTGTCTTCCAACAAGGCCTGCTCACCTACATTTTAGAGAAGCCTGTCTTCTTTAAATGGCATCCATTTTAGCATAATGTTGTAATAGCTCCAATGATACTTTTACTGTCCTTCCATGCAAAAGAAAGCAACAAAATACAGTTTATGGTCCTCTCATTGTAGTCAATCCAATCCTTCTAATTGGAGGCTTGATCTATACCAGCCTCTTCAATTACCATCCATGCAATGGAAATCTATTTCCATGGATTTCATCAATGGTTTTCCAAGGAAACATGACTTCAATTTTGTTATTGTTTGTGGATTTTCAAATAAGGCAATTTTTATTTGTTTTATATAGTCTATAAATGCTCCATAAGCTATAAATATGTTCTTTAACCCTATTTGGTGTCACTTTGGGATATAATGCGAACCATCATTTCAAACCAAGACTCTAGAGTCTAATCTAGTGGATAAATTTGTAATTTTAATTATTTTTATTGTAAATATGTTAACATCATCTTATTTGAAACGAGGAAAAAAGGTTGTAAAATAGGCTACAAAAATAGAATGGAAAGGCTGAAATCTAAGAAGGTGGAGGGCTAAGGGCCAAGTAGGTAGAAGTGGAAAGTCATTAGGACTTTCTATAAAGGATATATTTTCACTCTTGCAAGGGGTTCCTCATTTGGAAATTGTAAATTGTCTTCAAATGTTGAATACAGTGATATTGTTAATTTGTACTTTGTACTCTTGCAAAGTTGTTGATGATTGTGGACTATTTTGCCCATTCACAATATTTCTTGGTTCTTACAAGGGTGGATATTATGACTTGTGGGTTATTCTCTTGCTCACAATGTTTATGCTTCCTTGTATTATACATCAGTACTTGTTAGATTTAACTCACAATGACTTACAACATGATTTGGGTTTTTCACAAAATGGTAGATTGTGCACCATTGTCCCTACTCTTTTCATGTCTCTCTTGAATTTATGTCTAACATTTTCATGTAGAACATTTATTCTCTTGGAAATCTATTTTTATGGTTTCAATGGTAGTTAGTGGACTATTTTTCTTGCTTTATATACCTTCTTTATCTGTGACGTTAAATTGGTTCTTTACGACATTCTTGCACAATTTCATTTCATATCGACCTTGCATTTACATAGCAGATGCATTGCATTCGTTTCATTAAAAAAACAATACTACAAGTTCGTGCATAATTAATAACTTGTAAGAACTAACAGTAACTAGACTATATGTTGTAACAATAACTAGACTATATGTTGGGACATAATGTTGTAACACCTCCAATGATACTTTTAACAACCTTCCATGGAAAAACAAGCATCATAATACAATTTCCAGTCCTCTCATTGTAACCAATCCAATCCTTCTAATTGGAGGCTTGATCTATACCAACCCCTTCAGTTTCCATCCATGCCATGGAAATCTATTTCCATGGATTTCATTAGTGATTTTCCAACCACTTGAAGGAAACATGACTTCAATTTTTTTACTGTTTGTAGATTTCCAAATAAGGTAGTTTTAATTTGTTTTATAAAGTCTACAAATTCTCCATAAGCTGTAAATTAGTTCTTTAACCCTATTTGGTGCCACTTTGGGATATAATGTGAACCATCATTTCAAACCAAGAGTCTAGAGTCTAATCTTTTAAGTCATGTTTGGTACTCTTTATGGACGTTTCTAGGTTGTATGTTAATTTACACTACTTCCTTTCACCCTCAAATTGATGGTTGAGTTGAATTTGTTTGCACGAACTTAGTTACACACTACTTCCTTTCATCCTAAAATTGATGGTCGAACTGAGGTTGTTAGCATGACCTTAGTCTATGCTTTCCACATGTATTTCCATAAAAATAGAGAATGTGACAACTATTTTCACTTCTTGCAGCATAGCTACAATCAAGAAATACATGTCTCTATGGGGAACTCACCTTTTGAGACCTGTTATAGCTTCCAACCCCTTGCTTCTTATGAGCTTCTAGTCACTTTTTCATCACCAACTACAACCATGTAGAAAATAAGCAAGATAAATCTTGTTCCTTTCTTCAGAATTTAGCCAAAATTCATGCTTGAACTCATGATATTATACAACAAACACATGATATGTAAGAAGCACTTCATGACCAACATCAATCTATTATAGCATCCAATCCCTTTCTACTTATGAGATTCTAGTCTCCCTTTCTTCATTAGCAACCTCCCATCAACAAAAGGACAAAAATATAACTTCTTCCTTTGTGTTTGAATTCGGTTAGATAAGTAGATAGTCAAGAAAAAGAATCATCATAAGCTCAAACTAATTTAGTATGGGCCATATACAATCACTTGACAAGTGGTTCCTAATTCCTTTCGCTTGGATTTCCCACCATAGGTGAGTCTTCATGATGTTGTCAATGTCTATCCACTCAAGCTTCATTAGCCTTCACACTTGGGAATATATGGTTTTTATATATACAATCAAGTTTTGGCTATAGAATTTTATGCCAGAATCCAGAAGTACAACCACAAGAAAATCCATCCAAGTATAGAAACTGCAAGGTGGGTTCACACAATTTTTGTAATTTATTAACACAACTACATAACTAGATCGGTATTATCAACATACTGGCCATGAAAGTAGTGTACTTAAGTAGTCGCAATATACAAATGCTAAAAAACAAAATATGTGAGAATTAATAATATAAATAAAATGAAACATAAGTACAAGGATATAATCTAACTCTTTATTGAATTATAGGCCAATTCCAACCTGTGGATTGCAATCTAGGGGTCTAAGTCTCTCCACAATTCATGGTGTTTATGTGTGGCATGATCATATAACCTATTATTTCAAGTATAGTTCTCATAAACAAGGTTAAGAGTACAGGATACCAACTTGGTCAAATGTTGTTGGAAAATTTATAATTAGAGTACTCGGCTCCCCCTGAACATAATACCACTAACAACCAATATTCCCTGATCTCGTCAGGTCTACAATTTTTTTTTCCTTGCTTCTTTTTAGTTTTTCCCCTTCCTTCACAAAGTGAAAAACAAAAGAAACATGTAGAAAAAGTTGTATCCCTTTTTCTTTCCATCTACCACTCTCCTTGGTGGTTAGCAACTACCTCCACCTCTCAATAGGTGGCAGGTAGTTGTTAGCTCAATAAGGAGTTTTTATCTTCCACTCCCAAAGACAACCCCTTTCCTTTTAGTAAAGGCATTAATTGGTCAATTTCATAATTATTTAATAATATAACCATCCCAGATTAGATGCCTAAGACTTAGCGATGGGTGATAATAATATTTTTTTTGTAAGAATTTTGCAGCCTTAGATCATACAACCATATGTACTCCAAAAAAAAAATCCATATTTATTTATTCATTCACAAATAACATAAATACAAATTCATAATTTGATCATTATGAGTAATAATTACTAATAATTAAATCCAATAAGTGTTTTCCTAGTTCAAATATAAAGAGGAAAAGTACACACCTATGTACAAATAAATACATAAAACATCAAGCCAGAGGATATTACATCCTCCCTAGCTTCATATCATGTTGAAAATAGAAAAAAGAAATGTTAAAAATAACATCAAGAAAAATCTTAATTTAATTTTTCCTTGAATTAAATTAGGAATAAAATTGTAACTCCACATCTCATGACAACTTTTGATAGTTAACTAAGTTAATTTGACGTAGTTAGCTCAATTAATTCGAGTTCAGGGTCTAACTAGAGTCATGTATATTGTCTCCTACAATTAGGAGCACTAGTTGAGTTTATTTTGAGTTGTAATTATTTAATTTAGTCCAACTGAGTTAAAGTCAATTAAACTAGTTCCAACTGATGGAGGAATTAGTGGAAGGTCTAGTAGTGGGGTGTAACTTGCAGTAGTCAGGTATAACTTACTGTAGTGGGGTGTAACCTACAGCAGTGGGGTGTAACTTACTGTAGTGGGGTGTAACTTGTAGTAGTGGGGTGTAACCTATAGTGGTGGGGTGTAACTTATTGTAATGGGGTGTAACTTGCAGTAGTGGGGTGATGCCTATCGAACATTGGGGTGCTGCTTGAAGTGCAGTGTGGTGCTGCCTGCAGTGATCAACCAGTAAACTGAAGATTCACTCATAATTAACTCATGCTTGTCAAATCATAGAAAGACCTACTTGAGATTGAATTTCAGGGATAGTGTACTATCAATTGTAAAATAATCTAAATTAAACCGATGGTGCATGCAATCAGAAGAAGGCCTAAAATAAATCATTCCTTAATTAGGAAAATGACTAATTTTAACCATTCAAATTGCCTTTAAAAGGAGGAATGAAGGCACAATTTTAATCATTTTTTTGGTGAGCACGATTTGGTGAGACCAAGCAATAGGAAGCACAAGTTTGTGTGTGGAGCTTGTGAGGGCAAGGAATTAGGAGCTTGGAGGCTTGGAAATTTGGCTAAGTATTGGCCAAAGATAGTCAATCAAGCATAGGATAGGAAATACTTGTGCAAGTTGAGCTTAAGGTTGAGCAAAACATATTGTATTCATCTAGATTCTTTAACTAATGCAATATACAAATAGCAGGGGTTTTTAGCTGTGGATTTCCCCAAAAACTTATTGTGTTATGTGTGATTGAATTATCTCTTATATGCTTCATTATTTTCTTGATATTTTATTGTTTTAGCCAATGAGTAGAGTAGATTTAAGCTTATTGTTTTAGCATATTACAATTACTAGTTTTAAACTACAAGGAATTTCTACATGGTATCAAAGCTATATTTGTAGAAATTTCTACATATCATTCTGGAATGCATTCTAGTTTGTTATCAGAATAGAGAAGGATATGCTTCCTTTAAAGCATCCTCCAACTCCTAAGTTGCTTCTTCCAAAGTAAAGTGTTTCCATTGAACCTTCAACTAAACTACATCTCTATTCTAGAGCGTAACTACTCTCTAGTCTAGAATATGCAATGGTGCTGCTTGGAAATATCCCTCTGGTTCCACATGTACAACATGTCAATCAATTATATGAGATGGATCATGTACATAATTTTTCAATAATAAAACATGAAATACATTACGAATTTTAATGTTGGCTAGTAGGGCTAGCTAATAAGCAACAGGTCCAACTTTGGCTAACACATCAAAGGGTCCACACTATCTATGAGATAGTTTAGCATTGTTGCCAAGTCTAAGTGTAATCTTCTTAGGCTTGAATTTTAACTACACATGATCTCCCACATTAAATTCCTTTTGATTCCTTTCCAAATCCGTACAACTTTTCTTATGATCTTGAGTTGCTTCTAGATTTTGTTTACCTTGTTTGATTATTTCTTCCATTTCTTTTAACATGTTTGGTCCTAGTACCTGTTAGGGTCCTATAATTTTTATAGGATCATTTGATTATAGTTGATCATTATTATGTTTGAAATGTTGTAAATAATATTCCATGTTGTAAATTATTTCCAAAAAAAAGTTAAAACCTTAAGAAAAATAAAAAAAATATGCTTGCAAGTCAAAATGCAACATTAGAGGATAATTAAGTATGCTTAGATTAAATTAATCACATCATTTAAATGTGATTAAATAAATTGTAATAAGGCCTTGGTACTAGAGCTTTGATTTTATTGTAAAAAGGTATGCAAAATATGATGTGGGATCGTCGGCGTTAAACTCTGCACTCCTCCCCGCGCCCAATCACGATCTTGTTTTGATCCAGTGGCTCTTAAGCCTTTTCGGCCCCCCCCCCCCACCACTGTGATTCTTTTTAACAACGGGGGGTAGGGGGGGTCCAAAAATTGGTTTCCCCACCATTGCGTGTCTTCCCCTCATGATTTCATACCCCCCCCCCCTCCAATATCACAAACAACCTTGACCCCCCTCCGAAAGCGGTTTCCTCCATCCCACCGCAACTCGCCTTCCCGCTAATGTCACCCCCCGCTTCCACTCAACTGCCATTTCCCTACCTCCATGTCATTTCTCCACATCACCCTTGCAGAACGCAATTCCTTTCCACCAACCATGTGCCTCCACATCATCCCCCACCTCCATGTCACCTCCCGCCTCCACGTCATATGTTTGTTTCATGGTCAGTGAAATTATGTTTTTTCCCTATACAACACATTAATTTCAAACATGGTTTACAAACAACTGAGAATGAATTTTCAAAATCGGAAAAGGGTTTTTGTTTCTAACATCCTTATGCACAAAAACCTCTCTCATTTTGTAACCTCTGTTATGGTTTGGGATATTCAGATGAATCTTTGCAGGTATATTTTCCCAAATTTTCCTGTTTTCAGTCAGTGTTTTCAAATGCGGTTTCCAAGCAGGTGGAAATGAATTTTCAAAAACTGAAAGAATTTTTGTTTCCAACATCATCATTTACAAAAACCTCTCTCAGTTTTCTAACAACTATTATGGTTTGGGATATACAAAGGTATTACAGGACCCTATTTTTTAGAATTTCAGGGGGGAAAGCTCAAAGACAGTTAGTGACTTGGATGCCACCTCATCAAATAAGAGTTTCTATCAAATTCGAATTGCTCTTATTTGTCACCAGAAATCCACAAAGATAGTGCCAAGTAGATTCATTAGTTTTGAATTTCCTATATTTCAGTTCTATTTGTGTAATACAGTTTGAGATATTTGTAACAAATCTTGATATTTTTTCAAGATATTTTAGTTTAGAATTTTTATAAATATTTCATCATTTGAAGTAAGAGATATTGATTGTTGAGCATAATTTCCCCTGCAAATTGTAATTTTTCTAGTTTCTGGAAGCATCAATAATACAAGGAACTTCTTCACAGGATTCATGTGGTGTACGAATTGGTGATGTTTTTTCTCCTGTTTATGTGTTTAATCATTGTATTATTTCCCTGTCATTTCTGAAAAGCTTAATTACATAATAGAATCTATGATGAATAGGATATGTTATACAGAACACCCTATTCTGGCTGTTAGTAATTTATATGTTTTCTATTGAAGTCAAATTAAGGAATTCTTCATTGCTCCTTAGTTTCTACTGAATCTTACATTTCTTCTGTTTCATAATCCATTTAAAATTCTGAAAGATCCAACTAGTGCAACCTAGCTTGCCGTATGAAACTCCTTCAAAATTTGATGCAGATCCAGTTAATATTTAGACTCCATAGCCCAATGGAATTATAAAAATTTAATCAACCCAACAATCCAATTAAAAACAATAAGTACATTCATAACTAGCCTAAAATTTACATCAAACATAGATAAATTTTACACAGAGATCCCTCTCTGAAGCTGGTAGGGCTAGATCCCAGCTTCCGAAGTGGTTTTTATGTTGTCGTATGTGTTTACTCCCTCAACCTCAGAAATATAGAATGAAAACAATACCAATATGTCTTCTGGATGATCCTAGGTTAAGGGTACTTTGCATCTTCTTCCATACATGACTCATAAAGGGCTCATTTTCAAAGAGGTTTGATATCAATTTTTATAAGAAAATTCTATTAAGTATAGGAGATCCTCCCATTTAGTTTGTTTATCTTTTACATACATCCTTAGCATATCCTCTAATATCTAATTGGTCCTGTCTATTTTACCATCAGTTTGAGGGTGGTATGATGTACTCACTTTCAACTTGGTTCCCATGTTCTCAAACAACCCTCTCCAAAATTTGGAAGTGAATTTTGCATCCCTATCTGAAATTACAACCTTTGGTATCCCATTAAGTCTAAATATTTCCCTGATGAATATCTTTGTAGTATTTATGTCCTTAAAGGTGGATTTGACTGGAATGAAGTGTGCTTATTTACTTAACTTGACAACCACAACCATAATGGAATCACATTGTTTTCCGACTTTCAACAATCCAATGATGAAATCCATTGAGATTGTTTACCATTTCCATTCTGGAATGGGAAAAGGTTGCAACAACCCAAGAGGATGTTGATAAGATGCCTTGACTTGCTGACACTCAAGTAATCTAGCTACATATTTAGTTATCTCGTTTTTCATGTTTGGCCAGTAAAAATCCCTTCTTAATACAATGATCAACTCTTTATAACTAGGATGACCAAAGGTTGGTATTTTATGTATTAGGTAGAAATAGTCGGTGTGAATTTGGATTACAATCTTCTATTGGGATGAAATTGGATTTATGAAATGGATGCCATTGTATCATCGTTATTTCGTATCTTATGTTTTCCCCATGAAGGTAGAATTGTTATTGTTGATCAGATGGAGTATTCTCCTAAAGGAACCAATACATCTTCTGATTCAACTATTCTTTTGTTGAAGAATTCTAAGCAACCTGTTGAGAATTTAGGAGTCAGAATGTATTCCTTGTTGATGGATACTTTTGATCTTCCTTCCCCTATCGCTCAAATAAATACCATTTCATCATCCAAGGTCCCTTCTCGAAGAGAGTTCTTCAGAACTCATTATTTTTTGGATCCTTGGCCCTTACCCTCTTCTACAGCCATGTTTGAAGATGGGCAAGAGGGTGGAATGGCATATCCTATGTCTGCAACCAAAATTTATTATTAATTTATAATTAACACTACAGATTCTGATTCTACTCCTGATCTAGGAGGATCTTTAGATATAATGGCATGGAAAATCTCAAAATTCAAAGTGGCAGAAAAGAAAGTATCCTGACATCAGATCAAAATGCTCGTCATCTTGATTCCAACAGTGCAAACGACACTCCAATCCGAGTCTGTATGATGAAGTTATCACAAAAATAGTTCGTCTTTATTCCTTTGAAAATGAGGCTTTTTTCCTTAAAAAATGGATTTAAGCCTTTAAAGGGAAAAATTGCAATCTGAGGATCCAAAGGGGCGGACTTAAGGATGCGCAGTGGAATCCCCGATTAGCGATATTCGATTGGATCGGTGAGATCGATATCAACGATCAGAGGGCGATCGAATCGGTGAGATCACTATCAGCGATTTCAGGCACGCGATATTGGAGCATGACAGAGTTGACTTACGACTACGATCAGAAGACCAGAACCCCCGAACCGTTGTATGAGCGGGATGCTGATGCGATTGGAAAAAATTAGGGGAGGAGAGGATTTTGGCACGCAGCTCGAAGCAGGAGCAACACAGAAGGGCTGATAGTCCATTTTGTCTGAATTGGGAAAATTTTATATGGTTTTATCCCCTCTCAATGCCACGGACGCAGTGGTGCCATCCATTTCTCAACCATCTTTCAGAATAGAGGTATAAGACTCCTTTTACGTACTAGATTATTGTATTCTCTATTTTCATGCCATTTAATGAATGAAGGCCTCCCCATTGTTCGAGCAGGGCCCAAAGACATAGTCCAAGTTAGATGAACTCCGTTATCAAGTCTTTGTATCTCCCTTCAGCTTTATGTGTTTCTTCTTATTCTTTCTTGTGTGCACATTAAGTTTCTATGTTAAGCTACAATTTTCACATGTGATTCTTTTCATACATCTATAAGAAAAAGAACCCTAGATCAAGTGGTATCATAGCAGGTATTTTTAGATGTGAATTGCATGTTTGTATGCTAACAAGAAACAGGCTCCAAAGAGGCGAAGGGGAACTAGAACCTTTTGATCCCGAAGCAGGGCATGCACATCGAAGGAGAAACATGGAAGACGAGGCTCATCTTGAAGAGGAGCATAATTTCAGAAATACCTTCTATTCAATGGCAGAGAATATGAGTCAGTTGGTTTAAGGCTAGAGAAAGCAGAAGAGAGAAACCCAAAAGGACAAGGTTCAACACATGGGAATGGTGGAGAAGAACCCCCTCCTTCTCCTTCCAGGAGTGAAGGTTCTCCTTCCTCTCACCACCATAATCATAGAAATTCAAAGGATGCATCTAAGAAACCTTTCTTTAAATTAGATGTGAAATTTGATCTTCGCATGTTTAATGGTGAAACTAATGCAGAAAAGCTTGATAATTAGATTAGGAAAATTGAGGTCTACTGCAGGATTCAACAGATCATGGAGGATGAGGCAAAGATTCAGCTGGCCTTTCTACGGCGGAGCAGCATCGCTCTCATTTGGTGGGAGAGCAAATTGCAGAGTAGTAAGAATGTGGGTAAACTCATTTCCTCATGGCCTAATTTTATTTCTGCGTTAAAGGAACAGTTTTATCCCTTAGGATACAAGCAAAAAGCTTTGATGAATTGGCAATATTTAAGGCAAGGGAAAGGTTAGGATGTTCAGAGTTTTACAGAGGAGTTTAGAAAGCAAGCACTAAATTTTGGTATTGCACTTGATACACTTGAATTTGTAACTAAGTATATTGGCTTATTGCATAGCTATATTAGGCATTCATTGTTGTTGTTTGAACCAACCACTATTCACTCAGCCAGCATGAAGGCAATTCATATTGAGAATAGGGGAAAAAATGAAAAAGATGATCATTCCAGAAAACCACCATTCAAACCTCCCAATGGAAAATCCAAAGAAAAATGGAAAGGAAAGGAGAAGAAGACAGTAGCAGCCAAAGAAGGAGAACGACTGTATTGCAATCATTGCAAAAAGGAAGGCCATGATGATGATCACCATTGGAAACAGCATCCAGAAAAGCATCCAAAGAAGTATGGAGGAAAAGGGAAGCAGAAGACAGTGGCAATGGCGCAGCAAGACCTTGGATCAAATTCGAGAGATGAGGCGTTGATCATAGCAGCAGGAACAAAAGGTACTCTTACACCTCATGTTAATTATGAATCGCATGAAGGCACCAGTTCTATAAACGAGTCCCTTCCTGATGACCGAAAGAAAATTTAACTATTTAATATCAGAGTTGTTGTAAATCATACTAAAGTTGAAACTATGTTTGATACTGGGTCCCAAACATACTTAATTGCAGAATCCTTGGTAAATAAACTCAGCTTAGAAACAAGACCACACCCGAAACCTTACCCGCTTGGATGGATACATGATAAAGCAAAACTGAATGTAACCAAGCAATGTAAAGCCAAATTTGCGATCACTTCTAAGCTAGTAGACGAAGTAGAATTGGATGTAATACCATTGGATATCTGTGGCATGGTGTTAGGGAGTCCATATTTGTATGATAGAAAGGCAGTCTTTTTCTATCATGAAAACAAATATCAAATCACAAAAGATGGGATAGAATATATAGTAAGGTCTCATCAAAATAAAATCAATGCCAGCCTTGTAAGCGTTGGAAAAATGAAAAGACTGGTGAATTCCAGTATGGGTTGCATGCTTATGGTTGTAAGGGAAAGAGAGGCAGAATTCGCTGATGCTTCCCAGCACTGCGATCAGGAACATAAACAAGAATTATTTGAATTAATTTATGATTATGATGAGCTATTTCAGGAACCGAAGGGATTACCTCCGAAGAAGGAAATCTAACATGAGATCCATTTGCAGCATGACGCTGCTTTGCCAAATATTGGCATGTATAGGATGTCGACTATTGAGATGGCAGAAATCAAGAAACAAGTGCAAGAATTGCTGGACCAAGGGGTCATCAGGCGAAGCACCTCTCCATGTGGCTCACTGATTGTCTTAGTCCCAAAGAAAGAAGGCACATGGAGGATGTGCGTCGATTACCGCGCACTAAACAAGTTCACGGTGAAAAATTGCTACCCTCTTCCATGCATAAATGATTTATTAGATCAATTAAAGAATGTTGTTTATTTCACAAAATCGTATTTGCACAGTGGTTATCACCAGATCTAAATTGTAGAGCAGGATGTGTGGAAAACCACCTTCAAGACCAAACAGGGGTTGTTCGAATGGATGGTGATGCCATTTGGACTTTGTAACGCTCCAGCCACTTTTATGAGGTTCATGAATGATCTCTTCGGCCTTTCATTGGTGAATTTGTTCTTGTCTATTTAGATGATATACTCTTCTTTAGTAAAAGTTGGGTTGAACATGTGAGTCATGTAAAGAAAGTGCTTGACGTACTGAAAAAACAAAAAGTCTTTGTAAAATTGTCAAAGTGTGAGTTCGGGAAAACCTCTTTGGGTTACCTAGGTCATATTGTTGGTCATGGTCAGTTAAATATTGATCCCTCTAAATTCGAAGCAATTGTAAATTGGCCTAAGCCTACTAGTGTAATTGAGGTCCGTAGCTTTTTAGGTGCAGTCCAGTATTGGAGGAGATTTATTTCTAATTCCTTTGTTATTGCAACACCTTTGTACACATTGACAAGTGTGAAACAGGGTTTCCAATGGGGAGGAAGACAACAGAAGTCCTTCAAAACATTGAAGGAAAAGATCAGCATCGCGCGAGTCTTAGCCTTACCTGATCTCCAACAGCCATCCGAGATCGAAACCGATGCCAGCGGTTATGCCATGGGAGTTGTACTGATGCAGCAAAAGAAGTCGATTTGTTACCATTCTGAGAAGTTTTCTCAAGCTTTGATAAACTATCCCACTTATGACGAGGAGCTTTATGCCTTGGTGCAGGGTGTGAAAAAGTGGAAACACTACCTGATCAGCAAGGAGACCATCATCCATACAGATCATCAGCCCTTGTAGTACCTTCAATCACAAACCAAGTTGCAGCAATCTTTTCATTTCAGGTGGATGGGTTTTCTTCAATAGTTTCATCTTGTAATAAAATATAAGAAGGGCACTAGCAACATGGTGGCTAATATTCTATCTCGCCCTCCTATTTCTGCTTCTATTATTTTGCATAATGCTTCGTTGTCTTTTGAGAGTTATGCTGAACAATATGCTAATGATGATGACTTTAAAGAGATTTATGAAAACTAACCCATGGTTCACAAGTGGACAATTATCACTTTCAGGGGAAACTATTGTATCACCTTGGTAATTTGTGTATTCCCACAGGGGAACGAGTACATGTAATCCGAGAGGCCCACACCTCTCTTGTGTCTGGGCACTTTGGTGTCGAAAATACTTTATGTCATGTACAAAGATTTTGTTTTTTGCCTCATATGAGAAACATTGTGACTTTCTATGTAAAGGCTTCTATGATGTGTTCTGTTTCAAAGCCCTCTAATAGAAAACTCGGGCTCTACACACCACTCCCTATTCCGAGTTGCCCATGGGAAAGTGTGTCAATGGACTTTGTAGGAGGTTTGCCTTTGTCTAGGAAGAGTCACGACTATTTGTACGTCGTCGTTAACCATTTTAGCAAGATGTGTATTCTTATGCCTTGTAAAAAGCAGATCACTGCAGACTAGACTGCTTCTCTTTTCTTTCAGCATGTTTGGGTCCACTTTGGATTACCCACATCGATTGTGTCAGATCGGGACTCGCTTTCTCGGAGAGTTTTGGACCAGCTTGTGGAAGATGATGGACACCAAATTGAAAAGAATCACAACATTTCATCCGCAGACTGACAGACAGATAGAGGTTGTCAACCATACCATGGTACACTTCTTACGAGGCTATTGTGGGAAACATCGCAAGTTGTGGGATGAGCATCTCCCATATGTACAACATTCCTACAATTGAGTAGTGCATTCCTCTACGCAATGTTCACCATTTGAGACATGTTTTGGTTACCTACCAAAGGACCCTTTTGATATGGTCTTTGGAAGGAAAGATGGCTCCAGTGGATGTAATGATAGGGACAAAGCTCAACAATTCATTCAGCGAATCCAATTGATTCACCAAGTAGTACACAAATAGTTGGAGAAAATTCAAGCCTGTTACAAGGCTCGACATGACAAACACTGAGTTGACCATCAATTCCAAGCAGGCGACAAAGTGTGGTTCCACATCAGCAAGGACAGGATGAAGGTAGAAGGGAAGAAGTTGCAACCAATCCGGTATGGTCCATTCACCATTGTGGAGAAGATTGGAGATAATGCCTTTCGTCTCGACTTGCCTATATATATGTAGATGTACTCAGTAGTGAATTTGGATTACTTAAATCTATATGAAAGACCTGTTAGTGTCAGTGTCTTCACACTACCATCAGTGATCAAAATTTACTCTTTTGCATTTCATACTAGAAGTACCATTCTGATGAGTTGCATTCCATTAGGTCATGGATCTACTGATGGCAGGGTTTATTTTAGTTTTTCCCGCATGATATGTACTTGGCGACCTCCTTTCATACCTTTCAGTCAATGATTTATGCTCATTTTCAGTTCATTTCATCAATTACTTAGGGTTTCAGTCTCATTAGGTCTTAGGGTTTTTACCATGGTCAAATTTGAGTGACTATTGCTAATAATGGTCAGCAAACACATGAGGATGATAATAATGATTAGAAAAGTCATAATTTCTTAATTTGTAAGCTTAATGAAGTTCTCACCTCAAAACTAGTTTTGAGGTGAAAACAGAGCATTTGTATTTTATATTTAAATTTCATGTAATTTTATTGTTCTCATATGTAATAAATGGTTCCATGCTGCTCCTGGTCACCCAATGATATTGCCAAGTACCTGCCACTACAAAAGAGTTTGAGCATCAGTCCACCTATCTAAGAAAAAATATCAAGCATCAAAGAAAAATAGAGTATTTGGAAAAAGCACATAGACATTATGAAAGTGGGTTTTCAACAACAAAAATAAAAAATTGAAAGCCATATAAAGCCATATCTCTATTGATCATTTCATTATGCTAATGTTGAAGTCAAAGTGCCAAAGGAGAGCCAAGAAGCGATTTTTAAGAGTCATTAAGCAAAGGACTGCAGTTGTTGTATTTTTGAAGGAATTCTGACCGGCACTGCGCATCAAAGGCCAGCGCTGCGCACTTGGCAGTGATTCTCAGTGTAAAATTACACGGGCGATGCGCACTTGGGTGAGGTGCTGCGCATCTGCCTAGCCAAGCCCAAAAACTTCACCAAGTTGCCATTTCGCCTCAAAACTTCAATTTCTCCCTCTAAACAAGTAAGTACATGAATCCTATCTTGTGATCAAGGGTTTTTATTGCTAAGTTTGGTAGTTAGCATTTTTAAAATTCAAACCCTAGCCTCTAGGGTGAAACCCTAGTTCTCATCATCTCTCCATTGTTTTACTTACCCTATCCTTGCCATTTTTCCCTAGATCAAAACCCCATTCCTATTTACCTATTTTCTAAATCCCGTTCCCCTCTTACACTCTCCCCAAACCCTACAAATCCCACTCACACTCCCTAAAACCCTATTCATCCATAAAATCTCTTCATACTCATCTTTATTCGATTTACCCTTCCCACCATTGACCACAAGTGTTCAAAGTTATAAAAAAAATGGAAACAGACAGTGAATATGAAATTGATGAAGACACCCTAAGTGATAGCTCCAGGGAGAGAAACATACAACAAAGGAAGCTTAATGCTAGGTTGAGGAAGGCATTAAAGAGAAAAAAGGAGCATGATAAGTTAAAAATCTTGGCTGAAGCCTCACTAGCCCAACCAAGCAACTAATGGTGGTGTCTCATGCCAAATCTGGACAAGTTTTGAGGAGTTTTTTCTTTTTGCAAATTTTGAAATTTTGAACACTGAAAATTGCCCTAGGTGCGCAGTGCCACTGGTGCTATGCTTTTCACTGGAGGAATTTTTTGAAGAAATGGATTATATGTTTGGATTTAGCATGATGAGAGCATCAAACCTAGAAAATCTCAGCAATTTTGGAGCAAAACTTGGTCACCAAAAGGTCAAAAAACCATCAAAAAATGACCTCTCTGCCTCTTTTTGGACACACAGAAGAAGCCTTGGGAGATTTCCCTTTTGAGGGGGGAAATGACCTCCAAATGCAAAAATTCAAGATTTTATAGAAACTATATAGGAATAACTTTCCAATTAGCTATATTGGGATCAATTTGGTTAAGGGGGAGGCCTCCAAAAGTAGCTATGAAGCGGTGCTACGCGTAGAGCCGATTTGCCCAAAAATTCAGTTTTCGCCTAGTTTCTCTGCAAGTTGACTTTCTCTCTCTTCATGGCTGAATTTAAGATTGTAAATGATGCTATGCAATGTAAATGTAATTTTTAAATGATCTTAGAGGGTAGATTCATTAGTTTGAGGTGGTTTTTGGGTCAATGAATCAGTTTCCATGTTTATAGAGGCAAGTTGTTCCACTGCCTATATTCCTATTCCTTGTTTGGAAATGGTTGTAATAGTTACTTATCTCTTGGATTCGACCCATAATGGCTAGAATAGGTGGTTTTATGTCTATATTATGTATTTTTCAGTCATTAGCAAAGGTTGGACTCTCTTGGATGCTTTGAGCTACATTGTACACCTTTATCAGCAGTTTGGCAAGGAAATAAAGCAGGATTTGCAGCTATTTTTATGGGATACTTGTGGTATGGTGTTTTTGCATAGTTATTTCTTCTGTTATCAATTTTTCTCATGTTTTATGTATGTCGCAATCTAATTCATTGCTTCTAGCTAAATGAAATCAAGATAGATAGGTAGAATTCATTGTTTACAGTGCTCTACCTTGGGAAGCCATTTAGTTTTCTATGTTTTCCACTGTTTGAGTAGGATACATGATCTTTGCATGCCCTCCTCATCTCCTCACCAGTCTTAGACCTACTATCTCACTCAATTTCAAGTGCCAAAGCACCTACCTACCTCGCCCCATAGAACACCATGCATCCTGACTTCATTTCTCGGACCCAAAACTACCTGATCCATTTGATCGAGCAACAAAAACAACAAAATCAATCAAAATCCCTAGAGCTACTATACCTAGCATAAAATCCATATCTGATCCAGTCATCTTGACTGATATCCATAAGGAGACAGCCCTCTCCCGACCTAGTAGGGCTAGCTACCAGGTTAAGCGTGGTTTTCGGTTACCCTAGAATTGCCTCCCTTTAGCCTGAGGTCAATCTAGGCTCTAACATAGTGGCGACCATACTGGGGAACGTAGTTGTATCTTCCTTAGAAAAATGTATCAAGTTTAGATCTGATTGTTGATGGTGGACAATGATCAGACACCAGAAGGCTGAAATCATTCACCTGGCGACTCCAGTGTCAAAAAATCTCAAGCTTCAGAATTTTTATGGCAACTCTACTCTTCAAGAATCAGTAGCCTGAAGAATTTCTTGGTGAATTCATTGTTATCAAAATGGATTTGTTTGCTCGAAGGTATGCTCCTATGAGCTATGATCACATTCCAAGTTTCCCAAATAAAATTCCTAAGGTAGATTGGCAAAGGAATTTGCCTATGTTTATAGATGATCATAGGAATGATGTTGCTTTACATCTGGTTAGATTTCACATGCATATTCGCAAGTTGAAGGTTGATTTTCTTGAAGACTGTTTGACGAAGATATTCATGGCCGCTCTGGAAGGTGAAGCCCGATCTAGGTATGAAAGTTTGTTGCCTGCTAATATTTAATGTTTAAAATATTTTCATACCATGTTCTTTGAAAGGTATAAAGAATCTTGTCCATTTACTGTTTAAAAGATTTTCATACCATGTTTTTTGAAAGGTATAAAGAATCTTGTCCATTCTTAATTAGTTTAGAACTGTTGTAAACATGTTTATAGTTTTATTGAAAATCTTGAGAAAGTTTATGAAGATGATGACTTCATGGACGATGAGATCATGGAAGCTCTGTATGAAAATCCATTTCAGCAGCATAAAGAGAGCTTAGAGGATACTTATCAAGATGATCAGGAAAATTTGCAGCAGGTTCAAGATCTTAGTACAACTGAAAATGATGGAAGACAAGGTCTTATTTCAGATCTAATCATAGCAGAAGACAGTATGCAGGAAAATCAAGTTCCAATTTCAGATCATGATGATGAAGAAATCATTGAAGCCTTCTTTGATTTTTCCCTTCAACAACAGTCTCAAAAAGCCAGTCACTTCGTGAAAAAATATCATAATCAGCATACAGTAACTACTTCCTTGCTTGAAGATGAAGGAATTTTGCATCTTGACAGTCAACAGGAATCATATGAAATGAATCAGCAGTCTGATGAAAATTTATATACTTCTTTGCTTGAAATTAATGAAGATATTCAACAACCTTGTGAATCTTTAGGAGGGAAAGAAGACAATTACTGTTTTAGAAAAATAAAACAAAAAGTACTCTCTTCTCTATCTGAAGATGAGATAGATCAACTCCTAAAAGGTCATGTTACAGCCCAAGCTAATGCAGGTTTACAGTGTTCACATAGTCAAGAAAGTGTTAGTGAAGCTTCTTCCATTTTTGAAAATTATGACAGTCTTGAAATTAGATTTATATATCAACGAATAGATATTGTTTTCTTTCATGAGGATGATAGGGCTGTCATGTTTGATAATCTTGCAGAATATTTTTTGTTTAAAATGACTTAGACTATGAAATTAAGGGGTATGAGCCTGAGAAAGATAGTATGCCGGAAATCAAGTCATAATTTCTCATGCTCGAGGAAATTACAGCTAACACTCAAATAGAAGAAGCTTATACATCTCTATGCCTTCCTATCATAAGCAACCAACTACTCTTTCAGATCATAATGAAGGGGGTACTTGTATTTTTGCTGCTGGATCTCAAGACAAGCTAGTGCTTCAGGATTTTCAAGATCCCTTCGGCATTCTTTTGAAAGCATTAGAGAAGATGAATGTTGCCTAGTTCATTAGCATAAGCCTTGGTTTCAGTTGTTATTGTGAGTTGCCTACATGTACATCGTCCTACCTGCTCGGGGAAAGTGAGAGCAGAATTTCAATAAGTAGCCATCTACTGGATTGGTTACATTGGAAATCCCACTTCACATGATTGTACATTTTTCATCAGTAGGCAGGTAGTTGTCATAATGATTTGAAGCCCTAAAATCTCGATGGTCTGCTGCCATTAAAAAGCTTTGTAAGTATTTGTTTTAGTTAAGTAAGTCTTGAGTCAATTTTAAGTTACTTCCAATAATTTCAAGTTAGTTTCAGAGTCAGTTTGTGTTGTCATGAGTCGGTTTTCAGTCTTGCATTTTAGTTTGAGTTTTGACCCCATTTCCCAATGGATAAGGCTACTATGTCTACAGTGTTCTTGGCACCTCCAAGGAGCTACCATCCCCATTGGAGCCAATGTTAGTGTTAGTGCCTTCACACTGCCATCAGTGATCAAAATTTACTCTTTTGCATTTCATACTAGAAGTCCCATTCTGATGAGTTGCATTCCATTAGGTCATGGATCTACTGATGGTAGGGTTTATTTCATTTTTTCCCTCATGATATGTACTTTTTGACCTCCCTTCATACCTTTCAGTCAATGATTCATGCTCATTTTCAGTTCATTTCATCAATTACTTAGGGTTTCAGTCTCATTAGGTCTTAGGGTTTTTAGCATGGTCAAATTGCAATGACTATTGCTAATAATGGTCAGCAGACACATGAGGATGATAATAGTGATCAGAAAAGTCGTAATTTCATAATTTGTAAGCTTAATGAAGTTCGCAACTCAAAACTAGTTTTGAGGTGAAAACAGAGCATTTGTATTTTATATTTAAATTTCATGTAATTTCATTGTTCTCATATGTAATAAATGGTTTCATGTTGCTCTTGGTCACCCGGTGATATTTCCAAGTACCTGCCACTGCAAAAGAGTTTGAGTATCAGTCCACCTATCTAAGCAAAAAGATCAAGAATCAAAGACAAACAGAGTGTTTGGAAAAAGCACATAGACATTATGAAAGTGGGTTTTCAACATCAAAAATAAAAAAGTGAAAGCCATATAAAGCCATATCTCTATTGATCATTTCATTATGCTAATGGTGAAGTCAAAGTGGCAAAGGAGAGCCAAGAAGCGATTTTTAAGAGTCATTGAGAAAAGGAGTGCAGTTGCTACGTTTTTGAAGGAATTATAACCTGCGCTGCACACCTGGCAGTCATTCTCAGTGTGAAATTACACGGGCGCTACACACGTGGGAGACGTTGCGCACCTGGGTGAGGCATTGCGCATCTGCCCAGCCAAGCCCAAAAACTTCACCAAGTTTCCATTTCACCTCAAAACTTCAATTTCTCCCTCTAAACAAGTAAGTACATGAATCCTATCTTGCGATCAAGGGTTTTTATTGCTAAGCTTGGTATTTAGCATTTTCAAAATTCAAACCCTAGCCTCTAGGGTGAAACCCTAGTTCTCATCATCTTTCCATTGTTTTACTTACCCTATGCTTGCCATTTTTCCCTAGATCAAAACCCCATTCCTATTTACCTATTTCCTAAATCCCATTCCCCTCTTACACTCTCCCCAAACCCTACAAATCCCACTCGCATTCCCTAAAACCTTACTCATCCATCAAATCTCTTCATACTCATCTTTATTCCATTTACCCTTCCCATCATTGACCACAGGTGTTCACAGCTATAAAAAAAAATGGAAAGAGATAGTAAATATGAAATTGATGAAGACACCCTAAGTGATAGCTCTAGGGAGAGAAACATACAACAAAGGAAGCTTAAGGCTAGGTTGGGGAAGGCCTTAAAGAGAAAAAAGGAGCAAGATAAGTTAAAAATATTGGCCAAAGCCTCACTAGCCCAACAAAGCAACTAATGGTGGTGTCTCATGCCAAATCTGGGCAAGTTTTGAGGAGTTTTTTCTTTTTGAAAATTTTGAAATTGTGAACACAAAAAATTGCCCTAAGTGCACAGCGCCACCGGCGCTACGCTTTTCACTGGAGGACTTTTTGAAGAAATGGCTTATATATTTGGATTTAGCATGATGAGAGCATCAAACCTAGAAAACATCAACAATTTTGGAGCAAAACTTGGTCACCAAAAGGTCAAAACACCATCAAAAAATGACCTCTCTGCCTCTTTTTGGACACACAGAAGCAGCCATGGGATATTTTACTTTTTATGGGGAAAATAACCTCCAAATGAAAAAGTTCAAGATATTCCAGAAACTAGACAGGAAGACCTTTCTAATGAGCTATCGTGTGCTCAATTTGGTTAAGGATAAGGCCTCCAAAAGTAGCTGTGAAGTGGCATTACGAACCTGGCCAGTGGCGCTACGCATAGAGCCAATTTGCCAAAAAATTTAGTTTTCTCCGAGTTTCTCTGCAAGTTGACTTTTTCTCTCTTCATGGATGAATTTACGATTGTAAATTATGCTATGCTATGTAAATGTAATTGTGAAATGATCTTAGAGGGTAGATTCATCAGTTTGAGGTGGTTTGGGGGTCAATGAATCAGTTTCCATGTTTATAGAGGCAAGTTGTTCCACAGCCTATATTCATGTTCCTTGTTTGGAAATGGTTGTAACAGTTCCTTATCTCTTGGATTCAACCCCTGATGGCTAGCATTGGTGGATTGATTTCTATATTATGTATTTTCTCAGTCATTAGCAAAGGTTGGACTCTCTTGGATGCTTTGAGCTACATTGCACACCTTTATCAGCAGTTTGGCAAGGAAATAAAGCAGGATTTGCAGCTATTTTTAAGGGATACTTGTGGTATGGTGTTTTTGCATAGTTCTTTCTTTTTTTATTATTTTTTTCTCATGTTTTATGTATGTCCCAATCTCATTCATTGCTTCTAGCTAAATGAAATCAAGATAGATAGGTAGAATTCATTGTTTACAGTGCTCTACCTTGGGAAGCCATTCAGTTTTCTATGTTTTCCACTATTTGAGTAGGAGACATGATCTTTGCATGCCCTCCTCATCTCCTCACCAGTATTAGACCTACTATCTCACTCAATTTCAAGTGCCAAAGCACCTACCTACCTCGCCCCATAGAACACCTTGCATCCTGACTTCATTTCTCGGACCCAAAACTGCCTGCTCCATTTGATCTAGCAACAAAACCAACAAAATCAATCAAAAACCATAGAGCTACTATACCTAGCATAAAATCCATTTCTGATCTAGTCATCTTAACTGAGATCCATAAGGAGAGAACCCTCTCCCGACCTGGTAGGGCTAGCTACCAAGTTAAGCGTGGTTTGTGGTTACCCTAGAATTGCCTCCCTTCAGCCTGAGGTCAATCTAGGCTCTAACACATCCATTGATCATGGACACCGATGAGGTGGACACAGTTCCTATTGTTATCGGGAAATCTAGTGTCTATGTAGAGCTACTAGTCCCACTATAAGACGAGTAGCTATCTCAGAAACAAACAAATTAAAGTTACTTTTCTTTTCCTTTATGAGAAGTAGATAGGAGAGGATCAAAGAATACCAACCTCGATCTTTCGCTCAGTTCTTTGCTTGTTCCTTCTCCTCACCGACAGGTCTTTTCCACTTCTCCCTTGACCAATCTCCTTCAAAGAGTACCTGTAAATTCAAAGTAGCATAATACCTTCAAAGTGCAGAGATCTACAATCATAAGCAATATAGGACCATATATATATTGACCACACAAATGCATACACTATCAGACTTACAAGAATGTGGAGGAAAACTTGAATAACTTTATTGATATAAAGATTAGAAGAGAGGATTACGACCCATTGATCTGACCCAGCGTCATCCTCACAGCATGAAAGCCCTTCTTCACCTCATGAAAAGCTTAGATCACCCAACACTATGATATTCCACCAGGAAACCAACAACACTTCCTTACAAGATACAAAATTCCAACCTCTGGATCTCTAGGATGAGGGATCCATATATAGATGATTGCAGGGAGGTGAGTCAGCTTCTAGGATTTTGATTAGTGTCTTCTCTCTGATAGTTCTTGATTCCACTTGGAGATTGATGATCTCTTACTCATCCCTGGGCGAATTCAGAGAGGTAAGTGTCACAGGAGAAGTTTCTGGAAGATTCCATGATCATCCACCTCGCACACTATCTCTGCCATTTGTCTGCTCTTTCCCATTGCAACCTACAGAAGGGCTTTCCAATATGCATCGCACCTTTTACACTGGGCAGGTGAGATGCATCACACCCTTAGCACTGAGCAACCTGTATGGTCCAGTTTTGACCAGTTCTGAGCAGTTTCCTATGGAGAACTTCTGGGAGATGATGTAATCAGCTGACCTTGTTCCTTTAGGGCATGAAACAACACTTTTAGGGACTTAGAAGCCCTTGGTTTATGGATATATATGATTGGGGTTGCAGTGCCCAATAATGTCTATAACAGTTGCCACCTAGATCATGAGGTCGTTAATCTTTTGATGTCGGGTGAAATGCTTTATCACGAGGATCCGAGGTTTTTCGAACTGGAAGGCGACCTGTAATAAGATACAATACAATACATTATCTTCATAACATTTTCATGATCTAGCTGAGGCGGGCATTCCTATGCTCAGCTTTATAAATTCATTTTCATGTACATAGGATAGACAACCATCTGTGTGGCAGACTGATGATTCGTATAGAGCCATCATCCTTTGATTCAGATGATCATCTATGCGGCAATGATGTACATTTGATGTCTTTATTTTCCTGAATATAACGCAGCCCAGATGGATGAAACTAGATCCGGGGTCTTCAAACTCATCCAATCTTTGCCCGAAGTACAAGTCAATCCATGTGAAAAAATGTTCTGGAGTCGAACATGGAAAGACATCGCTTGATTACCGGCCAATGATGTAAGCTGTTAACATGCATGAGAGGAATTGCCGATAATGATGATGACCCTCAAGGTACGAAAGTACAATTCGCGTGGTGTGAAAATGGGACTTGGCGTTGAACACCACGCAAAATCTCTCGGTCGAAGGCCATCGATGTAAACCTACCACCGAAAGTGAGAAACTTGCCATTGAGGCATGCAAGCTTCAAAGTACTAAAAGGGTTGTTCCTAGGTCGACTTCTTGGATAATGAGCTGATGTCAACAAGAAGTGACCTATCGTAGGAGGGCCTTAATGAATCCCACATCTATGACACGGAATGGAGCAAATGACTTTTGGAGGTGAAAACGATCTGATGATATAGGGTTCATGGTGGCGGTCATGAAAGAATGAAGCGTAAAGGTATTACAGTGGATGAGACACAAGATGGGTTGGTGAATTCTATGATCGACTTCTCTTGAACATATCGGCGACACTTGAAATGGATTGGTAGTGTTAACCCCAAAGATGGATGGTACAGTGGACCAATGGTAATATGACCAGTGAACGAAATAACCCAACCCGACTCAGACATGGAGTGAAAGTGTCATGTTCAAGAGCGACTTGCTACCAATAAAGTTTCTTCAAGCTTTCTTCCCAATTTTTCCCCATTCATTGCTGACCAGTACCTCTTCATTTTTATCAAGCTTAAGGAGGATAACATATGCTTGTTCTATAATTTTCCCTTCAGGAAAACCCGTCGCTATGTTTTAACGAGCCTAGTGACAGTGAAACTCGTTCTTGTCTATATGGACAAGTTTATCGCTATTGGTTTTAACGAGTTTAACAACAAAGATAACTCGGTCCTTTTTCAATTTTAGAGAGTCTGAAAAGAGACGTAAAGGAAACTCCAATAATCCTTTTCATCATATAATCCCTTAAGTCTAAAAAAGTATAAAATAATACGAAAGGGATGAGTTTTCGATAGTTTTAATGAACCGAACAAGACAAGCGCTCGATATTTTTGTGTAATAATCCCTCAGGTCCAAAAATATTAAAATCTAGAGGAGGGATAGAACTCCTGGTAGCTTTAACGAGCTGGAAAGGCCAATTGCTCGGCAATATTTTCATATTTTACGAGTCAGACGAAAAGAGCTTAAAGGAGACTCGTTTTTCGAGGAACGAGTAATAAATTCAGGTAGTAGCTGATTCCAGGTAAGGTTTGGAATTTTCCAATCACAGCAGTGTCGCAAGGATGGCTAACAGAATCACTCTTCGCAGTTGTTCCTCAAAAAGGGGTAAACAATCAAATGGAGGCGAATGATCGGCTAAAACAGAGTGGAGGTGATGATGAGAACACGACCAAGGCTTAGGAGCTGATGATAATGAATTCACAATGGTTATTTACTGGAAATTGGTTCATTTTTTAATGATCTTAAACTCTGGGGGAAACATTTTCTCATTGCTTAGGTTTAATTTTTAACGAGCTTGAACTTTGTGTAAAACTGCTCGTGGTGGATTTATTTTTTAACGAGCTTGAACCCCGCGGTAACACTGCTCACGGAAGGTTTATTTTTTAACGAGCTTGAACCCTGCGGTAACACTGCTCATGATAAGTTTGCATGCCCCCAACATAATAACGCAAATCGAGGTGCATGCCCCCCAAGCTTCATAGCATTCAACTTGGTGGTTGGAATGAAGGTTTACCTCCAAGATCTTTGAAAGACATGACTTGGAAAGGGAGTTGTTTCATTTTTTAATGAGGTTGACACAGTAAAAGAACTATCCTCATGACTCCTTATTTCATTTTTTAACGAGGTCGACACGAGATAAGAACCGTCCCCAGAATCCACCATATTTACAGTACTTGATAGAAAATAAAAAGCTGAAGGATGATTAAGGTCACTAGAATAATCTTCATGGTATTTCGAAAGATGGGAATGATGGTGGTGATCTTCCTTTGGTGCCTCTTCTATCATCATTACCTGAATGATTCCTTCGTCTATAGAATCTGCATGCGACCAAGGATCTGAAGAGGTGCCATATTCCTTAGACCTATCTATCCAAACACTCGATGAGCGTTGATTTGGGTTTGCCCCCTAGGGCAAGAAAATTGATTGCTACAATATTTCTAAAATGGTGATGATCCATGCTCTCAAAATGTTCAGGAATCTTCTGAATCTAGAAGATATCATATTGCAGGTTCCCACCGTGGCCACTTCCGCCAGATTGTTTGGAGGCGGTAGGGCAAAATTACCCATCAATGTAGGGACTTTTAGTAGGCCTACTCCAATATTTTGAAGTGATTGAGAGCTTCTGTGGATCATCAGAATGCTTCCCGTAACTTGTGAACTATTGGGGAGAAAGGTTTGTTGGTCAATGATTGTAATCCCTCCTTGAAAAGGAAATGCAATCTTTCTGAAATATGTCGACACAACAGCAGCCATAACATATATCCAGGGCCTTCCCAGTAGGATGTTGTAATCGAGGTTTCCATCGATCACTTCAACATCAATTTCTACTGTTTTGCCCCCCAGTTCAACTTGCAAGTTACTTAAAATCCCATATGGGGTGTATGTTCGTCCATCAAATGCTTTTAATGTCGTCGAAGATTGTGACAAGGGTGGATATCCTAAAGTTTTCCAGCAACTCATCGAAATAATACATGTAGATTCCCCCTCATCAATAATTGTTCAATGAACAGTTTTGTTGAGGGCTTTCACTTGAATAAGGAAAGCTAGTTGAGCTGGTAACTGAGGGTCATATCCTTTATGATTAAAGGCCACAAGATTGGAATATGTTGGGTCAATCCCACCTATTGCTGATAATAAAGCATGGTTTTGGGAGGGGCAATTTTGCAGTACCTCAAGTGTCGACATAGCAGATGGCGATTGGGCCAGATCCTCCACTATATTATAATGTTGTGCTGCTCTGGCACGAGGATTAAATGTCGATTTGTGTACTACTCCCTTCGGCAGCTTTATCGTTAGTTCAGGAATGATGGGTGGCACAACTTTGGTCGAAGTTGTTGTCGGACTACTATGTTGATCACTAGCCTTGTTTTCCGACAGCTGTGGATTCTTGTAATCTTTATTCCTTGTCGATATCAAAGCATCATTTTGCTGCTTTGAAACAGACAACATTAGCACTTGGTACGGGGAAGCATTGTCAATAGCAACTAGATTTGTTCCTAGATTTGGAAATGGATCAGTCAATACCACCGAGGTTTTTGAATTCTTAAAGATTTTTCTAAGCTCGGCTTTATGTGGACAATATTTCGTCCAATGATCCTCATCACATATGAAGCATGGATGACTTGGTTTCCTATCTCCATAAGGGTTTGCAGAAGATTTTTCAGGAGATGACTCCTCCTATTTTTTCTTCTTCCCTTTCTTTTTTTTCTTTCCCCCTAGTTGCTTTGGTTCTTTTCCTTTGTCAATAGACACGGCATTTACCTCTAATGCAAGAAGTTCCTCATTTGCATTTTGATTTGAAACCGTACGACCTTCTTTGATGTAGCTTTTATGGTTTTCGTGCTAGTCGTACCTATCACGCCATCATGGGCATGAGAGTCTTTGCTTGATTTAGGAGGGGGAGGAACGGAGAATTCCAGTCTAGGAGCATCAGGGATTTTATCGTAGAGCATGCCAGAATGAGTATATATCAAGTCTAGATATTGCGCACGCGAAATGACTTGCTCTTCAGTGACGACTCCTCCCTTTGCCACATCTTCCATAATAGAATGTAATAATGACTTAATAAACCATTCAGATAGCAGCTGATCAAGAACATATGTTTTTACCATTCTACGACGACGTTGACACTCATGAATATGACCAGATATGTGAGTGGCCGTCGTTTGTTTGAAATTGGTAAGAAGCTCTGTTCCCATTTCGTACCTTATTGGTAATTGGAAATGGGTTAAAAAGGTTGTGGCTAGGGTGCTGAAGTTATCGAATGAAGCTCTAGGCAATTCGATATACCATTTTGCTACCAGACCAGTTAACGTTCACTGAAAAAGGCGAAGCCTAATCCAATCATCATTTAAAGTGTTAGATGAACACCATAGATGAAATGTCATCACATGATTCAACGACTCTTCACCCGGATTTCCATTAAATTTAGGAATATCTGACGGAAGTTTATGTTGAATCATTGGCCACCAAGGGGCATAAGCAATTAGATCGTTTGTCAGCCGATTTAGATTTGGTAACTCTAAAATTGCCACGAAGGGCAACTGTTGATTCAGGTTCGGCGAAGCATACCCAGGATAAGATGGGATTTCCTGAGCAGTGGGTCTTTGCATACAAGCATAGTGCATTTGATGCTGATAACTTTGGTAAGGTTGATGGGCATAACCATTATGAAATTGTTGATGTTGACTGTTTTGAGTATACGGCTGCCCATTACATACAAATATTTGGTGCTCAGATCCTTGGTAAACTTGTTGGAATTGCGGTTATTGATATTGCACCAGCCATGGTTGTGAAACCATTCGCTGTTGTCCAATACTGGCTTTTTGACCAACATGAGAGGTGATGATACCCATTTGAGCTGGGATCACTCCAGTTAACGAACCACTAATCGATGATTGTGGTGGCGTCGTAGAGACAAGAGGCTGTTGAATTGCGACCTGAGAGACTTGAGGTTGGCATACAATAGGCAACACTTGTACTTGCGACACCGTCACAATAGCTGCTGTAGTGGGGATATTTGACATAGGCAGACTTTGCTGCATTGAGTATACAACTCTTGGTTGTTGAGGTGGTATTGGCACCCAACCATTGGATGTAATTCCAGCATAACCTGAATTTTGTTGTGAACTCCCATATGTTTGTTCTCCCAGAGGAGACAATGAAAGGGTATATTGCCTCCCATACGGTGGTAATGCAGTGCTCAAAGGAATGATTTTCCTTTGAGGAACGGACTGTCGAAATTGACACTGTGAAGGATCAATTTGCTGAGACTCAACATAAGAGATTACGGATATTATTCCGGACGAACAAACGGGAACATACCATTCTGTCGAAACAACCCCTGGATGGATTCCACCCAGTGACTAGTTGGGACAGACGGTATGCCGACGAACATTGTTGGAGTGATAGCAGGAAATTCTGTCGCTGCTGTGTCAGATGACGCAGTCCTAGATGTCGACGGTTATTCAGACATATCTAGTCTATCCAAAAGATTTCCTAGCAATTCTACAAGAACTTCCAATGACGGTAGAATAATTTCTGACGAAGAAGGATATAGGGTGATCCCAACTCCAAAATTCGATGAAGTACTAGATGTGGGATCCTCCACAATATCTTCTATAGCAATCAATCCAGGTGGAAGAGGTAGACCGTCAAGTCCGTAAAATATTTCCAGTGCCGAAGAAGGTATAGATTCTACAGCGACAGATGTTTGGGGAATAACAACTTCTGAATCAGCTGTAGATGGGGCTGGTTTAGGAATATAGGTGTTTACCGTCACACTAGGATCAGTTCTACTATCCTCTTGTGGCTGCGAAACTTCTTTTGTAGAGGCAAGGATCCTAGAAATGTTTGGAGTAACTAGAGTCTCTAAAGGTGTCAGAACACTTGTTCCAACTAAACCAGGGGACTTTGATCCAGTTAAATGAGTTCGCTTTGTGCGAAATAGTTTTTTTCCGGAGACAAAGACGGTTGACTCGTAAGTCTCCACAAACGACGGGGTTTCGATTGACTTTCCTCCATGATTGTGGATTACTTGATCAACTAAAAATAAAGGGGAAAATGTTTCCGAATTAAATGAATTTTAGACGCCTTGACACAACTTGCTTTTTCAATTTTTAAGAGTCGAGAAAAAACAAAAGATGACTCTAGTTTCCTTCAATTTTTAATGAGCCTGAAGTGACAAGTGCTCAGATAGAACTTTTCCTTTAAGGAGTTTGAAAAGGAACGAAAGGGACTACTTTGGAAATCTAGACAGAGGGATTACCAAACCAATCGCAAAACTATAGAATACGTTTTACGGTACGGCAGTGAATCTTCCCAAATGCTGTGTTTAGTACATTACGATCGATAGGGCAGTAGACATGGCTTCCTATGGATAAAGGATATAGCCTATTGTGGTCTCCCAATATATACTCAACGGTATGTGGGAGCACAAGTCTGTACTGGCACTTGTCATCTCAAAGAGGAGGAATCACCCAACCAACAATGAAAGCGATAGTTACCAGGCTTTACGACGCCGGAATACGTCTCTAGCCTAGACTTCTAAATGTTGTGCGTTAGGTTCCAAATCATTTTTATGTTCATTGAATTTATTTTACAGTTGATCTTTCTTAAGAAATTTGCCTTTCAGGTTCACTGCATGATGTAGATATACAATTCCTAAAATGCAATCTAAGATGATAAACAATCGTTTAATCTTCTTTTTTCAATGAAAATCCTAGCTACTAAAGAAAGAGAGATGATATTCTTTCAACATAGAGCAGAGAGCACACACTAGATGCACTCTCCTAAATCAAACCAACAAGCAGTCTAAATGCAAATGCACATGCATGTATTTGTTTTTCACTTTCTTAATGTGTGAATGACATAAAGAATGCTGAGTACAAATCTGAATTATCTTTTCAAAGTGACAGTACTAACAAATTTCTCTTCAAAAATGAAAGGAAGATAATGACGACGCTTTGCGACCTTGAATTGAAAACTACTTTCGACACTTGAAAAAATACTACTTCAAATCAAATACAATAGTAACTGTATAATCGACCATAAAAAACAATAGAATTCTTTTCTTTGACTGAAAATGACACTTGCGATACTTCCAAATCAAAAGACAATAGTTTGATTACACTACGTTTTGTAAAAGAGAACTGTAAATGGCGCACAATACATAAAAACATTCACAATTCTTTGTACTATGGAGGTGGAATCATGCAAAGGAAGGGAGTTTCCACAGTGGTATACTGATCACATACAAAAAAACTCTTGAATAAATCTGAAGAGAGTGAACAAGGAAACTAAAATCTAGAAGCAGAAGAGGTCTTATCTGATGAGCGCACCTGCAACACAGGGAAAGTGCGATGTAGCGCACCTATAACACACGGGAGGTGAAATGCATCCAGATTCCCAAGAGGAGAAAGTGCAATGGTCCAGGGATGAGACTTCAACTTGGTTCTTGGTCACAGTTTGCAGCTTAGTCCAGGGATTTAGGCTGAGCTAATGATAGTCAGTAAATAGAAATCACAGGGGCCGATCTAATGAGGTTACTAGAGCCACCACTAGGGCAATTAGGATGTTTTCAAATCATTTGTTCAGTTTATAAACAAAACTCGGAGATAGACTAAAGCAGCATTGATCTACTTTGCACTTGCATAGCAAATGCAGTTCGAAGGCTAGCTAGCTTAACTTCAGGCTTCGTCTGTAAGTTTATAAAGCAAACAAGTATAAACAAGCAAACAAGCTATTCGTTCCCCAGCGGAGTCACCATTTTGTTATCAGGAAATCTAGTGTCTATGCAGAGCTTCTAGTCCCACTAAGACGGGTAGCTATCTTAGAAACAAACAGCTTCAAGTTACTTTCATTTTCCTTTATGAGAAGTAGATAGGAGAGGATCGAAAAATACCAACCTCAATCTTTCGCTCGGTTCTTTGCTTGTTCTCCTCACCGACAGGTCTTTGCCGCTTCTCCCTTGACCACTTTGCTTCAAAGAGTACCTGTAAAGTCAAAGTAGTATAATACCTTCAAAGTGCAGAGATCTACAATCATAAGCAATATAGGACCAGATATATATTGACCACACAAATGCATATACTATCAGACATACAAGAATGTGGAGGAAAACTTGAATAGCTTTATTGATATAAAGATTAGAAGAGAGGATTACGACCCATTGATCTGACCCAGTGTCATCCTCATAGAATGAAAGCCCTTCTTCACCTCATGAAAAGCTTAGATCACCCAACACTATGATATTCCACCAGGAAACCAACAACACTTCCTTACAAGATACAAAATTCCAGCCTCTGGATCTCTGGGATGAGGGATCCATATATAGATGATTGCAGGGAGGTGAGTCAGCTTCTGGGATTTTGATTAGTGTCTTCTCTCTGATAGTTCTTGATTCCACTTGGAGATTGATGATCTCTTACTCATCCCTGGACGAATTCAGAGAGGCAAGTGTCATAGGAGAAGCTTCTGGAAGATTCCATGATCATCCACCTCGCAAACTATCTCTGCCATTTGTCCATTCTCACCCATCGCACCCTACAAAAGGGCTTTCTATTATGCATCACACCTTTTACATTGGGCAAGTGAGATGCATCGTACCCTTAGCACTGAGCAACCTGTATGGTCCAGTTTTGACCAGTTTTGAGCAGTTTCCTGTGGAGAACTTTTGGGAGATGATGTAATCAGCTGACCATGTTCCTTTAGGGCATGAAACAACACTTTCAAGGACTCATAAGCCCTTGGTTTATGGACATATATGATTGGGGTTGCAGTGCCCAAAAATGTCTATAGCACCTATAGTTGATGATTTTGCACTAGAATATCTCGATGAGTTACCTGAAGACATCATCCTTGACAGAAGAACCACGACTTCACGACAAGGCAATGTCGAATACCTTCGAGTTGGTTTCAAAGGAATGCACCCCAGCAAGGCGAAATGGCTGGAGAAGGAAAGGGTGAGGGAACAATTCCCTCACTTGCCAATTAACTAATGAAACCTTTTGGTGCTCCAAAAGATCCTCAATGGGGAGGATTGATCTAGGAGGATCTTCAGATATAATGGCCTGGAAAAGCTCAAAATTCAAAGTGGCAGAAAAGCAAGTATCCTTAGATCAGATTGAAGTGCTCGTCGACCTGATTCCAATGGTGCAAACGGCACTCCAATCCGAGTCTGGATGATGAACTTATCGTGCAAAGAGTTCGTCTTTATTCCTTTGAAAATGAGGCTTTTTTCCTAAAAAAATGGCTTTAAGCATTTAAAGGGAAAAATTTCATTTGGAGTGTCCAAAGGGGCAGACTTAAGGAGGCACAGAAGAACCCTTGATTAATGATCTACGATCATATCAGCGGGATCGATATCAGTGAACGGAGGGTGATAAGTGGGATCGCTATCAACAATTTCAAGCATGCGATATCAGAGCCGGACAGAGCCGAATTGCGATTATGATCAGCGATCGGTAGACCAGAACCCCCAGGCTATTGTATGAGTGGGATGCCAATGCGATCGGCCGACGCTGATATTGGCGATCGACGATTGGCGGTTGGCAATCCCTGCTAGCGAGACTATTGACAGAGCGATGTGCCAATTGCGATATAAGATCAAACCCGATTAGTTATAAAGCCCGATTTCATATAATTTGAAATCCGGGTAAATGGTTTTTGGTCGGATTTTTAGTGTTTTATGGGGTTTTTTGTGTATTATCGCTTCAACGATAAAAAGGCTATTTTAAAGGGTTGGTTGTGCCCGCCGATCCTTCTACTCCACTGGCTTTTATTCTGAAAAAGAAAACCCCTAATTTAAGCGGCCTTTGCCACAAACAGAACATTATAAAGCCCGCTGATTGGAAAAAATTAGAGGAGGAGAGGATTTTGGCACGCAGTTCGAGGCGGGAACAGTACAGAAGGGTTGATATTCCATTTTTTCTGAATTGGGCAAATTTTATATGGTTTCAGCCCCTCTCGACGCCACGGACGTAGTGGTGCCATTCATTTCTTCATCTAAGTTCTCCTTTTCTCAGCCATCTTTCAGAATGGAGGTATAAGATTCCTTTTATGTACCAGATGATTCTATTCTCTCTTTTCATGCCATTTAATGAATGAATGCCTCCCCATTGTTCGAGCAGGGCCCAGAGACATAGTCCAAGTTGGACGAACTCCGTTATCAAGTCTTTGTGTCTCCCTTCATGCTTTATGTGTTTCTTCTTCTTCTTTCTTGTGTGCACATTAAGTTTCTATGTTAAGATGGAATTTTCACATGTGATTCTTTTCACACATCTATAATTAAAAGAACCCTGGATCAACTCCTCTTGCACTAGAGGATTTGGATGGAGGTGTGGTTCCGGCTTGGACTCTTGACTCTACTTCTTATATGGACTGCCTTAATATTGTTTTACCATTTGAGGAAGAAATCATAGAAGCAATGACGGGTATAGACAAACCATGGGATCATTTGCATCATCGGTCATATTTTCTCCCAGACTTGCGTGAAGTAGAATCAAATTTGTCTAGTCCTTTATCAACTGGTGATGTTCACACAATTTTAAACCCTTTGGCTCCAGCACATATTTTTTCCGAAGGTAACATGTCTATCATTTCGGACACTGTTCCAGTGAACATCTCAAGGAATCCCAATATAATTGAGAATGTTTTCATTGGAGCCGAATGCTCCCCTGAAGAGATTCAAATTTATACCGATGTTTTTAAAGAGTTTTGGGATGTGTTTTCTTGGTCTTATGAGGAAATTCCTGGAATTGATCCATCAATAGTCTAGCATGAGATCAAGACTTATGCAAATGTGAAGCCTATACGACAAAAGCTTTGGTCGGTAAACCCTAGGAAAACGGCAACTATCAAAGCCGAGGTTGAGACGTTGCTTAAGGCAGGTTTCATATACCCCATTCTGTTGACTGAGTGGGTCTTGAATCTAGTCTCGGTTGATTAAAAACAAGGAACGATCCATGTATGCATAGACTTTAGGGATTTAAACAAGGCTTGTCCTAAAGATAATTTCCCCGCATCTTTTATTGATCAGATTATCGATGCATGTGTGGGAAATGAGATTTTCTCCTTCATGGATGGTTTCTTGGGTTATAATTAAATTACAATCCGTCTTGAAGATCAACATAACACAACTTTTATCTGCCCTTGGGGTACCTTTGCATACAAAAATATTCCTTTTGGCCTTAAAAATGTTGGAGCGACTTTTCAGTGGGCCATGTCCTACGCTTTCCACGATATCAAACATATCATCGAAGCTTATTTGGATGACCTAGTTGTTCGTTCTCGAAAGATAATTGATCATCCTCATCATCTTCGATTGATTTATGAATGATGTCGTTATTATAAAATCTGGTTGAATCTGAATAAATGTGTTTTCAATGTCACATCCAATCAGTTATTGGGATTCATAGTATCTACTGAAGGGATTCATGTAGATCCTTTCAAGGTTGAGGCAATACTTCAATTGCCTCCCCCATCTACCATCTGTCAACTTCAAAGTCTCCAAGGAAAAGACAATTTCTTGAGGAGATTTATCGTCAATTATGTTGAGATTACAAAGGGATTTATGAAATTGCTGAAGAAAGGAGTTCCATTTCTATGGGACAATTTCACTCAGCGCTAGTTTGATGCTTCAAAAAAAGCATTGACCTCTGCTCATTTACTGAGTCCACCCGATTATAGCAGGGATTTCCTCTTATATCTTGCAGTGGCAGAATCAACCATCGGTATGGTTCTGGTTTAGGAAGACGGTCTTCTCCATGAGCACATGATTTATTATCTGAGTCAAGGCTTGGTGGGTCCTAAATTACGATACTCTCCTATAGAGAAATTAGCTTTCACAGCTGTTCATGCTGTCCAGCGACTTCGACACTATATTTTGCTTAGAAAAAATTTTGTCTTAGCGGCTGTCAACCCATTTCAGTTTTTTCTCCATAGGTGAGTGATTGGGGGAAAATATAACATATACATTGTTATTTTACAAGAATTCAATCTCGAGTTCTTGTTAGCCAAATCTAAGAAATATTTAGTATCTACGGAATTAATCTTAGAGTTTCCTTGTGAAGAAGAAATGGTTTATGAGGAATCATTCCCTGATGAACATCTTTTCCTTATTTCTTCACAAGATCCTTGGTATGGAGATATTATAATATATCTTCAGATTTCGAAGTGGCCTCTTAGTTTTTCAAAGGATGAGTGAAGAAAATTGCATAACTTAGCCAAAAGTTATGTTATTATCAATGACACTTTATATTGTCACGGGGTTGATTCAATCCTTAGGTGTTGCTTAACCTTAGAAGAAGTTGAGTCAGTGCTAAATGATTTCCATAGTGGAGCTTATGGTGGTCATCTATCTGGGCTTGCTACAACCCAAAAAATATTGCATGCAAGGTATTTTTGGCCTTCAATTTTCAAAGATTGTGTTGAGGCGGTCAAAAAATGCCATCCTTGTCAGGTTTATACTCAGAAAATGCGCACTCATCGAGCTCCTCTCTTTCCTATTATTACCATTGGTTCATTCACAAAGTGGGGCATTGATTTTACAACTTGTAACCAGCCTTCAAAAAAGCGTCATAAGTATATTATTGTAGCAGTGGACTACTTTACTAAGTGGGTTGAAGCTATGCCCACTGTTAGTAATGATGGTGAAACAACAACCCTGTTTCTATTCAACCAAGTCATTTCTCACTTATTATTCCAAAGGAGATTGTCACTAACTATGACATTCATTTCTAGAACAAGATGATGGTTGAATTGGCTCTCAAGTTGGGTTTCTAGCAGGAGCATTCGTCTCCTTAATATCCTCGGGCCAATGGTCAAGTGGAAGTCGTGAATAAATCCCTGAAATTTATCCTGCAAAGGAAAATTAATAAGGCTCGATCTAATTGGAATATCATGTTATATCCTGCACTTTAGACATACCGGAGGTGAGTTAAGACCACTACGGGTTTCACTCCTTTTCAACTAGTTTATGGTTTGGAATCAATCTTCCCTATGGAATGTGAAATTCCTTCTCTTAAATTAGTTGTAGAACTTCTTCCAAACACTTCCAGTCTTGAAGAGCGCCTCGTTTATTTGGAATGTCTTGACGAGCAGTGTCGAGATGCAACCACAATTAACAAAGCTCATAAAAGGAGAGTGAAGGTCCAATATGATAAGGTTGTGCATCCTAGGGTTTTCTTTGAAGGTGACCTTGTCTTGGTCTATGACCAAGACAAAGACGCCTTGGTGGTAGGTAATTTTAAACCCATGTGGTATGGTCCTTTTATTGTTAAAAAGGTCTTGAAAAAAGGAGCTTACGAATTGGTTGATTTTGATGGAAACGAGCTGGCGGAGCCCAAAAATGTGCTCTATCTTAAGAAGTATTATGCCTAGGCTTCTGCCTAACATTTTATTTCTTGTAGATATTGTATATATTTGTGCATATATTTCTATAGGTTTCATAGTGATATCGATATTTTTTATCTGCTTTGGCAGGTATCGATGGATGATCTGGTATATCTAGGGTTCACCAATGGTGCTAGTCCACATACTCGGAATTTGGCTTCCGTGGCTTGGGTGATTTACCATCCATCTGGTCAGTTGTTGGTCTCAAGAGGCATATGTATCATCCCTGCTTCAAACAATGTTGTTGAATATATTGTTGTTGTTAATTTACTATCTGAAGAAATATCTCTTGGTATTGATTCATTAGTGGTATACTTGGATTCACAATTGGTGGTGTCTCAGTTAAATAACATCTATCGTGTGAGAGATCCTTATTTATATCACCAATTTTTGAGAGTGCATTTATTACAAAGATCATTTAATTTTATCACATTTATTCATATTCCACGATCATAAAATTCATTCGTTGATTCCATAGCTAATCAAGCATTAGATTGGCATATTAATCATTCATCACATTAAAATAAAAAATAATAAAAAATCTTCTGTATATATGATCATCACATCATGAAACCATCTGTATATAGATAGAAGTTTTATGTTAAAAATATTATACAAAATTAGGACAAAATGTCCTACAAAATTAGGGCTTAAGCCCAATCATGTCTATCAAAGGATCTGGACATCTATAATCTATATCTATGGGTCTAACCCTGGATGTGCATCTTGCAAAAAGATGATGGGAATAGCCACCCGACGGAAGAGTGCACCCAATCTCATGATACTCCTACCACGCATCTCGGCATAGCCTCTGGTAGATCCTCTATCATTGCCATAGGTACCTCATGAGTCAATCTCTCCAAGTTCCTATGTACGGTATGAAGGACTCTCTCAGTATTAGTTGTGACACTCTCTACGTCTCTTCCACGACAACTATGCCTGGGTAGACGCTCATGTATTACCAGTCCCACATCTGTATCATGATAAAACAAATTTGTAAGAATTTTTGTCTCATCAAAAATAATTTCAATTCATAATTTTGAAATCCAAAAAAATCAAATAACATTAAAAACTTAATTTTTTTTTACCAATGGTACCCCATTCAGCCCCGGGTGCAAGCACCATATCTGGATATGTTCTAAAGTCCATGCCTGCATAGGGGTAGTCCTCGATGTCAATGACTTGTTGTTCCCACCAAAGGAAAAACTCATCATCAAATATCGTTCTAAGGACCTCACCATCCCCTAGTCCCTTCATCAAGTCAGCCCATCTACGTATCCATGGATCTCTTGAGCAACTAATGGTGGACATTACTTTGGGTTGAAGTCCTAGTAGCCTCTCAAAGAAGAAAGTGCAAAGAATAGTACCATAACCAAAATGTTTGGTATTACTCTTCTTAATAGAAGGAGTTATTTTTTTAGATTGATTAGGAGGGTTGTACACCAATCAAAGGATGTGGTGAGGAAATCGACGTCTAGGCTCATTATAACACATGATGCTTGGTGTAAGAAATTTGAACCTGCTACCCTCACAATGGTAAAAAGGAGAATTCTGAGGGGTAGACTCTCCACATTTTTTATTGGGATCTGTGTCCCTACCTTCTCATTGTTTCTGGGGCAATAGATGTGAATGTAATCATCTACACTGAGGTTTCCTCGGGCCTTCCCTTGCAAATTAACTGGCTCTCCTCTCTGGGAAAGTCCAGTGATGAAGTAGATGTCTTCTACTTCAATTCACAGGAGAATTTGATCAATCATAAAAGAATCTTCTTCTGGATCCCAGTAATTCACAAGCATTTCTAGCAACCTTGTGTTGGTTTTCATATTTGGAATTTTAAAAATATTCAATAATCCACACCCTCTCAGTGCATCGAGTGCCAATGGGTCATTCATTACTTCATTATCAATTTCATTGTGCTCTCTTTCCTTCCATGTGATAGTCATCCTACAATTCAAGCATTTTTATCCATTAAAATTCATCATTTAAAATGTTTCACTGTGCACACGCGGGTTTACTTCATACACAGTCGCATATAGGGCTTACTGATACACCACTTCGATATTCCCAACCCGTGTACGCACAGAATAAAAATCTAAAAACAAATTTCTCACAGTAAAATTCTTGAAAAAATACTTGAAATGCATAAAAATTCATTAAGAAATCGAATTTGAGGATTACCTGGAAGTTTGGTAGTTGTTCGGGCCGAGAAATGGGGTGGATTATGGTTGTTGGTTTTTTCTCCAGAGCTCTTTCACTCAATTGTTCAAATCAAAAATGAGTTTTGTTGAGTCAAAAGGTCTATTTATAACTTGTAATTTCAAAAACTTTTAAAAGCCCACTTTTGAAAAGTTTATGTTTTATCTTTAATTTAATAAAATTTGTGACCTTTTGGCTTTAAGTGTTGGGATAGGTTGTCTTTCAGGTTCAATTGAATACTTTGAGAAGTTTTATACCACTTAGATTCCATGACCGCTGACCCATCGTGGCAAGTATCATTTTCATTACTAGCATATAGGTTAGGGAAGATCACTTTTTCTGTTGCATTATGCATTCTGGCCTCCAAACTACGATATGTTACCATAGGCTCGACCCCATTGTGTTATGATTCTTAAACCATTTTCACTCACTGACTTATAAAATCATGACATGATGGTAGAGCATTCCTTTACATGGGCTTCCTAGTTAGATCCTCGTTAACATATGTTGCCCATGCTGTAAAGATTGAGTAGGCTCAAGAGTCCTCTTTAGTCTCGCCATGACTTTTGCGATGAAGTTTCATGCTCCTTCTTCGCTATCTTTAGGGATTTATACCCTAGAGGCTCCCTCATATTGAGTTGTACCATTGTATTGCATGTTGACTATTTGTACCTTTTGGCCTTAAGCCGGCTTCACTTGGACTCATGTATAAGCCACTTTTTCACCATGAATTTCTGCAAAATCAACATTGCAGTCACTTAGCCTCTGCAACTTGACACCTTATACCCGTGGAAAGAACATTCCTTTGAGTGTCATTGACCCATTTCGTCACCTTGCATTGAGAACAAGAATGTTGGCCTCCCAGGAACTAGCGCATCTGTATTTGGACACTTTTCCTTTCCACTGTACCATAGGCATTTTTTAATTCTTTTTCAGGCTTTCCAAATATGAAAAAGAAAAAAAATATTATGTATTCCAAAAATAGAGGGAATGGGACTTTACTTCCATAATTGATGGAAGAAAGAGTCAATTGTGTCACCATTGAACAAAGCAATCAAAGCAAGTCTTTCCTCCATTGGTATGGAATTTATTTAGACTTAGGAGAGCCATAACCTTGTCACTGAGTTAGTACTCCTCTGGTTGGTTATCTCTTCCAATAATGTGGAGAGTTTGTTTATACCTCCTGCATAACAAACTTATACAAAGTTATCATATGCTTCCATATAGTCACATTTGAGTTGTGCTTTTGTTCAAGGGAAGAAAACCTGAGTCGGCCTTTCTGCAGTGTCTCTTGACTCATTTTTAGTTGGCCATACCTAGTCTGTTAGAGTTATGTTCAGTATCATATCAGCTACTTGGTCCTTTTCTTGTTCTGGTTAAGAAGGTCTCCATTGACTTCTTGTTGGCAGGTATTCTCTTATCGACTTTGACACATTGCTCTGAGAGTAGGCCTAGAACCAAACCCTGGCCCTATTTCCATCATTGATAGGTGACCTTGTGCTCAGCATTGATTAGTATCATGGGTCTTTAACTGAGTGGTTTCCCTTGTGTTTGATGTCAACTTACATTATCACACATTGGGATTTGAGCGGTACTTTGGTTTCCATTTGACCCTATTGGTGGATTACTCACCTTTGTGTCAGCTTTCATTATTGGTTGGTTCTGAGGGTTTTTATCATGTGCTAGCCACATCTTGTGTACACCGGAAACGTGCTTCGATATGGTTACTTCATCTTTCTTTGTCTTATTCCTTCCAAATTATTGGCCTGCGGGTTACAATCGTGTTGGATTGATGTGGGATGACTTAATACCTTCCTTCCAGTAGATCTTTTCCCATCGACTCCAACTCATTGCTCTGGGAATAAGGTATAGAGTCCTTTTTTAGTACCTTAGGGTTTCTAGTCATTAATGGCAGACTCCTTCACTATCGACAGTGAGAATACATCATTGTCTCATGATTGATAGATTCTCTCAAGTGTTCAACTCCAACTCATTTATTTTCCCTTGTTAGATTGTACTAGGGTACCTTGACTCTCATCATCATTATCGGTGAGTTGTCTCATGTTTGTTAATGGTATACATCAATGACTAATAATCAAATTATTTCTCACATGGTTGACTTCAGCTCATTTATTCCCATAGTGTAGAAATGTACCATGGTGGTCGGTGAAGACCTCGGGTTGCATCAACATTTTGTTGGTTCACTTGTCACTCCCTCTAGTTTGTTTCCAGTGACATCATCCATCGAATATGTTGTAGTTTATCACAACAACATCCTATATGTTGGCACCTGAGTTGCATGCAATACTATCATTCCACTTTTTGACTTGGTACTTTGAGACATGGCCTTGTTATGTACTTGTGCGGCTATGATCAGATGATCCACTATGTATTTCTTAGTTTATTTTGTACTTGTATACATATTGGATCCGCTCTACACTTGATATGCGGACGTGCTTTACTATCTATGAGCATGGGTATGACCGCCTCATACACAAGCTTTCTTTCTAATCTCTTCCACTAGTTTGGAAATCTCGAATCTAGTGATCTCCTCCCAAATACTCGCATGATTCTTTCTATACACTTAATACATTTCAACCATCATGTACCCCTTTTGACCTCATATATTAGGGGGCATCTGTTATAGCATCATTTATCACCCTTATATACTTGATGCTCTGAGCCATGGCCTTGGGCAACCCTTTCCCTTCAAACTTGCTACAATTATTAAAAAACATTATTTTAAATTCCATACATGACTATGGAGGCAAGATTGCGCTACTACAAGGACACTATCAAGCAGTATGGTGACACTATAGCGCAGTACAAATCTTGATACCAGTACGTCACTAAGAGTCATCAAGTGGAGGTTACTGAGTTAGTCTTTCCCCAAAATTCTAGGTCATAATGTTTGTCTTGTTAGGTTGTCTCTAGCCTATTTTGTCTCACATGGGTATATGTGGAAAATGTATATTATTTGTAAATATGTTGTAAGTGAAATTCCAAGTGTCATTAGTGGAATGTGAATAGTCACTATGTAATGTAAAGAGTTATTTGTAAAGAAGTTGAAGAGTCATGAGGGTAGTCAAAGAGTTAAAGGGGAATGTAAAGGGTCACCCCACCCTTTGTTATAAATAGAACCTCATAACTCATAGAAGGGGCTTTTGGGAGCCAAGCTTTTGGCTAGGCTTAGGCTTAGAGGAGGCTTTGGAGTATTGTGACGAGCCTTGGCTTCTCCATAGCGTAGAGCGAGTATACTTATTTGGAGGAGCAAGCGTTCATGATTGTAATGTTCCACTATTGGGGCTAGTGGTTGTCAATGGTGTATGTATGGATGGAACTTTCACTTAATAATAATATAACTAAACCAGCATGTTTTCATGCATATGTTGTTATTGTAGTTGGACTATTCTGGTTACTTTAGCAATGTATGTTGTTTACCTTATGCATTTTCTTATGAACTATTTTGTTTGCAGTTGTATGAATCTTGTTGAATGCATGTTGTTGGATTAACATGTCATATTGTTTTGTGGACTATTCCACATTACAACTTGTGATGTCATTCCTCTCATGTGTTGCTTTCAGATTGCGTACTATTACAACCTTCTAAGGGATGCACTTCCTTTTCCCCTCTATGTGTTAGAACCCCCATGCATCTCACTTGACTTGCTCCAAGGTCACACACTTGCTTTCGAAAAAATTCATCATACTTATCTCTGCGCACTACCGCAATCAAGGAACTATATTACCACCCACTACTGGGACTCCTATTCCAGACGGTCTGAGGTCTAGTTGGGACTTCTTACCATGGAGATCCCCTTGAATGTTGGCGGGTCCAACACCGTCAACATAACTATAAAATTATAAGCGAAATATTTTTAAACATATTTTTTCATAGTGGATTGTAATATTAACATTAATTAGTGAGAATGTGATTATTGATATTTTATACTGCTTTTAATTAAAACTAACCAAATATGTATAATTTTTTATGTTTTTATTATAACCAATATTTTTTTATTTAAAGTATTTTTTAAAGACACGTGTCAACTCCAAGTTGAGCAATGTCGTAATTACACATCGTTCCATTGTAAAATGACCTCTCGACTCAATTAAATTATTAAAAAATAAATTAAATTCTAAGAGCATATAATATAATGTTTTTCATTTATTTAAGGAGTTGTCTATGGAGGCCACAATTTTCCGAGGATGGTGAAATTCTCCCTAGAATCCAGCGATTTTTTTTCAAAAAATCTAATCCTAGGAGTGCTTGAATCATTTTTTTAATGGTGGACATGGATTCAGCACTATCAAGAACCCCTAGGACGCCCAAAATCCCAAAGCTTGACAGCTATAACCTGTATTTCCAAAAAAAATTGCCAGATTTTTCCAAAATAATGCCTGTGATTTCCATTATTTTTCAGGCAAAATTATGGCATTATTAGACTACAAATTTATTTAATATAATTATTAAATTAATTTACATACATTATTCTAGCGAAATTGTGGCTTCATTAGACTGCAACTTTATTTAATATAATTATTAAATTAGTGTGCATACAAATTATGAAGTCACAAATAACATAATGTAAATATATAAATTTATTAGAAAAATAGATGTGTTAAAAATATAATTTTATTGAGTAAAATTTAACAAAAAGTGGTATAGGAAATTATCAAGAAAAAAAATAACACTCTGGCAATTCCTTCAGAGAAAACATCATATCCACACATGACATATGCGAGGACTAGGATTAAACGCAAAGCAACTCTCTGACACGAATTAAATACGGTTTATAATTGTGCATCGATACAACCCCACACGGAATTTAATACCATATGGCTGGGTTGTAATTGATTGCCATGTGGGCACCTCCAGGCTTTAAAATTGACGCCCGTTTACCCGTTTTCTTGTTTTTACCCGTAAAATATAGTTAATTCTGAAATAAACACGTCAAAAGTAACTTGCAAATAATTTTGAAAAATGTCAAAATGACGAGCATATTAAAAAATGAGAAGTTTCAAATTATATATATATATATATATATATATATATATATATATATATATATATATATCTATATATATATATATATATATATATATATATATATATATATCAGGCTAGCACTGAGATATGTCGAGTCGCAAGTATTCAAGATCTTCCTAAAACCTTCAAACCCCCAAAAAATCCAGAGCTCAAGACATCTAATAGAGTACTCCCACATAAATGATAAAATCTCCGGTGATCAATGCCATCAATGAAGACACCGACCCATACTAGGAAGTAGGTAAATTCAAATTAACAACCACCACCAATGAAAACAACAAAAGTTGCACCAATACCACCATCAGAAACTTCGTCAGCCAATACCCATTGTCGATACATCAAAATATCACCCTCATATGAAATGTAACAAGAACCAGGGACGAGTTTTGAATGCTATGCATCACAAGTTGGCTAAATGATGCAGCCCAGGCCACTCCCAGGCCACTATTACCAGGATCTCCAACAATCAAGCATATAAAGCTTGATTCATGGCTTGTAATCTCATAACTAAACCCATGCTTGAATTAATTACACACTGCCATCATAAGCATGCTCGGTTAACGTACCTTCCTCTTTCTGATTTTCTTTTGAAGAACCCTAAGAATTACGCACACAATAAACATGTGCCTTCAGGCTATATATGCCACATAAAATTATCATATATAGGCTCAGTCGTACGGACTGGTGCCCAAATACATCCGCTTGCACTGGTTCAGTTGATACCGATAATGATCTTCTTACATACCTCGGTTGTGCCTTGGTATGGCGCTGGCCTTGTATCAATCGCCAACCACAAACGGACCGGTGTCTATTATATCGATTCTAATCCTCGAACTCCCCGCAGCAAACTCCGCATGACAGTCCAGACACATGCGCTATTATCAAATCGAGCCCAGTTTTCTTCTTATAAACAGTGGTTCATTCTTCTCCCTTCAGCTATTCGGTAGTCTACCTCTGTCTGACGGTCCTTGCGGTCCATATATGTTACAACACTTAAATCGAACCGCGTCTTAAATTATAGAACTCACCATTAAATATATATATGATGCAGTTGGTGAGTGTATATGTCAATTGTCCAACGATGATCCCTTCGCAATCGATCAACATATGCACATATAAACCACAGCTATGTTGTGTACCTCCGAGTCCATACCTCGGCCTCCGTTAAGATATAGCTCGCCTGTCAGAAATATTTGATGCTTATAAATATCCCTGCATCCTCTTTACCATTGCATTAGTTCAATACTAAAACTTCAGTTGATTATTACACCTACGAACATAATGCGCATACCACTTATGCCCGAAAGGCACGCCCTTCATATGGAGTAACAACTATACCTTCGCCTTTTGCCCAGGTTTAGTGCATATATATGCGGATAAAGCCGAAGCATGATAATGACGCGGAGTGCCTCACTACCAAGAAACACCCGCATTATTCCATACACACCAATTCATTAAGCGTGGGAAAACATTATCCACAGTTCAATCAAAATAAAGGATTGACATCTGATTTTAATGGACCCGAATTAGAATGCATAGTCAAATAGTAGACGGAGGAGTAAAAGACCATTCATGCTATCTCAGAATTCGTTAAGGCAAACATGTTCATACACGACTGAATTCCACATATTCATATTTACATAAAAACAAGCATTCATACATAACTTTACATTCATGGCCAAATATACAATCTATGGCCCTTTTACAAACTGCCCGAAGGCTCCCAAGGAGAATCCTTCCTCACTTCTCACACTCACTCTTCACCTTCCCTCTTGCTCAATGCCTTGGAGGCCTCTTAATTTATTAACTTAGCATGATCTAAAAATCCTAACTAAAGCTCATGCAATGCATACATATGGAAAAAGCATATTTTTAGCTTTATTCTGTCTTTTTCCTATTCTAAAATAGAAAAGCTATCCTTATCACTTAATGATCCACATCCACTCCTTTATGCCTAAAAGCTCTCCTAATGCATGACCCCTACGTCTATTATTTACAATAATTTCCTTTTTGGCTAGATGCTCCCGCATCATACTCCCAAGGTAGAAAAATTTCTTGATCTCCTGATCATGTGTTCAGATCTATGTTTGCCTGGATCCCATATCTTGTGTTGTAACCTTGCACTTGCCGCTACTTCTGCCTGTTGTTCTCTAGGTCTCCACACTTTATGTTGCTTTGCTCCACTAGCTGCACTCTTGCATTCTCCTGCTGTCTTCCTATTGCTGTTTCTGCTACTTCTCTTCTTTGCTGCTGTCTTTTTCTGAGATACTTTCAGCATGATTCTTCTGATTAATTCAATTTCCTTGTCCAATAAATCTTCAAGCTGCTGATTTCTTGCGTCTATGCTGGTCTCTGTTCTGACTGCCACCCGATCATCCACCCCTTCTTGTCTTCTGGAACAGAGAACTTCTTTTCCCTTCAATTCAGTGTTCGGCTGAGTCAAATGTTTCTCAGCACCGGCAACAATTCCTGCATTCACAAAACACATGTTAAAATTAAAATCACAAGGCATCAGTGCCTTACTTCCCTCTGCCAGTATCTCAGTATGCTATTTCATCCCAATCAGCACATCAGTATGCTGATTTGCCTTCACCATGAGACTGTTAGCTAGTCCTTCCTTCTTACCATCTTCAGCTTTATGATCGTCATTCATAAAGATTCTCTTCCCTTGTTTCTCCATCCAATAAGTCCTTTGTCTCTCCAATTCTCTTCTTTGGAGATCTATTTTCCTATACAATTCAACAACTTCATTAGGAGTAGACCTTGGAAATTTCACATGATTTTCTATACCTCCGCTAGTTTTCGACCAATCATCAGCTGGTACTTCTCTTTCTGCATCAACATACAAGGGAAGCTCCTTCTTCTCCATCTGCTTCTGAGATCTTGCTAACTCGTTATCGATCTGAACAACTTTCAGGTTCAACTCTTCTTGCACAAACTCTAAAGTTTGTTTATCTTCCTGTTCTGTACCTCCAAACATGCGCAACTCATTAGTTTTTAAATCACAAGACTTTTCAGTCTTGACTGCTTCCTTCAACATTTTCCTCTTAATATATCTGCATGCGGGATTTTCAAACTCCAACTCTGGTGCAAGAACTCTAAGTCCCTTTTTCAACAAGGCAATCATAATTTGCTTCAACCTTCTCTGCAACTGTCGCCAAATCACTCTCTTTCCCTTCAGTGGAAAGATCCATTTTCCTTTCTGATTTTTATGCTCTTGTAGCCATTCTTCTAGTACCTGCAATTGTACCTTCATTACTTCAATCTTTCTTTCTCGAACTCCTGCAGTCATCCCATCAGCTAATTGTCTTTCACTTGCAAACATCCACAAATTGTCAGATTTAAAATCATATGACCCTTTGGTCTTACTTGAAGTTTCAGTCTTCAAGCCTTCATCATCACTATCTCCCAAAAATTCTCCTTGTTCTGGTTCACAAATGTATTCTTCAACTTCCTCTTCCATTGGACTTGTCTTCTTGCCATTTACCTTGGCATCCTCTTTCTTATGTCCTCTACTGTGGCTTTTTCTTGAACCTCTGTTATGCCTATCAGTAGTCATCTTCCCCTTCGCCATGAGTTCCTCGCCTATGCGTTGCATGAAGCCTCTGCCACAACAAGCTCTCTTGCTGCCGTTTACCTCACCAATCCTTCCCTCCGGATCTGGTCTTTTGGTAATCATTGGTCCTCTGCTGGAACCTTTTGAGCATTCTCCACTGCTCTTTCAGGCTTCTCTCCTCTGCAACTTCCCTCAACCTCTGTTGATTCTTCTTTGCAACAAGCCTTTGCAACAGCTAATCTTCCTGGCTCAATCTTACCTCACTAAGCTCCCCTCACTTAGTCTTTTGGTAAGCACGGTCCTTTGTCTGGAACCTTCTCCTGAGCAACACCTTTGCTCCCTCTAGGCTTCTGCAATCTTCTTCTCTCTTCTGAGAACACTTCAGTTGTCCTGTTTATCCAATTCCTTATTGGATTCTTCAGGTTCACTGCCACTTTTCTCTACAACCATAAACTTGAATTACAAATTTCAAGTCAGAAAAATAATCTCACCTCTTAAGATATTACATGATCTTGTCCTCCCTTTTCTTCTGCAATCCTGTTCACTTGTGTAGTTGGCACATCAAATTTAAAAACCATTCAACACACTTCAGTTCTAAAAAAAAAACAAACATCTTCAGTTGAGCATTCTAGCTCTGATACCACCTGATGCAGCCCAGGCCACTCCTAGGCCACTATTACCAAGATCTCCAACAATCAAGCATATAAAGCTTGATTCATGGCTTGTAATCTCATGACTAAACCCATGCTTGAATTAATTACACACTGCCATCAGAAGCATGCTCGGTTAACATACCTTCCTCTTTTTGATTTTCTTTTGAAGAACCCTAAGAATTACGCACACAATAAACATGTGCCTTCAGGCTATATACGCCACATAAAATTATCATATATAGGCTCAGTCCTACGGACTGGTGCCCAAATACATCTGCCTGCGCTGGTTCAGTTGATACCGATAATGATCTTCTTACATAGCTCGGTTGTGCCTTGGTATGGCGCTAGCGTTGTATCAATCGCCAACCACAAATGGACCGGTGTCTATTATATCGATTCTAATCCTCGAACTCCCCGCAGCAAACTCCGCATGACAGTCCAGACACATGCGCTATTATCAAATCGAGCCCAGTTTTCTTCTTATAAATAGTGGTTCATTCTTCTCCCTTCAGCTATTCGGTAGTCTACCTCTGTCTGACGGTCCTTGCGGTCCATATATGTTACAGCACTTAAATCGAACCGCGTCTTAAATTATAGAACTCACCATTAAATATATATATGATGCAGTTGGTGTATGTATATGGCAATTGTTCGACGATGATCCCTTCACAATCGATCAACATATGCACATATAAACCACAGCTATGTTGTGTACCTCCGAGTCCATACCTCGGCCTCTGTTAAGATATAGCTCGCCTGTCAGAAATCTTTGATGCTTATAAATATCCCTGCATCCTCTTTACCATTGCATTAGTTCAATACTAAAACTTCAGTTGATTATTACACCTACGCACATAATGTGCATACCACTTACGCCCGAAAGGCACGCCCTTCATATGGAGTAACAGCTATACCTTCGCCTTTTGCCCAGGTTTAGTGCATATATATGCGGATAAAGCCGAAGCATGATAATGACGCAGAGCGCCTCACTACCAAGAAACACCCGCATTATTCCATACACACCAGTTCATTAAGCGTGGGAAAACAATATCCGCAGTTCAATCAAAACAAAGGATTGACATCTGATTTTAATGGACTCGAATTAGAATGCACAGTCAAATAGTAGACGGAGGAGTAAAAGACCATTCATGCTATCTCAGAATTCATTAAGGCAAACATGTTCATACACGACTGAATTCCACATATTCATATTTACATAAAAACAAGCATTCATACTGAACTTTACATTCATGGCCAGATATACAATCTATGGCCCTTTTACAAACTGCCCGAAGGCTCCCAAGGAGAATCCTTCCTCACTTCTCACACTCACTCTTCACCTTCCCTCTTGCTCAATGCCTTGGAGGCCTCTTAATTTATTAACTTAGCATGATCTAAAAATCCTAACTAAAGCTCATGCAATGCATACATATGGCAAAAGCATCTTTTTAGCTTTATTTTGTCTTTTTCCTATTCTAAAATAGAAAAGCTATCCTTATCACTTAATGATCCACATCCACTCCTTTATGCCTAAAAGCTCTCCTAATGCATGACCCCTATGTCTATTATTTACAATAATTTCCTTTTTGGCTAGATGCTCCCACATCACTAAAGATCCTAAACATAAGAATACAAATAGTTGGAGTGCTTCGTTCTTCATGCTTACAAGGTTCAATGGTTGAATAAATTGAAGTGTGAGATAAAACCGTGGAGCATGAAAAATGGTGTCAGTGGGTTCAATGGTTTACAACGCTCTGTAAGCATGAAGAAGGGATGTTCTTCTCGTTACTATGATCAATGAATGAATATGTTGTGGGCGTTGATATTTTAGATAGAGCCATTGGTGTTTGCAAAATGTGAGCCCCTGTTGGTGTCAAGTTTGTATGTTGTTGCTACGAAATCCACATAAATCATTGGTGTGTTTCTAGCTCCTTTCGATGCAGGTTGTAAAATGTAGGCGCCTCGGGACCAAGGCAACCTTAGTGTGGACAACGAAAGTATCTGAGGGGCACTCCACTTGGTCTCATTGTGTAACCGGACTGAAAATCCTTATAAAGGTTTATCCTTTCTCCTTGCTTTTATTTGAATGGAGGAGACATAAATAACTTGACTTCAGGTGTCAGTTCTGCCTATAATATGAATTTGGAGGTAGGAATCACTTTCTTTTAGATGCGGGGCGTAGCGGAGAAGGAAAGGTTGAGGTTTGTTAGAGGGTTACATTGTTGAGAGCAGAGTGCTTATCTTGTGTTACATGTACATGAGAAACAAGTTCGATTCTTCTAGTGGAAGTGCGGGCCAAACTTTTGACCTCAGGGCAAACACAGAGGGCCCAAATGGAGAGCTGGTTAGTATACTACGATTGTTTAGATTACTTTCCTTTTTACTTTGAAATCAATTATTTCGTTGTTATTTTGTGATTACTTTACCTTTGTCATTTCAATGATCTTATTGAATTTAAGGGCATGGCTTGGCATTGTAGCATTGAGTTAGTTGACTGTCATTTAAAGGTTCTGAATTGCTTTATTTATTTCTCTAGTTTGGCATATATATATATATATATATATATATATATATATATATATATATAGATATATATATATATTCCTTATGTTACCCTAGTTTGTGACTGGTATTATGTGCATTATGTCCAATTGTGAAGGTTAATTTATTTTGTCAATTAAAGTGGGAGCCGCTTAAACTTTTTTATTTTTAATTAAAAAAAAAAAATTGCCAAAATATTAAGATGATCGTAGTGTGTTATATTTTCTTTTTTAATTTAATTTAAATCAGAGTAAAAGTGTCCTAAGATTCCAAGTAATTAAAATCAAATTTGCGGAAATGAGAAACAAATAATTCTGAAGTACTCAAACTCACCTCTATTTGTCTGCAACAATGTCAAACTTAATTTATTCACTTCTATTCGTATGCAACAATGTCAAACTTAATTTATTCTGGCGAATTAAATGAATTTTTTGGACAAACAAGCCTCGACTCTTTACTTTAGATCTTGTCAGACATGAATTTTGCATTTAATTAGACAACTAAAACTCCAGTTGCGAGTTCATTTCAAAGTTCATTCTCATGTCCCAAATTACTCATGTTTTTCATCAAACGATACACGACCCTTTATTTCATGTATTCGCTTCAGAAATTTTGCATTTAATTAAAAATTGAAGCTCTCGTTGGTGGTTACTGTGTGTGGAGTCCAAGATATGATCGTTGTATTAAATCATCTTCTTTTGATTGTTTTACCCTTTGAATAGTATATTTATCTTACCATAAAATCAAAACGTGAATTTTCAGTCTTACGATTCCCACATTTATGCATCAATATGGCATTTTTAATCCTAAATTTCATCGTTAACTACATGATTGTCTTAACTGAAAGACCAATACATACAGTTGAGGATTCCCAAGGTGAAGTCCCACAAATCTTAAATAGATGTGAATACCAATGATCATTGTTTAGCATGAAGTATTGTGTTAATCAGCCCACTTTGCACTCATCAATTACAATAAATAAATGTAGAGTTTACTTCATCCTCCTAAATCCATGACAGAGAAAACATATTAGTATTAAAAGTATTTGTCAAGATGCTTTAAGAAATTTCTTTGTAGATAATTCTATTGGCAAGAAAAAATTAAACATTTATGAATCAGACACAACAATCTGCCAAGAGGCTCCTATAATGATATAATTGATTATTGCTCTTGATTTTGGATTTCTACCAAACTATGTTAACCTATATCTTAGTAACCATTGGTTAATGTTGATGTTTTTGGATTTTAACATATTTATGTTAGTGGAAACTTTCAATATTTGTCAATACTAAACAAAATGCCACCTATATATATAGAGTTGTGTTTAATTGTTTATTGAAAATTTTTGTATTTGTCATTAAGTGTTAAATAAAAATGATGATTTTTTATTGATTATGTTTTATATGAAAAATATTCTGCAGAGTAAAAGTAAATATTAAAAGTCTTTTTTTTGCTTGAGCAAGAGTCATTCCTTCTATATCATTAAATCAAACATAATTTACAATATGTAAATGTTCCACCACACTATGTGGTCTAAAGAAAAATATGGAGCTTTCCTACAGAATCAAAGCTGTTAAGCCTCAAAAAGTGCCCGCCAAACATTTTGGAGTGCAAAAAAGAAAGGCAACGGGAGTCGCAGGGCCTAAGAACCCTCCCCACAATTACCCGTGCCATCAAACCCCTAACCTGCCTATTAATTGCTGCTGTTCATTTTTCTTCTTAAATCTAATGGTGGAGATACACATCACACCATGAAAAAGCACGATTTTAAACCCTCCGACCCCACCGAACCAATCTCTCTATCCTGATCGTTGATCCTTCTCACTAGATCAGACAGCTGAGCAGCAAATTGCACGACTGAAGTCATCAGAATTTAATGTGTGATGAGGGTGGTAATCAGACCCGACCCTTATCCATGTGTCAAGATCTTTATGGCATCGCTGCCAAAAAATCAAAACCACCTTCGGCTTGAAAGTGGTGCGAGCACTCCAAGACCACTCGTAAAGTGGTTTTTTCTCCCAGTGCTGGAAAAAAGGAGGAATGTTGCGGCCAAAATAGGGCCGTCGATTATTGTTGTTCACCTTTCTCCTAACTGAGAAAACGATGCTCCACACGCCTAGGAAATTCAGGGTTATAGTAACCAAAGCAGAATAGGCCGACCCTAGCCATTCTTCCATTGTAGATCTGTCTGCCCAAAAAAGAGAATCCTGTAGAAATCTGTTCATTGCGTATTGGGTTCTTTAGTTTTGTTCTGATACACATTTTTATCCTCTTTCGCCTATTTATGGCAAAGATCTTTTAGGTTACTCTGTGCCATTTCTAGCCAACCCATCGAAATTCTGTTGTCCTTACAGTTGACACCTTGGTTGGCAAGAATGTCGGCCAATTTGTTGGCCTTTCTGTGCACATGGATGAAGCTAAGTGTGCATAGTTCCTGAAGATGCTCCTATATTTTATGAAGAACCCTTATTAGCCTCCAGTGTTTTGTAACTTTTTCTGGTCCTAATCCATGACTAATTCTCTTGGCCGCTTTGATGATTAACTCTGAGACAGCTTCTATTATCACATTATGGCAGTTGTCCCGTTTCAAGAATTCTAAGAATTGTTCCAATGCCATTAATTTCGCCATATTGTTGGTGGTTTTTCCTAAATGACAATGGAAGAGGGAGATGATGCTTCCAGTTTTGTCCCGTAGAACTCCTCCAAAGCCAGCCAATCTCGGGTTGCCTTTTGAAACTCCATCAATGTTATACTTAAAAAAACTGGCCGAGGGTGGATTTCAGAAGTCTTTACTCGTATCCCTCATGATTATTTTCCTTTCTAGACCTTGAGGAACAAACCCCTACATGTCTAACTGCCTGAGAATTCTCAAATCAGTTTTCGAGTGAGGATTTTTGGGGAGTTCCCTAATTGTGGTGCCAACTATTTCTTTAAGCTGTTTCAAGATCTGCTCAAACAAGCAAAGCTAAGAATTCTTCTTCTTTGAAAATTCTTTTGTTTCTTTCTTTCCACACATTCCATATGATGAAACCTGGCAGAAGAGCCCAGGCAGAGTTAAGAACTTCATAATCCGAAAAATTAATCCTCTAATTATTTAAGGTGTTAGTAATACTCTCTTTGTCTCTATTAGACTGATTGAATATGGTGGCAAAAATATCCCATAACCTTGAGGTGAAAGTGCATCTATTGAGAAGATGTTCTAATTTCTCTTCTTGGGCTTCACAGAGCTGGCATCTGGAAGGTCCCAGCATGCCTGTCTTTCTAATATTGTCCCAAGTTAAGATTTTCCTGTGGTGAACCAACCACATGAAGAGTTTGATCTTCATCCAGTCTTTGTGCCTCCATAGCTTTTGCCAGGTTCTATCTGGAGCCGAGGAATCCAGCCCAAGGAGAACACCTTTTGCTTCCTTAATATTAAAATTTCCCTCTTTGTTGTTACCCCATCTTAGTTGATTCTGTCCTTCCATAACTAAAATCATCTTTTGATCCAACATCCTCTTTAGAGTCTCCACTCTACTGCTAAGGATTATGTCCTCTCTGCCATCTATCTTTCTCCATATTCTCCATTTTCCTATATTGTGAGCTGGCTCCCAAAAGTCCTTAACCTTTACTAAACCTTGGTTGTTTGTCTCATTCTTGAGGCCCAAAAATTCCTCTTTCAATAGTGTTGGTTCTTGTTGCCATTTATCCTCCCAGAAGAGTGCCAGATCTCCATCTCTGATTTCCCAGAAGCTATTTTTTTGAACCACCTCTCTGTTCTCCCAAGCCTTGTTCCATATGGGAGAGCCTTTCAAGTTTACAAACATTATTATTAGCTTAGAAGGATGCCAGGAGCTGGCATATTTTTCCTTCTAGAAACTAGCCCATTAAGCCTTAGGATCCTTAACCCATCGCCACCAGAGTTTGGCCCCAAGAACCTTACTGAGAATCTCTAGATCATCCAATACTAGTCCTCGTTGGTTCTTGGGTTTACAGATCTTCTCCCATGAGACTAAAGCCCATTTTCTCCTAGTTTCCTCCTTGCCCCAAAGAAAATCTCTTTGGATATTTCTAAATTGTTGTAAGACTCCTTTTGGAGCTGGGAGAGCTGATAGCATAAAGACTGGGATAGCTTGGAGCACTGCCTTTGTAAGAACCAGTCTGCCAGCCAGATTTAAAGATCTGATTGTCCAATTCCTGACCTTATCTTGCATCTTGATAGTTAACGGTTCCCAAATACTCTTGTGCAAAGGTTTAGCTGTAAGAGGAACTCCCAAATACCTAGAGGGGAGGGATTCTCTTTGAAAGCCAAGAATTCTAGAGACATTTCTCTGAATGGCTATATGGGTGTTAAAGAAGAAAATTTTTGATTTGGAAAGATTGACTTCCATACCTGTTGCCTTAGCAAAGTCATTCAAAATTTGTTTGTAAGCAAGCGCTTCCTTGACTGTGGGAATTCCCTGTAACATGGTATCATCAACAAATTGTTGATGAGTCAGAGCTTGACCATTCTCCGATAGTTGGAGTCCTTGAATTTTGCCTGTTACTTTAGCATGCTTGATGGACCACCCTAGCCCTTCCATCATAAGGATGAAGAGAAAAGGAGAGAGTGGATCACCTTGTCTGAGTCCTCTAGAAGGAAGAAAAATTTCAGAGGGAGAACCATTAACTAAAATTGAAAAGCTGGAGGAGGTCACCAGGGCCATGACCCATCTGACCCAATTATGATCAAAACCAAACGCAATAAGTACTCTCTTGATATATGTCCAGTTCACTTTATCATATGCTTTGGCTATGTCCAATTGCATTATCATACCTGCTTTCCTTTTACTAATTAATGAGTGAACCACCTCGTGAGCTTGAATGATGTTATCTAGTATTTGTCTACCCTCCACATAACCAGATTGTTCCCCCGAAACTAGCGTAGGCAACAAAGGTTTGAGTCTATTGGCCACTACCTTGGAAATTATCTTGTAAACCACATTGCATAAAGCGATGGGCCTATACCTCTCTGGCGTTTGAGCATTATCCTGTTTTGGAATTAGGGCGATGAAGGAGGTATTGAGAGCCTTCAAAATAGTTCTGTTCAGCCTGGAATCTTCCACAACCCTTAGAATATCCTTTTTGACAATATTCCAGCAAACTTTGAAGAAATCCACATTGAATCCATCTGGACCTGGAGCTTTGCCATTTTTCATTTCCTTGAGAACCTCACTGACCTCCTTTTTGGTTACAGGTCTGTTGAGATTACAATTATCCTCTCTGGAAACCAACTTAGGGATGTGCTTAGTGATGTCCTTGATGAACGGTTCCCTTACTAAAATGTTTTCCTGGGCAATACCTCGGAAGTGCCTGACTAACACTGCTTCTATCTCCTCATGGGATTGATGTATCTGCCCATTCTCATCCTTGATCGCAGAGATCCTGTTGTGAGCCCTATTTGCAATGGTGGATTTATGGAAAAATTTAGTGTTGCGCTCTCCTTCTTTTAGCCATTGAACTCTTGATTTTTGTTTCCAAAAAATTTCCTCTTGTTTACACAACTTTTCCCATTCTTGATGATGTTTCTCTACTTGCTCATTTTTGTTCTTATCAAAGCCCTCCTTGATCAAAGCTTGATTGAGCTCCAGCATTTTATTTTCTACCGATTTCTTACCTGCAAAGATATTTCCAAATTCATTCTTGTTCCAATCTTTTAGCTTCCTCTTGATGTGCTTTAATCTTTTGTGAAGCAGGAACATTGTTGATCCTTGAATCTGCAAATCTTCCGCCCACCATTTTTCAATGTTGTTGATGAATTCTGGGTGTGAAAGCCAAATATTTTCAAATCTGAAAGGTCGGTTTCTAGGGGTGCCTATGCCCTTGATCTCCATTTGAACCGGCCAGTGATCTAAACCTCCAAAAGGGAGAATTCTTGCTATTATTTCCTTGTCTATAAGCATGAGATCCTCAGAGATCATGAATCTATCTAACTTGGAGGCTACCTGGGAATCCCCTCCTCTTTTATTATTCCAAGTGCAGAGGCCATTGTTTGTCTCAATATCAACAAGCTTCATGTTCTCAGAAAAGGATTGGAAGGCTGAGGAATCTTTGTTTAGAGCTCTTGTGCCCCCTTTTTTCTCTAAGAGAGATCTGATCATATTGAAGTCCCCTCCTATGACCCAAGGTAAACCTGCATGCCTGACCCTGAGATCCACCAAGGAGTCAATAAACCTGATTTTGTCATCTAACCTTTGAGGGCCATAAACATTCATGACTAGATAAGTATTTTTATCCCCTACAGGCTGTATGACCACTGATAAATAATTCCTTGATGCCTCCACATCAATTATTCCAATTTTTTGTGGATTCTAGAGAGTGAGGATACCCCCTGCTATATTTTTAGCTTTAACTTCTAGAAATTCAAATCTGCCGAGCCATTTACTATGTATTTTTCTTAACTTTTTAATGGAGCATTTCGTTTCTTGGACAAAAATTATGTCTAGAGCTGCCTGTTTCATTCTCTTATTCATCATTCTCTGTTTTCTTTTGCTACCTAGACCTCTAATATTCCAAGTTGTGAACTTCATAATTAAAGATTGGTAAAGGAGTAACTAGTTAGATCTTTCATCTTACCTGAGTCTATCATAAGCTTCCCACATTCCATCAGTAGCTCGTTCTGTTTTTTCCTGCCTCTTTTTTTTCCTGGATTTCTTGGTGCTAACCCCGGAGTCATTTTTACTACTTTCACCCCTTCATTACTTTGTCTTTCAATGTTGTTTACTTCCTCCTAGCCCTTTGCCTGAGTTTTCCATAAGAATAATTGTTGTATTCGATTGAACTCTTCTTGTGGTAGTGATTCTACCCCACTAGTAGTTCCCTGATTCAAGAACCCTTCTAGATCCAGGTTTTCTCTTTCAAGAATCTCCTGAAGCTCATTGTCCTCTATTTCCATCTCACTCTGGGTCATTTCCTGATCCATTTCCAGTTCTGAATCACTCAACATGATCCCTTTCTATTTTTCGTGTTCCTGTGTTTGATCATTACCTTCTTCCTTCTCCTTCTTCTCAAAACCTTCATTCATTATTTGATCTTCTACTGCTATTTCTTCATCCTCTTCAAGTACTTGGAACTGATTCTGACTAGCCTTTTGTCCTTCAGCCTGGTGTTGCTTTGGCCCTTTTTTGCCACTTTTTCCTTTATGAGCTACTTTGTGAAAGTTGTCTGTGTCTTTCAAAGTATTAGTTTTGTGTTTGTTTTCTGCTTTACTGAGAGGGCAGTCTCTTAGAAGGTGCCCATGTTCATGGCATCTGCGACATCTAAAAGGGATATGCTCATAGTCTACTGTCTGCACCCAATCCTCATCAAAAACCTCCAAGATGATCTCATCCGGAAGAGCTCCTAATAGATCCATTTCCACACAGATCCTTGCAAAGGAGGTATATTTTCCCCTCCTTGTGGCTTCAGAAACTTTGACAAACCATCCTAATTTATTGCCTATGGCAGCTAGCGATTCTGTTTGCCAATAATCCAGAGGTAGAGAATAGAGTCTTACCCAAACCAGGACTGAAGTAAAAGTTTCCCTCTCCAGAACGAAATTCATCATCCAAGGTCTCATGTAGAGCCCTGCTGCTGCATAGAAGTATGGGCCGCCTTCAAACACTCTGTCTTTATCTTCAATGTTAGTGAACACCACAGTGAAGAAACCCTTGGACCCCAGATGAAGATCAATGCTTCCTTTGGGCTTCCAGTGGTATTTGATCCATGTTTATAAATCTTTTTCAGTGGGTCATAAACCCATGAATTTTCATATGATTGCATATGCCCGCATGCGATCCCTATGCGCCTGCAATGCTGGATCATTTAAGACTACTCTAGGAGTTATTTCTGCCTTGGGTGTACAAGGGCCCTTCTGATTTTTGTCTGTTGATCCCCGTTTTTTGTTGTTTTCCTCCTTGTCTTTTGTGCCCTCATTCTCCTTCGATTTGGTGCCTTCAGTTTCATCCTCCCTATTTCTTCGTCCTTCCTTAGCATTACCTCTGCCTTTATCCGGGGGATTCTTGCCCTTGCAAGCCACCGCCTCCTTATAGGAGGGAGTGGAGCTCCCTCCTCTGTGCCCATCCATGGTGAGAAATTCCTCAGTAACCTGCAACCCTAGTCGCCATTGTTTCGCCTCCCGCTCCTCTCATTCTAAATTCAATTCGTGGAAGTTCTCATGTTGACATCAAAAAGTAAATATTAAAAGTCATGTGAAGTACAATTTAAAAGTAAAATTGTCATTAAAAAATTCTCCAGGGGACCATCAAATTTAACCCCTGGGCACCTCCATTCACTAGCTTTTGGAATTATTCGATGTGTTTTGATTTTCTGCTTGCATTTCGTTTCCTTTTGTCAATTATTTCATGATTTCATTTAACGTGGCAACCTTACTGCCTGACCAGTCTCCACTTGAAGTACAAAAGTAAAAGGTAGATTCCATCCATTATAGATAAAGGTGAGGACTCATCAACATAGTGTTCGTAATTATCGAGGTGATAATTTTCTCTGGTATATTTTTTTGGGCTAGAATTTAATAATTTTGGATTGCAAATTTTTAAATTTTTAGTGTTTTAATTACATTTTTAACACTGAAATGGATTCAATGTCATTAAAAATCACAGGACAGTATAAATTCCACAACTGGTAATGTTTTTTTTTTCTTTTCTTTTTTTCTTAATTTTAATCAGATTTAAGTTAAAAACCACCTAAAAATCCAACATTTTTTGAGCAAAAATCTAGCTTGTTTAATCTACGCAGTAACAGAAACGTATCAAACATTGTTAGATTCGATGGCTAGAAAAACAAAACTATCAAAACGCTCATAGACAAAACATTACGGAGGGTCGGACTTAGCACTGGGCGTGGTGTCGTGTCGTGTCATGCCTTTCCTTGTGGTAATCACTAAAACAATAGATATTTTAGGGTGATTTTGAGAAAATCTGGTGGAGATTTTCGAAAATGTAAGGTTTCAAGATTTTGGGTGTCTAACTTTTCACCATAAAAAATTATTTAAATACTCCCATAATGGAAGAATTTGTCAGCTGATTCTAATAAGAAATTCGCCATCCAAACAAAATTATAACCTAGCCATTTGTTATAACCAATTCCTACAATAAACCATTTTTTATAAATCATACCATTCATCTAATGTGATGATAGCTAACTGATGGAAAAATAGAGGACTACCGAATTTCTTAACGATGCAAAATTTCAATAATCTATATAACAAAAATTTATGCATATATTAATGATATAAAATGTAAATGAGCGTCACATTTTCACTATATGTATATATTTAGGCTGATAGGCCTTTCTTTTGAATCAGTTCACTTCTCATTTTTGTCTACACTTCTCCTCTCCATTTGACATCTAGCACACATTTTCACTCATAATTGGACATTTGTTTAACATCACGAAATTATCTCGAACCCAACTTGGCACACTCAGAATTTTGATTCTACTGCAGTCCGTATATGACACTTGGGATTCACGAACACTCTTGATCAACCATCGGATGGCTCAGAATGGCCAGGGAAGTTTAGGGTAACCACCCACCCCTGATCTCCTCTCCAGAACCATCATTTTCCTTACCTTCATCCGCCCCATATTTATAGGTTACGCCTCTGCGTTCAGTGTCACCTGTATTTCCTCCACATGGATTCTCTGCCTCATGCCCAACTACTTTCATTTACGTTTCCCCAATCTCCCATTTCACATCTCAATTTGCAGCATCTGTGTTTTCTCCAATGACCCCATCCCCTCCTCTCCTGCCAATCGACCCTTCAGAGTCTCAAAGAAAACTGGAACAAGATATTGCTTCCAAAGAGAAACGGGCCCAGTGGGCATTCTAGAATTCTCCAAATACCTTTGGAAAAAATAATAATTCTAATTCCATTCCCAGGCAAGAAGCGACAACACATCCTGGTAGTGTTTCTTCACAGAAAAAGTCTGCAACAAAAATCAATGGAAATAATGGATCATCGGCCATTCCAAACCATACCAGAAAGCAAATTGTGCCAAAGAGTGAGGTTTTTGGTGAGAATGATGGTTTTACAGCCCCCGAAAGAGCAGCAAGGAGCGATAGTAGCCCAAAACCCTGAAAAATCCAAAGAATGAACTAAGTGTCGTAGATACCACCGAATCAAATGGGGCAAAGTGGAAGAGGGGTTAAGAATCTAGATCCAGTAGGAGTGCCAAAGGAATGGTGGTTTTTCGTGCTATGGATGGAGATGCATCTATTGTATCAAACATAAAACTAGTGAAGAATGCCCTTTTGATTTATAATGCTTATGTTGGAATCTTGTGCAAGATGACGAAGAACACAAAGATGAACCTGGCGGCAGTAACTTCAAATGGCCTAATCTGAAATTCGGGTCGATCATGATGGAAAGAGGGTTCTGTGTCAATCGAGACAGGAGGGTAATTGGAGCACTATGCAGCGCACTCTGCAGCTCACAAGAATGTTGGCAAGCAATCCAAGCTTAATCTGAATTTAAACAAGAATGCAATACATTACAGATATAACCATAAATACAAAGATGCAACAGAAATAACACTTCATTTCATTAATATCAAATACTGAAATATGCTTACAAACAGAATGGAAATAAGACTAGCTCGGGCGATGGTAGCTTATTTTTGAGAAGAGACGTGGTGGCTACATGCCTATGAATTGCATTACAATGAGGCTCCAAGGCCTATTTATTATTGAGAAACAATGGAAAACCCTAAACATCAAGAAACCTAACCCTAGGAGATGAAGCGCCAAAACTATGGGCCTCGTTTGGGTAAATTGGTACATCAATTTCTTGGGGTCGTAACTTTGGCATACAATCTCTATTTGGCTATTATAATACCTCATTTCGAAGATCTCAAAGAGTAGGCCAAAAAAATTATTACATTTTGGGAATTTTCCTATCGCTCAGTTTTCCCTAAAAATGTCGTTTAGGGCCTCAAAATGGCTCCGAAAGTTCAAGACCCAAAAAACTGCCAAAAATAGTAAACTTAGCTACAATTAAGAAAACAAAAAAACTAAAAGAGACAGTGTTGGGGGTCCAAGTGGAATAGGAGGGTGGCCACTAATATCCACCTAGATCAGTCATCCCCCCTTAGGAAGGAATGGTCCCTATTGCATTGAGTGCCTCCATGATGTGGGGAAACTTCTGTTGAACTTGGTCCCTGGTGAGCCATTTACCTTGGTGTAGGAGTTGGCCATCTTTGACAACCCGATACAGTTGGATATTTTGTTGGCGAGTTTTCTTGACCTGTGTGTCCATAATCCAATCAGTTGTAGCATTTTCCATGCAGTATGGGTTTAACTCTGTTGGTGTGAGTTGTTCTGCAATGTTTGATGTGTCCAACAATAGTGGGAAGTATGGTCGAAGGCGGTCCACATTGAACACTGGGTGCAGGCCAAGGAATGGGGGAATGTTGAGCTCAAAAGCATTGTCTCCCATAGCCTTGGTAATGGCATAAGGACCATATCGGAGTGGTCTGAGCTTCCAATGGGCTTAGGTAAGGCGTTCTTTCTGCAAATGCAACTAGACTTTGTCACCCACCTGACACTTGTGTGGTACCTGATGTTGATCATGTCATTACTTGTACTTGGCATTTGACTTCTCCAGGATGTCATGAACCTGCTGGTGGATGTGTTGGATGTGTTCAATAAATCTCGTCACTTTATCAACCTTGGACAATACATGTGTGGATTTTGTCTGCGTAGTCGCATGAGGCATGACAACATCAATCAGACATAATGGTTGAAATCCTAGACCCACTTGAAAGGGACTACGACCAGTCAAGCTATGGAGAGCTCTATTATAACTGTGTTGTACATATGGAAGACTCTCATCCCAGGTTCGAGGATGCTTGGAGTTGTACATGCGAAGTATGTGCACTATCATCCTATTGACGACCTTCGTCTGGCCATCAGTCTAGGGATGGAAGGTAGTCGATTTGGTGAGCTTGGTGTCCAATAGTGTCCAGAGGCTTGACCAGAATGTGCTTAGGAACCTTCTATCCTGATATTATATAATGGTATGTGGGATCCCAAAATGTACCCATACTCGTTCAAAGAATAGTTTGGTAGTGCCCTCTATTATGATACTCTTCTTGCAGGCCGCCAATATATCCATCTTAGAAAACTTGTCCACAACCACAAATACAAAGTCATTACCATGCTTGGTAGAAGGGAGGTCATACATATAGTCCATGAAGATGGATTCCCACGGCTGGCTGGGAGTAGGAAGAGGAGTGTACAGGCCTTGCTTCTTGATGGTTAGCTTGGCGATGGCGCAGGCAGTGCAGGATCTGATATATTTTCCAACATCCAGTCAGAGTTTGGGCCAATAAAAGTACTTTTGTAGTACAAGCATAGTTTTCTCCTTACCAAAGTGTCATGCGACGCGACTGTAGTGTGCCTCCCAAATCATCTTGGCACGCTCACTTGAAGGAACACAAAGGTGGCCCAGGTAGCATAATAATGTGTCCTAGAGGTGGAAATCAGGAACTTGCTTGCCAACTACTAGCATTTGGTATGTCGAGGTGAACTCTGGATCATTTTTGTATAGTTGCGGCCATCCAGAGGTCTCGTGACCACAAGATTTGAGAACAATAGTCAGTGCTGCAACTGGGGGTCGGCTAAGGCAGTCTACAACATGATCGATGCTACCCTTTTTGCATTTAATGTTCAAGTGGAATTGTTGCAGATATGTAGGCCACTTCTGATGGAAATCATTCTAAAACTTCCCTTGTGTATGTATAAACTGAAGAGGTCGGTGATTGGCATGGATGATCATCTCCTTCCCCAGAATGTAGTGCTTCCATTTTCGGCAAGCCTGCATGATGGAATACATCTCTTTATCATAGGTGGGGTACTTCTAAATTGTATCGGAAAGTGTCTCACTATGATAGGCAACTGGATTCCCTTTTGGGTGAGGACTGCACTAATAACATATTCTGAGGCATCTGTCTCGATTTCAAATGGTTGTTTCTGGTCTAGCAGTGTGAGTACTGGTGCAGAGCAGAGGTGGTGCTTCAACTCAATGAATGCCTTCTATTGGGACTCGGACCAAGAAATTTTTTATTTCGCCCCACCCTTAGTAATTTGACTCAAAGGCCAAGTGATATGGCAGAATCCCAACACAAACCTCCGATAGAAATTTGCAAGTCCCAAAAAGCTTTGAAACTCTGTTAGAGTGGTTGGGGCTGGCCAATCCTGAATGACTTGGATCTTGGTCGGGTCCACATGCACGCCACGCTCATCTATGAAGTAACCCAAGTATTGGACCTGGCTCATGCCAAAGGTGCATTTCTCCAAGTTGGCACACATTTTGTGTTGTCGAAGGGTTTGAAGGACCCGTCGAATGTGTTGCAAGTGTTATTCCCAACTCTTTTTTAAGATGAGGATGTCGTCCAGATAAACCAACATGAACGAGTTGGTGAAGGGCCTTAATATGCCATCCATTAGCCTCATAAAAGTAGCAGGGGTATTTGTCAACTCGAAGGGCATAACCAACCATTCAAAAAGGCCTTCCTTGGATTCAAAGGTGGTCTTCCATACATCTGTGGGCTCTATTGGAACCTAATGATAACGAGACTTCAGATTGATCTTGCTGAAATACTTGGCTCCCTTGAGTTGGTCTAGCAGGTCATCAATCTGTGGGATTGGATACCCATTCCTAACAGTGATTTTGTTTAGTGCCTGATAATCAATGCAAAGCCTCCAGGTATCATCCTTCTTTTGTACAAGTACAATCGGGCTCCCACAAGGCGAGGAACTTGGTCGGATGCACCCTTTCTACAACAACTTCTAGATTTTCCACTTGATCTCTTCATTTTCCAAAATGGAGCGGTGATATATTGGCCCGTTGGGTAGAGGTGCTCCGGGAGTCAGGTCGATTGAATGCTTGACCTGACAATTCAAGGGTACCCCTCTGGGTGAGGAGAAGATGTCCCTGTATTCTTCCACGACCGTATCCACCTACTTCTGCTGCTTGGAGGAACCCTTCCCGGGGGCCATGGATGTGGCTACGACCCTCCCCTTACTTTGAGAGTGAATCAGAAAGAAAAAAAATTTCCCAGTCTGGGAGATGACCTTACTACATTGCTTAGCAATGATCAAAGAGATGGCAGTAGATGGTGAAGAAGAATCACAAAGCCATATAACCATATGCACTGGAAATTAACACACATAAATTGAACTGGTAAAAAAGGCAGAGAGCCATCATGTGGTCTCTCATGCTCATGTAATTCTCTTTATTCAAAAAATTTAATAATACATTTAAATACATGAGTAAGTGGTCTTAAGATAGTGCGTCTATCTTAGACTCACTTGGCTGAGACAATTTCTCAACTTACACACTAATTTAGGAGAGCTAGTTGGAGAGAATCTCTCATCCAAACTAGACTCCTTAGTTTGAGGAATTCTCATGATTTTATTTATTTAATTTAATAATTGGATTTATTATTTATTTTTAAGAGAGTGAGGCTAACATTCCCCCCTCAATGATAAATCCAAAATGAACAAAGAACCATCTTCCAAGTTCTCAAGTTGGTCCTCAAAAAACATTTGCTTGAAAAACTGCCAAAGCTAGATGTTGAAGAAACTACAATATGGAGAGACCATGAGTCAATTGCATGACTGATTCATCTATGAATGTCACTTGAAAACTCCATCATGTGCCAAGCCACAAAAGGATCCAACTTTCCTTTGATTGAAAACAACATCCGGTGTCCACTGAAACAATTTGATGAACGCCCACTGGCGTATTTGCTGATGATGATCGCCCACTAGCTGATGAAGATGCCCACTGGCTGCTTCGCTGATGTTGTCGAGACTTTCAGTCTGACAACCACTTGTCAATTTCATTGACATTTCCCCCCTTTGTCATCTGAAAGGAGAGGCAATCTTCTCCAAAATATATCTGAACTCCCCCCTGTAGGTGTAGAAGTGTTTAACTGGTGTACTCTCGCTGTCAGGCACATGAGAGTACCATCTTCAATTGATTGTTGGTTGCAAGAGTTGAGATTGAATTCTATTGTAAAACTTATACAATCGTTTTACGGTTGGCGACCATTCCCAAGGATCAATCCATGCATATTTGATCTTTAATCTGGCAGGTTGGTCTTGTTTGCAGCATTTCTCTGATGAATGATTCTTCTTGCCACAATGGTGACAAGGATGGAGATCAAAAAATTGATTTTCCAGATGACCGGTTCTTTGAAAATGAGAAAATTTTGGTGTGTCTGCAACTTGAGTTTGTGTGCATTTATGTTTGTCTGCAACTTCAATTTGTGTGCATTGACATCGGTCGGCAAGTTACTGAGAAATTGTTGAGGTGATTTGTTCAAGTAATTCGGCACTAACGAACTGAATGGGCTTTGAATAATCATGGAAATGTAAGTTGTCGTTATCTTTGACATATCCTAAGCCACGTCAATTTTGATTACTTTGAATTTCTTCCCATGGCATGATTATGGGTTTGGAAGAAAGTTGAACTGGAACAACTTCAACACTGGAAGCTGGTTGGATGAATGAAGGAAAATGATCAGCTGTCTCTGGATTGGTCAAAGACTTGGAAGCAACACGCTTCTCTTGCAACTCATTTCTCTACAGTTGCGACTCCAATTGAAGGAACTCAATCGTTTCATGTGCATGTTGAATATGCACTTGAATGTCAGCAAGAGTGGTTTTGTTGATGTGCACTATGTCTTCAGTAGTTGAGAGGATCAAATTATTAATAATAGTTAATAACTGAATGCTTTTTGCCATGTGAACTTGTTGGAACTCACGCTCGCTTTCTTTTAATACTTGTTGGATTTGTAGAACTCGCTCGCTTGATGTTTGATTGATTGTTGCATGCTCGCTTGAACTTGTTTTAACAATTGATTGTTTGAACTCACACTTGCTTTCTTTCATGCTCGCTTGATTTATCGCTTATTTCTCACTTGAAGAATAGAATACTAGAATTCACACTCGTTTGATGATGATTGCTTTGCTTGAATGTACTCACTGAATGTGATGATTTTAAAAAAGGAAGGGTGTCAAACACTATCGAAAATGCACCCAAGATACAAATGACAAGTTCAATCTTGATGACTCAGTTGAAGACTTACTTGACTTAATGTATTCACCTTAACAAGTCAAATTAGGGTGTCGATTACAACCGAAAATGCACCCAGACAATTCAGTTAAAAAATGTTTATCTGCAAGTGATACAAAAAGTGTTGATGATGTTGATGTCATCTTGGCTTGAAATGCTTGATTTGTAGCATCCTTAACTTGATGGTGTGAATTAGCTATTGTGAAATGTTGTTGCAGAATATTACTTTTATCAAGTCGATGATGTGACACTTTGTGCTTATGAACTTAATTGATTATGGGAGCTTTGATTTCAGGAGCTTGAATAAGCGTTCTTATACTTAAACTTGCTTATGTGCATGTAGTTGTTTTGTTTAAGCATAATAAAGAGAGTGTTTTACAAATTCGACTCAAATCATGCAAGCACATTCATGACACAGAGTGTACCTATGATCCCCTTATTCGATTTTGGGCAGATCTAGGACACGATCACCACAAAAAGAGATGTTTTTATTAACCTTCAATATACATCATGATGACAATGTCTTTAGTGAGGCATCTCAAGCACAGACTGAGAACTCCTTGGCGTCAAATTGTCTTCAAAAACTAGATGTTCAATGACTCAATTTCTCTCAAAGTAAAATATTACTTTGGATTACAACAATGACTTTCTCTCAAACAAAAAATCGCTTATCACTCCCAATACAAAACACTTATCGCTCCAAATACAAAATAATTTCACCTTATCACTCCACAAAATCACTTATTACTCCATTACATAAAAAATATTTTATCCACTCCTTATCTCTCCTAAAAATCACTCATTTAATTTAAAAAGTATACCTTATTTCTCCACATTTTATATCTCTCAAAAATCACACTTTATAACCTTATCACTCCACTTAAAAACAAAATATACCTCCACACTTTTAACATAAAGTAAAAGTTTTCCTTATCATAATAAGGGTCCACCTTAAACTTTAAACTAATTTTTTAAACCCTTAAAAAAAATGATTTTCCAACTTTAAACTTTACGTTATTGAAAAAAAACTTACGACCTTATTCATGCAATTGTTTTTCCTTTGACTTGGACGCAGGCCACTTCCACGTTGCAGGTCTTGTACGTTGCAAATAGATTCCACGTTGTCTGGCGATCTTCATCGATTTGTTTGATCTGCAATTAAAAAATGCATGGAAATATTGCAGGGAAAGAGCTGTCGCAAAAAGAAACATGCAAACTTGTATAAATCTTTGGGCTTTTGGGGAACGAAGTGTGCTCTGGAGTCTCCAGATTTTAGGTCGCGTTGCTGTATTTTTGCCGCATTCTATGGTGTTCCTGTTGTAGAATAACTGTAAAAACCTTTTCGAAGGCAGAGGATCTATGGCTGGAAATACAGAATTCGTCTTCCTTGGCTATTCGAGGATGCCCTTCTGCTAATATTTTTCATTTACAGAGGACAGAAATTCAAATATGACAATGTTTGCAGGAATTGTTGATACAGTAGATCAACCATTGGTTCCCCTTAATGTGGTGCTCACACCTCCATTGTCTCTTGAGGTTACATCCGGTTATGGACAAGGAGACAAGCTGCAACAAAATATCGTTACCCGGGTTTGGAACCTATTTAAATCCATGAAACCTGGTGTTGATTTAACCAGATTTCAGTTGCCCCCACAATACAGCTACTCCCACAACTTGCTTAGCAAGTGCGTTGAAGGTGAAAGTCCCGCAGAAAGGTTCAAAATGAGCAGAAAAATGTCCAGGAAAGTGCACCGAAATTAGAGTAGAGTTCGGTGCAAAATATTCTTCAGCATGAAAATAATATGTTGAGTAATTATGATAATATAAATGAAAAAGTTAGCGGTAATGTTAATGAGAGCATCGATCAAAATGTTCAGGATAATGCTAGTCAGATTCTTCTTGAAAATGTCTGTCAGATTGATGAGCATGGCAGAGAGAAAAATTTGCAGCAAAATAAACACTAGAGCGTACAAAATTTGCAGCAAAATACTTGTAACAATTCACAGCACATTTCAGAGCAAATGTTGCAAAAGAGCGAAAATGGATTAGATGTGCAGGAAAATGGCAAGCCTCCAAAGGAATTGAACCAAAACATGAGAGAATTGGTTGATCTGCTCTCGAAATTGAATCCTTTAGCCAAGGAATTTGTTCTGCTTTCTCTTGCAGTTCGTGGATCGCCTTCCGTCTTCTCTTATCCCAGTATATCTAGTAGCAGTAACAGTAGCGTTGGCAGAAATAACAATAACAGCAATAGAGGGAAAAAACCAACAACATTCAAGGAAAAACGTAGATTTGAACAGCAGAACAAGCCGAGCTCAACGAGAAGACAACATTCAGAGAACTATTTATGTCTCAGACATTGATCAGCAGGTCACGGAAGAGCAACTTGCAGCTTTGTTTATCAATTGTGGGCAGGTTGTCGATTGCCCTAATATTCTATAACTTGTTGGAAATAATACTGAGAGGGGGGGTGAATCAGTATTATTAGGTCAAATAATTTTTCATTTTCAAACTTAGATATACGCTACTTTAGATATGGAAACCAACGTATACACGCAACTATGTCTACAGCAACTAGTGTATAACCAGTAAACATAAGATTTAATTAATCCATTTGATCTTTAATTAGTGCATCAGAACTTCATTAACCATAAGAACAGTAAATAGGTGCAGTGAATAGAACAGATCATCACACATATGAACACAAGATATAAGGTGGAAACCCAATGTGGGTGAAAACCACCTGTTGCAATGCTTCTCTGTCCTCTTGTTAATAAGAAACTTCTTTTTACAATATTTCTATACTGGAGAAGTCTTATACTAGTACGCAGGCTTCTACCTACTGATGGGTACAACCTTCTCTTGTTCTCCAACTTCTCCTAGAAGGGAGCTACAACCCCCTTAGCTCTTGTACTAGCTATTGTAATAGTACGTAGGTGTTGACCTACAGAAGGCTACAACCTTCTCTTTTCTTCCAGGGACCACGTTTCATAAATTTTCAGACTGGATCCATAAATAACATCAATCAAACATCAAATGTATCTGCATCAACCAATCCCCTTTGCACCAACCAAAACTGAATCAATCAATCACTTCTCTGAATGCTATACCCAGAATATAGTAACAATAACCAGACACCAATCCTGAACCCAAAATACTGCAGCAATAAATAGAAGTAGCTAAAACATATTTTATGAGACGTACGCTACTTCAAGATGAAGAACCTACGTGCATACGCTTCTGTATTAAGGAAAACCAGCGTATACGCTGTTTTGAATTATCGAACCAGCATGTATACGCGCCTTTGCTGTGCCAAACCTGCGTACAGATCTATAAAAGATAATTTACCCTTTTCAATTATTCAAACATAATTTATACCCAGATTATCATATTTATAGATCAAGTCATGTGCCAAATATAATAGATCAAAATCACACAAAGATACTTCTATTCAAGCCTTAAGATCTTGATCTATCAATAGAACTTATCCTTCTTCTAGCGCTTAGGTTCCTCCTTGATTCAGATCTAGCTATGCACCATAACCCTAATTACCAGTATTCTAGATCTTTCTCTTCATAAGATATTCAATACATGAGTGCCTTTTCCTAATGATCTCCTTCCCCTTTTATAATCTTAGGCCTTACTCAATACCATGGTCCAAAACCACTTAGAACCAATACTTGGGACCCAATACCTACGTCCAATACTTCGGACGAGATACCATGTTCCAAAACCATAGGTCCAAATACCAAGGACTAAATACCATGGACTAAAAACAAGTTTTCCGACATGTACGTGTTTTTCCTTGCATGAAAGTGCGTGCATACGCATACGCGCCTTTGATCGGCTATCCCATGTATATACGCGACTTGGTTAAGTGGAACCTGTGTATATCTCTTTTTCCTTCATTCTGAGAGCCTGAACTGTGATCTGTCATCTGAGTGAGTTGCCATCAAGGACAACACCTGTGTCATAATGTCAAACCTATGTCATAATGCCAACAATCTCCCCCTTCGGACTTGATGGAAACCCCAAGTCACTCAAAGTCATTCTACCGCTTTGCCATCAAGGGAAAAGGGTTATTCTCCCCCTGAGTACATGCTAAAATATATGCCCTGTTGTGCTGTCCATGCTCCCCCTGACTGTAGGCAAGGTCTGCAAAAATATGTTCTACAAGAAAGAACATGACTCTATAAATGACCTTCCTATCACCAAAGACTCATACATACATCCATCTCCCAACCAAGTGGGGATATACCAATATTGACCAATCCACCCAACCAAGTGGGGATACACTAAAATTTTACACATGATAAAACAAGAACATTAAATCATCCATCCCAGGCATAGTGGGGAAACCAAAATAGGCCATTACATGACCTTGATGATAAAAGATATTTATGACATAGAAACAAAATATCTAAAACAAGACTATGATAGTCATCAATAACTATCATCAGCAGTATCTGTCAATAATTATTCAGCCTAGCAACCATGTTCTCCCTCTGCACCAAAAACAACTGTAAAATTGAACCAAGATCTTCTAAGATAATGCCAACAATGCATTATTAGAAGTATATGCTCCCCCTGAACCTGTGCCAGATGGTCTCTGTCAGACCCATATCAGACTCTTTTCATCCTGAGTTTGGCCAACTATTTGTCTTCAAACCAACATATATGTGACTGTATCCACATAAACTTTCGTATGTAAACGGATGCTCCTCATGAAACTCGCGTACAACAACTTTTCTCTTAAACAGATAAGTTTCAACATCAAGATGATGCATCAACTACTCCCAACTTCTGTCTGAGGTATTCAAATGTCTCCCTGGGTAGTGGTTTGGTGAATATATCAGCAACCTGTTCCTTGGAGGGAGCATACTCCAATTCAACCTTTTGTTCAAGCACTTGTTCTCGGAGAAAATTATATTTGATAGGTATGTGCTTGGTCTTTGAATGCATGACTAGATTCTTTGAAATATTGATTGCACTTGTATTATCACATAAAATGGAGATAGGTGGAGTACAAGTGATTTGAAAATCTTGCAAAGTTTGCATCATCCAAAGGAGTTGTGTGCAGTAAGATGCAACAGCCACATATTTTGCTTCAGTTGTAGATAAAGCAATTGAACTTTGTTTCTTGCTGAACCAAGATACTAATCTAGAACCCATAAAGAATGCACCACCACTAGTGCTTTTTATGTCATCCACGCTTCCTGCCCAATCTGCATCTGTATATGAATGAAGTGTGAGATTTGTATCTCTAGGATACCATAAGCCATAGTTTTGTGTTCCTTGAAGATATTTGAAGATCCTTTTAACCACCTCAAGGTGTGCTTCTTTTGGATTTTCCTAGAATCTTTCAACTATTATTACTGCATGCATGATGTCTGGTTGGGTACCTGTCAGATAGAGTAGACTTCCAATCATGGATCTATAGGTTGGTTGATGTGCTGCTACTGAATCATCATTTGTGGTGAGGCCGCATCCTGTTATCATAGGGGTACATACTGGTTTCGAATCTTCCATGCCATATTTCTTCAAGATCTGCTTGAGGTACTTGGTTTGTGATAGAAAGATACCGTCTTTTTTTTGTTGGACTTGTAAACCAAGAAAATATGTCAGCTCACCAAGCAAGGACATTTCAAATTCTTTCTGCATCACCAAAGCAAAGTTTTGACTCATGGCTTCTCCATTGCTACCATAGATGATATCATCAACATACACAACAAGTATTAGCAATTTATCATTGTTAATTTTTATATATAGATTATTATCTGCTGATCCTTTTGAAAAACCTTGTTGATGGAGGTATTTGTCCAAACAATAATACCAAGCTCTTGGAGCCTGTTTAATACCATAGAGAGCCTTTCTGAGTCTGCATACAAGTTTTGGATCATTTCCAAGGATGAATCCATCTAGTTGCTCAATATACACTTCTTCTTCTAAATCTCCATTTAGAAAGGCAAATTTCACAACCGTTTGATATACTTTGAACTTTTGAAGGCTAGAGAGAGCAAGGAACATTCTTATGGCTTCAAGTCTAGCAACTGGTGCAAAATTTTCTTCAAAGTCTATACCTTCTTGTTGAGCATACCCTTTACAAACAAGTCTGGCCTTGTTTCTAATAACATCTCCATTTTCATTCAACTTGTTTTTGAATATCCACTTGGTCCCTATGACATTCTTATCATTAGGTCTAGGAACCAATTCCCAAGTGTTATTCTTTTCAATCTGCTCAATTTCTTCATTCATGGCCTTGACCCAGCATTCATCTTTGCATGCTTCACTTACATTTTGTGGTTCAACGGAGGAGAGCAATGCTAGATAGATTGAAGCTTTTGTTATAGTTCTTCTTGTTTGAACACCTGCCTCTTTCTACCCCAAAATTTGAGCCTCTGGATGATTCTTCTATACGTCCCTAGATGGAGTCTTTTCTTCTACCCTTATCTGTTCTTTTGGTGCTTCATAGGTTTCTTCTTCATCATTAGTCTTATTTGAAGTTGAAGGATAGTCCTCTTCATCTTCAAAATCTTCGGTTTTTATCTGCTTTGGATTGTCGCTTGCTTCATCAACGACTACATCAATACTTTCAACAATTTTTCCAAGTATTTTATTGTAACACTTATATCCTTTACTTCAGGAAGAGTAACCAAGGAGAATGCCTTCATCTACTCTAGGTTAAAACTTGCCTAGATTTTCGTCAGTCCTTTTGATGTAACATTTGCTTCCAAAAACTTTGAAGTATTTTACCGTAGGAGTCTTACCATACCAAAGTTCATGAGGAGTTTGAGTGTTGTTTACTCGAACATTTGTTTTGTTGAGAATAGTAACGACAGCAAATGCAACTTCACCCCAGAAGGTTGCAGGAGTTCCAGATTCATCAAGCATGGCACGAGCCATTTGTTCAACCGTTCTGTTCATCCTTTCCACTACTCCATTTTGCTGAGAAGTCCTTGCAGTAGAGAATTCCCTTCTTATTCCATGTTCTTCACAAAAGTCAAAAAACTCATCTGCGGTAAATTCCCCTCCTCGATCACACCTGAGGCATTTGATTCTACGATCTGATTCATTTTCAACCAAGGATTTGAAAGCTTTGAACTTTTCGAAAGCTTCGTATTTATGCTTCAGAAGTCCTATCCAACACATCCTGGAAAAGTCGTCAATGAACAATATAAAGTATTCTTCTCCTCGAGGTGACTTTTTCCTTGATGGACCACATAAATCAGTATGGACAAGTTCAAGTGGCTTACTAGCTGATCCTTCCTTCTCAGGGAAATTAGTTCTGGTTTTCTTACCAAACTGACATGATTTGCATATTGTATTACCTGGAATTTTGATGTCAGGGAGATCACGAACTGCCTGATATTTGCATGCTTTCCTTATCTGAGGGAAGCTTAGATACCCCAATCTTCTATGCCATAGCCAATGTTCATCATTTTTTCTTAGATAGCATTGTTGTTGTCCTCCCTTGAGTATCTATAGATTATTTGGAGTTCTTATGCCTTTGATCATTGTTTCTCTTGTATCAAGCTCACGAACAATACATCGATTTGATCGAAATATTACCTCATTTCCTTGATCACACATTTGGATAACACTCAATAGATTATGCTTTAATCCATCAACATAACATTCCCAACTTTGACTTTTTCTTTCAAAATAACATAAACTTTACCTTTTATGAGAGCAGGGGTGTCATTTCAAAATGAGACCGTCCTTTCCTTTTCTAAGGAACTATATGACTGAAGTTTTTCTTTATCACCTGTCATATGTTTCGAGCATCCACTATCGATGTACCACTGATTTTACTGTGCTTCCGCATATAAGGCTATACCACATCTTTCTAGTAGCGGTTCTTTCTTTCTCCATGTTTTGGGACCCAATGAAGCGTGCTCCTTCTGAGATGTTTGCCAAAACTTACTCCTGCATTCAAAATCTTCATGACCGAAGTTGTTACAAATAAAGCATTCTATTTCATTTTCAAGAGAATAAAAGTTATTGTAGGTCCTCTTCATGACCCCAATCATTCTCTTTTGGTTTTGTGCTTCTGTAGTCATGATGATCTTGTAGGAAACACATTGAGCAGCTTTGTGTCCGAAGTTATGACATGAAAAACATTGGCCATTAAATAAATTCTTACGATTATCAAATCTACCGTCCAGGTGATTGTAGTTTCCATTGACATTCATTCTTGAGGAAAATTGAGAATGATTTACCTGTGGTTGGTTGTAGCTTCTGTTCATCCTTGAAGTAGATTGACCTCGATTTACTTGGTGATCTCTATTCATCCTTGAAGTAGATTGACCCTGATTTACCTGGTGATCTGCTTTATGCCTTTGCTGACAACTGTCAACCTGTTCACTTCTCCTTGCTGCATCAAGATAACTTTTGGAGGTGGATTACTTCTGTGGTTGAGATGCTTCTTTAGTATATCCAAGACCTGTCTTAATTAGAGGAGAACGTTGCACCTTGATAATCTCATCTAAAGTTTCAAATCCTTTAGCAAATCTAAGATTAAGAGCTTTTGTTTTCTCAATATCTTTTCTAAGTCCCACAATTTCACATTCTAACTTTTCATTGTGTTTTTCCCTTTCAGCAAGTTGGAATCTCAGAGTATCTATGATCATACTCTTTTCTTCTAAACAAATTTTAAGTTTAGAAATTTCTTCATAGAGATCATGTTCATCTATAGCATCCAAGAAATCATCATCTTCAAAATTCTATAATCATTACCATGTTCATCTTCATCACTATTTTGAAAGTCCATTATTGTCTTCATGTGTATAATATCTCTTCCTACTTACATTCTGTTTTCTGTTCCATTTAACTGGTTCCTTACCTTTATTAAGCTTATATTTATGAGGACATTTGGCTGCATAGTGACCGACTCCCCCACAAAAAAAGCATTTGAAAGGTAGCTTACCTCTGAATCTTCCAGAGCCTCGTTGAAGGTTCTTGACAAAGTTTGATTCTTCCTCTCCTTTTGACGTATGTCCTGACTCATTATATTCTCCTTTTGAAGTTTTAAATGTGGCTTCTATAATGTTTGATGGACCCCCTTTTCTCATTTTGAAGGCAGTTAGGATTCCGTGGAGCTGTGACATGGTAATACTCTGAAGATTCTACTTTTCTTATATGACAGAAAATTTTAATTCAAACTTAGAAGACAAAGATCTTAATACCTTTTCAACTAAAGTAACTTCTTTTATCTCTTCACCCAAGTTTTTCATGCGATTAACAAACTCATATATACGTAAGAAATAATTAGCCACACTTTCATCATTGTGCATTCTAAGAGTTTCATATTGAATTCTGAGAGATTGTAGTTTTGCACGTTTTACCTGATCGTCTCCTTCATAGATAGAATGATCTTGTCCCATATTTCTTTGGCGGTTTTGAGTTGCATAACCTTGATGAATTCTAATTGAGATAGACTCCCCAATAGATTATTGACAGCCTTTGCATTTGTTTCATATTGCTTTTTACCAGCTGTATCTATAGGAGTTGTTGATGGGAATGTGTATCCTCCATCCACAATATCCCAAACTTCTGCACCAAGAGATCGAAGATAGGCTATGGTTCTTACCTTCTAATAGACGAAGTTGCTCCCATCAAAGATTGGTGGCCTGATGGATGCCTCCCTTTTGTAGTTTCTCATGATGATAGATCTTCCTTCAAGCGATCAAGCTTCTTCTGAAGGACCTGGTCTGATACCAATTGTTGGAAATAATACTGAGAGGAGGGGTGGTGGTGAATCAATATTATCAGATCAAATAATTTTTCATTTTGAAACTTAGATATACGCTACTTCAGATATGGAAACCATCGTATACACGTAACTGTGTTTACAACAACTAGCATATAACCAGTAAACTTAAGATTTAATTAATCCACGTGATCTTTAATCAGTGCATCAGAACTTCATTAACCATAAGAACAGTAAACAGGTGCAGTAAACAGAACAGATCATCACACATATGAACACAAGATATAAGGTGGAAACCCAATGTGGGTGGAAACCCAATGTGGGTGAAAACCACATGCTGCAATGCTTCTCTATCTTCTTGTTAATAATAAACTTCTTTTTACAATATTTCTATATTGGTGCAACCTTATACCAGTACGCAAGCTTCTACCTACTGAAGGGTACAACCTTCTCTCGTTCTCTAGCTTCTCCTGGAAGGGAGCTACAACCCCCTTAGCTCTTGTACTAGCTGATGTACTAGTACGTAGGTGCTAACCTACAGAAGGCTACAACCTTCTCTTTTCTTCCAGGGACCACGTTTCATAAATTTTTAGACTAGATCCATAAATAAAATCAATCAAACATCAAATGTATTTGCATCAACCAAACCCCTTTGCAACAACCAAAACTGAATCAATCAATCACTTCTCTGAATGCTATACCCAGAATACAGTAACAGTAACTAGACACCAATCTTGAACCCAGAATACTGCAACAATAAATAGAAGTAGCTAAAACATATTTTATGAGACGTATGCTACTTCAAGATGAAGAAATTGTGTGCATACGCTTCTGTATTAAGGAAAACTAGTGTATATGTTGTTTTGGATTACAGAAACAATGGGTATACGTGCCTTTGCTGTGCCAAACCTACGTACAAATCTATAAAAGATAATTTACCCTTTTCAATTATTCAGACATCAGTTATACCCATATTATCATATTTATAGATCAAGTCATGCGCCAAATATAATAGATCAAAATCACACAAAGATATTTCTATTCAAGCTTTAAGATCTTGATCTATCAATAGAACTTATCCTTCTTCTAGCGCTCAGGTTCCTCCTTGATTCAGATCCAACTATGCACCATAACCCCAATGACCAGTATTCTAGATCTTTCTCTTCATAAGATATTCAATACTTGAGTGCCTTTGCCTAATGATCTCCTTCCCCTTTTATAGTCTTAGGCCTTACTTAATACCATGGTCCAAAACCACTTAGAACCAATACTTGGGACCCAATACCTAGGTCCAATACTTTGGACGAGATACCACGGTCCAAAACCATAGGTCCAAATACCAAGGACTAAATACCATGGACTAAAAACAAGTTTTCCCACATGTACACGCTTTTCCTTGGATGAAAGTGCGTGCATACGCATACGCGCGTTTTGATCGGCTATCCCATGTATATACGCGACTTGGTTAAGTGGAACCTACGTATATCTCTTTTTCCTTCATTTTGAGAGCCTGAACTGTGATCTGTCATCTGAGTGAGTTTCCATCAAGGACAAAACCTGTGTCATAGTGTCAAACCTCTGTCATAATGCCAACATAGCTCCACACAATTGATTCACCAACACATTTGTAGCTCCATGGAAAATTACCATTTTGTTCTTCGATCCACGATCCAAAGTATCATAGGCATCACTTATTTCTAAAGAAATATTTATCACCAGTGCATAGATTCCCCATTGATGTTCATTAACAACAGCGCAACTCTTCGACTCTCAAAACTTAAGCTCATGTTGGGCTCTCACAAATCTCACCACGCTCTGATACCACATGAAGAAGAATCACAAAGCCATATAACCATATGCACAACAAATTAACACACAAAAATTGAACTGGTGGAAAAGGCAGAGAGCCATCATGTGGTCTCTCATGCTCATGTAATTCTCTCTATTTAAAAAATTTAATAATACATTTAAATACATGAGTAAGTGGTCTTAAGATAATGTGTCTATCTTAGACTCACTTGGTTGAGACAATTTCTCAACTTACACACTAATTTAGGAGAGATAGTTGGAGAGAATCTCTCATCCAAACTAAACTCCTGAATTTGAGGAATTCTCATGATTTTATTTATTTAATTTAATAATTGGATTTATTATTGATTTTTAAGAGAGTGAGGCTAACAGATGGGGCTACCTCCGGTATCCTGTATAACTTAGTACCCAAAGAAATAATAACAGAGTGAGGTCTAGACTCATATACAACATGCCACTTCCATAAGTATCAGTACCTCATCCGTGAAGGGATTGATGTTGCAGGGAAGGCAGCACTGTTGGCTGACACAAAGATATCGTCCTTCATGAAGCCACCTGATGGTATACGACTGTGGATGTGTTGTAGTCAGTAGGCCCAACCGCTTCATGACATCTGCTAAAATGAGGTTCTTTTGGCTCCCACTGTCGATAATGAACTACAGCGGAGAACCCTTCACCCACATCTGTGAGTGGAATAGGCGCTGCCCCTCTTCTGGATCTTCTGACTCAATCTTCTGGATCTTGGTGGTGGCCACATTGGCACTGGGCTCAGCGTCAATGATCTGCTTCCCTTTGTCATTCCCCTTGTCGGGTTCTGACTTAGAGTCGGAACATGCGTTAGACTCAAAAGCCTTCAGCTCGGCCACCAGTGACTACTTGGCCAGACACTCACTTGTGTTGTGAGTGGAGCTCTTATGGAACTCACACCAATTTCATGTGTCCTTCTTTGTCTTTGTGGTGTTGTTCTTTTCTTGCAGCTTCGGCGGGTTCTCTTGGGTCACCCCGCCTTGGCCTTACCCTTTGCTCTGTGGTTTGGGGGCACCTTTCCCTTGCTTCGAATTTGCAGATCCAAAGTCTCGCTTTTTCTGTTTAAGATTCTGCTCGATCTTGATAGTTTATTGGTACATCATACCGAGCAAGGAGATGTCGAAGAACTCCATCTCATCCTATATGTACCTGTGTAGGCAGTCACGACACTTGAGTACCAAATGTTTCTCAGAATCCTTGATACCCAACTTCGTATGAAGGGTATGAAAAACATTGGTAAACTTCAACATGTCTTCGTCCCTTCCTTGTCGCAGTGTGGTCCATTTTATGTATTTATCCTCATACCTCCCGACAGGGTAGTACTATTCTTGATGGCATCTCGGAACGAATCCCAAGTGGGTGCGGCCGAAAATAGTGAGGGCGTACTTTCATCCTTCTGCTCACAGTAGGTTTCCCACTAGTCCTTGAAGTGGGGGGTGGATTTGAGAAGAGGAAAAATAATATTTTCTTGGCTGGAAAAATCATGAACAGAAAAATATCCTTCTAACAGATTTAACCATTTATCTATGGTGTTCGCATCTATCTGACCCTCAAATATGTGAATGCCAAAGTTAACGTGTGCCATAAAGGGTGTGGCACTTCCAGAGTAGCTGCTGGAAGTAGATGTGTTTCCCTTGGGTAGTCGGTGAAGGATCTGGGCAAAGTTTTCCATCATAGTGTTCCTCTGTCGCTCGAGGGCTTCTTCGAGCAAGATTTTGAAAGGATCTCCTACCATGGGAGGTCATCGGGATTTGCGAGGCTAGTCTTGCAAAGGTTTGACCAGTTCAAGTCCTAACTCCTTATATCCCGACCTCGTTGGGGACATGCAAAGAAAAACATAGAAAGAGCAGACCGCTCTGATACCACTGATCTGAATTTAAACAAGAACACAAAAAATTACAAATATAACCATAAATACAAATATGCAACATAAATAACACTTCATTTCATTAATATCAAATAATGAAATATGTTTACAAACAGAATGGAAATAAGACTAGCTCGGGCAATGGTAGCTTATCTCTTAGAAGAGATGTGGCAGCTACATGCCTCTGAACTATGTTACAATGAGGCTCCAAGGCCTATTTATTATTGAGAAACAATGGAAAACCCTAAACGTCCATAAACCTAACCCTAGGAGATGAAGCGCCAAAACTGTGGGTCTTGTTTGGGAAAATTGGTACATCAATTTCCCGGGGTCATAACTTTGGGATACGATCTCTATTTGGCTATCATAATACCTCATTTCGAAGATCTCAAAGAGTAGGCCAGAAAAAAATGGACCATTCCTTTTGGGAAAATTTTGGTCTCTCTGTTTCCCTAAAAACGTCGTTTAGGGCCTCAAAACAACTCCTGAAGTTCAGGACCCGAAAAACTACAAAAATATTAAATTGTGCTACAATTAAGGAAACTGAAAAATCTAAAAGAGATAGTGTTGGGGGTCCAAGTGGAATAGGAGGGTGGCCTCCAATCCACCTGGATCAAAGCTTCATGGGAAGGCATCGAAGGCAGTAAGAGAAAACTCCCTGTTCTAAAAAATAAGACCTTCCTTTGAGCCCATTAGAGGATAGCCCCATGCCTTAGAAGCATATCTCCAAGCCTGACGTTAGCCTCATTTTTTAGTATTCTCCAGTAGAGATGAGTAGTTCAAATGAAAAAGTGAACCATGGGCAGTGTTTTTTAACAGGGGATGAGATTGTGCACAGGCCTGAGAGAAGATCTTGAAGAAGAATCATGGTGTCCACTATGATACAGAATGCAGTTTCCCAAGAGATTTCTATTGGTTCTTCTCCATCTGCGAATTTTATGGTAGATGAAAGAGAGGCTTCTCTAGGGGAGAAGCAAGTACAGGTAAGCGTTATGTCGTTGACAAGGTCTAGCCGAATTCAAAATCAGGCGTTGTCCCTACCCTCAACTAGTCAAATGCTCATTTCATCATTGGGATAATCATTCCACCATTATATATTTGTCTACCAGTTCAGTTTCTCCGTATCATATGTGCGCACATTTTCTTGCTAATGAAGATCTAGATAATGAAGTTATAAAATGGAATTTCTTATCTCTTGGATAGAAATTGTGTACTCTTTTAAACTGGTAATTAATTTGTGGGTGTTTGCAGCTAAGAAACACCAAGGAAGAGGGATGTTTGATTTGTTTTTTTTCACTGGATAAAATATTCTTTCAGCAAAAATACAAATTTTTTGTGTTGTACTTTGAAATGTTTTGTTTTAGTACAACAAAGGATATTCTCTGATTCAGTAGATTGTATGAATCTGGCCAGAGGAGGATTCTTGAAGCCACAGTGAATTTTTGTTGATCTGAGTATGAAACAATGTGAGTCATCTATTATATTTACACTTGTATGTCTATCTCAATAATCTTTTCACCAATCTAGGCTATTCAAAGTCAAACCTTGAAATATTGAAGCCCATTGCTATGATGCAAGACACCAAAGCAGAATTGGAGATATATGGTCCTTTTTTCACCCCTGTAAATTCTTCATGACCATTCTACCAGTGATATTTCTTCCCTAGAACTGATATCCAACTTGTTGATCGTTTTCCACAATGCCAGTCTCAGATTTTCAAATTTTGAAAAAATTTCAATGTTGTCATAGTAACCAATAATCCACCATAGAGTTAACCATCGAATTTTGGTTTGAAGACCCACAGAAGGTTAACACTCCCTATTTCTCTCTCTTCATCCTGTCAGGGCTTCATATAATTGCATTATAGCAACCAATTCTTTTGCATCTGAATGAAGAATAACAAATAATATAACCTTGTGGCATCATTCCAGCAGCAAAACTGGCAAACTTATATTTAGTTGTATTTCCAATTCAAGAAAAGTAGCCAACGCATGGCAATTTTGTTGTTGTAAAACTACGAGCTTTGGAAGAACTACAGAGATCATCTCCCAAACAAGATCTACACTTGGTAGACCCAAAATGACCTCTGCAATTTCACTATCATAATTAGATGTGTGACAAGCCTCACTTTTAGGTATTCAAACAACTCATCTCTAATTCCACCAAACTTGAAAAGGATTGATATGATCCCTCCTTTTGTTTCCTACAAATTCTCGAATACATTCGGATCCTCAGTGGCTACCAAAGCATGTTTCGATTGTTTCAAGCATATTTCTTCTTCTTTTTTATTGCATGTGTCATCATCTTCAAACAAACTACCACAAGAAAATACCACAAATAGAGCATGGTGTTCACTTCTTAAAATAAATACAAGCAATGAAGAAATTGCATCTAAGCTCTTGTGAAAACACTATGCAACTATAGACAAATCAAAACCTTACCCTTGCTTGTAATAAAAGATGTTGAGGTCTTCCATGGTGACTTTTGACAGCGACCTATGAAACTCCCAACGTGTTATTTGTAAACACAGTTTGCAAGGTATGGTAGTGAAGCTTGGGGTGCATTTCTTTAATCAACATTTTTATTTACAATGGAAGATCATCACCCGCATGAAGAACAATATAAAAAAAACTGATATTATTTTTAAAATTAGGCGCTTAATATAATCTTGTAGCTTCCTGGAATACTTGGCCACAAATGGAAAAAATATGTGGTGTAGCATAATAGTTTGTCTTATTCGAGACAATATTCAAAGATCACACAGGTCAGGGATCCTATTATTTCTCTGTTTATTCATCAACATCTCCCAGTAGGTGCTACATAGACTTTTAGGTCCAACGCATAAATCATAATAAGAAATGTTCTCCTTCTTTAGAGATTCATTCAACTTTTGGACTAGAGACATGATAGTTTCTTCTCTAAAACCTTCAACAAGCTTGGAAAAAAACTCTTTGAAGTTTTCTTCATTTCAAATGTTTGAAGCAGAGGTCTTCTAAATCAACTTTCCAACGCCAGACTCCAAATTGATTGGCTAACAGAGTAGAAAGAATATTTATTGTCTCTAGAAAATTGTTGTTTCTTGAAAAGGTAGAACTGCAAGATCCCCATGTTATGAAATATGTCTGCCACTTTGACCAAGACATCCCTTATATCGACCATTGCAAGAAACATCGTGTGAAGACGATATGTTTCAACAATCTTTTTGTATTGTTGTCCTGGCTATTGTGGTGCCTTAAACGCCTTAAAACTTTCTTGAAAGTGGCCATCATTTGCAAACAAAATTTAATTACTTCCCCTCTCCATCACTTCTGAATTTACAATAATCATCTAAATGTAGGTGGATAAGTTGTCTCAACTACTCTTTAGCCATTTCTTTTGTTGCAACCAACAATAACAAACTGTCAGATAATCTGTGGATGGCATAATTGGAACCATTTCTCACCCTTAACCATATGCTCCACCTCATATGAGTTATGGTCCATCTCAGGGAGGGACCAATTCCACTTACAATTATCCCTCCCCCAATCCTCCACAAGGCAACCGTTATCCAGGTCCCATCACACCATATGCATATCCCCATCCACATCAATAGATGCCAGGGCTAGTTGTTGCACCGCCTATTTATCCCAATGTTGCCCCATCTCCTTATTATCAGTATGCATCACCTAGCGCTCCAGCCCCTCCGGCACCAATGCCCCAGCCCCCCATGCCCGCTCCCCCTCTGCCACAACAACCACCTCCTCCACAACGTCAAGTGTATGCTCAGTAGAGTGGACCCAATCCCCCTAACCAAAAGAAAAGGAACAAGGAGAATGGTAATCGGAACCAACAGTCTCAAGGTAATCAAGGCAACTAGGGTCCTCCACCCAATTCCCCTCAGGGTCATCAACCTAATCCCGCAACCTAGCAATAGGGAAGTCAACCCAAGCAAAACAAGGGTCTTCATACGAACAAACCTTGTGAATTTTGCAGCATATATGGTCATTATACCCATGAGTGTCCTCTTTTACCTCAGATGCGTCAGGTATGGGAAGTTCAAGTAGCTTCTCAAGGATGGCAACCTACCGCTCCTCCTCCCCCTCCTACTTCATCTCAACCTGCAGTGCTTACTAATCCTTTCCCTCACAAAGGATATATAGCTACCCAACCTATACAACATCAGGCAGCTCAACCAACTCCACCATCTGGTCACCATGATTATCAATTCTTATAATGAATTCTGATGAGGTCAATACCAAGCAAGTCAACCTTCAGACTCAATCACACCAATACGACAAGCCACCCACTAAGTCTACGACTAAGTCCCAACCCAAAGTTTCCACCGAGCCTCTATTGTCACCCAAAGATACCTTATAGATCCCTCAGCCGAAGGTCGAGGTTATTCCCAAGATCCCCAAAGGTCCATTACGTCGAAATGTTGCTTCCGCCAAAGCCGCCCTTACATATAGCATAGTAGATGACTTGGCATAGTCTCTTGCTGCCATGTCAATTTTGGAAGTCCTCTAAACGTGCCCATCCCAACAGAAATCTATACTATCTGATTTGGGTGGCATGGATCCTCAAGACGATCAGATGATTTTATTTCATGTTGACAAGTCAGAAAATCCTCCCTTACCTTTATCCGTTGTATTTAAAATACCAGTCTCCATTAGAAACGCCACTGTTTAGCGGTGTATCATTGACAAAGGCTCCTCCACCTATGTGATGGTTGCCAGTGTTTGGAAGCAACTTGGTTCCCCTGACCTATCCCTGTCCACCATCACTCTTCGTGCATGGGATGGTCATCCTTCACAGCCCCTTGGCTTATATCGCAACTACTCAGTCACAGTTTCCGGCAAGACTGTCTATATTGACATTGAAGTCATTGATGCTCCCCTAGATGGCATTCGCGACATGAGATAATGTTCTCAAATGCACAAAATTAGTAGTATGTGAAGTAGAAAAATCCATTTCAAGGGTCAAGCTACTTCTCGAAAGAAAATTGGGGTTTGAAACCTACCAACCTCAACAAGGTTAATCACCTCTTGAGGTAATCTTCAATACAAATAAAAGCTCCCTCTTATTTTAATTCTCTATCTCTCCAATAGAGACGACATCTTATGAAGCTTTTACAAAATGTTTGTTGTGGTGTTAACAATGTTCAGTAAAGCCTCATTGTGGTTGGAATGAAAATTTTTAACAGGAAAAAAAATAAATACAAGTTGTGGTTTGCAGGCAGCAGGGCTCACCCAATGCCTACGGGGAAGCACACTACAATCTGGCATTCTCTCCGTCTGAGTGCACCGACTACCTTGCCAAAACCGTCAGTGATATATGAATCTATTGCGGCCTTGCCATTGGTGTTGAGGGTGACTCCACTAACTATTCACTGCGTTACGAGCAGTACCATTCTTAATGGCTACTTCCCACCACACTGATACTTGGGGCCTCCACATGTCTGTGAATAACATGGCGAACAAAGGTCTGTCGCGTTCGTTAAAATTAGTTTGCTCTGTTACTGTTTCAAACAAACCCATATTACCCAATTTGTGCATCCCCACTCCTTTCATACAACTGCAGCCATGTCTCATTTGATTCCAGACCAACTTGAGAGATTAGATGCAATGAGCAATGACGAATGCCCTCCTTCAAAATTACCTATTGCAAGAGGAAGTGCTCGAACAAGGGAAATGGCCAACAGGCCGCCTGCAAAACCATCAGAAAATCAGATCTCCTTTCAATATCCTTCAAATAAAGTTCCATCAGTGGAATCTACTAGGAAAAAATGGTGCCCAAATTGACGCCTTCCCGAGTTGTCACAGTGTTGTTAGGAAAACAACTAGGGTTTTAACAAAGAGTTAAATAATTTACTTAATCCACTTCATCAGAGGCAAATCAGATCTTATACCTGAAGTTAGCTTCTTGACATGCAAGAGATTTAACTAACATAGCGCAGTTCTCTTGAGCCTAGTAAGATATCCAAACAAGAAACAAAATTTTACATAATGAATACACAAATCAAGTATGAGGTTCAAAAAACATTTGCCAAAACTTGCATTTCATAATGAACCAATACATATATAGATTGAAATGTTTTGGAAAAAGGAATTATTTACCTTACATTAGATCTCAACTTTCTCTTTCCAGTCAGTGTCCTCTGTGACAATGAAAGCCTCGATCTCACTTGAACAGGGTCTTCATCACTCTCACTATCTAACACAATAACATTTGGTACCTCTTTTAAGGCTCCCACCTGAAATCTCTCTTCAGTATTGTTTTGCAATTCATCGTGCCTTCTCTTATTATGGTTCTGAAGAGGAGGAATACTGCAAAAAGTTTACATTTTTGTTTTTAAAAGAAACAGGTAGCATTTTATTCATATTTTTCCAGAGTTGGTTCAGAAAAGTATTTATAGCTACCCTGGTTATTTACTACTATTCTGCTTACAACATTTAAACTATAGAACCTCCAAAAATGTGTTTATTGCTTCTGTGGTATACTGCAGTGGCTGGAAATAAGTTGAAGATGAATGGGTGAACACTGTTGTTAATGTAGTTGTGGCAGCAATTGCAGGCATGGTAATGTGCCATCCTATGCTCTACTAGAAGGGCTTTTTGTTCTTGAAAAAACATTTTTGTTCATATAAGTCATTTTGCATGTTGCAAGATATCTTGTCACATTCTCCTTCATCATCAACCGAAGATGATGAAAATGGACTCCCTTCACCCTCATTTGATGAGTGTTCCTTTATTGAATTGAGGCTTCTGTGATCCATAATAGTTGTAAGAAGAACTTCGGCGTAAATCACATGAGGAAAGACCTTTGTCGACGTGTTTCGAACCAACTAGTGTGGTTCATCGTCAGGACAAGTTGAAGAAACAGATCCAGCCATGCAAGTTAAATAGTATGAGCAGAGCCCCCCAACGGCTATCTTGTCCAACTGCTAATTTTGACTATGGGACCAGAGTTAAAAAGTCAGTTTAATAATATAGTTATATTCGATGACCATTATTTTAAAATATATAAAATTTTTATATAAATAAAATAATTTAATAGGTGTTACTCTTACTAGTTAGTTAAAAGGTTTAATTATAAAAATATAAGTTATAAGAAATATTATAATACAATATACATAGGGTATAAGATAATAGTTAGTTAGAATGAGAAACGAGAAAAATAAATAAAAGAAGGAAAAAATAATAAAAATAAATGAAAGCTTCCTTTTTTACAATTATTATTTCAAATCAAAGTACAACTTTTCCAATTCAACAATTCCAATTTAACAATCCTATGTGCCTCTCTTTGCACCTTTTGGGGCAATTATGAGTATAGTTATTTTATTAAAAAGATTTAGATGGTGACGGATACCGTAAATGTATTCCTCCTATTATGGGGATTTATCTAGATATCTCTTAAAATAATAAATTATTTAATTTAATTAGTTCAATTATTTCTAAATTTATTATAAAATACATTTATTATTATATTTAATAGCGATTTTTAAATTTTAATATAAAGAATATTTTTCTATTATTAAGTATTTTCTACAACATATGTATAGGAATCGTAATATGTCTAATATAGAGTTATACATAATATATCAATATCAATCATAATGAAAGTTTTACAAAATAAAATTAAAACAAAATCTTCTTGCTAAAATATAGAATCTTAAACTTCCCATTATAAAAATGATGTATAATTTCATCCATACTTACCTTAAAGTTGACACATGACATTTAAAATAAATATTAATAAACAAAAAAAAATATTTAAATATTGATTATGAAAAAAATAAATAAATAAAATGTGTATATATAAAATATCTTATAAAATAAATTTAAAAAAAATCAGCCTATTTTGAAAAAGATATTATATGTACATAGATATTACACTGACCAATAAGATCGGAATTTCAAAACGGAGTGGTCTATATTGCAACTTTTCGGGGATGATGTGACATCAGTATGTATGTCATATATACCCATTGACATTGCTATGCAATCAGATTTTTCTAATTTCCGTTAAGCTAATATATCTCAACGATTGTACCATCTGCGTTTCTGGCGTAGCACTCCGTCCGTCCAGCTGCACTTCTTGCCTCGTAATCCGTCGATACTAACATTGAAAAGAAATGATACATCCACACTCCAATGATAAAACTACCGCATTCCTCCCGCGTGTAACTTTTTGAATATTTTAAAATTTTATAAACTTGCTCTACCTACCACATTCCTCGCACGTGTAACTTTTTGAACTTTTTAAAATTTCATTTATGGAAGCAAATCATTTCCTCATTGAGAACATGACTATTAAAAGGTTAAACCACATGGACAACGAGAGGCTTTCTAAGATAACTTAAAAGTCTAGCCATAACCACTTTTGAATCAAGTGGGATGGTATAATGAGGCATTATCTTGGTTAGACCATGGAGGTGTAAAGAAAGAGATCATTTTGCACATTAAAAAATAATATTAGAAATTATGGTGCATTGAGGAGTTAGATATATTCACATTGTTAAAATTAAGAACAAATTTCCATGAGCTTAATTCTCAAAACCTGTGAGTAAATCCAAATTTGAAATTTTTTGTCATGCTTTTAACCTTTTTAAGGTTTTAATTATGCAAAACTAAGGTGATGTTGAAATGTTTTTCGTGATGTATTTCAAGAATAGAAACAAAATTAAGGCGATGTTGAAATGTTTTTCGTGATGTATTTCAAGCATAGAAACAAAATTGTAAATAATTTCAAGTAATATTTTACTTTGATTAAATTTAAACTTCAAAATAATTGTTGCACTTTCAATTTTTTGACCTTTTAATTCAACCAACACTATAACGATCTTGAAACACTTTTGCTTAAAGTTTTTGAAGCATAGAAACAAAATTTTAAAGAATTTCAAGTAAAAATTTACCTTCTTAAAGTTCCATAAACCATTTTTGGTCTCAATGCATATTAATCATACTTTCCATCATATATATATTAGATTCATCTTAACTTGGATCTATCAAACATTGTGAAGAATATAACTTTTTAATCCAAAATCATTTAATTTTATGTTTCTTATTAGCCTCAATACTTAATAGATCAAGGTCTTAGTTAAATAGATTTAGGGTAATCTTTAATTATTTTAAATATTGTTACATATATTTTTAAAATAGTGGGAAAACCTATCAGAACTCAATTGTCAAACCAACATTGGGGACAACCATTATTGGCTATTATGCACAAATGTAAGTTGGCTCATCATTGTTATTCAAGGAAAAGCATGCCACTTGTATCAGTAAGGAGGCATGGTTTCACTCCTTCCAAATGCCTCTAACATGTTTCCTTATATTCAAGGAAGACAAACTATTAGCCAAGAAGAGGAAAATTTAGGCATGATCCAGGCTATAATGTTGTTACATCTGTAGTGATTTATTTATGTTTTATTTAATTTATATTTAATTTTTAAATATTTTCAATAAAAATTTATGGAACAACATATACCCTATAATAAATTGTAAAACATCTCACCACTCTTAATGCAATATTTTTTAATTTAATAAGAATATAACTTTTTTATGGAGAAATTTTTATTGTTATTTTGATTTCTCTCTACATTCAAAATATATCATTTATGTTATAAATTGAAAAAAAAATACAATTTTTTTTCTTAGCACTAAATTTTAATACAAATATGATTTTCCATTTATATAATTTTTGAATTAATGTTACGACATATAACTTTTCACATATTTTTCATAATTAAATTGATAATGATGATAATTGTTGTTGATTAAAATCACAATTGGTCCATTTAATCTTAAAAAAGGTAAAAATTACTTAGATTACCATAAGATTTTGAATATTGAGAGGGTCAGTGGCATAATAGATATTTTAAATTGATTTCTAATTTGGGTGTATGTAGGGAATTTTAAGAGGAAATGTATTTCGCCTCCAACCCTCTTAGTGTCACAAAGATAAGAGGTTCTTGCATCTCATGGTGTTTTCATAATTTTCCAATGCCCAATTTTTGTATGTAGCTCATTAGAGTTCGTTCATATTTTCGTAGTGTTGATTTTCCTCTTTGTGTTGGTTAGTACTAAAAGATACTTTTAATATTTTAGATTATAGTTGACCACCTCTTTGTAGTATATTTTAAGTTTTTCTCCTTTTCTAACTCTTCATTTTATTAATATCTCTTGTATCTTGTATGATGACATTTAATCCCCATTGATTAAACCAAGAATAGATGTCTTTATGTCATCCTTGCATTAGCCATCAATGGTTATTCAAAAGTGATTTTAAGAAGCCTCTTGTCATGCATTTTGTTTATTTTATTCTTCTACATTAAGTACCTAACCATGGTCATGCACTTAGTGGGGGAGAAGCTCATTTTTATGTGGGTAGGATAAGGTGTATTGCTTTTAATATTAAGATTATAAGTTATAATCCCACACACAACTCATATATATTGGATGTAGTAGGAGACTCACATGGGGCACAATGGCCTTCCCTATCTAATTCCAAAAAGAAAATTTGGGTAATTTTTTGCATTCGGTTTTAATGGTTTTCAACACATGTTTTGGATTTTAGAATTTTTGTAATGCATAGTGTTTCATCCCATTGTTTTGTAATTTCAATTAAGGAACTACAATTGTATTTTAATATAGTATTAATAGATTGGGGGTTTATGGATGTTGCGAAATATACACACCATAGAAATTTAAAATCTATTGATATAAATATTGCATAGTAACATTGTATATAAATAACACATCGAAAAATCTTTAAGTATTTTCTTTTTTTGTTTATGGATTTCCATGGTAAAATCTCATTGTTAAATGTAACATCTAAGCTATACACAACATTGTTAGTTTCTAGGATCTAAAGGTTATAACCTTTCAAACCATCTTTATATCCAATAGAGCTACACTTCTCACCTTTATTATTCATCTTATTCCTATTTTTCTTTGGAATGTATACATAAGCATTATAACCAAATACCTTGTGATGTTTAAGGGATGGTTTCTTTCCAATTCATATATCACATGGAGTTTTTTCATCCAATGTTGGTGAGAGTGATCAACTTACTAGATAACATGAAATATCCATTGCCTCTACCCAAAATTCTTCTCCTAATGCTCATTTTTTCGATCAATGTCCTATTCATCCTTTCTACAACTCCATTCTGTTGAGGTGCGTATGGAGTAGCTTTCTTCTTTTGTATATTGCACTTATTATATAATTCCTCAAATTAATCCTTCAAAATAATCTGCAAGTATCATTCCTCAACAACTCAATTATCTTCTTTGTCTTATTATACACAAAAGCCTCAAACTCTTTAAATTTGTCAAATAGTTTATATTTCTTCCTAATGAAATGAATCCATGTATTTCTCAAAAAATCATCTATAAATGAGATACAATATATAGATTTACTCAATGATGGAACTGAAATAGGTCCAAACATGTCATTTTATACCAACTATAATATTATTTTGCCCTCATAGCACCACATTATAATCTTACATGATTCAACATCCAATATAAATAATGTTAACATAAATAAAAATGCAGAGAGAATTTAGGCATATCTTTAATGATACCTTTAGCATTGAGTACTCAAGGACCTTTCTTTATGATATTTCCTAGTTTTTCCTTCTACAAATTCATTGTCAACAACAATGGAACTGTTGCACCCATCACTAATAATGTTTCCTAGCGTCTCATATAGATTTCCAATCTAAACTTTCCTCACCCAAAACATTTCTCCTCGAACCATCTTATAGGTTTCCTTCTCAAACCCCATTTTTACACCTGCATCATTCATCTTGCTTACATAAATCAAATTCTTGATTAATTATGGGTTGTGAAAAATACTAAGGAGTGTTCTAATCCTTCCATACATGAGATTCAACTTGACTTTTCTTCACCTTATGATTTTGGTTGTTGAGTCATCTCCTAGGAAAACATCACTACCATCATACTTTTTATTGCCCCAAAATCACTCCCTATGAGGAGTCACATGAAAAGATGCACCTAAGTTGACTAACCATGTCTTATGATTTACATGTGTGGTTTAAGAATCCAAGTACACATCCTCTACTTCATCTAAAGAGGTTTTTACTTTTATAGGAGTATCATCAAAGCCCTTCCCTTTCTCAACAATTTTGGATCTATAATGTTTCTTGTAATTCCCTCTTTTCCACATCTCCAACACACATTTATGAATTTTCCAATAGATATAGGTCTTCCTCTAGATTTCGATCTCCTACTTAAGGAATTATTTTTATTCCTATCCTTGGAGTGTCATCTTCTGTATAAGGCATATGCATTTAGACTTTCTATGTTTTTCCATTTCACCTTTTCAAATATGAAGGATGAGACTATTTCATCAAAGTTAAAAATTGTTGCAATACTACCTATGACAGCAACTAAACTATCCAACTAGTCTAGAAAATAACACAACAAATCTATACACTTATTTTTATTTAAAATATTAATATCAATAGATAATAGCTGTCTTATTACAATATTGAAGGTGTTCAAACGGTCTATTATTGAGCCTTCATCCTTCATTCTCAGGGCATACAATGTCTTTTGTGAGAACAATTTGTTCAATAGGAACACAAACTAATACAAAACCCCTAACTTATTCCATAATTCCTTCATTGTAGCTTCTCCTGGAAAAATTAGTGATACTTAATTTGGGATACATAACTACATTGTGCTCTTCACCCTCTGATCCAACTTAGTCCAGTGTTTCATCGACATCCCCATCGATGTAGTATCCAAATATCCATTGATCTCTATCGAAGTATCTTCCATATTGAGATTCCTATTAGATTAATTTTGAGGTATAAAATGGACTTCCTAAAGAATATAAAAAAATAATAGTAAATATTATAAAATAAGAGTTATGTGTTTTTAAAGGAAGACAAATAATTTCTTTTGTGGTATTTTTGTCTTATTTTCTTATACATTTACTCAAATTTCAAGTGTTGGAACTATTTGGATGTATAATTAAATTATGCATCCAATGGGTACCCATTGTATATACTTTTGAGTAGATCCATATAGATTTTTTTTTGTAAGCTAATACTTTGTATTATAAAAAAATCATAATTACATTGTTGTAGCAACTGTTACACATGAATTCTAGATAGCAACAAAATTATTTCCTAACATAAGCCATGGCTCCAAAACTCAAAATTATGACTAAATCCAAATAAAAATGGAGAATACTAAAAGTTATATTCTTTGGCGATCCAAAAAAAAAAACTAGATATACATAACAAAAAAAACCAAAAGAACTGACAGACAAAACGAGTCATCCAGTCTCTGAAGATGAGATAGTAGCTAGAGCTCTAACACTTGATCCTAGAGGTTCATCATTATCAGATTCACTATTGAAGTGTCCATCCACATGGGCAAGCCTTGCATCCAATTTATCCATGGTGAACCGTTTGTTCCTCAACATTCTCTTAATTTCTTCCAAGGTAGCGAAGACGTTGTGCCCCAACAGAGTTTTCATATGCATTTGTAAATACAATGAGTTCAAATACTGCTTTCTTCCCCTAGTCTGTCTAGGGTCTGAAATCTAGGTAGACATAACCAATCTTTTGTCGACGCGTTTCGAACCAACCAGTGTGGTTCATCGTGAGGACAAATTGAAGAACCAATCCGGCTTAGCTTGATTAAATAGAGTGTGCAGAGACTCCAACGGCTAATTTTGACCAAAGGTCCTAGTCAAACCACTAATTTTATTATTAATATTCTTAGAAATAGCTAAAACTTATAATTCATTATTATTAGTTCATATATTAAGAGTGTTCATTAGTTAATTTGAGTATATCTAAAATATAAAATTTATATAATCCATTTTTTATTAATAATAATCTATATAAATATTATTATTCAATATTATTTAAATTTAAATAATAGTATTAAATCACTATTATTCTAAGAATTTTGTTACATTAGGTAATTTGAGTATTTATTTAATAATAATTATTTAAATCTAAAGGTCAATACCCTAAAATATAAAAATTATATAATCCATTTTTTATTATTTAGACATAATAGTCATGTATAATCGTTCATATATATATATATATATATATATATATATTTTTATTAAATAATCTATATATATTATCATTCCAATATTATTTAAATTTCAATAATAGTATTAAATCACTATTATTATACGAATTTTGTTACATTAGGTAAATTGTGCATTTATTTAATAATAATTATTTAAATCTAATGGTCCAAAGGTAAAAATTTTAAAACTAATTGAGTATATCCAAAATATAAAAATTATATAATCATTTTTTATTATTTAGACATAATAGTCATGTATAATCGTTCATATATATATATATATATATATATATATATATATATATATATATATATATATATATATATATATATATATATATATATATATATTTTAAATAATCTATATATATATATTATCATTCCAATATTATTTAAATAGTATCAAATCACTATTATTCTAAGAATTTTGTTACATTAGGTAAATTGTATATTTGTTTAATAATAATTATTTAAATCTAATGGTCCAAAGGTAAACTCTAATATATTATTTTTATTAATTATTTAATTACAATGGCCCTAAAAGAAAAATCTAAAATTATTAATTTTAATTTTTTAATAAAATTATTAAAGTTAACTCTGTCATTAGGTAATTATATTATTACTAATACGGTTTAAAAAGAGTTTTCTAGACAATAGTTAAAGTGAATTTTAATTCCAAAGTTATAGTAGAATTAGAATAAATTTTTTACCTTTGGACCATTAGATTTAAATAATTACTATTAAATAAATGCACAATTTACCTAATTTAACAAAATTCGTATAATAATAGTGATTTAATACTATTATTTAAATTTAAATAATATTGGAATGATAATATATATAGATTATTTAATTAAAAAAAAAATATGAACGATTATACATGACTATTATGTCTAAATAATAAAAAATGGATTATATAATTTTTATATTTTAGGGTATTGACCTTTAGATTTAAATAATTATTATTAAATAAATACTCAAATTACCTAATGTAACAAAATTCTTTGAATAATAGTGATTTAATACTATTATTTAAATTTAAATAATATTGAATGATAATATTTATATAGATTATTATTAATAAAAAATAGATTATATAAATTTTATATTTTAGATATACTCAAATTAACTAATGAACTCTCTTAATATATGAACTAATAATAATGAATTATAAGTTTTAGCTATTTCTAAGAATATTAATAATAAAATTAGTGGTTTGACTAGGACCTCTGGTCAAAATTAGCCGTTGGCATTATAGCCGTTGGAGTCTCTGCACACTCTATTTAATCAAGCTAAGCCGGATTGGTTCTTCAACTTGTCCTGACGATGAACCACACTGGTTGGTTCGAAACGCGTCGACAAAAGATTGGTTATGTGATTTTGCCGAAGATTTTCTAAACAATGTTATGGATCACAGAAGTCTAAATTCCTTAATCTAGGTAGACACTTCGTCCATGATTTAGAATCAAAGTAGGATTTCCTCTCCAACTCAGTCTCAATTTCCAACTTACATATTTCTCTTCTTGCTTCTCGTGGCACTGCATATATGTGGTATAAAATTATTGAGCGAAGAGCCTCACCCTATGATATCCCTGTGGACTACTACATCCTCCTCCCCCCCAGTGACAATGCATAAGCTGCACGGGAAGCATGGTAGCAATAGATGGGCTGCATGCGTGGAAGCTCCTAAATCTTCCTCTACCTATAAAGAAACAAAAAATAACACGAAAAGTAGTCTCCCCTAGACTTAAAACACCATCCCACAACATCATCACCAACACTCATAACAAAAACCATGAAACAAGAAGAATTCCCAAGTAATTTCCCCCGAGACGTGGAGAACCTTGCCACATAAACCTTACGCCCCAACACCTTTAACTATAAACAAAGCCACATGGTGCCCAACGACCACAGGGTTCAAATAACTCTTGAAACCGAAAGGAAAAAAGAACAAGAAAACACATATGCCCAAGACCCAAAGGCATCTGGAAGGAGTGAAACCATGCCCCCTTACGGACCACCAACATGTTAATACAGGTGGCATGGTTTTCCTTGAACAACAATAATGAGTCAACTTGCATTTGTGGATAGTAGCCAGTGATGGTTGTCCACATTGTTGGTTTGACAACTCCGTTCTGATAGGATTTCCCATTGTTTTAAAAATATATGTAACAACATTTAAAATAATTAAAGATTACCCTAAATATATTTAACCAAGACCCTGATATATCTAGTACAAAGACTAGGCAAATTTCTTAATAAGCAACATAAAATTAAATGATTCTAGATTAAAAATCTATATTCCTCACATTGTTTGAAAGATCCAAGTTAAGATGAATCTAATATATATGATGGAAAGTATGATTAATATGCATTGAGACCAAAAATGTTTTATGAAACTTTAAGAAGGTAAATTTTTACTTGAAATTCTTTAAGTGTTTCAACATCGTCATAGTGTTACTGAATTAAAAGGACAAGAAATTGAAAGTGCAACAATTGTTTTGAATTTTAGATTTAATCTAAGTAAAATATTACTTGAAATTAATTTTTTTTCTATGCTTTAAATACATCAGGAAAACAATTTCAACATCACCTTAGTTTTGCATAGTTAAAAAGTTAAAAAGGTTGAAAGCATGACAAATATTTTCAAATTTGGATTTACTCAAAGGTTTTGAGAATTAAGCTCATGAAATTTTTCAGAATTAAGTTCATGAAAATTTGTTCTTATTTTAAGAATGTATATATCTCCAACTCCTTATGGCACCATAATTTATAATATTACCTTTTAGCATGCAAAGATCTCTTCCATTATCCCTCCATGGTCTAACCAAGATAATGCCTCCTTATACCATCCCACTTGATTCAAAGGTGGTTGTGGCTAGACTTTGAAGCTATTTTAGAAAGTCTCGGGTTGTCCATGTGGTTTAACCTTTTATTATACATTAGATACATAGTCATAGCCATGCTCTAAATAAGGAAATGATTTGCTTCCATAAAAAGAGTAGAATAAGACGTTTCCTTTAATTTGGAAATTAAATTTGTTTTAATCTCCTATGTCTTTTTTCAAAACTTCCTTGATATCCATAATAAACTTTCCAAACTCTAATAATCCTATTCAAAATGCCATAATTCTAGTTAAATTTGTGTTATGATTCCAAAATATATTTGAAATTCCTCAAAATATCGTTAGTTGTTATATACCTAAGTATTATATTATTCTTTTAAATTTAATTTTCATGATTTTCATTTTGTGAATATTAGCAATCATACTCAAATTTTAAAAAATTCTTAAATATGCATAAAGATTAAAAATCCTCCTCAATTTAAGGGGAAAAATAATCATTATATTTTAATGAAAAGGTATTACCTAATAAATAAATTATAAATTGAAAATATGTTAAAATCACATTCTTTTTGGATTGTTTTTCCTTTTTCTTTTAAAATAATTTGAATTAAAAATTTCTTACAATAAATTTCTTACCATTTATATTTTAGAACTTATGAAGTAACGCCCAATATTTTATATATTAATTAAATAAATTACAAATTTTAAAGTATAAAATTATTAAAATTGATAAGTCAAAATTAAATAAATATTTTAAGTTAAATATAAATATATTATTATTATTTTAATTTTTATATACTAAAATATTTAACTATTTTAATTTAAAAAATTTAAATTTGAAACCTTCATCTTAATACAGTAAATATTTTAATATCATATTCTATTACTTTTTAATTTATATACTATTAATAAAAAAATTATTTATTTATTATATTATCTTTTCAAAAACACCCCATAACAAATTCAAATATTTAAAAAAAAAAAAATTAAATAACAAATGATACATATTTGAGTTAAATACAACAACGTGCTAATATTCATAAAATATACAACTATATATATTAAATAATATTATAAAAGTAAAATTATGTGAATAACTATTATTTTTATTCCACACTAGTTTTTAAGATGTGAAAATTAGAAAAATAATTAAAATAACTTCACATCACATAACAAATTAAAAGAGACTAAATCATATTTAAATAATAATAAATTATTATTATTATTACTATTTCATCTTTAATGTAATAAAATTATTATAATTTTTTTATTTTTTTATTTTTTATTTTTTTATATGTAAATATTTGAATATTAAAATTTTAAAAACATGTATATATATATATATATATATATATAGCGGAATAGGCTATGGCGGTGGCATTGTACTTGCGTTACATGGTGTCATGCCCCTAATCCTGTAGTAGTCTTTCAACTGCTTCTAGCGAGGTGCGGCACCACTGAACACTTTCTTTTCACCAATACTTATGTTCATGGACTACGCCTTAACATTCGATACTTAGTTTTATTTTTCTTCACCAAGTATTATTATTATTTCTTTATACTAATGAACACCCATACTCATTCATTATCTACAACAATTATACATAAAGAACACAATTGCAACAGTATAGAGGGAGGGGAAACTCCTTGAACAATGAGTCTGCCCAACTTCAATATATTATATAACTTTACAATTCTACAAGTATACTCGGGAAACCCCAAGTTTCATACTTAGCCAAATTTCCACTTGGCAACAACTTCGTGTAGCCAACCGCATTCACCGTTTCAACACACAAGTCTCTTTGCCCGAGTGGAGCGGGTGTGCCCTCACACGGACCGCCAACCAAAACTCCACAACCGAACATGTTACCCGGCGGGCGGGTGCCTTCATGCACCGTCCACTCGCACTTGCGACCGACGGGCGGGCACCTACATGCACCCTCCACCTGAGTTACCAACCTAGGGGGCGGGCGCTCTCACACACCTTCACCCAAGGCTTCAATCAGCGGGCGGGCGCCTACACACACCTTCACCCGTGTTTACCTCCGAACGGCGGGCGGGCGCCTTTGTGTGACCCACGACCCGCGTTTACCTCTGAACGGTGGGCGGGCGCCTTCGTGCGACCCACGACCCACGCTACACCCATCACTAAGACTTCGTGCCAACCTTGTGTAGCGCTGCCCATGGAGCGGGCGCATCACCTGCGCCTTGCTGTGTCTCTTCTCTCCACCCTTCACACTTCCTTTGATGATTGATGATGTTCGAATGATCTTCATTCGAATGATGCCTTTTACCATACTTATGCCCTCCATATATACAGGCGGTTGGGCGAGTCGCGCTGCCCGACCGACTCGTCCAACATGTTCATCCGACGCCCTCATTTCTGCCAATTCGTTCTCCTTCTTTTGGTCGGCCCGCCCATTTCACGGGACCGCCAACCCAACCTTCGCCCAAATGCATAAGTCTATGAGGTTGGCCTATGGGTGATACCAACTCGTCCCGACGGTATAAGTTTTCCTTCGCCAAGACTCCCACGTGCATTATGTACATGCTCGCTCGCACACCTTAGCTAAGACTCGTCTGTTTTGCATCGCATGACCACAGGTCCTTACATCCTCCTCCACCTGAAGTCATTGTCGTCCTCGACAATATGTCATCCTGGTAACCATCCTGCCACCAAGATCATCATCTCCAACTATCTCATCCTTGGTCCATGATATCAATCAGTCCATACACTACAACATCCCTGCAACATATGTAAAAACAACTGTCTCCACCATGTGTCGTCCCATCCTGTGAACTGTCATCAGATACTCCAACATAATGCCAACATCTCTCTAGTACACTGCTAGCCCTCATGACTCGAACTAGTCGGGTGATCAGTCCAACTGTCACGCTCAAATCATAAGAATGTCCATCCTTATGCCTACACCAGTCTTTCTCAGATTCTGCCACATCTTGGACTCACCAAGAATCTCTCCCATGCTCAGGTCCATGGAAACTCCATCCCATCTGCAACATGTCATGATGCTAATGCCAAACCATTCCTGCATCATCTGTCATACCTGCTCAGCCTGTTTTAAGGACTCACTGCCATGAGCAGCTCAAAAATGAGCCCTATCTTCTATGTCATCTAAGAAGATGTAGAGGGAGTAGAGCCTGAAGGCTTACCCTCACTAATAAGCTCAATCCATCTGTTAGGATTCTCTATCTCCATCCTCTGTAGATATGCAACCCAATCCTCCTCATGGATATTCAGTCTCAGATAAACCTCCTCGTCATCATCATCCTCAACTTGCTCTAGCCTTCTTGACAAATCCAAGATACTATTGGATAGTGTCTTGATAACCAATGATTGCTCGATAAGCTTTACCTCAATAGTAGACAATCGCTTACACATGTCTTCCATGCGCTTCTCATCCTCCATTTGCATCACTGCTAGTTTACAATCAGGTCTGGTCACACCAATGGTTGGAACACCAATGGGTACATCTTCCCTTCCATTGTAAATGTACAGCTTCTTCAAATGTGGAACAATCATAGCATCATATTGTTTCAAGAATTCCATCCCCAGTACAGCTTCATAGTCATCAATCCGCACTATAGTGAAGTCAACTTTCCCGGTCCACTCACCTAGTGTTGTGTCCACTCTTTCAGCTACACCAAGTACACAATCAGGAGGAGAATTCACTGTCTTCATTTGTGCCTTTACCAGTACAAATTTCAGCCCAATCCTTCTCGCAATATCCTCACTCATAAAGTTGTGAGTAGCCCCACTATCCACCATAATGACTACATCAGCACTCCCAATCTTCATCCGAACATATTCCAAACTATTCCTCTCAAGGTCTCTTCAAGAGACCACTTCCATAGCAGCAGCAGCTCCAAGAATCTGCATCATCCCCACAAAAGCTTCTTCATTATTCGTATTAGACTGTGAAATAGCAACCACTTTCGGTCTTGAAGGACAATTCTTCACCGTATGTGGTTCAACACATATCCAACACTTCAAAGGTTTCTTCGTCTTCATCTTGTCATCCGATTTCAAAGCATCATCCTTCTTCTTCTCTTTCGGCTTATCAAACTTCTTCTTTCTCTCATTAAAAGTTTCATCATAATGCTCCACCAAATGATCCACAGTAGCAAAATCTTCCTCAAGTGTCTTAATCTTTTGTCTCTTCACTTCATTTCGTGCCCAAGGTTTCAATCCAATGATGAAGTTGAACACCTTGTCTCTCTCTGCCATGTCAGGAAGTTCCAGAACTGCACTTGCAAACTCCCGCTGATATGTCTGTAGGTTACCTGCCTGCTTAATAAACTTAATCTTCATCCTTGCTTCCCATGTTTCATCCTGAGGACTAAAGTGGGTCTGCAAAGCCTTCTTCATGTCATCCCACGAAGTTATGTCATCAGCACTGCCATTAGCAATCTGATCCATCCTCCTTCACCACCACATCTTAGCATCCTTCGTTAAGAATTGAGTAGTTACCTTCACCTTTATCTCATCATCAGATAGACCCAAGTGCTCCAAGTATTGCTCCATATCCCAAAGAAAGTTACCAAGAGTCTTCGCACTTCTTGCACCATCAAAAGATTTTGATTCCTTGACCTTCACATGAGGCACTCCTCCACCTAAGTTATGCTCCACAGCCTTCTTCAACATCGCGATCTCATCTCTGGCTCCATCAAGAGATTTCCGCAAGTTCAAGATTTCTACCAAACCTCGATCTCTCTCTTCTTCAATCTCCTTGACTTTATCTTCAAGTTGTGTACACTTAAGATCAGTGTACTCATTCTGAGTCCGGAGTTCATCAAGTTCTTCCTTCATCTTAGAAGTATCCTCTTGATCTTTCATGATCAAGTTCATCTTCGTAGTCCAACAAGAATCCAATTCCTCCATTCTTCCCAATATCCTTTCAAGAAAAGCATCAGTCGCATTGCGGCTAGATTCTCCCATTTCCATGTGAGATTCACCTGCCATCTCTTGCTAACAGCTTCTTTCTTTGTGATCCAGTATAAACCATCCACCAGCTTTACCAAGTTCCCTGCAAAACCGAACCACCTTTTGTCTCACTTGTATGTGAAACCAGCTTCCTTCACCTGCAAGTACCTGCTTCCACTGTCACCAACTGTCAAGGTGTGTATCAGCTCATTGTCAAGCTTCTTCAACCTTGAATTAGCTCAAAATCACCTGTTACTTCGTTCTGTACTAGCTCCAACTGTGAGCTTTGATACTAACTGTCACGCCCCTACACCTACGGTAGTCTTTCAACCACTTATAATGAGGTGTGGCACCACCGAACACTTTCTTTTCACCAATACTTATGTTCATGGACTACGCCTTAACATTCAATACTTAGCTTTATTTTTCTTCACCAAGTATTATTATTATTCCTTTATACTAATTAACACCCATACTCATTCATTATTCATAGCAATTATACATAAAGTACACAATTGCAATGATATAAAGGGAGGGGCAACTCCCTGAACAATGACTCTGCCCAACTTCAATATATTATATAACTTTACAATTTTACAAGTATACTTTGGAAACCCCAAGTTTCATACTTAGCCAAATTTCCACTCGGCAACACCTTCGTGCAGCCAACCACATTCACCGTTTCAACACACAAGTCTTTTTGCTTGAGTCGGGCGGGCACGCCCTCACACAGATCGCCAACCAAAACTCCATAACCGAACACGTGTTACCTGGCGGGCAGGCGCCTTCGTGCACCCTCGACCCGCACTTGCGACCAACGGGCGGACACCTACACGCACCCTCCACCTGAGTTACCAACCAGCGGGCGGGCGCCTGCACACATCTTCACCCGCGTTTACCTCCGAACGGCTGGTGGGTGCCTTCGTGCGACCCACGACCCGCGTTTACCTCCGAACGGTGGGTGGGCACCTTCGTGCGACCCACGACCCATGCTACACCCGTCACCAAGAATTTGTGCCAACCTCATGTAGAGCTGCCCGTGGAGCAGGCACATCACCTGCGCCTTGCAGCGGCTCTTCTCTCCACCCTTCGCACTTTCTTCAATGATTGATGATGTTTGAATGATCTTCATTCGAATGATGCCTTTCGCGATACTTACGCCCTCCATATATAGGGGCAGTTTGGCGAGTCGCGCTGCCGAACTGACTCATCCAACATGTTCAGCCGACGCCCTCATTTCTACCAATTTTTTCGCCTTCGTTTGGTCGGCCCACCCATCGCACGGGACCGCCAACCCAACCTTCGCCTGAATGCATAAGTCTATGAGGTCGGCCCGTGGGTGGTACCAACTCGTCCCCACGGTATAAGTTCACCTTCGCCAATACTCCCACACGCATTATGTACATGCTTGCTCGCACGCCTTAGCCAAGACTTGTCTGTTTTACATCGCATGACCGCAGGTCCTTACACACAGGGTCGAATCCCACCGGCTGCCCACTATAACCGCTAGGAGGAATCGCCCAACCGGTAAGAATGGCCCCTCAAGATAAGACGAGACTGTCGAATCCCACCAGTTGCCACTATAACCACTAGGAGGAACCACCGAGCCTGCAAGAATGGCCCCTCAGGATAGGATGAGACTTGAACCCGTGACCTGCACAGTACTCGTGTTACACAGGGTCGAATCCCTACCACCGGTCAATTCTCCACTTTAATGTACAAATTGTAAGAATTGGATTGATTACATTATGGAGGTGAGGACGGAGAAAAAGCTCAATTTCTGTAAAAGAAACGTCTTGGATTTGTACATCTTCACGTGTTGGACGGCCAGAAAAGTCTAAAGAAAAAGGTGCACATCTTCGCGTGTTGGACGGCAAGAAAAAGGCGAACAGCTTCGCGTGTTGGACGACAATGACATTTTCTTTTCGGAGATCCACATCACAATTGATTTATTTTTTCCCAAAATCTACATAATGATTTTTTTAATAAGTTTTGGTATTTACTTTTTAAATGCATAAATGCATTCAGTTTCTGTAAATTTTAATTTTCAAATTTTTCATTACAAAATCCAAAAGGAATGTAAATTTATTTTTCAATTTCTCATTACAAAATCAAAAAAGAATCTGCTTGGAACCCAAAAATTAATTGGGCTCAACCTACTACTGCGTACGTTCCTTGTGATAATTTGGAATCAAAAAGAAAGAAATATCACATTACCATCTGTCTCTGCACGCGAGCAGGGGAGGTTGTAAAGGCGCTGGAAAAAACCTCGTTGAAGTGATTACTTTATATATAATTATGAGATTTAATACAATTTAATATGACTAGTTAGGTTCATTTTAACTCAAGATTTATAAAAGGCAATAGAGATCACTTTATTTTAGAAAGAAAAAAAATAGTAATAATTTTAGGTATTATGTAAAAAAAATATTGTTTAAATTTTATTTTTAAATAATTTATTATTATTATTATTTTATATTAAGAATTAAATGAATTGTTTTTATTTGGGGTAGCTCAATTGATTATGATTGTAGAAATGAAGTTGGGATAATTTAATTGGTAATGGTTGTGGAAATGAAGTCTCAAAATTGAAGAATTACACATTTATTAAAATGTAATTAAAATATTTTACTTTTTATTATTTTTTCTTTCTAACTATTAAAATATTTGGTCAATATATATATGTATATTATTAAAAAATATTATTATCCCTAAGGCCATATTGAGAAATGCGTTGACTTTAGAATTAAATTAAGGTTGACTAAAAATCAAATGAACAATGGAGCTCTCTATAGTGGGATTTTTGGAGTTTCCGTGCGGGAATCTGGTGCAAAAAACTGAGGTGAAATCTTACTTTGTGTTATTTAAACTAGTTTTTTCACTGTATATATAGATTCAACACTATGAAAAACCCTAGGGCACTTCTATTGTGCAGGGTTTACCATTAATCTTGTAATTTCAATGAATTCTTGCCAGATTTTAGACAAATTAGACCAGAAGAATCCACCAGAAAATCTTTCAAAAATAACACTAGAGACAACTATGAAAAATATTTTGAGTGTATTCATACATTATAACTAGCATATGGTTGTTCCAACTAGAAGACACTTGACTTTACCACATTAAATACAAGTATCAAAATGTTTCAATTTAACAACATAATAGTTTTACATTGTGATTGTTCTACTTCGAAACCTTTGTGATTTTGTAAAATGATTTGGTCAAACTAATTTTAGCTATGAAACAACGAACTTAAAACAAAGATTAACTGAAGGTTAATACAATCAAACTCAACGCTTTAAGTACATAAAAGGCTTATACTATGCCCATTATTATGAGTACATCTTTCTCAATCACTCTTAATGAAAGTTTTGTTTTTTACTCTAATTTAACTATATTTAAATTAAGCTATAGTATCTACAATATAGCCCTTGTTCAAATGTGGCAATTGGTTTATACTTTTCAAAGTTCAATAATTAAACTAAGTTGGTTTATACCTTTCAAAGTTCAATAAGATATGCGGCCTTGTTTATAAAAGAAATAAATATTTAAAAAAAATTGCTTTATTTCTATAAAGTTATATAAATTTATATTATTTAATATGGGCATAGAAATATTTTATGTATGTTACACAGCAATTTGTCACCGTTTTTCACCGTCCCTGTTACCCCTCTCCCACACACTGGAGGACTCATTTCGGGACCTGTGAGAAGTGACATGACCTGAAACCACTTGCATCATATTCCTCTAAGTATGAGCTTCATGTGCCCTGAAGACATCTCCTGAAGAAAACCCATGAAAACAACTCTTTTTTCATTAGCGCGGGTCCACAGTTTACTACCGCGCCAATGAGGGAAATCCTTTGAAGAGGGCACGCTATTGGTGCTCTATCCCAGAGTCGCAATCACGCCAACCAACTTGGGTAAAATTTTTAACAAATAAACTTCCGAAAGTTCTCTCCAACTCATTCACCAACTGAGTCTATGTTAGGTGAGGATGGTTTGGCTTCAAATCTCCTTGAATGGGAAGTAGTTTGCCACCCTTCCATGGAAGTTTCCAAGTGATAATGCCAAATCCATGATTTATGTGATTGATCTTATCTTTCCCTCCTTCATCTATAAAAGCTTGTCTCCATACCTTGAGCAAGTTGGTAGTAATGGTAGTGGTAATGTTGATGCTGTAAGGAAGATATCAAGAGATCAAGAAGAGTTGCAAGAGTTTTCCTTCTGCCCATAAGGCTTAATCTAAGTAAGGAGATCTTGTTACCAAAGAGAGAGAGAGGCCTGTTCCCCATCCCCTCATGCTTTGCAAGACTTGTGTAGCTGAGCACCCAGCCAAAGGAGGACTCAACATCAGAACATTGGTTGTATTCTCTTTTGTTGATTATCAATAATAGATGACTACTATAATGGTTCCACTCTCATTTGTCTTTGTAATGGTTAATGTGAGTTATGTCCTTTCTGACTGATGTATAATTTCATTTATTAGATTTCATGCTTGTGTTTGTGTTTCTCTTTGTGTGTGTAGGTGTCTATTCACGAGGATCGTGGAGGATTGTGACCGGCCAAAGCGAAGGAGCGAGGGCGACGTCTCTTCATCAAACATTAGCGTTGGAATCCAAGTAGGTTTTCATTGCCTACCTTTCATTTGCAATTAGGAACTTGCATGGTAGCATTGACTGATTGTTGCTAGACCCGTTCTGGGCTCGTAGGGATCGCCTCTATCCGTAGAGGGGATTTACCTCCACAACAATGTAGATTTACAGTATTTAATATAGATATAGAAATATTTTATTTCTAACTATAGAAGTAAAAGAAATATTTTTACCACATATTTTTTATTCTAGATTTTAATATTAACAACAGGCCATGAGAATGTGATTATTGATATTTTATATTGCTTTTAATAAAAACTAACCAAATATACACAACCATTTAAGTTTTTATTAGAACAAATATTTTTTTATTTAAATTAATTTTTTTTAAAAACACACAAGTTCTGGACTCAATTAAATTATTCAAAAATAAATGAAATTATAAGATCATGTAATATAAAAAAATACATTTATTTAAGGAGTTGTTTATGGAAGCTACAATTTTGCTAGGACGATGAAATTCTTGTCAGAATCACGCTATTTTTTTTTAAATCTAATCTTAGGAGTTTTTGAATAGTTTTTTTAATGATGGAAATATATTCAGCACTATCAAAAACCTCTAAATTACCCAAAATCACATAACTTAAAAAATTCCATTATTTTTTAAGCAAAATTATAACCCCATTAAACTACAACTTTATTTATTTAATATAATAAAAAAATTAACAAAATTAAAATTAAATTAAATTAATTAAGAAAAATTAACAACAAAAAAATGATATAGGCAATTATCAAAAAGAAAAATTAAATTAAATTAATGAGGAAAAATTAACAAAAAAATGATATAGGCAATTATCAAAAAGAAAAATAACACTGCAACCAAAGCATCATATCCACACTTGACATATGCGAGGACTAGGATTATAACTCACTGACAGAAATTAAATGCGGTTTAGAAATTATGCATGCATACGACCCCACGCGGCATTTAATGCCATACCGCGGGGTTGTAATTGATTGCCCTGTGGGCACCTCCATTCACTGGCTTCTGGAATTATACGATGTGTTCTGATTTTCTGCTTACATTGCGTATCCTTTTGTCAATTATTTTATGATTTCATTTAACGTGGCGACCCTACCGCCTCACCACTCTCCACTTGAAGTACAAAAGTAAAAGTTAGATTCCATCCATTACAGATAGCGACCAGTGTTCAAATTTGAACACATCACAACACTTCCGAAGCCCTCTAGCACGTCAAAGAAGTGTTCAGCAAAAATTACTAGTCAAAAGAAATTAAATTTTGATTTTTACAAGTTTAATAAAAAATTAAAATAATATTACAAAATGCTCAATGAAGGGTTGCTTGTTCATAGGACATTTCAAAAAATTCCAGTTCTTTGACTGATGTAACACTCTAAAGTCTGGAGGAGGTTCTAACAACACTCAAGAAAGTGCAATGGGATGTAATGGAGGTTGTTCATCCATTCCCAAGTCATCAGCCATAATGGCAACACTGATAGAGTTAGCAGTGATGATATGAGGTTTACGTTTGGATTCGTTGAGAACATAGGTTCCTTTTCACATTCATTGATAGCATAGGAGAAGTAGCTATGTATTGGTATCTGTGAACATGCATATTTTGAAGGTATCAAAGATTTAAAAGAAAAAAATGACAAAAGATAGATTAACAATGACTGAGATAGATTATTCTGATCCTATGAATCTTGCCTGCATTGATTTTTCCAATCCGAACCTTACGACGAGTGCAGCACAAGTTCACAAGGTATTTTAACTCTCAGTTATAATTTTCAACATTCATTTCCCTAGCCTTTCATTTAGTTCATTGATTTAGGGAGAACTGATTAAAATTATTATGTATGGAATGGTTGATTGATATTTATATAGTCATGTGTAGCAAAAGTTCACAAGGTATTTTAACTCTTAGTTCTAATTTTCAACTTTCATTTCCCTGGCCTTTCATTCAGTTCATTGATTTAGGCAGAACCAATTAAAATTATTATGTATGGAATGGTTGATTGATTTTTATATAGTCATGTGTAGACTCTGCATTTTTTTTATATCGTCCATCATGTTATCGATGAAGACTTTTTGGACTAAGCCTTTGAGAAAAGTCGATGAATTTTTGCCCTTCCTAAGGAGGAAAAGATGAAATTGTTGCGGAATTAGAACCATCAAGGTTATACTTCGTATGAAGCAAAATCTCTTAATATTTCCATTCAACTTGAAGGTTTGATGTGGATTTCTATCTCATTATATTTACTTCTTCTTGTAATTATATCTTTCTCTATTCAACTTTGAAAAATCAATCCTTTGAAGTATTTCACTTCATATTTTTTCATATATTTGTTTTTCCAGGGGATTGGAAGGGGCGTTATGAAGCTTATGAAGCTTCGATAAAGATAAGTGATTTCACGTTCCTGATCTATGGCCTTCAACAAGTATGCAGTTCAACATTTGAAACTATATATTTCATACTTTTCCAACGCTTAAAAATCGATTAAAGTGACAATATTGACATTTTTACATCATAACCACATACTACATTTTCTGTGGTATCTCCATTTTCTTTAATTTGTAAAATTTTATTCTTTCTTGTAAACTCACCATTAACACAAGATTGTTCAATTATGAGATTACCTCATTAGACTTACCGATTCACAATTTCTTTTTTCATCTTGTAAATAACTACTGCCATCTACTACATCTTCGAGGATGCCGAATGTATTCAAGTACTGATCATCTACTGCTATGAAAACATCTTCCATCCTACCTTTATGAGGACATATTCATGACATTACTTTGATGTTCCACATAGATATCTTAACATAGTATAATAGGGCCCAAAGGGTTCCTTACGTTTTCCATGAAGACATCATTACTTTGAAACTCTGATTTTCGACATTGTCAACCAACCCTTAAGAAAAGATTGTTCAATTTTAACAACCATTCAGACAAGTTTGTTCAATTATGAAATTACCCCATTAGATGGTGGTAACTACACTTAGTGATTCAAATGTTTTTTTATATTCTTGTAAATAACTACTACCATCTCTTTTCTATTTTTAGATGATTCCGTGACTGACAACCATAATGGCTACAAAAGCCTAGCATTTCTTCCATTTGAACTTACTGTAATGAAGCTTACTATTAAGCCTAGCATTTGTAAAATCAAACTTCATTTAAAACCATGTATTTCTTCTCTTATCTTAAAAAACATTTTCTTTACTAACTCTCTAGTTTTTGAAAACATAGAAATTAGTGCTATAAAAAAAAATTGAGAAATAATAAGTGTGCTTCCCATTAAACCATGTAGAGTTTTGAACCGGGGAGAAGTGTTAAAATGAAACTCCAAGGCTCTATTAATAACCACACAACATAAGATTGGTGTGCCTACATGGCTACAACTTAATTTTCTATTTCTGGTTGGTCTTCCCAAAATATATAGAATGCCAATAACTATCCATACAACTACTATTGTGTCTCCCACTTCATTTTCTCCATTCGATATCTAGGAAATAAGTTGTGTGTGTGGGTGTCCATGTAGCTGCTACTATGAAGGGTTTTTAAGTTGATGTTGAAATCATAGAAAAAATAAATGACATTTTTAATGAAAAGAAACCATATTATTAGAAAAAGACACCAACAAAAAGAAACTGCATTATTAGAAAAATATATCAACAAAACATGAATTCATTGTAAGGACCAAATTTAAAAACCATTCGTAAACAAAAAGAAAAAACGACCAACCAAGCCATACAACAACAACACTACAGATGTGTATTACATATTACAATATTTCCCTATTAGATGTGGAAAACTTTCCTTTTAATCACATAAATTTTTGAATCTATAAAGCTTGAAGTTTTTAATGGAGATGAAAGTCTATTGATAGTGTTCTTTGATTGAGCAATGTTAAGAGAAAAGTTCAATTCCCTTGGTCGTTGAAGGTATATATTTATTTTTTTGGTTTGCTTTAAATTGTTTCAAGCTGAACAAAACAGATAGTATAAATTAGAAACAAATGAAATTAAAAAAACTTTTTCCACGGTGCAAATAAATTTATATTTTCAATGATGTAAATTCAAATATTTTTAAAGATTATCTAATGACTAGAAGAAACATATGGTTACCTTTTTTCAATAGAATTTGAGAAAAATGTTTGCCTAATTACTAAATTCTATTAAGATTTTATAGTGTTTTTTCAATAGAATTTAAGAAAAATGTTTGCCTATTTGCTAAATTCTATTAAGATTTTATAGTGTTTAATGTAGCCACTTTTTAAATTTTAAAGATTCAGGACACCATTTCATTTTGACATTTTATTTTTATTTTTATTTTTTTAGTGTGGTTCATGAACACCCTGGTCAGTGAGCGGTCGCTACATCCATGGAAAAATCAATAAGTGAGTGGTTGCTACATCCACGAAAATATCGGTAAGTGATAGAAAAATCTGGGTTAATCGCCCCTCGGCCTACTGGCCAGACCTAACCCCAAGGGCTTTGGGCAGAATCAACCTTGTGACCTCCGGATGGCGAGGCATGATTTTTGACCAACTGAGCTAACCCTTGGGGTTTTTGGAATTTTTTTTATAAAGAGTTTATTTAATATACACTTGTTAATAGAAGTATAATTTTTTTTTATGACCTTTCATCTTTCAAGGATTAGATAAATATATGCCCTTGAAAATAAAATTAAGACTAGCCCTTCAAATTTGATCACTAGGTGCGACTCATCAACTAGTGTTTGTAATTATCTTGGTGATAATTTTGTTTTTTTTATTGGAATTTAATATTTTTTAGTTTTTTTTAGTGTTTCAATTAAAATTTTAACACTGAAATGCATTTAGCCTTATCAAAAATCATGAGATAACTTAAATTATGTATATATATATATATATATATATATATATATATATATATATATATATATATATATAAAATTAAATTTAACAAAAAAAAAATCTATCTAAAAAATTAATATTTTTTTAGCAAAAATGTAGCATGTTTAATCTATGCAGCAATAAACACTATTGGATTGTAAATCTTCATTTGTTTGATAGCTAGAAAAACAAAACTCTTTCAGACAAGACATCATATCGAAGGATGGACTTAATATTGGTCGTTGTGTCATTCCATGCCCTGCGGTAATTGTTTGATAGAAATTTTAACAATTTGGGACCATACACCTCACCATCTCTAACCTAACACCAGCTCATGACCATACCAACCTATGTGTCCATCAAAAACCACCCAGAAAAATGAAAAAAATACAAAAAAAGGAGAAAAAATAAGAAAGAGAGTCCAAGGGCCATTCCATCATTGGCCTCACTCACCTATCCCTCCATCTCCTCCATTGTCATCCTTCCACTCCTACATCACCAACCATTCCTCCCCCAAGTGAAAAAAAAAAGCAAAAAAAAATGATGGAAAAGACAGCTACATGATTTCCTGTAGTAACTACAAGAAACCATGTAGCATCCTGTTTTCTCACAGCAACAGTGTCTCCATGCATTCTCCTTCAACATTCATGCAAGTAAAGAGCTCCAACACCCCTGCAGACACTATGACTCCTAACCAGAGCTCAGTAGTAGCAGCAGAGATCAAACACTTGCCCACAACAACAACAAAAGACAACCACATCAACAATAAGAAATATACAGAAAAGTGACCAAGGAAAAGCACTTACCTGAACAAAAAGAAGCACGACGGAGTCACCCTCTAGCATTCATCAACCAAGCGAAGAAAGGCATAGGTATGAAACCTCATCTGAATTCATCCCTAATTACGATATCATACAAATGTAGGAATATGAAAAAGTTTGATTTTATAAGCTGGAGGTGGCCAGTTAACTTGGCCACCCTCAACTCAAAAACAAAAAGTGAACTCGTAGTTAGCATGACACTTGGAAATTCCACATCAAGGAGAATGAGTTGAAAAGGTAGTCGATTTAAGTTGTGTGAGAGTGGGTGATGATTACAAGGGGAGGCTGCATGATAATTAATGGTGGGCCAATGGTCCCAAAGAAGAAAGCACGTACATTGCCAACCAATACAGTGCTCCAAGGAATTGACCATAAATAGAAAGCATTCCAAACTCTCATGCACCATTTGTTCATTTCAATATGAAAGAAGACTGGGACCACCTTGGAGAGCCATCGAGAGAAAAACATGTTTCAACCACCCTACAGGAAACAAAACTATAGGAACAACTACAGGAAACACAGGAAGCTATAGGAAACATTGGAAATTCATAGAGAATGTTGAAAGGGGGTGCCTAGGGTCCAGTTGCTAAAAACTTCTCGTCATCCAAAGCATCACAATGAAAGGTAGGTGGCCCATATCTCATATGCTTTGAATTGATAGCTAGGGAAAGAAAAATTAGAGTTTTCTAAGTGATTACAATGGGCCTGGCAATTTTAAAAGAATTGTGTGAAGTTTAAAAGTGTGTGGAGATAGAAAGAAATTGTAGCCACCCACAAATATTGTAAATTCTCAGTCACCCTAAAAACTAAGGCTAGCCTACCGAACTCCCTACAGTCATCCAACCAGAGAAGAGACATGACAAGAGGGTTTAACAAAAGGGAACCCACAGAGAGATCTAGGATACACCTCCATCCCCTTGTGGTAGAAATATTTAGAAGACATAATTGATTGGGATTCTTTGCGCTGCTTAGAGGGCATGATGATGATGTAGCTCAAGAATTTTCCATGGCACTTAACCGTCAGGTTAGAATCAATGCTACTATTGTGGTAAGAGGACTGTCAATTACAATTACTCTTGAGGTAATTAGAAGAATCACTACACTTCCTCAAGGGATGCCATGGAGAAAGGAGGATAAGACTGCAAGCACTTTTGCAAAGAAAAACTTATTCTTAAGGGATGAGGAGCCAATTGAGGACAAAAATGGGATAAGAATGGAAAGCCTCCCATATCCTTTGAATGAGGTGAGCTATCATATTCTCAAATATATCTCTTGTGAGGGGAGGCTTAGTATAATCTATGACTACCAATTTAGACTCCTCCATGAGTTGAGATTTGGAAAGGAGATACCCATTGATAAAAGACTCAATGTACCCTACTTCTTGCTACAATCAATAATAGACATGATCATGAAGGTCCAAAAGGGAGAACATTAGCAATTGGCACACCATGGACTTATTAAGCTAATATTAGACGATGCCTTGAGCTAGCTAAGAATACCCATTCAATGGTCCAAATTTAGAGACATGGACAGAGAGGCTGTGATTGAAATACAAGCCCTTGAATATGATAGGGACAATATCTGTAGTGGTGAAGAGGAGGTAGAATAATATGAAGAAGAACTTGAAGAGGAAGAAGAAGAACCAGAGGAGGTAGAAATAGAGAAAACAAAGGAAGAAGAAGGAGAAGAAGAAGGAGAAGAGGAGAAAAGTGAAGAAAAGGAACAGAAGGAAGAAGCAAGCCCTAAGGAACACACCAAGGAAAGGGAGGAAACTCCAAGATTGTCTCTTGAACCCACTGAGAGGGAAGCAATTGCTGCCTTGACTACCCTAAGCACACCTGTCAAGTCAAAAGGAAAAGATAGAGGAAGACTCCCCTCTATTTCAAAACAAGGAGGAGCATTAGGATCAAACAAGGGAAACAACAAACACCCACCAGGACAACAATGATAATTGAGGACTCACCAAAAGAGCAAGAAAAGCTAGTTTCCCTAGAAATAAAAGGTGAAGAGGGCACATCAAAACAAGCTTCCCCAAAGTCTCCCATCACTTATGTTAGGAGGTCTTTCACCGAGCCAGAATCAGAAAAACAAGACAAGGCACATTTGACCCCATTTTAGAAAGGAAAAAACCTTCTACAGGATCCTCAAACAGTCCTACAGGAAACTCTGTCAGCACTACAGGAAACATAGAAAAAGTTACAGGGAGGACAACAGGGACAGAGGGAAGGCAAGGAAGTAGCAACGAAAGTGCAAGAGGGGGCAACTTCTCCAAAGACATATGAGGGAGAGTCCCAAGAGATGTAGGAACCTAGCCCACAACCCAATTTGAGCTCTTATTACAGATTCATTGAGGGAGGCAGAGTAATACCACATAAAATTTCCATCCCTCTCTTCTTTGAGCTTAAGAAAGAGAGAGAAAGGACACATCGTTCTGGTGTTCCTTCCCCCCCCCTTGGCTTAGCCCCTGCCTACATTTCTTCTCATACGATCGGGGACTTTGACCAGGCGCTTAGTCCTCAGGAGCTAGCGCCTTTGGACTACCTTCCAGGGGGTTTTCCCTTTGTTACTGTGAATATCGCATACCGGCTATTTGTAGTGCTTTTTTGACGGCATTCCCCTTGACCCTTGCGATCGCCCATCTGAAAGATCAGGCCTACCAAAAATATCGTAATCGCAACACATGAGAGGGGGACCTTTTACCTCCTTTCATAGCGTTGGCCGATTCTCCAGACGTGAAATCCATGTAAGATGTAACACATAAAATATCACATCTGAGAAGTTCCTGCTTATTGCAATTACAAGCTGGAAGGGACTTTGGTGGAGGAGAAACTTTGACCTGTGCGATCGCTGATTTTCGCCTTTAGTGCATGGCCCTTGGTTCTTCGGACCTCCATGTGATCGTGGGCCAACCCCCTTATCGGAGCCCTTTTTACTGCAAATCGCAATCACAGATCTGTAACTGGAGTTGTGACCTTTTACCTTTGCTGATCGTTGATCTACGGGATTGATGACATCATCGGTGCCACGTGGCACCCACTGAGTGGTGACAAATGTCACCCGGATATGACCCCATAGGACCCTTGAAAAATCCATATCGGCATGCCATGTGGCCTCTGTACCGCCACATGATGCTGACATCAACTGCCATGTTATTTATAAGGACTAATGGTATTTCACTACGTGGCCCCCTAGAGGAGAGAGAAAAAGGCTCGCCCCTCCCCGTTTTGCGTCGATTTCCTTTGTTAAATATTTTCGGTCTTCCTCGATGATTTAACACTATATGCCAAGTTTTCTGCAATTCCCGTGATATCGACATTCGATGATGATTTTGGCCCTGCGCTTTCATGCACCCATTTACGCCTACGATAGTTGATATGTGATATCGACGTTCAACATCATGAACTATCAATAAATCATGAGCCTATGCCCGGGACCCCGCAGATAGATGATTTTATGATATGATGACATTGCGGGACTGCGATGATGTGGGATTGTAGAATTGCGATATGCAGGACTGCAATATGGCCGATATGCGGGATGCGGGACTGTGGGATTTTCCCACCGTCGATATGCGTGATTTACTATGCTTGGGGCCCTCTAGTCACCGATATGTGATATTTTCTCTGTCTCGGACCTGTCGATATGCGATTTGTGACATCGACGATCGGTTGATCACAAATTTTGGTGTCTCTCATTTTCGCTACTTTAGCAAGCCCCGATTTGTTATTGTGATGAGCCTGACCCTTAGTTATTTTCTCCTTGTTTTCTAGGTTTTCAAAGAGTATCTTTAATTTTCTTTAACTTCTAATCCAGGAGTCCATTTTTGGAATTACATATATCATTGGAAATATTATCACGAGAACTATACAATGGATAGGGACTGATTAAAATTTGAGAGCTTTTGTGTCTTGGGAAATGGCTTCAAACTTCACTAATTTTCTGCATTCTGGGCAAATGATAACTTTATGAAGCAGTGAGTGACAACATTGGCTCCAACTGGGGACAATGCCTTGTTGGAAAGGTGTTGAGAACCTACAAACCAGTATCCTTCACCATTGGGCATGGAGTCAGAAATATATGAACTTACATAAAATCTCCATGAAACTTTGTTTGCAGGGAGTCACTTCCTCCTTAAACTGAAATGTAGAAATAAAAATTCTATCCACTAGAAATTAAATGCTCATTGAGTGAGCTTATTTCTATATATTCCTACTTACGCACAAGGCTCAAATCACCAAAGTGAGTTCAAACCTCCAATGGAGCCAGGCTAGCATTTGGGTGCTAGACCTAATGCCTTCATGCTGCTGAAATTTAAAAATAAAACAAGCATGCACCATGAAAAATATGCAAATAAGAAGCTTTGATGCATACTCTAGAAACAACCTCTGATGTTGGCTAAATAATATGCTCATGTACTCAACTACAGGGTCATGGAATTGACAAGGAATGTTTGCAGCTGCCTCTTTTTCACAAACAGTTTGCTGACGACCAATGTCTTCTTGGTCAAGGCAGCCACAAACACTGTTTAGCTCCTCAACCTTAGATTTTTCAAGAAAAACTTGCTGTTGATCTTTTACTGCGCATTTTTCAAGGGGCCAACCCTCTTGGGAATCTGCAATGGAATCTTTAGCTTCTGAACTATAAGATTCATAGACTAGAGGGCCCCCTGAGAATTCATAGTAGGAATCTTTCTATAATAAATAATCATAGATACTGCTTGGTCCTTCAACTTCCGGCTCTTGTTGAAAAATTTTTTGTTGGGATTAGGCTCCCCACTTGCTAGTAAATGACTCCCTTTGAACCTCTGCGGTTGTCTCATCCTCCTTTGAATAGTATGAATCATAAATCGAAGGAGGTTCTTGATCATGTTCTCCAGGTGAAGGATGTGCATCGTGGACTGGAGCCTCTTTGCTGACCTCTTGGTGGGCCTCCTCTTCTTGTGTAGCTTCCCATAACTGGGAGTGTGGTGGCTCTACATCACTTGACTCTCCACCAAAGTCGTATTCATCATAAGGAGGAGGAACATAAAATTCGGTCGAATTAGACCTCTGAGGCTTTATTTACAGCTTGATGATGTTTCCTTCTTCTCTTTCTTGTTGATTGGGTGATGCTTCTTGATGTGAGTATATGTTTTCTTAGAGTGGAGCTCCACAAACATCTTCAACAAGGTTATCGACCTCGGGAATGTCTTCATCATTAAAATGTGCACAACAATATTCAAATAGAGCATTTGGTGGATATAGTTCTTTGCAATAGTGATTGAATGCTATATGAAAACATTTTAAGATATGATGCCATGAGGTATTGTTTTGTACCAAACTCTAGCATCCTCCTCTAAAGAATACATGAACAACTTCATTTGTACATCTTCAAGAAAAATACCCTGTTGTTCCATGCATTCATGAAATTCTTTGAGGTGCTGGTCATGCCTTCTATCTATGATCCCACTGAATCTAGGCAAATAGGTATACCATTCATGAAATGAAGGGACATGATTGGGATAACCAACAATAGAAGAAAAATCCAGTGGGGCAAATTTGTTGGCCAGGAATGCAGGAATGACCATCTTGAAAACCTTCCTAGATGAGTGATCTCAGGTTCAAAAGTATGGAAAGTTTTCGGCTGCTGTAGCATTAGAGTGAGTATGGGGCTACTTGAAAGCTAGGATGATCAAATATAGATATGGACAATGGAGTCGCCAGGATGTTTACCATAAAATTGAAACAATGGAGTTGTCAAGGTGAGAGATATTCAACCCACATTTCCCTTGCTCACCTAACAAAGGGAATGTAAAAATTTGTCATATCCTAAGGGAAAAATCTTTCAATATGTTCCCGAGCAATGATGCTAGAAAGATGTCGTGCATTTTTCTAGCACCACCAGTAGCACGAGCTCTTTAAGAGATCTAGAAGCCTCCTAGAGACAATTACTGGGTTGATTGTAGACTAGTACCTCGAACATCTTAAATATAGGAGTGCATGGAAGATTATATTTAAGGGGTTTTTGCAGCACTCCAATTGTCACGTAATAAAAAGATAATAAAAGGGGCCTGGTTCAATAGGCCTTCATTAAGGTAGACTCAAGCCAAGACATGGATCCAAATGTGGGGGGGTATATCAGAGCAGCCTTAAAGAGAAATGTCTTTCTCTGGTGGTCGACACACAACAATGATACAACTTAATACTGAAGTAGTAGTGATGGTGGAGGGGAAGAGAGGAAGTAGGGAAATAGATGCATAGGGATGTAAACAAACAAAATCCTCAGCAACAATGTTCTAGCAGAAATATGTAAGAGGAAGGAGGTGAAATGGTAGAAACAATAGTGTGCTAATTAAGGTTTCATGCCAGATATAACATAGGTATCACTAGCACCAAACAACATGAGTAAATCTAGGCTCACACAGGTACTGTAGGTTAATCCAATAACACAAATAAATCTGCAATTTCTACAGGTATTGTAGTCTATTGAATAACACAAGTAAATATGTAATATAACGCATGTACTATTCTCTATTTAGTAGTCTGGATAAATCCATGAATCAGAGAGAAACCAACAACTTCATTACACTATTTCAGAGAAGGGAAAACACAAATGAAATGAGATTACAGAAGGTAAAACATACTGCATATTGATCATGCTTGGAATCACTAAGATTGTTTCATTAATACTAGGAGGGTCCAAATAACCAGTCCATAACATTCAGCACAATATCAGTCCAATCTCTCCATGAGAAAGCAAATATAACCAAAAATGGAATCGCAGAAATCCTGACCCATAGGTGCAGAATTGCGGAACCTCTGTTAATTATTTCTTCCCCCAATTTATAAGAAGAGGGGGAGCTTGGGTTTCAGTTACAAAAAATATCTTCGCCAGATCTCCAGTTGTCTTCTAGACTAGTTGTCTCGGCATGCAAGGCTCTGTTGCCCAAAATGATTACAATCGGAATCTGGTCCCTTCTTGGAAATAAATAGAAATTACATAATAAACAGAAATCAAGAAAATTGAACAATGATGGAGGAGGTATCTCTCTGTTGATCCTATGAAGGCCTCCCAATTAAGTCATGTCTCTACCATTATGTGCTGGCCAGTTCACCTATCGCTTTATGCTTAACCACTAAAGCAGCTTGTTCTCCAGAGTTGGGAGTGGGTCGACTGTGAATGCCTGTCGTGGAGTGGAAATGGAGCATATCGCATTAGTCCTTTGCTACGTGATAGAGTGGAGCACCATGCTGAGGTGCTAAGTCTTCCTGAGCCTCCCATACTGTCATTTACTCATAGCAGTCATGTAGTGAAGCCGTTGAATCCATTTCTGTGCCCTATGTAGTCCTTTGTTTCTTGTTACAGGGGCTTCTACAAGATTAGCCCATATCGGTGTGCCACTGCCCCATGCCTTCATTCAATACCTCAGCTGCCGACCCATCCACCTTTTAAAGCTCTATACAATTCTATCAGAGAATTACCGCATTGAGACCTTTACTCTAAAATATGATACAGAATGACAGGTTCTGGTGTTCCTTGGCCTCCCCTTGGTTTAGTCCCTGCCTACATTTCTTCTCATACGACCGGGGGCTATGACTAGGTGCTTAGTCCTTGGGTGTTAGGGCCTTTAGACTACCTTTCAGGGGGATTTTTCCTTTGTTACGATGAATATCGCATACCGGCTATTTGTAGTGTTTTGTCTATGGCATTCCCCTTGACCCTTGTGATCACCGATCTGCGGGAACGGTCCCACCAAATATATCGCAATCGCAACACAGCAGAGGGGAACATTTTACCTCCTTTCATAGAGTTGGCTGATTGTCTGGACGTGAAATCCCCATAAGATGTAACACATAAAATATTGCATCCGGGAAGTTCCCACATATCATAATTGTAAGCCAGAAGGGACTTTGTGGAGGATAAACTTTGACCTGTGTGATAGCCGATTTGCACCTTTAGTGCATGGCCCTTGGTTCTTTGAACCTTCATGTGATCATCGATTTGTGGGATTGATGACATCATCAGTGCCACGTGGCAACTCTTGAGTGGTGACACATGTCACTTGGATATGCCCCAATAAGACCCCTGAAAAATCCAGATCGGCATGCCACGTGGCCTTCGTACCGCCATGTCATGCTAACATTAGCTGCCATATCATTTATAAGGACCAATGATATTCGGCCACATGGCCCCTGGAGGAGAGAGAAAAAGGCCCACCTGTCCCTGTTTTGCGTCGATTTCCTTTGTTAAATATTTTTGGCCTTCCCCAACGATTTAACACAATATGCCCAGTTTTTGGTGATTCCCATGATATCAACGTTTGGTGATGATTTTGGCCCTACACTTGCATGCACCCCTTTACGCCTATGATCGTTGATCTGTGATATCGATGTTCAACATCATGAATCGCCGATAAATCGTAAGCCTGTGCCCGAGACCTCGCAGATAACTGACTTGCCAATATGGCGATATTGTGGGATTGTGATGATGTGAGACTACGGGATTGCGATATGTGGGACTACAATATGGCCGATATGCGGGATGCGGGACTGTGGGATTTTCCCACCGCCAATATGCGGGATTTACTATGCCCGGGGCCCTCTAATCGCCGATATGCGATATTGCTCTGCCTCAAACCCACCAATATGTGATTTACGATATCGGTGATTGGCTGATGGAAAATTCCGGTGTCTCTCATTTTCGCTGCTTTAGTAAGCACCAATTTGCAATTGCGATGAGCCTGACCCTTAGTTATATTCTCCTTGTTTTCTAGGTTTTCAAAGGGTATCTTTAATCTGCTTTAACTTCTGATCCAGGAGTCCATTTTTGGACTTCCATATACTATTAGAAAGGTTATCATGAGAACTATATAATGGAGAGGGACTAATTAAACTCTGAGAGATTATGTGGCTCGGGAAATGGCTTCAAACTTCACTGCTTTTCTGCACTCTAGGCAACTGATAACTTTATGAAGCAATGAGTGACAACAAGCCAATGAAGCTACATGGGAGATTGTTGATCAAATGTGGGCTATGTATCCTTCTCTATTCATTGGTTAAGCGAATGTATTCTAATATATGTTTTGATGTTTTGTTTTGGTTATGTCTATATATGCATATTTATGCTAATACCACATCAAGTTGCATTATAAAGCTCTAATAAGTGATATGGTCTTCATGTTATAATTCATAAAAATTAGTGTTTAACCATGTGACACTTTTCCATCATAATGTGATAAAATAGAATGAATTAAAAATAACAAATAACAAATTTTATTGAAAATTTTTAAATGTTCATAGAATGAATTAAAAATAACAAATAACAGATTTTATTGAAAAATTTTAAATCAATTTTAATAAAAATTATGTTATTTCATATTTTTATTCCAGCCATATTTCATCCATTTGGAAATTCAAAATGTTTAGAAATAACTGTTGCATAAAATTTAATATTAAGTCTTTTTTTTTTTTTTTCAATTTTTTTTATTGAATTTTATATATATATATATATATTTGGTATATAAATGATTATGTTAGACAAAAGTTTATTTAAAAAACATGTAAGATTTATTACAAAGAAATAAATGGCTTCTATTACTCATAATTACTTTAAGGAACGATTAAACAACTTATTTTAAAAGAAAAAGGATTGTAAAATAAGTAATAACATCATCCTAATAACTAATTTTATTCAGGAGCGATTTTTGAAAAACTGAAGGCGGGAGCGATGGCCAGGGATCGGCAGCCAGGGTTACGGGCAGATCCTCGCACAGGGCACGGGTAGGGAGCGAGTCATCGGTGTCCGTGTGTAGTAGCAGGAGCAGGAAAGGCTCATAGTTTTTGAATGGCAGCTGGAGGTGTTTCGAAAGAGTTTTCACAGTGAGATCCCGCCATCAGGTGTAATCCCTCCATCAGCAATCGTAAAGGCTGACTCCGCCTTTCCCGTTTCTACCAGAGTAAGGACAAAGTTTGTGTTGGCATTTAGCACTGTTTCAGGCGTTTATATTGGAACGGCTCCCGTAACCATGGTAAACCCCAAAGAATTGGTCGACTTGGATCCAGAATTGGAAGACATTCTCTCTGTTTGGGGGAAGGAACCGACATTACAAAATGTGGAGCGGTATTTCGGGGGGTTAGAATACTCCAAGTTAATCCCGGTTTCGCAAGGAAATAAGGTCTTGTCACAGCAAACTGGTAAGGACCATGGCAGTTCGGCCTCCCAGGCTTGCAGACAAGCTCCCCAAAAGCAGCCAACCAGTGAAGAAGCAGGTGATAGAGTGTTGACAGTGGGACATTCTCCCAGGTCTAAGAGCAAAGCAGGGTCGGGAAGATTTCTTTTTTCAGGAGGCATTGAGGAAGGGGTAAACTTAGGGCCTGCTTCCGGGTCAGGCAGAAACAGGGGTTCTGAAAGGTTCTCTTCGCTTTCCAGGGCCTCTCTGCCGAGAAACCTTTCTCTTCCAAGCGGAATCGAAGTAGGAGGGCACAACGGCCAGGTTGGCAGCCTCGAGGGAGAGCCGGAAGGCATCAATGTACAGCTGGATGGGAGATTCAAAGCAGATATCCCTATACTTGATAAATCTGGGCTATATCAGTCTTTTCCGGAGGAAGAGAAACAATCGGTTCCGACCTTGGAGGATCCAGAAAGGACTGGTCCTGTTGAGGAAGCTAGGGTTTCAGCGGAAGGATCCTGGAAAAAAGGGGGAAAAAGGAAAACTCAAAGGCCGATTGGATCCCAGGAGTTGGAGGGCAACCTGATCCTCGGAATGGAGGTCTCTATCGATGAAACCATAGTAATGGCAGAGTGCTCGCTGGTAGGCAGGGTAAGAGGTAAAAAGTTTTCGTCAGGCTTCTTGCAGTCATGGGGAGAACAACGTTTTGTCCATGACAGACCCCTGGGGTTTGAAGCCTTAGCTCTAGCTAAGGGCTGGTTTATGCTCAAGTTCGAGGACAAGGAGGCAGCGGAGTGGGTGCTCGGCAGGAATTGGGTTATCAATAACTTACCAGTCCTGTTGAAAAAGTGGAGTCCATTGTTTGATGCTTACAAAGAAAAATCCGATGTTTTCCCGGTTTGGGTAAGGGCCCCGGGACTACCATCGTTCCTCTGGACCGAAGCAGTTTTCAAATCCATCGGTAACAGATTGGGATCTTTCTTGGAGGCAGATATGTCATTCTTACAGACCAAAGATAGAGCAATGGCACGCATTCTGGTGAGTCTTAATCCCAGCAACGGTCTTGCGCAAAAAATCAATCTCCAATACAAAGATTACGTGTTCGAACAGATATTGGACTATGAGCATCTTCCCTTTCGATGCTATCAATGCCATGTATATGGCCACTTTGCCAAGGATTGCACGCAGGCCAGAAGAAGAAGGCATATCCGGAGGACCCCTATACCAAGTCAACCAGGATTCAGGCATGGACCCGTCCCTCAAGAGGAAAAAGGCACGGCAGAACAGAACGCGGAAGTCATGGAGTCGAAGGGGGGGAAGAGCGCAGAAGCACTGGAGGATTCCCAGCCCCAAGAAGCGGTCAAGGGTCTAGCGGAAGTCATGGAGTCGGAGGGGGGACAGAACGCAGAGGCCCCGGTGGATTCCCAGCCCCATGAAGCGGTCAAGGATCCAGAAGCACGTCTGGAGGATTCTAAGGAGGAGATTGCAAGAGATCCAAGTGGTGATCAGCCCGAAGCCTCAGTACCTGAGAAGGATAATCCTCATCTTTCCTCTTATCTTTTTCCAGGGCATATATCTGATAACCATCAAAATTCCTCTCCTATTCATTCTTCTCCTAATCATGGCTTAAACATTATCACTGATCATCTTGAGGGTTCCCCTGTCACCGACCCCCTTCCGGATGCCATGCCTTCCTTAGAGTTAAATAGTGATGATATGTGGCCTCCTCTTGGTCATTCGGTTCCCCAGACTCCATGCCCCTATAATCTCAGGTCAATGGCTGGAAAGTCCGGGTCGTCCGTTTCTGTAGGTGGTTTAGGGGTTATGGCCTCCCAAAGCTTACCTAAAACCAAGAGGGGTAGAATCTCGGATCTATCGAAGGCAAAGCTAAAAGCGAAGATGGATGTAGCTGACGGGAAACAATATTCAATTCCTGGGGTACTTAGAGCAGTGCAGAACCCCGTCTCAGTAATCAAATGATCCTGTCTTCATGGAATTGCAGAGGTTTGGCCAGCAAACCTAAAAAACTGGCCCTTAGAGATTGGCTCCTTTCCTCTAAATCTGACATTATCTTCCTTCAAGAAACTTTGGGAAAAGGGTTGGAAGTGGAAAATATGTTAAACTCCATCCTCCCAGGTTGGAAATTCACAGCAATCGACTCATCAGGCCATTCCGGGGGGTTGGCGATAGGCTACAAAGAAGGAAGAATTAAGGTCTTGAACCTATGGGGGTCGAAACAAGTAATGTGTATGGAGATCATTTCACCAGATTTTTCCTTTCCCTTTCTGATTGTTAATATTTATGGCCCTTGTCAAGGAATGGAGTCATTCTGGAATGATCTGCTGAACAAATCTTTGATGAAATCGACCCTACTGATTGTGGGAGGTGATTTAAATTTTTCAATAGGGCACGCAGAAGCATGGGGTCCTTCAGCAAGGGAAGACCCCCTGTCGGACTTCTTCCACAACCTTCTCTTGGATAACAATCTCATAGACCCGTCCCCCACTAAACTGAAACCTACCTGGAGGAACAGAAGGATTGGGGAGGATCGAATTGCAAAACGATTGGACCGGTTCCTCCTCTCTGAAGGTTTAATCTCAAAGGCTCCTATTTTCAAGCAATGGGTGGAGGAAATTGGCAACTCTGACCATTTCCCTATTTTCCTTGATATCTCCTGCCCTCCCCCTAAGCCTCCTTCCCCTTTTAAATTTAACTCTTCATGGTTACAAGATCCCTCCTTCAAAAATCTTTTTGTGGAAACATGGATTCATCCGGACAGGGATGCAAGGGAGCTCAAAAGTTTCTTATTCATGGAGAATCTCAAGAGATTGAAGAAGGCTACTATTTCCTGGGCAAAGGATAGGAAGTCCAAACAGAATGAAGAATTAAACAGAACCAGGGAGGAGTTGAAAATTCTGGAAAGCACCGAGGAGGACGGCTATATCTCGCAGGCATCCAAGGATAAAATTCTTCAATTGGAGAAGCTTCAGAACAAAATTCTTTTGGATAAGGAGAAAGAATGGAGGCTCAAGAGCAGGGCTATATGGCTGAAAGCAGGTGACGAGAATACCAGCTTTTTTCATAATTTTGCAAAAGGGAGAAAATCTGTTAACACCATCTGGAGCCTAAAAGATGAAGAAGGCAGAGAGGTAAATACTTTCTCAGGCCTCTCCGGTCTTGGACAGAGACACTTCCAGAGCCTTTTCTCAGATTCGGGAGAAGCCACAATAGCTGAGGTTATTAGAACTGCACAGTGTTTCCCAAGATTTGTCGAAGAGGATGAAGCAGAGGACTTATCAGCCCCTGTTACCAAGGATGAAGTTGAAGCAGCTATGAAACTCATGGGCAAAGATAAAAGCCCTGGGCCGGACGGGTGGACTATCGAACTCTTCCTCTTTTTCTTTGATCAAATAGGTTCTGAAATAACTGACGTAGTTGAAGAATCAAGACAGAAAGGAGAAGTTTACAGGCCCTTCAATTCAACATTCATAGCCCTCATTCCTAAAAAGGATGATCCGGAGACCTTTGATGATTTCAGGCCGATTTCTTTATGCAATTGCATATACAAAATTATTGCAAAGGTGATAGCTATAAGAATTTCTCCCATTCTGTCAAGGAATATCTCTATGGAACAATTTGGGTTTTTGGACGGAAGACAAATCCATGAGGCCATAGGAGTAGCTCAGGAAGTCATTCACAGTGTCAGGCAGCAGAAAAATAAAGGGGTGGTCTTCAAAATTGATCTATCTAAAGCCTATGACCGAATAAACTGGATTTACCTTCGGATGCTGCTAACTCACTTGGGCTTCAACTATTCTTTCATCAGCTGGATAATGGGCTGTATCTCCAATGTCAGCTATGCGATACTTATTAATGGAGCTGCATCCCCTTTTTTCAAAAGCCAAAGAGGATTAAGGCAAGGATGCCCCTTATCACCTCTTCTTTTTCTTCTAGTGGCAGAGGGTTTAAGCAGGTTGATACACAAAGCCAGAAGAGAGGAGAAGGTAAAAGGTATTGAGGTAGCAATTAATCTTTTCATTACCCACCTCCTTTTTGTCGATGATATATTGCTTTTCACTAGTGGATCTATCAATGAAATTAAGGAGCTTAAAAGCATAATTGATCTGTTTCTAAAAGCTACTGGCATGCAGATTAATCATAGGAAATCTCAGGTATCTATGGCTAATATTGAAAGAAGGGAAAGATCCTTGATGCAAAATCTTTTCCCCTTCCATCATCAACAGCTGGAATCCCCTTTTAAATATTTGGGTTTCTGGTTAAAACCATCAGCATACAAGATAGAGGACTGGAACTGGCTCATTGCTAAGATTGAAGCAAGAATTTCTCACTGGAGTCATAAATGGTTGTCCAGAGCAGGCAGATTAACCCTTATTAAATCAGTTCTACTAGCCATCCCTGTCTACTGGGCAGCCTTAACTTGGGTTCCAAAAGGTGTGATGGAAAAAATCAGGAGGATCTGTAGCAAATTCTTATGGGCAGGGGCTAAAGAAAGTTCTGTTCTCCCATGGGTAGCTTGGGACAAGCTGGCAAGACCCAAAGACTGGGGAGGATGGGGAATAAAAAGGCTCCCTGAGTTTAGCCTTTCACTGGCAGCCAAATCAGGTTGGCGACTTATTTCGATGGAGAATCTTTGGACCAGAGTGGTCAGAAGAAAATATATTGACCCTGTTCCAATGGAGGACTGGATCAGAAGCCAGGAAAAGAGGAAAAAAAATGTTTCAGTCGTATGGAAAGCAACGGTGGAAGCCTTCTCTGTGATTGAACAAGGGCTAGCTTGGAAGATAGGTGACGGAAGTCATTGCAGGATTGGAAGGGACCCCTGGGTAGGCTGTAATGAAGCTTATGCCCTATCCCCAGGCTTACTCAGGCACCTTGATCACAAGGGCATTTATACTTTAAACCAGGTGGAGAAAATTGGTCAATCTTCAATATGGGGACAGGCTTGGAAGAGTGCAGAAGACCTGGGATTAAATATCAGGTGGAAGATCGAATGGTGTACTTATATCCAAGAACTTCACCGTTCTAATGTCAGGCTCAAAAATGAATCAGATCTTTTGATATGGGCGCAGGGGGAAACAGGAGAATATGCCCCTAAGGATGGTTACAATTTCCTTATGCAAAAGAAAGGTTGGGGCAATCCAGATTGGTGGTCGAAACTTATATGGAAGCTTAAAGGACCTGCAAAAGAAAAGATTTTCCTCTGGTGCATGCTGAAAAGGAAGGTTCCAACCTGGGATACATTGCGAGCCAGATATCTAGTTGGACCAGGGAGATGCCCTCTGTGCAAATCAGAAGAGGAATCTATTAACCACCTTTTTATCTCATGCGCTGAATCAAAAAAGATTTGGGGGGAGCTATCTAGTCTGCTCAACATCAAGGCACAGTTGGGCGATGAACCTTTGGAAGCGGTCTAGAGTAGGTGGTGGCAAACCTACAAGGAAGGGAACATGAGAATTCTTCCTCTTATTTACTTCTGGGCAGTGTGGATTGCGAGAAATAATAGCCTGCTTCAAGATAAAGATACCCCCGTCGCAATCACAGCTATTAACTGTGCAACTATCTACTCTGCCATTCCTGTTCCTGATCTCAAATCTACTCAAAAATTATCAAAGCCTATTAATATCCAAGAGGGTATTCCCTGGGCCTTTTTTGATGGGGCCTCCCAGAACAACAAGGCAGGGGCTGGACTGTGTATTCATTTTAATCAAGATCATTCTCTTAAAGCCTCTGTAGGCCTCGGATCAGGCTCAAATAACTTTGCTGAGATATCTGCATTACGCTTTCTTCTATGTTGGCTTCTTCATCGAAATATTCACTCAATCCAAATTTTTGGTGACTCTTTGAACGTAATCAACTGGGTGAACGGAAATGCTGCATGTCAAAATCAAATCTTGAAGATTATTCTTGAGGAAATACAGCGCTTAAAGTCATCTTTCAATGTCTTCATCCTATGCCATGTATTCAGGGACAGAAACGAGGATGCCGACAGGTTCTCAAAGGCTGGTGTTCAACAAGTTTTGGGAAGCTGGTCAATAACAGAATACAGGCAGGGGCAGTCCATCGTTTCAACAGATCCTCCTTTCGAACAGCCTCAGTGATAGTGACACTCTGTCTCTAATCGCTTTCTTGGTTTTGGATAGTTTCGTCTTATATGTCTTTGTTTCTCTGCTTCATGTTTTATTATGTGGCCAGTTTTTACACAACAGAACTCAATTATATATACCTCATCTTTCTGATCATATCATCACGCCTGAAGTACTAAAAACAGTTTTGTAAGGTTTTGTTTTTCCTTCTCTGAAGGAGACCTCGAACTGCAAAAGGTTTCTATAAGTCTAGTGTTCAAAGCCTCGCTCAAGGAGGAAGAGCAAACAGTTAGATATATGACCATAACTCCGGAATGTCAGTTATCTGAACTTTCTTCAAACAGTCAAAAGGACTGTGATTTTCGTGTTTCCTTCAGCGGAACTTTCTTGCAACAGGTCTGCAAGTGGCACACTGTATGTATCTTTTTATTTTGCTTAATAAAAAGTGGTTTTTTCTTCGGGAAAAAAAAAACTAATTTTATTCATATTATCATATATATATTAGTTATTAATAATACATGCAATTAGTAACAGGTAATATCATAGTTTTAAAAATCGGTTGGTTTATTAGTAAATTTAGTCGGATCGACCAAAAAACCGAGTTTACATCACTATTTCTCCAAAATTTCATAAAAATCAGGCTTAACCGACTGGTTTATGACAAAACCGGCCGGTTTATGGGAAACCAAACAATTCCATCATAAACTGACCATTTCATTACTAGGCCAACCGCAGATCCATCAGGAGACTATTTTACGGCTTCCAGGGTGGTTTGAATGGAAACTATGGGTTGTTTCCCTCCAAAAACACCCCCTCCAAGCCAATAAAGGAGGTCTCCCCTCTCATTTGTCTCACACATCTCATTTGGAGTTTTTATGAGTTTCATTGGGAGCTTGGAGAGTGTTGAGTGTTTGCTAGAGTAGTCATCTTGGAGGCTTGGACTTGGACTTGGAGATATTTTGGAGATAGTTTGGAGTTGTTTGTAGACTTGGCATCTTCAATAGGAGGCTAAGGAAGCTATTTTACATTTTTAGGTAAGGATTTCACTTGAAAAAACCATATTTCTTTTTTCTGTAAGCTCAGGTGGTACTCATTCTATTACTAGATCAGAAGAACATTACATCATTTCAAAAATGTTGCAGCCCGCCCACATGGGGAAACCGGGTGATAGTTCCATCTATAGTTTTTGATTGCTGCCCAAAAGTAGAAGTTCCACAGTCTGATAATTTTAGCCAAATAAACAGTGCAGTCCTGTGACTTCCTAATACTACTAATCTGTACTATTTTCTTTTCTCTATCTAAGGCATGTACAAAGCTATAATAAAAAAAAACTACTAGTATTTCTAGACATATCTCAAGTCAAGCCGTGTCCATATCTGGTTGCTGGTCTGCGCCTTTCTATGTTTCTGGATGGTCTCCCTTCAGCATCTGTTGAATTGCATCTAGCTTCTCTTCTTGCTTCGCCATTGCAATGCGAATAAAGCTCAATTCTCTACGAATGTCAGGATTCCCTTGGGCCAGCTCTACCATCTCCTTTGCCACTTGCTCCAGGGCCTTAGCCAGCAACCCCTTCATCACCCAATAAATATGTAAAGATTGTTTGAATAATGACATTCGCCCCCTGGTATGACCAGGGTCATGAAGCAGAAACTCCCATTCTTCCATTTCCTCTACAAATTGTTCCTGTAAGGACTCCTCTTCTAGGTACTGCATGATTCTTCTCACAGCTGGATTGGAATTTCATTGGTAAGCTCTTTCTTCCCTTCATATCCTGTGGTTCACTGTTCTTTTTGCCTTTTTGTCCTTACTCTGATCTTGTCTGGAGTTCTCGCCCTCTTCCTACGTCCTCTTATTCTGATCTCGGCCTCTTTTCTGCTCCGAGTCCACTCCTCTACCAGGGGTCCTTCCTCGTTTCCTCATACTGTAGCGTTGGACCTTCACCTCCTGCGAAGCAGGGTGATTCACTTCCATCTGCGGATGATCGTCATCGGTAAGTCTATCTTGGGGATAGGGCCGCTCATTCCCCTCGCCAGGGGCCAATTCCTCTTCCGAATCATCCTCAATGTCCCAGACCTTGAACGGTGGATCCTCAATCATAATTCCTTTCCCCTTCCGACTCTTTTTCTCCACCGCTGCAGAATACTGCTCCTCTGCCCCTCTAGATCTCTGCCTAGTTTCCATGTTACCCTTCGCTCTGGCGCAAAAAGATCCCTGGTTTCCACAGGTTTTAGCTTTTTGATGCTGTCTCTCAACTGCGATCTCCGAACCTCCCCAAATTAGGAAACAACTGAATAATCGTTCCTCCCTCCTAATTTGGGTATATATCCTTTTCCTGTCCTCGAGGTACCCTCTTAGTTCAACTTTTGTTTGTCGCCGATAGCTTTCCGGTAAGCCGTTGCCTTCGACCATCATTCCTTTATTAATTTCCTCTGTCATGAGGTCTGACAGACCACTCTCCACTCCTCTAATGTCTCGAGCGTTGATTGCTTCACCTCGGATGTATTCTTGGCCGTTCTCCATGCCCGTCGTCCCTGTACTTCCTTATAACTTATGATCATATCCCCTGTAATCTATCATAATATCCTTTTCCTGACCCAATTGAACAATGTCCTTAATTCGGGATCTCCGCCTCCTTTTATTGGTCCAGCTCGTTGATCCGTGTATCTCCATTTGTGGCTTGATCATGATCAGCCTTTATGATATCCGCCAACTCCTCCCATTCCCTATTCCCAGACATGGCTCTCCACTGATTATCTACCTTGCTACCACGCCCTCTGCTTCCCCAGTTGGCCAGCCAATCCGCCGCTTGATTCCCTTTCCTTTGAACATGGTTTATTACTTTGTATTCAATTCTTTTAGAAAGGTCCGCGATTTCCTGCAAAATGCCCACAGTGCGCCAGCTGTTAGTGACTTTCTCCCAACTTCGACCATTGCTGAGCTTCTTCAGCATGTCCACCGCAATTTGCGAGTCTCCCGTAATTTCCAGATTAGTGTACCCATTTCTTACAGCGATCCATAATCCTTGATGGAGAGCCCAAAATTCTGCTTCGTTATTTGTCATTTCTCCTCCCCAATCTGCGAATATCCACCTTACCTGGTTGTTGCTATCCCTGAAGATGCCACCAAAACCAGCTTCGCCCGGGTTCCCCTTCGAGGCCCCGTCGAAGTTAAGCTTAACAAAGTTCTCTCTAGGATAACTGAACTTATCAGGGCTTTGAATCCTCATACCATGACGAGAAGTGTGCTTATGATGGACCATCTCGAATTTAAAATTTAATTTGTTCAGGATTCCTTGCTCCCCCTGGTTCGCCTTCCAATCCTCTCCATCCCACTTTTCGACCAAAATTGTTTCCCGCATTAACTCAACTGCTCATCCCCAAATTGTCTCCGGTTCCTGTGCAGAATTTTGGAATACCCTACGATTTCTCTCCTTCCAGACCATCCAGAGTACAAATCCTGGGATGAGATTCCACGCCCTTTTTACTACTCTACATTGAAAAGCTTCCTTACTCCATTGAAAAACCAGTTCATTGAATTCCCTTGGAGCAGATCCGGATTTGTTAAGAGTTCGTTTGGTGTTTGTCCACAATTGCTTTGCAAACGGAAATTTGATCAGCAAATTATCTCTGGTCTCCCCATCCTTGTTACACAGACAACACTTCGATGGGCCATTGAAGCCTTTTTTCTGGATACGATCCCAGGTGAGGATCTTATTCTTAGAGGCTAGCCAAATGAATATGGACACTTTTGGCCACCAATTACTTTCCCATATTATTTTCCAATCCATATTCCCTTCACCTCTGTTTTGAGTATCGGTTAGGTAATAGGCCTCCTTAGTTGTGAACAAGCCTTTCATGGCATTCCCCCACCTAAGGATATCCTTTCCATCGCGAGCTCTGATTTTCCTGGATTCAATTTCTTTCCTGTAAGCTTATTGAAGGTTTTGGTTGAGCTCTCGGTCCCACTCCATCAGGTCAATCCAAACTCTCCAGCCTTCTTCCAGTTCATTTGCTTTCCAGTAGTTCCTTACACAAGTTCTGTTTCCTTCAATTCTGTCCCGAATCTGATGGAGGTTTTGAATTCTACTCATTCCCTCTTTCTGTTGCCACCTGTCTTCCCAGAAATCGGCTTCTTCTCCACCCCGAATCTCCCAGAAGGTATGATTTTAAACCAAATCCCTGTTCTGACGGGCTAAGTCCCAAATTGTGGAGCCTTTGGGTGTTTCCTTCTGTCTTAAGATTTCAACCGGAGTGTCAGGCATTCTGTATTTTGTCTTCCATATGGTTTTCCAAAGATCATTTCCCCCTCTAAGCCACCGCCACCACAATTTGGCGCCCAATACTCTTTTGAGAATTTCAGGGTCCCTGAGCCCCAATCCTCCTTTTTCCTTTCTATCCGTTAGCTGACTCCATGAGACTAGGGCCCATTTTTTCTTTTGATCAGACCCTCTCCATATAAAATTCCTTATGATTTCTCTGATCTTTGCACATACCCCTAAAGGGGCAGCCATTATCGATAAAGGGTAGATGGGGATAGCTTGGAGGACCGATTTTGCCAAAACTACTCTTCCAGCAATGTTTAAAACCCTAAAGGCCCAGTTTGCAACCTTGTTGTTCAGTTTATCCAGGACACCTTGCCAATTTTTCATCCTTTTAGAGGTAAAGTCCAACACATTACCCAAGTATTTCGTAGGTAATTCACCTCTCTTAAAACCCAATAGTCTGATGAGATGGTTTTTAATCTGATCCACTGTGTTGAAGATGAAGATACAAGATTTATCTCTATTGATTTCCAAACCAGAAGCCTCCACAAACAGATCCAAAATTTTCCTGAGATGCCTTACTTCTTTGACCGTTGGTTCTCCAAAAAGCATAATATTATCAACAAATTCCTGATGCGTTAGAGGAAGGTTATTTCCCCAAAGTTTAAGGCCTTTTATTCTGTTCGCTTCTCTTTCCTGTTTGATAAAGCGACCCATACCTTCAGCAGCTAGAATGAACAGAAATGGGGATAATGGATCCCCCTGTCGAATTCCTCTGGAAGCGTTAAATTTTTTCGTAGGGGTTCCATTGAAAAGAATAGAAAAGTTTGGAGAGGAAATCAGACTATGGATCCATGCAATCCAGCTCCTGTTAAAACCAAAGCTTTCCAGGACTTTTTCCAAATACTTCCAATTTAATCTATCATATGCCTTTGAAAAATCTAATTTTATCATCATTCCTTTTTGCTTTTTAACTTTAAGGGAGTGAATAACTTCCTGAGTTACCACCAGCCCATCAAGGATCTGTCTGCCTTCCACAGAACCTGTTTGTTCAGTTGAAATTAACTTGTCCAGGAGGGGTTTTAATCTCTTGGCGATCAGGGATGTTATGATCTTGTAAATGACATTAGACAACGCTATAGGTCTAAAGCCATTGGAATCCTCTAAATTATCACCTTTAGGAATTAGAGCGTAAAAAGTAGAGTTAATGGCAGGCCATACCTTTTGGTGCATCCTTGATTCTTCAACCAAATCGAGAATCTCTTTCCCCAAGAAGTGCCACCCTGCCTGGTAGAAATCCACCGTGAAGCCATCTGGGCCTGGAGCAGTACCTTTCTTCATTGCTTTCACAGTTTCCTCAATCTCTTCTAAGGTCACAGCTCTCATCAGCGCTTTATTTTGGTCTTCAGTGACTAAGCTGGGAATAGCTGAGCAAATCTCCTAAATTGCTCTCGTTCTATCAGCTTGAGGTTCCGTTAATATTTCTTTGTGATGGTCCATCAGGACTTGTTCAATCTCAGCTTGCTCCAACACTCTATTCCCATTCTTGTCTTTGATGGAAAGAATCCTATTTCTCTGTCTATGTTTGATCATAGCCTGATGGAAAAGTTTAGTATTTCTTTCTCCCTCCCTCAGCCACTTTATCCTTGATTTTTGTCGCCACAAGACTTCCTCCTGCTTCCGTCTTTCTTCCAGTCTGCCAAGAATCACCCCTTCTCTATTGATGCTTTCCTCTGTTCTACCTTCCAACATCATCTTTTGCTGAAGAGACTCCATTTCCCCTTCTAGTTTCTGTTTGTCTTCCAGAATGTTACCAAACTCCTCCTTGTTCCATTTTTTTATTCTCCCTTTCAGTTCTTTTAGCTTTAATTGGAACGTGTGCATTTTCCCTTCCCCTGCACATTACATTGTCTCCACCACTCTTCAACTTTCTTGATGAATTCTGGGTCCCTCAACCAGAATGCTTCAAATCAGAAGGGTCTTTTTCCTCGATTCCTTTTGATATCCACCTCTAGTCTAATCGGCCAGTGATCAGACCCCATGGATGGTATAATCTTGGCTTCGACGAAGACATCCTTATTCATGACAGCTTCTGATACTAGGAATCTATCAAGCCTTGAGGCAATTTGGTTTTTACCCCCCCTCCTGTTGTTCCAGGTATAGATCCCATTAATAGTCTGAATATCTACTAATCTTAAGTCCTCTATCATTTCATTGAATCTATCCATGAAGTGGTCCATCTTCCTTACCCCTCCTTTTTTCTCTTCTAGGGATCTGATTAAATTGAAATCACCCCCTATGATCCGAGCAGCTTCAGGATAAAGTCTACGGATGCTTTTCATACTGTTAATAAAACTCTCCTTTTCCCCTGGGAGGGGGGGCCGTAAACCCCTGAGATGACAACCTGTTCCTTAGTTCCTACTATCCTACCCAGGCCCGTGAGGACTCTACTCATGCTGCTCCAACTATCTAAGATGATCTCATTTGGATTCCACAGAATTGCAATACCTCCTGCAGAGCCAATAGCATCTTGCCCTATCACTTCATATGGCAGTCTATTTTTGTCCAGTATTCTTTCAAGTTGCTGGACCGGGATTTTAGTCTCCTGTAAAATCATTATGCTAGGTTTTTCTTTTTGCAACTTATCCTTCATATACCTTTGTTTACCCTTACTGTTCAAACCCCTAATATTCCAGCTAATAACTATCATTTAAAACTTTTGGAAGGAGGGGAAGAATACCTCTAACAGAGGTATCACTTTTCCTGAGTTTATCAACGTTTCTCCCACTGTCTGGATAGTTTCATTCATCGTCTTCCGACCCCTTTTCCTACTGTTTTTGCCAGAGCTGCCCATTCCCGTTTGTTCATTCCCTTGTTTGCTTCCTACCATTACCTACTTATCCAGGTTCGCTCCTTTTTTCTCCTTGTACTTCTGGAATACTTCCTTGTATAGCTGTTTCTGCTTTTCAGGTATGAATCTATTGTCTAGATATTTCCATTCCTGAATTAGCCATTTCATGATTCTCTCCTCTTCAACCTCGCTTTCAGCTTGATTTTCCACCTCCATCTAAGATTGCATTGTTGTCTCTTCCATGTTATCTTCCGGTCTCTCTCCACTGATTTTCCTTGGGTTCTCCTCCTTACCTTTATCTTCCCCGACGATTTCCATTGGGGAGTTCCCAGGGTCTTCATCGTCCTCCAGATTTATTTCATAATCCTCGTTTTCGCTCTGCAACACCAGAAACTTGTTTTGACTGCTCGTGTGACTGGGTTTCTCCTGTGGTTGGGTTTTTGGACCCCCTTTATTTTGTCGCCTTTTCCTTGTAACCTGCTGAAAACCCCTCTCTGTTTCCTCCATTTTCTCTGCATATCTCTGATTATCCGTCTAGCTTTTCCTTGAATCCTCCTCCTTGTTTAGCGGGAATTGCCTATACAGGTGACCGTATTCATGACAGTTGCGGCATCTAAAAGGGATGTGTTCATAGTCTATTAACTGTTTCCAGACTTCATCATGATATTCCAGCTCAATGCTTTCTGGGAGGGGTTCTGCCAAGTTCATGTAAACACAGATGCTCGCATAAGCATTATATTTGCCTCGTTTTGTAGCCTCTGCAATTTTAACAAAGCTCCCAATTGAGTCTCCTATTCCTTCCAAAATTTCAGGATCCCAAAACTCGTCAGGAAGCCCAAATAGTCTAACCCAGACTGGGGCATCCAGCAGTTTTTCCTTTTCTAGGCTATATCTTTCCTCCCAGTATTTCATGAACAAGCCTGCATTGTTCATGAAATACGACCCTTCTTCAAAGATCCTGTTCTTGTCCTCCAGATTCGTGAAGATAGCTGTGAAAAAACCCTGAGCTCCCAGTTTTAGATCTACATGTCCCCTCGGTCTCCACCCTTGGTCGATCCATCTGTATAACTCCTTCTCCGAAGGCCAGTATCCTATGAATTTACATATCAGGGCATGGTCCTTCATGTAACAGTTATATTCCTCCAGTTTATTGTTTGGAATGACATATCTTGGTTGCTTTTGTGCCCTAGGTAGACATTTTCCTCTCATCCGTTTCTGCCACAGATTGCCCATTACTGGGGCGTAGTTTTCCTTCTGGTTGTGCTGTGCTCCATCTGCGCTGGTCTCCCCTGTTACCACATTTTTGAAGGAGGGGATCTCTCCCCCCCCCCTTGGAACTTCCATTTCCACTCAGAGCTTGCCTCTAGGTTTTAACCCTAGCTCTGCCAATGAAAATTCCGCTATCTGAAAGGCAGGTTCAGCGAGATTCGCCTCCCTGGCTTATCGTCTTCGGCCTTCCTCGTGCTATCTCCTGCAAATGTCTCTTGTCAGCCCTGTCTGCGCGCGTCGTCTGCAAACCCTAGCAGTGTGCATCCTCCGCCCCTTTCAACTCCGAAATATGATCTTTTCCCACTTGAAAAAACCATATTTCACTATTGTCTGTGTATTTAATTTTTTTACGTGTTCTATGCTACATGGTTATCAAATATCTATTTATTTTCTATCAAATTTTGTAGGCTAAATGTGTTCATTTTTTTCCCTAATTTATCTTAGGTTTTCCATTTTCTTAGTTGAATTTTATTTTTAAAGGCAGATTTCTTTGCAAATTTCAAATATTTCTAGCTGCCATACCTCCAAAAGGCAAGGACAATGCACAGGTTCATTATGATGTGATTGATGGAAAAATGATATGCAAAATTTTTCAATAAATCTATTGGAGGAGAGGGTATTCTCAGGTTGAAACAACACTTGGCTGGGATAAGAAGCCAAGCAAAGCCATGTGATGCACCAAAGGAAGTGATAGGTCATGTTAGCAAAAAATACCTTGCCAAGTTTGAGGAGTTTGAGGAGAATAAGGCTACATAGAACATTATCCAAGAAGAACTTACAAGGAAGAAGGAAATTTTACAAGCCATGAAAGAGAGTGGGTATGATGATTTTGAGATTCAAAACTTCTCTTCTATCCCTTCCACCAATGACCCCTTTCACTATGTTCCTTCTGCTCTTGGGTCTTATCATCAAGGCCAACAATCTAAAAGAACAAAGAGGTCAAACATCTAGAGTTATTTCTCATCCTCTACCACCACGACCTTTGATAATCCCACTTCCTCCTAGCCAAGTCATCAACCCACTTTGGATGAACATTGGAAAAAAATGCAAATAATCTTCTTTTTAATGCATTGCTAGATGGTGGTTTGATGCACATATCCAATTTAATTTTGCTCATTAACCTCCTTACCAAGCTATGTGGGACTTTGTTTCCTGACATGATTGAACTACCAAATACTGCAATGTGTTACACATTGCATAAATCTCATGCTTGAGGACATAGGCAAAGTGGAGTGGGCAAAAAACATTGTAGAGCATGCCAAGTGCATTACAAAATAAATCTACAACCACTCATGGGTATTGAGCCTAATGAGGAAAAACACTGGGGGAAAAGAGCTTTCTAGGCCCGCAATTACGAGATTTTCAACTCCCTTCCTCAGGTTGCAATGTCTCAATTCTCAGCAAAAAAACTTGCAGAAATTTTTTTCTTCTTATGATTGGACTTCATCTTGGTGGGCTCATAGACAAGATGGAAAATACACCAAAATAATGTTTTTAACAATTATTTTTGGAAAAGGTATGTAGAGCTTTTGAAAATTACTGAGCCCCTTATTAAGGTGCTACAGATGGTGGATGGGAAAAAATTGGGCATGGGATAAATTTATGAGGCAATGGATCAGGAAAAGGAGCATATACGGGCAACTTAAAATGATAATTTAGCTAAATATGGGTGTATATGGGAGATCGTTGATAACAGATGGAACAATCAATGTCATTGTCCTATACATGTAGATGGGTACTTTTTGAATGCAAAGTATCATTATAAAGCTCAACTAGGAGATCTACAGGTTGGAAAGGTTACAGATGGATTGTATGATTGCTTGGAGCGCATGGTCCCCAACCATGTAGACTAGTTGAAAATACATAAATAAATTACTCTTTTTAGTATGGCAGCAAGTATCTTTGGCAAAAACTTGGAAAATATGGCAAGAGATGTGGATCAACTAGGTAAGAAATTCCAATTTGTTTTTCTTTTAGAGTTCAATTGTTTACAAATTTACAATTCAAATTGTTGGTAAATACTTGTAAAAAAGTAATGAAATGAACTAAGTTACTAATTAATATATTTTTCTTTGCAGTGCATTGGTGGGAGTCATTTGGCGGCCAATGTCCTCAATTTCAAAATTTTACAGTTAGATTCCTTACTCAAACCTACAATGCTTCAAGTTGTGAGCACAATTGGTCTATTTTTTAGTGCATACACATGAAGAAGAGAAACTGTTTGGAACAAAAACGGTTAAATGATCTTGTCTTCATGCAATACAACCTTCGACTAAGGTGCAACCAAATGATGAACATAAGACCTAATCTAGATCCAATTATGTTCGACAATATTGATCCAACATCAGAATGGGGGGAGGAGACTTAAGATCTTGAGTTTGAGGTTGATTTTGCTATTGACAAAACATTAGGGGGGACGATCCCAATGTAGATTTGGTAGCACCATCGAAACCAAAGTTAGTAGCTACATCAAGAAAAGCCAAACAACCAATGGAAGGCACTAGTCGTGCAGCTCGACCAACTCGTGCTTCCACTAGGTCCACTTATATTGTTATTGGTGGCAGTGCTACTATTGAGGTTGCAGATGAGGTTGAGGCATCCTTAGACTCTGATCAAGATGATGTTTATGTAGCTCTTGTTGATGATCTTGTGTGTAGTAGTGGTTATGAATTTGATCATGATGAGGAATGATCATGTTGATAACTGATATGTATCAGTAGACTTCTAGTCTTGTAGTAGGCCAATGGCCCCATAGCTTGTAGCATTGTTTTTGGACTTTATAGGCCATTTAGAGCCTCGTTGCTTATGTATTTTGTTGATGATATGTATTGCACTCGATGCCATTTTTATATATTCACCTTTACATGGTATATAGATGAGAAAACTTTGCATATTTTGTTTCTATTAGTTTGGAATCATGTTTTAAATCTTAAAAATAGTTGTTTTTCATTAAAAATTAATTATTTCATGCATTTAAAAAAACAGTTCATTGAGATATGACCAGTCTGGTTCTAGTTTGAAACCTAGTTTATTAGGTTGATCGGTCTAGTCACCAGTTCCAATTTTTAAAACTATGGGTAATATCTTCTTCCTTTTTTCCCATGGAAAAAACGTAATTTTCATTGAGGTATAAAAATTACCTACTATATATGCTTAAGCGTATGTTGTTAAAGGCTATGCTGATCTGTTTCAAAATAGGAACAAAAATTTGCCTTTCTTCCACGTAGGGAGGCATTCAACTCTAGATAATCATTTTTCTATTTTCCAAAAAATAAAGGAACCGGTGTAGAGGCTGTCAGTTTTACAGTCTGTCCACAAAAAAGAGTCCTTGAAGTAGCTAGAAAATAAATAGTTCATATCAATATTTACATAGGGAAAATGTGAAAAAACATAGCTAATGAAAAAACTAAGCTCCCAGAGAGCTTGTTGCATCATCTATGTCCATGAAAGGTCTATGGTAAAACTAAAAGTGTTTTCATTCTCTATGTTCATTAATCAGCCAAGAGCCGAGAGGCCTGTGCGCAACTTCTTTGGATAAGTTGTCAGCATCCGCATTTCACTCCTATAAATATGATGACATGTAAATGAGTCAAAAGCAATGATAAGATGATGGGCCTCATCTAGAATGTGAAATAGAGAAAATCTTAGAATTTGGTCTTTTTATTGATCCAATCACAGACAATTTTGGAGTCACCAAAAAGTTGAAGGTCTCGGCACTGTGATTGGAGGGCAAATTGGATGAGGAATTTTGCTGTGGACAGCTCAGCAAAGTTGTTTGTACCTCCCCCCAGCCCCATTTGAATGTGAAAGGAATGGGAAGCAGAGAGGTTTAAAATGGCTCCTCCCCCACATCCTTCCATTTGGGAAGAACCATCAAAATAGGCCCAAGGCTTGGAGCGGTCTATGGGTTCAGGAGAGAGAATCCTGGGTTGGGGAATATCTTCATCTTCAAGGATGAGGGAGTAATCAGAGATGATACAGGAAGAGATGGAAGGCCAATTCGGTAGGGAGTTTTGGAAAATGAGATTGTTCCTGGCTATCTAGAGGCCCCAATAGACCAAGAGGGGAAGGTTCCTAAGCTTAAGAGGGGTGGCTCTAATCCACCATACTGACCATGCTTCTGTTACCGAGGCTCCCTGCCATCTAATAAGGAAGGGGATTTCTGCAAGTATTAAATGCCAAAGGTCACGGGCAGCCTTGCATTCCAGAAAGAGGTGAAAAGCAGATTCATTATTGCATTTACAGAGGTGACACCAGAAGGGGCCATGATGAGCTCATTTTAATAGGTTATCCCCCGTGGGGATTTTGTTCTTTAGGATGGTCCACATTAGAAGTTTTCTCTGGGGGGCCTTTGAATTTCCATAGAAACTTCCACCATAGTTTGATCTCTTGTGGTCGGCACTCCTCAGCAAGTACCATATAACCCTCCCTTGGCACATATCTTCCCGCTTTCGAGAGTGCCCAAACTACCTTATCTTCCTCGTCCCTGATCCTGATCTGAGCCTCAGATAGGGCTCGGGTGTAGTCCTTCCAAAGATAGGACCATTGAGAGGGGATGTTTAATTCACGGGCTAAATTCCAAGCTTGCTAAAAAGGGGTTGAGCGCTCCATATCTGCTATTTGACCAACATATGAAATATTTCTGTCCCTGAGAAAGGAAAGGAGGTCCTCTGGGAGCTTGTGAAGGTTTCCACACCCTATCCAAGGGTCGCGTCCAATTCTTACTCTCATACCTGATAGAATTTTCCATGTGAGGCCCTCCTTGATGATGTTGAGAGATTTGATGCCTTCCATATAGTGGAGATCCCAGGGAGTGCATTAGGAGGATGGAAGACCCAGTCCATCAGAGGAACAGGGGCGATGTATTTAGAATATGCCACCCTAGTCCATAAGCTGTTTGATGTGAGTAATCCCCATCCCAATTTTGTCGCCAGAGCTGAGGAAAAATCTTCGAGTTTCTTAATGCCCCAGCCACCCCATTTCTTGGGTAAAGATATAGCCTCCCAATTTACCCATGCAAAGATTCTTCCTGTCTGTTTCCCTTTCCAGAGGAATCTGCAACAAATGGCCTGTATTCTATTAAGGATACCTCTAGGTATCCAAGCCAGCGACATCCAATATACCGGGGTGGCCTCCAAGACAACCTTGATGAGCATAAGTCTGCCCGCCCTGGAGAGGAATTTGTGGTACCATATGTTTAATCTCTTTTCCAATTTGACTATTAGCCAGACCCAGTCCGCAATTTTGTACCCTAGTGGCTTCAGCCTGTACCCCAAGTATTTGAGCCCCTCTTCCAGCCTGTGCAGGGAATAGTGGAATCGCTGCAAAGCATAATGAATTTCGTGGGGGGAGCATCCATTTGCAGTGAGGGTTGATTTGTTGCAGTTTACAGTCATGCCCGTTGCTTTTTGGAAGAGGGCAAAGATGTTCCTCAAGATGGTTAGGTCACCGACACTGCCGTTGAGGAAAATTAACACATCATCCACAAAGAGCAGATGAGTTAATGTGCAGTCTGCTGTAATTTTTATTCCCTTGAGTCTATTCCTTCTGTGCTCATCCTTTATCTGCCTGCTGAGGCCTTCCATTATCAGGAGGAATAAGAGAGGGGATAATGGGCAACCTTGTCTGAGTCCTCTCTCAGAGTAGAAAAAATGGGAGGCAACTCCGTTGATAAGAACACTGAAAGGAATATTGGTTATACAACACATGATCCACTTAATAAACTCAAAAGGAAAACCCAGATGTGTGAGAAGCATTCTGAAATAGAGCCAATTTTCTCTATCAAAGGCTTTTGAGAGATCTACCTTCAGGATCATACCTTTGATTTTCTTAGAGTGCAGCGAATGAAGCACCTCCTGAGCAGTCCCAACTGCTTCATGGATCTGTCGCTCCTGAAGGAAGGAAAATTGCTCTGGCGAGATGAACTTGGATAATATGGGCCGCATCCTGTTAGCTATGATCTTGGCAAGGATTTTATAAATACAGTTGCACAACGAGATGGGCCTGTATTCATCAAAGGAGGAGGGGTTGTCAGCTTTTGGGATAAGGGCGATAAATGTGGAGGTGAAGGATTCAGGGAGCGATCCACAGACTCTGGAGTGTTCTAAGACCTTCAGGAGATCCCCTCCCAGAATTTCAAAGAAAGCCGAATAGAACTCAATTGTCCAGCCATCCGGCCCTGGACTCTTATCCTTCTTGAAACCTTTGATCGTAGCTTCCAATTCCCCCATTGTAATTTCTTTAGTCAGCTCTATACTGGCCTCCTGGTCCACATATCGGGGGAATAACTGGGCTACTTGCATGATCTCAGCCAGATTTGCTTCAGGGGGAGCCTTGTAAATCTGCTTAAAATGAGAGTTTGCGAGGGTGGCCAATTGAGGGAAGGTATTGGCGCTCTGACCATTTTCATCCTAGAGTTTCCAGATGGTGTTGATGTTTTTCCTCCCATTTGCAAACTTGTGATAAAATTTTGTGTTGTCATCTCCCTCCAAGAGCCAGATCGCCCGGCTCCTCAACCTCCAAACCTCTTCCCGCTCCATCAGAATTTTCCTTCTTGAGGAGTAAAGCTCTGTTAGCCTGGCTTTCTGATCAGCAATGCTGGTGGCATGTGCCAGGTCATTTTCTAGATCAGCTATATCCTTCTCAGCTTTTAGAAGTGTTTGGTCATCAATTAAACATTTGTTGTGAGCCCAGGTTCTAGATAGGCTCTTCAGCTCCTTGAGGTTGTGGACAAAACCCTTTGTTATGCTGCCACTCTCATTGGGGGATGGGCCTTCCAGAAGTCCTTAATCATCTGATGATAGGAGGGGTCTTTGAGCTAGGATGAGCTGAACTTGAAAGGCCCCTTTGGCTTTTGGGGACCTCCTCTGATTTCCATGAATATAGGGAGGTGATCAGATATCCCTCCCGAGCCTACCCATTGCCTATGAAGTAGACCCATAACTAAGAGCCCTTCCTTGATAAGAAAATGATCCAATATTTAGGCTAGGCTGTCCTCTCCAGCTCTTTTGTTCCTCCAGGTGGGCCTGAGCTTTGCTGAGGGGATGTCTATAAGATTATGGAGCTCTAGCAGATTCTCAAAATAGGTTGTCAAGGGGTCTTGTTGAGCATGAAACCCCCAAGACTCCGAGATTCCTAAGGAGAAATTAAGATCCCCACCCAAAATGAGATGGTCTGCCTGAAGAAGCATAGAGCCAAGGAACTGGTCCCAAAAGGCAGGTCTATTATGGCAAGGTCCATACACATTAAGGATACGTAACTCCCGTCCCAGCTTAGAAGAGAAAAGATCAGCTCCCAAATGCCCTTGGCCTCCCCAGCAGTTAATGAGGTGCAGAGATCGTGCATTGAATCCCAGAACAAGGCCTCCTGATCTTCCCAATGCATCTATCCCAAAGAAACTCCATCCTATAAACATGGCCTCCAGAAGGTGGGAGATGGAGTCAGCGGGTCCCAGAGTTTCTTGGAGGAGGATGATATCAACAGGGGAAGATTGAAACAGTCTACGAAGGGCTAGTTTCTTGTCGGGCCTAGCCAGCCCCCTACAATTAAAGGAGGCTATCTTCATGAGGGGGGAATAAATGGGGGGCTCAATGCTCTAAGTACCCCATGAATGGTAGATTGTTTTCCTTGCGCAATTTTTCCTCCAGCTCGAAATTGTGCCTTTGAAAGAGAGGAGGGTCGGCCCCATGGGAGCTTAGGGGGGGAAGGGAGATGGTGAGGGATCCAAACTCGGCTGATCTAGAGGGAATGGTTTTTGCTTGGCCCTTGACCTGGTCTGGTAGCGAGGGGGTGGGGAGTCTGTCCCAAGCCCCGAGGCGAATTTAGGGGCAGGGGGAGGCCTCCGAGGAGGTGGATAGGGCAGGAGGGGGGGAGGGGGGAAGCCACCCTAAGGGGGGGAGGGACCATAATTAGAGGGGGGATTAGACATTTTTAAGGAAAAATCAACAGGAGAATTTAGCACAGCATCATAAGCATGAATGCAAGAGGGAGAAAGGGAGGGAGAAAGCTGCTTACCCAAAGAAATCGCCGCCCCAGCAGCCGCTCTTGCCCTAGTGAGAGGAGGGGAGGGAGGCTGTAGTGGAGGTCTGCCACATTTCTTCGGGGACCCCTGCACAAGAGAGTTGTCCAATGGTGGAGGATCCCTTTGCTTCCCTGCATCTGGGTAAGGTTCCTGCTGCTCCTGATCCTGGACTATCTTAGAGGGAATTGTCTTTCCCGCTTGCCCTTCGCCCGTGTACTTGGAGGTCTTGTTAAGAGGGCAGTCCTTGTAAAGGTGCCCAACCTTATGGCACCTTCTGCATCTAAATGGCACCCCTTCATAGTCCAGGTTCTGCCTGCGGGAGAAGTTCCTCCACTGAATTGTAATATATTCCTGAAGTCCGCCGCTGGTGTCGATATGGACCAAGATTCAAGCATACACCATCTTCCCTGTCAAGAGATAGGACTTGTCATATTCCAAATAAGTGCTAAGCATTTTCTCGATGCATCTGAATATATCTTCAGACCAGAATTGGAGGGGCAAGCCAGGCAATCTGACCCAGAGTGGGTTGGCCCCTAATTGTTCTCTTTCTGGGTCAAAAAGGGGAGTCCATCACCGCAGAAGAACCGGGGCTTGCTCAATGTGCCATACTACTGAAAGGACCCAGTTTGTATGCTCTGCCCTAGCAAAGCGGAGTGCAAACTAGCCCTTTACAAAGGTTTGCACCACCGGGGGTTCTGCAAGATGTTCACTCCATACCTCTGATGCCCACTGTTTTAATCTGGTTGCGCTGTAGTGGCGGCCTCTGACTCTCCCAACAAGAACCCTTTCAGTTGTATCCATGGCCTCACTCCACTCGAAGTCCTCTCCAAGCCTTAGGAAGACCTCTAAATCCTTTGGCCTGAGAATCCACTACTTCTTTTGCTTACGGGGGCCTTCCTCCGATGAGGGATTAGGCAGGGGGACTCGGTTAGGGTTTGACTTAGGTATGAGGACACCCAGGGGAGGGTTTGAGGGGAAAACCCCAGTAATGGGGAGCACTCCAGTGAAATTCCCAGAAGGGGGCGTCGAGGAGTCCAGAACGGATGGGTCTAGGCCGGGGGCGGTGGGATCCTTGAAGGATGTTGCAGAGGGGAGGCGGGAGCCAACGGAGGAGGGAGGACCTTCAAAAGATAAACCCTAACTCGGATCCAATGATTGATCAACAAAATTGAGGGTGGAGGGAGACAGAGGCTGGCCTGTGAGATCAAGGATGGACAGGGAGGTCTCGGAGAAGGTTGCAACCAAGCATGAGGGCCCTGAGATCGATGGGAGCATGGCCACAGTGTCTGAGAGTTCGTAGCCAAAATGAAAGCTGCTCGCCGGAATAACCCTCGGAGAAGTCCAGATAGAGGTGCCCGCAAGGGGGTCCTCCATGTAGTCAACAATGTCCTCCATAACCGCCTCAAAAAATTTGCGCCAGCTGCCTTCAGAAACCCTAGGTCGAATGTCGCTGTAGAGACCCGACGAAGGTTAAGGTAAGTCCGTGACAGTAAAAGTAAATAAGTGAAAAGAGTAAACGGAAGGCGGAACAGAGGTTTGTGATGGGCTGGCATACGGGAGGCCTGGGGAAGCCGCTAAGAAAACATTAAGAGGCTAGTCGGTCACAGGGGAGGCACAGTCAGTGAAGGTCAGATGAAACCCTAACCCCATTCCTTGCGTCGCCTTCGAGACTCCATCGCCCTCTCCCATGTTTACTATAAGTTGTGTAAACATTTTTTAAAACTATGGGTAATATATTATATGTACACACTAATGTATACAATGTTGTCAAAAAAAATCTTCATTAGATAGTTACTGTTAAGGAAAAACAATAGCTTTTTTTTTTCCCATTAGCAATGATTTTTTTTCTTGTTTTTTTTTCTATTTTAAATTTATTGTTTTAAATTTTTTACTTTTGATTTTGTATTCTTTTGGCTTTTGTTTCTTTTTTGTATCCAATTCAATAACTGTGATTTTGCAATAATACTTCAATTCTCTCCACCAATAAAATGGTAGAATTTTTTTTTTGATATAACAAAAAGCAAACAAAGAAATATTTGTCTAATGTTACATATTAGCAAATAGGAAAATATGTTTAATCAAAATATAACTAATGAAAAATCAATGATCCAAACAACTAATAATAATAATTAGAATAAACATAAAGATTGTGATTTTATATGTAAAGTGATGAATTCCTAACAATGAAATAATAATTGCCTTGTTTTTCAACCTTTTAGACTAGTTAGTCTTCTATTAGTCGATATCAAAACTAGCTTCCATAGTTGTCATAAGGGATAAGTTCTCTTATTTTCTAGGTTTCCAAAACTAAAATTTCTAATCTTAAATTGTTTTATTTTCACTTTATTTCTGTAAAGTTATATAAATTTATATTATTTAACATAGACATCAAAATATTTTATTAATCCCCTAAAAATCAAGTTCACATGAATAGTTATCAGTTGTAAATTAGGTACCAACACCATCATAATAACTAAGTTTATCCTTATTATCGCACGTACATTATTTATTAATAATACATGCAATTATTCAGAGGTAACATAGTATATGTACACACTAATGTATATAATGTTGTCAAAAAAATCTTCATTAGATAATTAGTGTTAAGGAAAAAAACTATAATTTTTTTTTTTTTCCATTAGCTATAATTTTTCTTTTTTGTTTTTAGCTTCATTGTTTTTAAATTTTATCTTTTTTTTTTTTTGGTCTTTGTTTTTTCTTGTATCAAATTCGTCATTTTGCAATAATACTTCAATTTTCTCCACCAATAAAATGATGTAAGCAAAATTTCAATATAACACAAAAATAAAATAATAATTATATGTCTAATATGTTTTTTTAAAAGAACCTGTACCATTTTCTACTATGTAAAACTATGGAGTGCATGCAAGGACTCATTACAAATTCTATCCATGCTTCATCTATTGATTTCAAAAAGTTTTTTTTGACAACTATTACATCTTAAACCAATTCCTAATACCTTTTTTTTATATAAGTTCTGCTCATACCATTTCCATAAAGCACCTAAAATCTCTACGTACTTGCAACACATTCTCTACTATTAGATTTATGAAAAAAACTACATGTTCCCATTTTCATCATTGATGTGAGATTCTTCTTCTTCATTTGCCAGCTGAGGCAAGGGTGGCTCTACCGAATTGGTACTCCCAATGAGGGGGACCTCGTTATGTGCTACTGGATTTTGAAGGTTCTGCACATTCTCCTTTGTCTCATTGGTCTAAATGTCTGCAACTGGTCCAAGGGCTACCATTTCTACTCTTTCCACATGGGATGTCAACCTATCGATTGCCAATTAAAGCCTGTCAACCTTTGTTTCCAAAAGTTTGATTTTCTAATTGACTAGTGTTGTGTGTGTGCATTTCCTCCAGAATTATCCTTGTCAAGTGAACTGAAAGATTTATTGCATAGTCCATTGCACCTTCCTGTTGAGTTCTTGTTCTATCTAGCTCCCTGAAGCCTTTAATGTTTCCCATTACGGATGCCTTTTGCTTTGTTGTTCCTTCTCTGCAAGGAGAAATCCCTCAGCTCCCCAGTTTTGAATTCCTCAACTTGTTGGTGCTCTCTTTATACTTTCCATTACATACATTCACTTGCCTCGACTCTCTCACTTCTCACTTATCACTGTGGGCCTTCCCAGGATGGAGGGAAGTGAGAAGATCCATTAACAATTTCCATAGTTTCTTCATTCTCCAAGAAGGAAACACACTTGGATGAATTTCATTTAGCTTGGTTTTCACCTTGTTCCATTTAAATCCCTTTCATTTTGTTGATGTCTAGCTCCACTTGTTTATTTTCCATAGTTGCATGACGAACAATTTTCGTGATCCATCACTGTTACAATATCCAACGTTTTTCATTCTCCTCCATTGCACGAGGATGTTTGGTACAAAAAATTTCATCTCACTGATTAATCCATCAATTCTAATTAAATACTCCAGCCTCTGCTCTTGGATTTGTTCTATAATAGATACACTCCTTGGATTTCCAAGGAGTTTGCCTCCACATTTATATCTCATTTAATATGATAGAGTTTGACCCTTTCAAATTTGTCCCTGAGAATTTTTATCCTATGTAGCACTGGAGACATGCTTTGCTCAGGGCTACCTTTAGCTTTACTTTCCTGGCTTATAACTGTCATCGAGTCACCATAGACCTGCAAGTGATAAATTCTTGAGGTACAAGCCAAATCCATCCCCCATAATGCTAAATATTTCGCCTAGTTTTTGGATGCCTATCCTAGGCCCCAGGAAAATTTAATCTCCCTTGCTTTTTCCAGGAAAAAGAGAACCCCTCCCGCTCCTGCCTCCCCGGTCTAATGTTACATATTAGAAAATAGGTAAATATTTATAGTCAAAGTATAACAAATGCAAAATCAATGATTGAAGTGATTGATATAGTCCTTATCATCAACATGAACTAATAATAATAATAGTAGTAGTAGTAGTAGTAGTAGTAGAAGAGATATTAAAGCTAGCTTCCATAGTTGTCAGAAGGGATAGTTTCTCTAATTTTTTAGGTTTCCAAATCTATTATATGGATATTTTCCCTCTTTTTTAGGCTTCTGTGGTTATTATATAGGATCCATTACCTTAAATTAGGGGAATTTTGAGGCCTAAAATGGGTCTCCTAACAAAAATAATAAAATAATAATAAGATGAAAGTTATTTCAGATTAATCACATATGATTTTTTGACAACAAAAATCATATGTGATTAATCTGAAAAAGTTTGCATGTCATCATTGTGAATCACCAAAATTTGAATTCAGAAATAAAATAATAGTTAAAATAATCAATAAGAGTTAACTATTATTAAAGAAAAAAAAAAAACTATTTATTTTTACTTGTATATTCAATTTATTTCTTTACATGTTTACTCAATTGTTAAATGTATCCAATAAATACCCCCTTTGTATATTTTTTAATAGACCCACAAAAAATATCTTTGAAAATAGATGGGAAAATTGTGTTTTGAGACCCATTTTTCACCTAAAAACCCCCAAATTCTTCTTCAAGCTTCTGCAGCCATTATAGGGATATCTTCTCTTCTTCTTAAGTTTCTATAACCATCACAAATGTTCATCATAGTAGTTTGATGAAGGGGGAGCATAGAGAAGGGTTAACCAAAATTTTCTCGAGGATGGTATTCATGTCATAGGATATCCATTGGAAAGGTCAATTGATCCTTTCTCAAACATAGTATTTCCATTGATAGAATGCATAGGGATATATTAGTTAATAACCCTTTATAAGGCATAATATTTTCATCTAAGAAATCATAGGGAAGGGTTGTATAGGGGATGATCCTTTTAACCAACGTCCCAAGTCCTTGACCATGGTATTTTCATTATGTGGGAGCACTAAGAGTGTTCAATTAATTCTTTCTCAAGTAGATTATTTTCATTGAGGGAGACCTAGGGAAAGATTCCATTAAAACTTAAGCATAATATTGATGTCATCAAAGATTCTAAGGAACGATCATCAAACCCTTTTTGATGCATACTATTCACATTAATGAGGAACTCAAGGAAGGATTGACCAACCTTTTCTTGATCATAATATTTTCATCATGAGTGAGCATGAGAAAGGTTTGATTAGTGCATTTGAAAGCATTGATCATTTCATTGGGGAAGAGTGTAAGGAGGGGTCAACAAAGCATTCCTTGTGCATGGTACTGTGTCATAGAAGATTTGATGAAAGTGTCAACCAACCCTTTTTGGTGAATAATATTCATTAATGAGGAGAGTGAGGAATGCTTGATCGATCCTTCCATGAGGATAGTATTTTCCTTTCCTTATGGAGAAGTACCAAGAATGGCTGACTGATCCATCCTAAATCATAGTATTCTCATAAAGGGAGCACAAAGGGAAGGGTCAATCTATTAATCTCATAATCCTAAAGTTCTAGAAGTCTAAATTAATTGTTTTAGGAATTTTTTTATTCTAGCATATTTGTCAATTTGTTGAGATTATGTATATCTTAATATGTAATGGACACTTATTGCATTCATTGGATGATATGGTTCGTTGTTTTCCTAGAATTTGACCTTAGAGTTGAGGTTGTATAAACTAACTCTATTTTTATGTGAGGCTCATAGGATTTTAGATTTCTATTCTCTTTGCAACTGTTTTTTCCTTTTTAATAAAATTTGGTGTGAGGAAACTTATTCAACAAGATATTAGAGCCATGTTGAATAATGTTGGAAGGATTGGTGATGCATTTTGGAAGCAAGGAAGTCTCCACAACATCACCCTACATCTCTCCAAATTCGAGGGTAGTAATATTGAGGTAATTTGTTGCTAATTCAATAAGTAAAATGTTATTTTGTTCGTAACAAATCATAAAAAAATTGTTTGAAAATTTAGGCAAAAATAAATATCATCATTTTCAGTAATTAAAAGTGTTGTATCATATTTAGTCAACATTTTCAATAGTTAAAAATAGTGTATCAGATATGTTCTTATCTTGTTCTCTTCCTAAATATTGATAGATAGTGTTTTTTTATCATCTTCACCTTGTTTGGCAAGTAGATTAGTTGTAATCTAATTATTATTTATAAAACTATACTTTTTTATATTGTATATTTCATTAAAACCATCTGTTGCAATTGTAATTCTATGAGATCTAAGTATAGCACTCGTTGTTTGGTTAGATCTCATAAAATCCATTGTTTTTCAAATTTCTTAAAGGGCTAATATTGTATAAATTTCTTTAGTTCTACTACAAAATTTGACAATTAAAATGATAGCATTGTATATTTTGATTTTCCTTTAAGCTCCATCCACCATCTTTTGTTAGAAATTTGTAAAGTGGTGAAATTTCAAAGGTCGTATTCCCATGATTAACTTCATGCATATCTAATTTCCACGCCGTTTGAGTTTAGATTTGGTTTGAGAGACTCCCCAAGTAATACTTGTTGAAGTTGATATGCACTATATTATCAATCGACAAAGGTAAAGTTGCAAAGTTACAACATTTTGAAAGACAAGGATTTGAAGTTGTTGTCCTTTAAGGGTATTAAATTTCACCTGTTTATCTATTTTTCATATTTTTCTTTTGTTATTACAATATGATCACCTTAAGCTATTTGTTCCAAGTGTTATGGTAAAGTTGACTTGGTGACATAATCAAAGTTGTTAGGTCGACAATGGTGGTTTTGAGCACATAGATTTGGTGGCCCGTCAAATTATAGCCCATGGATTACATGTGATGAAGCATTTATAAGGCATGGGGATTCCCCATTGTAATGCGCCTAAGTTGTATAGAGGGGTCACTTGATTGGGCTAGGATGTTGGTTGGCTTGGCTACTTTTAAGTCAATGCATCACTACTTTTAAGCCATAAGATAATAATATATATATTGTTGATTGGTTTTCCACTAATTGGAGTTTTGCATGGTAAATCATGGTGTGCATGATTTACGTGTGTTATTACAATGAATTATTTTTATCATTATTTTTGTTGTATTGCTTTTATATTTAATACCAAGCTATTGAAAAACACCATAAAATAAACAATATGTCTCATTAAATATTTAGTAATAGTAACATAAGCTAAAACCAAGCTTAATTTGTAATATAATTCCTTAAGATGTATGTCTATTAAATACAATAATTGAACCTCTTAAAAATGTACATTGAAAACATTGTATCAAAAGACACCTAGTACACTACATTATTTTCAAAGGGATACACTGTTTACATCTGTACACTAGATCACATGAAAATATTTTTTATCTCTCATTCACTATAAAAAAAAAAAATGTAGAACAAATTATGCACAAGTTTTTAAAGAAATTGTTTTTTGTTTTTATAATGACGTATAAAAGATACACAAAGAATATTCAATACATTTGAATACATTTGTTTAATACTTTAACATTTTGTATTTGTATTTGAAATAAAATATTGTTGTATGTGATTGTAATAAGAAATAAAAGTGATAAGAGCATATAATAGAAGATTATTATAGTCATTATTAATATTTTTCCTTTTAGAGAAGTTTTGAATATTTGATAAGGTAAAATTGTGAAAAAAGATATTATTTTAATTTTGAAGTCAAAATATTTAGAAGAGTTTAATGTAAAGCTCTATTAAACACTAGTTTCTGACAAGACCCTTGGAGTATCAATGACAAGCTATAAAAAGTATTAAAAAGTATCAAAAAGTATTCTTAAGTGGAGTATGATTTTTTTGTTTGTTACTTCTCACTTTCATGGTGTAATCATTCCTAATATTAAATTCTTTAATACAATCTATCATAGTAAATATTTCTAAGTTAATCAATGAATACAATATTTCTAAGTTAATCAATTTATTCATTGATTTACATAAGTTGGATGATTGATGACAAATCTTGGAAATATTGGATGGAAAATATGTTGATATATAATGAGTCATTGTGTGATATGGATACTCCTTGAACCAAACTCATTGATGTTGTTCAATTAGTTAAAAGCTCTTGCTCTACTTTGATATTTTGTGATTGAATATATGTGTGTTCACATTTTAAATTCTACCATTGTTTTCCATGTCTATATTCAATTTTGCAGATACAGCTGTTGCAAAAGCTCCAATAAATTATATCCAGTAACATAGAAAATAAGTAAAACCAAAACAAAATTTCCCCACTTCTTATTTTTCCCATCTCATATCACGTTCTTCACTATGTTTCGCGTGTGATCGAATTGATACGACCTAAACAAAACTAAAACAATTGAATTTCCACCTAGCAAAATTCCAATAATATCCAGATTTTTCGGTGACCACTTTACTCATTTCTTTTTTTCTAATTTTTCCCCGTAGCTGTAGACTGATTTCCTATTCAGGGCCCATCTTTCCTCTTTTTTTCCAGGTTCGTGGAATTTAATTTTATATGAATGACACAAAACTTCAACTAACTTTTGGAAAATTCAAATTTCCGCCACTTTCTTCACCCTGTTACCCCACTAAACCTCCATGCCATTTTCCCCACTTTCTTCACCTTATTGCCCCCACTAAATCAAGTCAATTCACCGCCACTTTCCCTTTCCCTGAATTTTCTCATTGCGTTAAGATTTTCCACCTCAAATGATTTTTATATTCTTAATTGCATTAAGATTTTCCACTCAAATTATTTTTATATTCTTCATTTTTGCTTTCCCTTTCCCTGATTTTTGTCATTGCATTCCAACTCAAATGATTTCATACACAACTCATTTTTGTTTATACGCAACACTTTTCCTTTCCTGGAATTTCTCATTACATTACATTACAATTTTCCAACTCAATTGATTTTTATATTCTTAGTTTTTGTTCGTAGACACGACTTTTATATGACAACTACAGCTGTATCCACTATCCACTTTTTCTCTTTTTCCGGTGGGCCCATTTCTCTCTCTATCTTGTTGCTTTCCAAATTTACAAAATTAAATTTCTATAATTTCTGGTCATGTCAAATGGCCATAAATATAATCCAGCAATAGTCTATTTATTTTTTAAATATTTAGATATAAATTTAGTGAGATTGTAAGTTTATATTATTTAAGTTATATTTTTAAATAAAAAAAAAAAAACCTAAAAATTTGAAAAATTTTAAAAATGCTTCTAATTATATAATTCAAGTTTATATTTTTCATAAATTTATTATTGAAATAATATTTATAAAAATTTCCATAAAAATATTTAAAAAAACAAAATATACAAAAATTGAAGGTGTAGTCTAATTTATAGACAAATTCACCAAAATCCGGCAACAAAATTTCAAGTTTTTGTTGTTGTTTAAAATACATTTTTGAATGGATAAATGAATTCAACACCCTTAAAAAACCCATAGAGCACTCGAATTATGAAAATTAAATAATTTAAACTCAAGTTTCTAGAATCTTTGGATAGAGGACGTTTTAGCGGAGATTATAACAAAACTTCATCATAATTGAAAAATATGGGCAGCCATATATTTTAGCCGGATATGTGATATGCTAAAACAAAAGAATTTAATTTACTCTACTCATCAGTGGAAACAAAAAAATTTGATCGATGAAATCATGAAGCAAAAAAGGAAGAATTTCAATTGCACATAACACAATATTTTTCTGGGGAAAGCAACAGCTAAAAAACCCTGCTATCTGTATATTGCATTAACTAGAAGATTTGAGAAGAAAATACAATGTTTGTTCAACCCGAACAATCTCTGCACAAGTACAAATTATCTCACTGCTTCACAAACCAGCTCAAGCCAATACTTAGCCAAATATGTTGCCTGCCAAGCTCCTGCTTCATTACACAGTTTCCAAGGGAATTAGCCCATATTTAATTAAGAAATTCCTCACTCATAACTACACAATCCATCCATAGGCCTTTAGTTATTTGATTAATCACTGCATGTGAATTAAAACTGACATGCATGAGCTATTTTGAGTGAATTATCAATTATCTGATTAATCGTTGCATGTGAATTAAACCCAATTTAATTCACTGGACCTCTCACTTGTTCCTCCAATAGTTAGAACTAGTTTAATTGAATTTAACTCAGTTAAACTGAATTAAATAATTACAACTCAATAAGAACTTAACCTGAGCCCCTAAATTTTAGGGATCACTCTACATGACTCTAGATAGACTTCCAACTTGAATTTATTGAGCCAACTAAGTCAACTTAACTTAGTTAACTTCTACAAGTTGCTATGAGAATAGAATTACAATTTAATTCCTCATTTAATTCAAGGACAAATTGAATTAGGAATTTTCTTGATGTTATTTTTAACATTTATTGTTGCTATTTTCAACACCCCCTTTCGACAAGAAAGGAATTCAAATTTATTCTGATATGGTACCTTTGGAATGTTTTGCATGCAAATGTTTCCAATGTTCTTGTTGCTACTGCAACATCCGCAACCAAAGAATCCAAACAAAATAAATTGAATCAACTGTGTCTGCAATTGTCTACTGGAAAAAACTGTGTTGTTGTTGATTCTGCTACTGAGCCTCCTACTCTGTTGTCAACACTGCTCTGCACTCCTCAGTATTTGTCTAACACTGATCCTCCTGCTACTGAATATTGTGGGCCCCTGTCGCAAGGTAATGATCCATGAGACAAAAAACACCTCAATGGATCTTGCCCAATTTCTGAAACTCTTGGAATAAGGTTTCATATCGCCCCATGTCACACTTGGAGGTATGGTTGCATGTGCTCCCTTTGCCCACTTGGCTCAAAATTTCCCTCTACTGGAGGTCTCTGCTTGAGTGGATGTCTCCACTCGGTCTCCTCTCTACTTCTCCAATTGTGGTTGCTCCACAACTTCTTGAAGCTGCATGTTGAGAGGTAATTTATGCTCCCTCTCAACCACCAAGTCTCTAACATTTTCCTTGCTCCTCAAGGCTTTGCATGCATCTTGTTCCTCAAGTGCATACAGGTTCTTGACTTTCACACCAATTTGTTTCACCTATCCCATGGCGATGTGTCTAAGGAAAACCTTTCCTTTGCTAAAAATCACATCGTAGCCACGATCTTCCAATACCACAACGGAAACATGATTCTTCTTTAGTCCTGGAACATACATCACATCTGTGAGTCTGAGAGGGCAGCTAGACTCCCTCTGAAAAGTACCAGTACCAATTCCAGTCGCGCTATACCTCCCATCATCTCCAAACTCTATGTTTTGCTTAAGGTATTTCTCCTCAAAGTCACTGAAGATATCTCTATTCCCCGTCATATGGAACGAGGCACCACTATCGAGATACCACATGATTCCCATTATAGTGCTTTCCATGCATGCAATGAGAGTGAAATCAAGTTCGAATTGTGAAGCTAGAGCTTCACCTGCTGCTACTACTGCAAGCTCCTTCTTGCTTGCTTTCTTCTGCGGGCATTTCGTGGCATAGTGCCCAAACTCGTGACAGTGAAAACACTTGATGTTAGACAAGTCCTTCTTCTTGACACCATCCTCACCTTTGGACTTCTTTCCCTTGGCTTTATTTTCTTTGTCGACTAATGAAAAATCCTCTTCCAATTCTTTGGATGAGGTCCTATCTCTGGTGTTCTATCGAATCTCTTCTCGTACCAATTTAGACCACAACTGCTCCCACTCGGGTAGCATCTCCCTCCCATTAACTAAGTACTGGTAGTTGTTCCAGCTCTTGGGAAGTACTAGAAGTGCTAGGCTCACTAGATCATCTTCTGTAATAGTAACCTCGACACTTCCAAGCTCATCCCGACATTGGGTGAACTTGGTCAAGTACTTCAGAATTGAGTCGCCCTTCTCCATCTTGATTTTTCTGAGTTTTTCCTTTAGTGCCAGCTTCATGTGGTCATTATTGTTTTGAAACAGGTCCATCAATGCCTTCCACGTTGCAAATGGATTTTCCTTACCATGGAGATTCGAGACAATATGATCTTGAACTCCTTCTAGGATAATCTTTCTCGCCTTTGCCACACACTTTCTCCATTTAGCCAGATCTTTAACATCATATGTTGGAGGCTTTGGGATATCACAATCTATGAATTCATTTTAGCCCATTATCTTCCAACACTACCTCCATCCTATCCTTCCAAGCTATGTAATTTGATCTTCCCTCAAGGGCATACTTAAGTCTCAAACTGTAGAACGACATCCTGCTGACTCTAAAGTATGAAACTGCAAATTTAATTTCACCTACAAAAAAAACTCATATTCTCCTCTTCTAAAGTGATTTAAGCTTCGATACCATGTATATTTTTACTGTAGATTCAAACTGCTTATGTGATATGCTAAAAAAAAAGACTTGAATCTAATCTACTCATCAACTTAAACGAAAAAAAAATTAAACGATGAAATCATGAAGAAGAAAAGGAAGAATTTCAATCGCACATATCACAATATTTTTCTGTGGAAAGCAACAGCTAAAAAATCTCGCTATATGTATATTGCATTAACCAAAATATATGAGAAGAAAATACAATGTTTGTTCAACCCGAACAATATTTGCACAAGTATAAACTATCTCACTGCTTCACAAACCAACTCAAGCCAATAGTTAGCCAAATCTACTGCCTGCTAAGCTCCTACTTCATTGCATAGTTTCCAAGGGAATTAGCCCATATTTAATTGGGAAATTCCTCACTCATAACTGCACAATCCATCCATAGGGCTTCCTCTGATTGCATGAATCATGGGTTTAATTTAGATGAATTTACAATTGATAGTACATTGTCCCTGAACTCTAATCTCAACTATGTCTTCCTCTGAACTGACATGCATGAGCTATTTTTAGTGAATTATCAGTTATCTAATTAATCACTACATGTGAATTAAATCCAATTTAATTCACTTGACCTATACTAGTTCCTCCAACAATTAGAACTAGTTTAACTGAATTTAACTCAGTTAAACTAAATTAAATAATTACAACTCAATAAGAACTAAACTCAAGCTCCTAAAATTTAGGGATCACTTTGCATGACTCTATATAGACTTCCAACTCAAATTCACTGAGCCAAATAAGTTAACTTAGCTTAGTTAATCGCTACAAGTTGATATGAGAATAGAATTACAATTCAATTCCTAATTTAATTGAAGGACAAATTAAATTAGGATTCTTCTTGATGTTATTTTTAACATTTCTTCTTGTTATTTTCAACACATTGAACAAGTATCATCGGTAAGCTACATATATGAAAGCATCGGGGATGCATACATAACTAAAAGAACCGAGGCATTGAATGCAAAGAACATTGGTGCTTGAAATGTATACTGCCCGGTGCGTATATGTCAAAGAACGCCACAAGGCATTCTTTTAAGGAACGAAACCGAGGAAGGAAACAAAATATTGTATACTTGATGCTTTTATTTAAAATCCCAGCGTCAATGCGTATTATTTGTATAAACGCACCAGTGCACTAAGGATATAAAAGATCTGGTGCTGTAAATTTCAATAATTCACTAGCGTTGGAAATAATGTTTTATAACACCACGGTATTAGTTTTATGAAAGCAATGGTGTTTTAAGAATTGCAATGCATCAGGGCGTTAATTACAAACAATATCGGTGCTTGAAGAACTAAACGCTTCGGTGTTGTCGTTTTCTGAAAAGGCACCGGTCATGGAAAAATGATGTCATAACGGTGGTTTTATATAACATAATGCATCAGTGCATGTTTATGATATGAATGCACCATTTTCTTGTATGATATTTTCTCATTTTTGGAAATATCGACTTGTGACAGTGCAATTATTGTAATTTTTAAAATCTGTTATTCATAAAAAAATTGACATATATCTTATAACAGTGTTGATATAAATTAAAATTTCATTAGTGCATTTGTATATGATGTTTGGATTAATTTATTATATTATCATATTTCACATCTCTTCATTATAATATTTAATCATCCATATATTTAATCAATGGTGTAACATTTCACAATGACATTTGATAACACAATATAATTAAATAAAATGTATTTTATTATATATCAATAAGAGGATCTTTGTCATACAAAATGGAATTTTTATTGGTAACTCGTCTTTCAATTAGGACACTATGTTCATTACATTAAACAAAATGTTTGGTTTTCACATAAAAGTATTTCAAAAAATACAACATGTTACATTGATATCCAAATAGATCATCATTATTCGTTGGAATTGTTGTAAGTGCTCGAGCTACTTCCATGACTTGGGTTATTTGGACGAATGTTTTGTTCATTGCATCGATTATTTTCATCTTCTTGATCTTTTTCTATCTGTAAACATAAAAATAAATTGTAATGAGTGTATCTATATTAGTGAGAATAATGAAAATTGAAATCAATAATATACATCAATGTAAATTGAATAACAATGTACAATAGCATGGAGTGACTCATAAAATGTATACTTGGTTTCAAAACCATGTGTCATGCCTTGTTGCAACAAGTCATTTGCTGGCGTAGTTCCATTCTTTGTTTCCTGCATGTTTTAAACCCCATTATAAACAATAGAATTAATATAAAGGATATTTTTGTTCTATTAATTATAAACCCAGAGAAGTAAAACAACATAGATACTTACAAATTCCACAATTAATTTTTGATATGCCAACATATACTCACAACCCATATTTAACTCAATGTCAATCAATTCTTTTGATGGCTCTTCTTTGTATGTTAACACCTATTTAAAGAAATTCAAGGATGGTTGTTGTAAAACAACTTAAAATATACAAAAATGAAACCTTGAGTTGTTATAAGGAAATATTAACAATTACTCACAAACTTTGATATCGACCCTTTTCTTTCTTGTCGTCTTGTTTTACGTGTTGAATGAGTTCTATTTTATTTTATTTTCTGCAAGAAAATACTTGAAAATTAATATTTAATGCTAATTTGTTTTTATATGTACAAAATGAATCATGATTACATACATTTGAAGCACGTTGTTGTTGAGGTGGATCCTCTTGTGATGCAATTATGTCCATTTCTTTGACAATTTCCTTGTACATTTTTTTGGACATTCGTATTGGAATGTTTCACATATTAGCTCATTGATCCTTTGGGATTTTTGTAATCTTTCTGAAAAAAGTAATAAACTATTTTTCTAGTGATATATGAAAACTAAATATAATAAAATTGATATTAATAAATGAATGATTTGTAGTAATATATACACATAATTCTAGAAAATCATTTTAATTAGGAATATTACCTTTTGAATAATTCTTTTGTTGTTGTTGTATGTTTTTCTATTGCAAGTTTGGCATGTCTCTTTGACCATTACTCCAGAAACGCTTCTTATAGTTTAGATATAATTTGGTTCTTAGAAAGATTAAATTTTGTATTGTAAGTGGAAAGCACATTTATATGTTCATTCCATTATATCCCTCATAGTTTTGTAAAAGAAAATCCCCCCTTCATTAACCTCCAACACCACTTCAGATGAGCTAAGGACCAACTCATTTCCATTTACATGTTCTATAATTTTTTGTTTCTTAGAACGACATTGATCTTTTTCTTCATTATTGCTCCCTATAGAACATTAAATATATGCAAATTAATATATCGTTTGAAACATGTTATCTAATATTCTTAAGTATCTTAAAAAAACATATTGAATAGTATTTTTTCATTCACCTTATTCATCCTTCTGTATTTTTCTATCATGCTTTTACACTCTTTTGAAATTAGATTAGAAATAATATTATCAATCTTCTTCATTTTGTGGCTCTGCATGAAACACACTAACCAATACATATGAGTTAAACTTACACATATTTCAAACATATTGATTTTCTAAAGAATTTACAAAGAACTTGTCTTCTTTTCTTTTTTCGATGTGCTATGATTGTGTCGATCAATATTTTTTTTACTTGACACCTTCTTAGGCATTTTTTATCAATATCAAATTTGTACCATTAAATATAGAAGCCATTAAATATAGTTTATACATAAATCAGATAATTTTAAGCTAAAAAGAGCTCTGGTAATTGGTGCATTTATTTCAATCAATGCACTAGTGTGTTTAAGCCATTAAATACACTGGTTTAATTTTTCAACATCATCAACGAAAATTAAATTTTTAAATTAATTTTGAATTGTGACAATGCGATTTGTAATGATAAAAATCATCGCAATGACTTAATGGTGCTATTCGGCATATGCATGTCGATGCATTATATTACACAGGGAGAATTGATAAAAAATTTGGACACAACTAACAACGTTATAATACATCAGTGCATTGTATTACAAAGGGTGCACCAGTGTGTTATATTACATTAGTGCACCGTGAAACATAAGTCATTTAAAAAAAAAATGGACAGGGCTGACAAGGTTTGGATCTAATTCAATAAGTGATCTCCCTACTTTACATGCCAAATGTCCTATATATAGTAAGTACGCAAACCCATTAAATCTAAAATACCTAAAATGAAAAACCCTAATTGTGAAGTGGTAGAGGGAGTTAAACCCTAAGGTGAAATTCTGCACTCACATAAGGAAGGGTTTAAGGTAAGTTTTGAAGATATTTATTTTTATTTTTTTTTTTAATTAAATCTAAATAGGAAAAAAGATCATAAATTTTTTTACTACTAAAAGCAATAGTCAATTTTTTGTTATACAGGGTTTTAATTTTTTATTTTTATTTTTTATTTTTTGAATAAATCTAACAAAAATTGTAAAAAAAATTAACAATTAAATCAACAATAAGATTTAAAATATTTGTTATGCAAGGTTTTGAGTGAATCACCATACCTTTCAAATTCTGATCTTTCTACGATTCCATAATATTTTGCTGCTTCATAATGCTCCTAGTATGTCTCTTTTGCAAATGATCTCTTTTTTAATTAAACCCTCATAGAATTTGTAAAAAAATTATTAGTAAAATCAACAATAAAATTTAAAATTTTTACTATGCAAGGTTTTGAATGAATCACCATATTTTGCAGTTTGTAATCTTCTAAATAGTTTCATTGCTCCAAAGTATTTTATTGTTTCACAGTGCTCCTGGTATCTCTCTTGCAAATCACTCCCTTGAAATTATGGGAAAATAATGAAATAGTGAATAACATTTTTCTCTTTAAAAGATTTTATGAAATTAGATTTCAAAAAATTAATTGCTGCTTATTTTTCAATTAAAAGAAAGAAAGAAAGAAAAATTGCGTTTTTTTTTCACTTAATCTGAATATTGATTTGTTCGATAGTAAAGAGCATCGATGCGTTTACAAGTTAAGTGCACCGAAATTGTCGGGGTATTTTTTTTCAATGCACCAATATGATAAAATTCTTTATTTATTTTTTTATTATTTGTAATTTTCAAAATCCCGGAACAAGGCAGTTTGTATTTAAATGCATCAGTTTTGTAAATGTTATAAGAGCACTGACATGGTAGAATTCATTTTTATTTTCAAAAATCCCGAAAACAGGTTTGTACCAATGCTATTTTTATTTAAATGCATTGGTGCTTGTTTACAAGAGCACCGAAATGGTAACATATTTTATATTCCAGAATGCCAGAAACCAATGTGATTATTATTTGAATGCCCCAATGTTATTATTTTAACGCATTGGTGTGTTTCTTAGTGATAAGTGAACATGTAGGGTTTAGAAGCTACCTAAAATTTTATTTTCACATTGATTGGCATATTCATTTCAAATTATCCTTTAGGACGCATCCACATGAACTACAGTAGTTCATAATATACATTTTTTGCTTAAAGTCGTCATATTCTTGAAAAATGGTTTGAAAACTATATTGAAATTCAAATTGTGGTTATATGGTTCTCAAAATTAATTTTAGATATGCAGACAAATTTTATTTCTGATTTTGCTCAAATGCAAGGACAAAATCTCAATAATATCAAATGGCCAATTCTTCAAATTATGGTTCGTTCCACATTGATGATCAAAGTCATTCACAGATTTCCCATTTTCCATCTCGATTAAGTTTATATTTTGTTTATATTTTTATTATATAATTGATTTTTTTAACCATGTCAATTTGAATAAAAATGTATCCAAATTTGCAAGATCCTGATTCATAATTGAGTCCAGACTCAAAAACTATTCCTCCATTTCAAAAATGTTGGAATCTCTTATTAGCAGCAGCATATCATAAGCAGTTCACAGATAAAAATGGACATCCTCTTCACCCTTCCAATTAGAACATGGCATCTTCCAGCCGTAATCTTGGATCAACAATGGTAATAATTATTTGGTATAATGTAATTTCAACAAACCAATTGCATTGACATGCTTACTAATATTATTCATATTGTATTAATGGCGTCCAATATTTTTTGAAATTACGATTCTAGTGATGATGAACAACCCACCTACCATCTTCTGGTGCGCCCCACTACAAAGTAAACTCGAGAGAAGGGTGCATTAAGAGCAATATTTAGAGAGGAAGCATACAAATAATAGTTGAATCAACCACCTATTCAATTCCCACTACATCTATATTCACCAATTAGGAATGACTACAACAATAGTAGTTTTTCATCACAAGTTGGAAATGGAGGCAATCAAATAGAGGTTGGTATGGATGATTACTTATAGGATACAAATGTCATGGAGGAAATGTTGTTAGATGCATTCCAGAATGATGAGCTAAGGGATGATGCTCATATCACTGATACATTATTTGAAAGCCTAAAATATGCTTCCACCACCCCTCTCTTTGGACTTAATGGCAAGTCAAAGTCTACTCAGTTGGGAAGACCGATGTTGTTATACAACTTGAAAGCAATGTTTTGCATGCCGAATCCATGTTTCTCGGTAATATTGATATAATTCACTTGCATGATTGATCAATTCCCTTATATTTTGAGAAATATTGTTACACAATCAACTTTAAAAATGGTCGATTTTATGAACGTTAAATATTGAAATTGTACAAAGTGCAGGTTATTCAAAGATAAGGTTCTTTCAAGTGATAATGTCTTGTCAGGTATCTATGAAGAGGCAAATAAGTTGTTGAAAATATTGGGTATTGAGTACATATCATATCATGGATGTACGAATTATTCTATTATACATAGAGGAGAATATGTAGACAAAGCGATATGTCTCAAATGTGGGCATGATAGGTATCGTAAATAAAAGAAAATGGGTAAATCACACGGTCCTCCTCATAAGATATTGAGGCACATTCCTATTATCCAAAGGATTCAAAGGCTCTTTTGTTGCAAAGAATTAGATATGTTCCATGGATAACATGCCTCATACAGAAGTGAGTCAGGTGTTATGTGAATCCCAACAGATTCAATAGCCCTGAAGCATATAGAGGATACATGACCTGAAAAATTCAAGGATGAAGTATGAAGTCTACGACTCAGCATAGCCATGGATGGCGTCAACCCATATTCCCTCCAAAATACCAACTATTTTGTTTGGCCTGTAGTAGTGATCAATAAAAATATCCCCCCATGTTTTTTTGTGAAGAATCAATATCTTATGTTGGCTCTCATAGTCCTTGCTAGAAGGCACGTGAAGGATATGGATATCTACTTACAACCATTGTTAGATGAAATGAAGGAATTATGAGAAGGGATACATGAATACGATGTATCAAAACCCATCAAGACATAGAGAAGTTTAATTCTCTATGGCATATGTGCTTACGCCATATATGATTATCCAGGGTTAGGAGTTTTCTCTGGTAAATTACATTTTTATTGATTTGTTTATATATGTAATAATATTGTTTCACATATTAATTTAATTCATTGCAATTGTTCTAATCTTCATGGCCGCTAACATGTCAACCTGTATATAATAATTTCACATGTATTGTAATAAAAGGTTATAATGGGTGTAAATGTTTTGGACCTTCTCTGAAGGCTAGGTGGTCCAACCACCTACGAAAGTCAGTGTATCACTGACCTAGGGTATTCCTCCCAGAAGAACACTATTGCAGAAGAGCAACATCTGCTTCTAATGGTAAACCAAAAAGAACCCAAAGGTCTTCAATAATGACACTAGCTGAATGGCTTAGAGCATATGAGAGAGAGAAGGAGAAGGGGTTTGTGTAAATGTTTGATTCAAATGGGGAGCCTATGTTTGATGATCTAAAAATTTTTGACACCTATGTTGAGAAATTTCCCATTGGGATGAAAATGAAATTTGTCTTTTATGAGCTCCCATATTGAGAGCATCTTAAGATTTCCCACTTACTAGATCCCATGCATATATTTAAAAATGTTTCATCTTTTTTATGGAGGCACATATCATCGAAATAAAGTGACACATTGGTTGTTAGGATAGATCTTATTTCTTCAAAAACTAAAAAGAAACATTGGCCAAGACAAGAAACTAGAGAAGAGGTTGGTCCCTCTTGGTCTTTCAAAGAAGGTGATGTCCCATGGACTTTAAAGAAAGATGATCTTTCATTGGAAAACGAAGTTATAATGAGTGTGAGGGTGCCTTCGTTTTATGGGTCTTCGCTACGACATTGCTTCATTGTGGAAGACCGTTTTTCAAGGTTGAAATCGCATGACCATTTAAACCTTCTAAGAGTGTGTATGTCAAAAACATGATATTATTATTTTATTTTATTTTTATGTAATGGGATATTTTATAATTAATTTTTGTATAATGTACTATATACTTGCAGTGTCATTATCCTCTGCTCATGTGTGGGTGTGTGAACCATGACTTCCCCTAAGGCCTACGATGTGCCATATCTAAATTATCTGCATTTGTATGTTGGATCACATCAAAGGAGATTCATATGGCTAGCATTCCATGGTGGCATCAAGAGATAGTTGAGATTGTTTGTATGTTTGAGGAGTTGTTGATGATTTTCATGGACTTGCACATTCATCTTCTAATTCACCTAGTAGATGAGGTTGAATTAGTTAGGGTGTTTTCTTGTTGTTGGATATTCTTCTTAGAGAGGTATATGAAGAAATTGAAAGGTTTTTTTCAACAAAGGGACAACGGGTTTATGGCAGAGGGGTATATATTATATGAGTATTTATATTATGCAATGAGTACATCAAGTAAATTGAAAACACAGCAGGTGCGGAAATTTGGGACGATGAAAGGGATGAAGACAAAAGAGAAGGGTAGCTTCTTGTAATGAATGGAAAGAGGTGCATGATAAATAGTAAGTGTCTTATCATTTTTCAAATACGTTGAAAGTGTGTCTCAGTGTAGGGCCTAGTGATCCGTGGATAAAACTGTGGATTATGGTAAAACCTAAGAGATTAGGAGCCACTCAAATTCCTCATAGTGTAGGTGGAGAAGTCTCGTGGAATCTGTTAGTGCCTAAATCTACCTCAGGATAAGAAAGTTAGGATCTAGGACAACATCAAACCACGCTTAACCTGGTAGCTAGCCCTACCAGGCCGGGAGAGGGCTCTCTCTTGGTCAATCTCAGGAAAAATATGATCAATGAGGGCTTGAGATGACTGATATAAATACTGATCTTAGGCTAGGTATGTGTACAAAAGATTTTAATTGAATAAAATGATGTTTTTGTTGGCTCAAATGGAAAGGCAGATTTTGGGTGCAGGGAATGAGTCTTAGTTTTGCAGAGATCTCAATGAGGCAAGGTATGCAACTGATTTGGCACTTCAAGTTGAATGATATGGAGAGATTAGACAGGTGAGGAGTTGAAGAGGGCAAGAAAGCTCAGGGATCCTCTTCAAACAGCTGAAAACATCAAAAGCTAAAGCAAACCCTAGGTAGAGCACTGCAATTTCAATGGATTCTACCTTTTCCTTGTTTGTTTTAGTTAAGAAGAAACAAGATAGATAATGGCATACATAACACATAACTATATTCACAATTATAGAAGAAAAAACTATACCAAAACAAAATGCCACATGAATCCCAAAGAGGGCTGCAAACCCTGGTCTCAATTCCTTAGCCAAAACTGCTAAAATGAGTATATAATAAGCTCCAAGCTTTCTCAAGAGTCCAGCCATGCTAATGACTAAAAAACATAAGATATAGGCAAACAACCACTCATCCTAGCCTCTAGTGGTCGAGCTCACAAGTTTAGGAGTTGTTCCAACTAATTCTAAACTGAGAACTAGAAATCAGGTAGTGGAACAGCATGCCTCTAGAAACTAGGGAACTGATTCATTCAGTTTCAAACAACTTTTTGATAGATGAATCTACCTCCATAAGTGAAATTAGACATAATTACATCAATATCCATCAATTTAAATTAAATTACATCACAAGTTTGACATTGAGAAGGAGAAAAAGTTAAACTGTCAAAAGCTAGGTGAAAAATAGAGTCTTCTTGGTCAAACTGAGCAAAATTTCCCCTATGCGCCACGCTGAATTCTCTATGCGTAGTGCCCGTTTACACCCACTTTTTGAGGCCTTCTCAGTTTCCAAATTTGCTCCCAGTGTGCTTGCTGGAAAGGTCTACCTGTCTACTTTCCAACCTGAAGGCCCCTCATCATGTAATGGCCTCTTTCCCTTGTCCTGAACCTGTTGTGTTGATGAAGGAAGCGAGACCCCTTCCACTCTGGGTGGAGATAATACTTGTTTTGCTACTGCAAACAACTATCCAGTGCCCCTTTGATAGGTGACAAACACCAGCACACTAGCAATCTATGTCTCATGACCTTCCTACTAATGTGAAGGTCCACCTGTCTCATGAAAAGTTTATGGAGGTACCTAAGGAGCTGTGATGAACTCATGAGAAATGAAATCCTCCCACGAGATGCCCTGCAAACCAAGCTGATGCATGACCACAATTTTGATGAGAGAAAAATGGTATATATTGTTAAACTGCTACTGAGGGGTCTTCTGTTGTACTAGTGTGGTCATCTTCTCAATATTTCAACACATGAAGTAGGGGAGATTCATCATTCTCACCCTGGTAAAGTGCATCAACAATCTGATATGATAAGCATATAGGCGAGAAAACCGGCCCTCACAGCTGAAATATTTCATTATGAGTTTCATCAAGGGAGTGTATGAGTCTTTCAGGTACCAAAAGGGAAACACTCTGTTGAGTTGTCTCAAATAACCGAGCTTGATGTATGGTTCATAGTGTTCCTTGTCAATCTACTGCCTTTTATTCCACTACTCTTCGATATTAGGAATGCTGGTTGCTAGAGAAATAGACTTCGGTGACAACGTAAATGTCACACCAGCTAGAGTGGTTTGGCCATTATGTAGATGAAGCACAAACAACCGGGCCAACTCATGATGATATTGGACTCTAGCAACCATCTCACAGAACTCATAGTAGGATTGGTGTTGGAAGCATGTGATAGCAAGAGGGTAGGCCTGCAGCTCAGCAAGTGTGGTAGGTTCCTCTCGTATATGTTTGCCACCCTTATGAGGTCTCCTTGGTGCATGTACCTCTGTAGGAGAGTCACTGTGTGTCTCTTCATCACGGTCATATGAAGGATCAGATTCCATGTTTTTTAGTGGGTAAGTTTTCTTGATGAGTAATAGGATATTTATGGTGTTGTTTGATTTTCTACCACCAAGGAAAAAATATATGAGGGACTGTGGGGGGAAGAGAGTAAGAGGGGTTTTAGAAATGTTGCTGACTGGAATTTGGGGAATAGAAGGGTTTTAGGGATAGTTTTTAGATTTTGGGATAACAATTACGGTTTAGGAATGTGTAGCTAGGGTTTGGAATAGTTGGAGTTAGGAATATGGGGTTAGTGAATTTAGGGATATAGGAATTAGGGATATGGGGATGAAACTAGAAAATGATTGTGGGAAACAAAGAGTGTGGGAATGAGGGAATGGAATTTGGCAGTAAAAACACAAACTACAAACCCTAAGCACTTTTTTTTGAGAAAAAATTGCAAGGAGGTAGGGTTTGAATTTTGTCTCACTAAATCACCATAAATTTTAAGAAAAACTCATTCACTAGCAAGGGAAGAAAGCTTGACTTAATTGCACACCATAGGATTGAGCAAATTTGGAAATTTGAGAGAGTTTATGGGTGAAATTAGGCTTACAGCTCTATGCACCGTGGCACAAACCCAACGTGCCACGCCTACTCTATGCGTCATGCTCATTCAAAATTTACACTGCAGAGCACTGCCCAATGCGCCGCGCCCTTTCAATGCGCTGTGCTCCAAACCCAATGCGTCGCTCTTTTTGCAGGAGACTTTTGGAGGCCTTACCGATGTCCAAATTGGGAGTGGGATAGCTCACTGGAAATATTATTGAGTCTACTTTCCAAACCAAGTGAAATTTTTCAATTTGGAGTTCATTTGCCTTGTCAAAATTCAAATCTCCCAAGACTGGTCAAAACGTGAAAAATGAGGCTGCATAAAGGCAGAGTGTTGTTGCAGTCCACTTTTGAAGGTCTTCCTCAACTCTAAATTGAGATCATGATAGCTCATTGGAAAGCTATTTGTGTCGAGTATACATTTGACTCATCCAAAAAGTCATTTGGTCAACCAAGCTAGGATACAACTGATTTTCCCAAGGTCACTTCAAAGGTGCATCAATTCTCTTGAGAAAACTGTATTTTTGACATTTCTCTAAAACCATGACACCTGTGTAAGAAGTGAAGGAGGTTTTTCTTCCCTGGCCTGTTTTGGAAAAAAACCTCTCTAAGTTTTACCAAATTCATCTTTTCTTTCTCAGAAACATCATTGAAGTAAAACCTATCCCGATGTGTGGAACAAGGGATTTGTCAAAATGAAGTGAAATGAAGGGGATAAGGGGCTTCTAAATTCTTGAGAAAATTTTTGAAAGTAGGGAGGGATGATAGGAAGTAGGGGAAAGTGGAATTTCAGAGATTGAGTGAGGGGAAGAGGTCTATAAGGGAAAAACATAGGCCTAGCCTAGAAAAGTGTCAAGTTGTAGCAAGAAACTAGGGTTTGTGCGAAAATGAGGAATTTGAGGGATATCAGTGATGGGAACTATTTAATAGGGTACATTAAGGATAGGGGAAGGTGTATGAACATCAGGATACAAGTTTTGCTGATAAGTTGACCATCCAAGAGAAATTACCTTCAAAACCCTAGGAGAGGGAAATGAACCTTGCCTAGGCACAACTAAAGCACGAACAAGGTGTAAAATGACCCATTGGAACCTAACATGATGATGAAAACCCTCTGAATGATGGTACACTCAGCTGAATAGTGACATGGACTGACATTTGGACAACTTTGAAAGGAGTAAAAGCAAACCCTAGGCCTAATACCTAGTGACCAAATTTTGCTTGAAGACTCACTGAAATGACAAAATTTGACCTTGACACCTTAAAATTACTTTGCAAGAGCATGTTTGATCACTGGAGGAAGGCTGCAAAGATTGACACTAACATTGGCTCCAATGGGAATGGTAGCTCCTTGGAGGTGCCAAGAATGACAGATCATTGGGAGAGCAGACAAGTGCCTTCATCCATTGGGCAATGGAGTGAAAAACTCAAGTTGAAATGCATGACTGAAAAATGACGTCTTGATGACACAAACTGACTCTCACTCAACTAAAAACTGACTCGATACTTAAACACAATTGACAATCTAGAAAATAGTGCTCAAAGTAGAGCTTATTCGTTAAAACCTACTCTAACAGTTTCATTCATCACTTGATCAAGTGAGATGAAACAACCAATGCAACCAAGTAAGCATTCTCACTGTTGTTTGAATTCTCCACAAGTGCTTGTTTATGAACAACAAGAGAGACCTACTGAAAGGAAACTCCCATGAAAACTTGGAAACAGATCCATTGAATGATATGGATTCTCTATCCGCCTCCAAAAACACTGCATAAGGATCTTGAAGTTCATGCACACTGGGACTTAGCTCATCCAATGGATTACTTCTGTTTTCCTCATACCATGAATGCAAACTTTCATCTAAGCTTTTTGACGAGACTCCCGCTGAAAATGACAAAGAAATCGGCCACCGAATCAATTTTGTATCAATACACATTTCAGGCTCACATGTAGTCAATGGAGAAGGGCTTTGACTGCAGACATCATCCAACACATCAGCTATTGGATCGTGAAAAACATGTAAAGACTGTTGCAACCCATTTTCTATTGGTTCCGATGAGATTACATGATTCCCTACAGGCTGCTCATCCTTTACTGAAAATGTATTATGCAAATTTTCCTTCAAAAACTGAAATGATTCAAAACAAAATGGTATGGAATCATCTTGCATCATTTGATCATATGGTCCAGCTTCCATGTCTTCATCTACAACATGAAAATCAATGGGATTCGGGGGCTGCAACTCTGGATATGAAAAGTCTTGAACAAGGTTTTCATTGCTCTCAAGATGGTCCAAATCAAGACTTGTCGACAGTTGATTTCTAATTGCATGAAAGTTGTCTCTAATGATCTGAAACGAAGCAAAACAAAAAGGAAAAGATCCTTCACTTACTTCAAAATTTGCTGCACTTTCCTCATCACTTTCATAGCTGATATGCATCGGTTGATCACTGTACTCGAGCTGCTGAAAGTGAACTTCCTCCTTCCACAAACTAGCTGTTGATTTGTCTGCAAGATTAGCTTCTGTTTGGAGAATATAATCATCATCATACTGATCAAACTGAGGCAAATCATCAGTATAAAAGACATCATCAAGCATACATGTCATATCAATAGATCGCTCTTCTCCAAGATGATCTATAAAACAATCATTATCAGATCTATGACAACTGGGATAAGAAAGAAGATGTTTTGGATTAGCAACTTTTTCTTCTTCAATCAGCGTGCGATGGGCTTGAACACTATACTCATTCCTTGTGGTGATCATTTGCATCATCTCTTCCACTGCACTTGCCAAAATGTCAATCTTTACCTCTAGAGATGTTGATTCCTCCGGATCTATGTTTTTCATCTCTTCTTCCTTCAACTTTGCCCTTTGGATCAACAAATGAGCCTCTACATCTACTGCACTGTTCTGCATCTCTTCAAGTGTTTCAAGATTCCTTTCTCTCAGCTGAAACTCCATTTCCAGATCAAAGGCACTCGGGTAGTGCAAGAGAGTAGATCCAAGAGGAGGTCTTATATTAACCAGCATCGAATAATAAACTTGGTTAAATCTGGCTGAAAATTGTTGTACTGTCTCCCCTGGCAATATTTTAAGTTGGTTATACTCTTCTATAATCAAGAAAGGGTTTTGTCTTACCACCCACCTGTCGAGGAAAACTTTGAAAAACTTCTGGAAATCTGAGATGCTCGCATCAGGCAGGGTTTTGAACCAACTCTTGACTTTACCTTGAAAAGAAAGAGCAGAAAGCCTAATACTAACATCTTCTTCATCAACTTCAAAAAGATCAAGAAAAGACTCAAAATTTAATACATGTCTCTCAGCAGTGATATTGTCGCATTCACCATCAAATCTTGGTAGATATAGGTCATGATTTTTAGGGAAAGCATGGGATATAGGAGGTAAAATTAGAGGCTTGTATCGATCTAGAATTTTACAAGGTGTAGGAGTAAATACAGAAGGTATAGAATCAGTCTTGGTCTCTTGGGGCTCATTAGTTTTAAGATAGTCATCACAAGATTCAAAAGAAATGTCTTGATCAAGCTCAAAGGCATGCAAATCTTTGGTATTCATAATCTTCAAAGGGAAAGAATCAACTGCAGGCCTGGGATCTTTTCTCAAGCATAGTATACTTTGCAAAGCCTTCTTGACATTCTCGGGAAAAGATAAGAAATAATTTATGACAAAGAACAAAATTTCTTGGATGAAATTCCAACTTGAACACCTGATCTTTCCATATTGTCCTTTCATGTTTCTGCTGGTCAGGTTCATCCTCCAGTGGAGTCCTTGGATCTGATCTTGTAACTGATTTAGAGTCGTCAAGTGAATCATTTCAGCCTTGCGGTGTCTGATCGTTGTCCACCATCAACAATTAGATCTGAACTTGATACATATTACGGGGGAATTTGCAAGTCGGATGTTCAGTTTATAAGACTAGACCAGAGATTGACTGAAGCAGCTTTTATCTACTTATGCACTCGCAAAGCAATGTGCAGTTCGAAGGCTTCTTGGCATAACTTCAGGCTCCGTCTATAGTTTATAAAGCAAGAACACTAACAAAAAAATAAGCTTTTCTTCCCCAGTATGGTCGCCACTATGTTAGTGCCTAAATCTACCTCAGGCTGAGAAAGGTAGGATCTAGGACAACATCAAACCACACTTAACCTGGTAGCTAGCCCTACCAGGTCGGGAGAGGGCTCTCTCCTGGTCAATCTCAGCAAAAATATGATCAATGAGGGCTTGAGATGACTGATATAAATACTGATCTTAGGCTAGGTATGTGTGCAAAAGAGTTTGATTGAATAAAATGATGTTTTTGTTGGCTCAAATGGAAAGGCAGATTTTGGGTGCGGGGAATGAGTCTCAGTTTTGCAGAGATCTCAATGGGACAAGGTAGGCAACTGATTTAGCACTTCAAATTGAATGAGATGGAGAGATTAGACAAGTGATGAGTTGAAGAGGGCAAGAAAGCTCAGTGATCCTCTTCAAACAGTTGAAAACATTAAAAACTAAAGCAAACCCTAGGTAGAGCATTGCAATTTCAATGGATTCTACATTTTCCCTTGTTTTTTTTAGTTAAGAAGAAACAAGAAAGATAATGGCATACATAACACATAAGTATATTCACAATTACAGAAGAAAACACTATACCAAAACAAAATACCACATGAATCCCAAAGAGTGTTGCAAACCCTGGTCTTAATTCCTTAGCCAAAACTACTGAAATGAGTATATAATAAGCTCCAAGCTTTCTCAAGAGTCCAACCATGCTAATGACTGAAAAAACATAAGATATAGGCAAACAACCACTCATCATAGCCTCTAGGGGTTAAGCTAACAAGTTTAGGAGCTGTTCCAACTAATTCTAAACTGAGAACTAGAAATCAGGCAGTGGAACAACATGCCTCTAGAAACTAGGGAACTGATTCATTCAATTTCAAACAACTTTTTGATAGAGGAATCTACCTCCATAAGTGAAAATTAGACATAATTACATCAAGATCCATCAATTTACATTAAATTACATCAAAATTTTGACATTGAGAAGGAGAAAAATTCAAACTGTCAAAAGCTAGGCGAAAAACAGAGTTTTCTTGGTCAAACTGAGCAAAATTTCCCCTATGCGCCGTGCTGAATTCTCTTTGCGTAGCACCTGTTTTCAGCCACTTTTTGAGGCCTTCTCGGTGTCCAAATTTGCTCCAAGTGTGCTTGTTGGAAGGTCTACCCGTTTAATTTCCAACTCAAGTGGAATTTTTTCATTTGGCCTCCATTTTCCTCTCCAAAATTGAGTTCTCCCAACACTGCTTCCTGTGTGTCAAAATAGGGGCAGTAAGGTCATTTTTTGAGTGTTTTTGACCTTTTTGAGGGCTCAAAACCTGTCAAAATTTCTTGGCCATTGGTAGGCAAGCATATTTTTCCATGCCAAATCTAAAAATGCTGAGTTTTTTTAATTTGGAGGCTCCCATCAAAAGTGAGCGCCAGGTGGTGTGGCGCATAAGGCAGAAAATTCTGTTTTTTGAGCCAAAAATTCCAAAAATGCAAAAAGTGCCCCAAATTTTTTGAAATTTGGGCTGAGTGCTCTCCATCAAGTGTTGTGTTGGGCCAAGGAAGCCTTAGCCAAGATCTGAAGTTTATCTTGCGCTTTTTCCTTCTCAATCTCTTCTTCAATTTTTCCTTCAAGCTCCTGATTCTAGCTTGGCACACCATATTCCTTGACAAATAATGATATGCCATGTTTCTCAACATATTCTTCTCATTGATGGCTTTCTCCAACCTCCTCTCTAAGTGGATATTAGCTCTTTCAAGCCATGATTCTCGATCGGCATTGATTTCTTGCTCAAGTGATGTGAGCTTCACCTTCCTTCTTTTGGCAGTTTGGCAGTTTTCTCGTATGTTTTGCAACTCCATAATCGCTTGTTGATCCTCAAGCTGCTTGTTTCTTTACTCTAGGTACTTTATTATCCACTTAGCTCTTTCTAAGTTGAGGGACAAAGCATTGATGTCCGCTTGTTGCTCTTGGATGACTTCTTTGAGATTTGAGCTTTGTGGGCCCAAATCAGTATCATCACCCTCAATGAGAATGAAATCAGTCTCCTGCTCACCTGAAGGCCCCTCATCATGTAATGGCCTCTTTCCCTTGTCCTAAACCTGCTATTCTGATGAAGAAAGCGAGACCCCTTCCACCCTGGGTGGAGATAATACTCGCTTTGCTGCTGTAAACAAATATCTAGTGCCCCTTTGATAGGTGACAAACACCAACACACTAGCAGTCTGTGTCTCATGACCTTCCTGCTAATGTGAAGGTCCACCTGTCTCATGAAAAGTCTCTAGAGGTACTTGAGGAGCTGTGAAGAACTCATGAGAAATGAAATCCTACCACGAGATGCCCTACAAACCAAGCTGATGCGTGACCACAATTTTGATGAGAGAAAAATGGTATATACTGTTAAACTACTGCTGAGGGGTATTCTGTTGTACTAGTGTGGTCATCTTCTTAATATTTCGACACATGAAGTAGGGGAGATTCATCATTCTCACCCTGGTAAAGTGCATCAACAATCTGATATGATAAGCATATAGGCGAGAAAACCGGCCCTCACAGCTGAAATATTTCATTATGAGTTTCATCAAGGGAGCAAATGAGTCTTTCAGGTACCAAAAGGGAAACATTCTGCTGGGTTGTCTCAAATAACCAGGCTTGATGTATGGTTCATAGTGTTCCCTGTCAATCTGCTGCCTTTTATTCCACTGCTCTCCAACATTAGGAATGCCGGTTGCTAGAGAAATAGACTCCAGTGACAAGGTAAATGTCACACCAGCTAGAGTGGTTTGGCCATTATGTAGATGAAGCACAAACAACCAAGCCAACTCATGATGATATTGGACTCTAGCAACCATCTCACAGAACTCATAGCAAGATTGGCGTTGGAAGCATGTGATAGCAAGAGGGTAGGCCTGCATCTCAGCAAGTGTGGTAGGTTCCTCTCGTATATGTTTGCCACCCTTATGAGGTCTCCTTGGTGCATGTACCTCTGTAGGAGAGTCACTGTGTGTCTCTTCATCACGGTCATATGAAGGATTAGATTCCATGTTTGCTAGTGGGTGAGTTTTTTTGATGAGTAATAGGAGATTTATAGTGTTGTTTGATTTTCTACCACCAAGGAAAAAATATATGAGGGACTATGGGGGGAAGAGAGTAAGAGGGGTTTTAGAAATGTTGCTGGCTGGAATTTGGGGAATAGAAGGGTTTTAGGGACAATTTTTAGATTTTGGAAAAACAATTAGGGTTTAGGAATGTGTAGCTACGGTTTGGGATAGTGGGAGTTAGGAATATGGGGTTAGTGAATTTAGGGATATGGGGATGAAACTAGAAAATGAATGTGGGAAACAAAGAGTGTGGAAGTGAGGGAATCGAATTTGGTAGTAAAAACACAAAATATAAACCCTAAGCACTTGTTTTTGAGCAAAAATTGCAAGGAGGTAGGGTTTGAGTTTTGTCTCACTAAACCACCATAAATTTTAAGAAAAACTCATTCACTAGCAAGGGAAGAAAGCTTGACTTACTTGCACACCATAGGATTGAGAAAATTTGGAAATTTGAGAGAGTTTATGGGTGAAATCGGGCTTACAGCTCTATGCACCATGCTACAAACCCAACGCGTCGCGCCTGCTCTATGCATCGCGCCCGTTCAAAATTTACACTGCAGAGCACTGCCCAATGCGCCGCGCTCCAAACCCAATGCATCATACGTTTTACAGGAGACTTTTGAAGGCCTTTCTGGTGTCCAAATTAGGCGCAGTATAGCTTTTTGGAAAGCTTATTGAGTCTAGTTTCCACCCCAATTTGAATTTTTCAATTTAGAGCTTATTTCCCTATAAAAATTCAAATCTCCCAAGACTGGTAAAAATGTGCAAAATGAGGCTGCCTAAAGGCAGAGTGCTGTTGCAGTCCACTTTTGAAGGTCTTCCTCAACTCCAAATTGAGATCATGATATCTCATTGGAAAGCTATTTGTGTCTAGTATACATTTGACTCATCAAAAATTTCATTTGGCCAACCAAGCTATGAGAAAACTTTATTTTCCCAAGGTCACTTCAGAGGTGCATCAATTCTCCCAAGGCAACTGTATTTTTGACATTTCTCTAAAACCATGACACCCATGTAAGAAGTGAAGGAGGTTTTTCTTCCTTTTCCTATTTTCGAAAAAAAACATCTCTTAGTTTTCCCAAATTCATCTTTTCTTGCTCAAAAACATCATTGAAGTAAAACCTATCCCGATGTGTGGAACAGGGGATTTGTTGAAATGAAGTGAAATGAAGGGGATAAGGGGCTTCTAAATTCTTGAGAAAAATTTTTAAAGTAGGGAGGGATGTTAAGAAGTAGGGGAAAGTGGAATTTCAGAGATTGAGTGAGGGGAAGAGGTCCAGAAGGGAAAAACACAGGCCCAGCTTAGAAAATTGTCAAGTTGTAGCAAGAAACTAGGGTTTGTGTGAAAATGAGGAATTTGAGGGATATTAGTGATGGGAACTGTTTAATAGGGTACATTAAGGATAGGGGAAGGTGTATGAACATCAAGATACAAGTTTTGCTGATGATTTAACCATCCAAGAGAAATTACTTTCAAAACCCTAGGAGAGGGAAATGAACCTTGCCTAGGCACAACTGAAGCATGAACAAGGTGTAAAATGACCCATTGGAACCTAACATGATGATGAAAACCCTCTGAATGATGGTACACTCAGCTGAATAGTGACATGGACTGACATTTGGACAACTTTGAAAGGAGTAAAAGCAAACCCTAGGACTAATACCTAGTGACCAAATTTTGCTTGAAGACTCACTGAAATGACAAAAGTTGACCTTGTCACCTTAAAATTACTTTGCAAGTGCATGTTTGATCACTGGAGGAAGGCTGCAAAGACTAACACTAACATAATCCATGCTTATTTGGTGTTTTTGGTGTGTTATATAAGTCCCACATTTATGCTTGGAATATGGCATGGGGGTGATTGGCTGAAGAGAGACTTGGCTCAACAAATCTATGGTCAGGTGGAACATGGTAGTCCCATCTTCGGTTGGATTATTGCATCATTAATGAAAGGTTATTTCTCCTTGTATTTCTAAGAGTATTTTGATGGATTATATTTGGTCTATATGGTTGTACTTTCATGAGTATTTTTTTTTGTTATTATGCTGGTTATATGTGTGTTTTATGACAACAGCTATGTATGGATCTTAGCATGTTTTTACTTGTAAATGAATGGATAATGTATCTATGGCCTAATAGATGATAATGCAACAAATGACATGAGGGAATAAGTATGAGATCCCTACGCTTAATTCTGTTGTTTACACCTATAGGTTACATGTTGATGATATGTTTGACGAAATGCCTATCATGGCTAGTAGGGGTCTAATTAAGGTCTTGTTTAACTTATTGATTTTGCATCATTGTTTCCATGTTCTTTGACTAATCTTAAGCTATCATTCCATTATGGGCAGTGACCTAGGCTATGGGCTTGAAAAAGTGGCTCAAATACCCAGGTCGCTGGCAAAGAACTGGAAAATTAGGTCTTTGGATGCTGGAAGGCAAACCTGTGAGAGAGACTATGGGTTTCTGGACACTCTCATGCCTATAGCATTAGAGCGATTGAGGCTTAATATGTCAAGAACATTAGTGGGACCCAGGGACGGGATGTCTGAGTGGTTGACATGTCTTCTGAGGGTTGGTTGATTTTTTTCGTCGATTCCACTTCCTTAAGGTCACATAGGAGTTTGAATTCAATCATAGTAGCCTCTCGTCGCATGTTTACCCCGGTTGGTTGGTTACTTGGGTAGATGTGTGAGGAAGGTATTATAGAGTGGTATCAAAGCATGGTTCACCCCTCAGACTAGATGGGTGGTGTGTGTTGGTCATGAATGCATGTCAATTTCATGGGTGTCTCTTACACTTGCTTTCCATGTGCTTGTTACATTTACTTTATGATTGATTATGGTTGAAGTAAGGTTGTCATGGAGAATTTGAGGTTGAGTTTGTGGAATGCATCATCATGAGTATATGACTGGCTACATATTGTTACATGTCACTTACATGTTGATTTTATGTTGCCTACTTACATCCTTTTATTCTAGGCTACATTCTTCTAGGTTTGATACATGTATCATTCTTGTAGGTTGATTAGAAGAATTGATCACTTATGTCGACTACATGCGTCTATGCTTATGTGTAGCTGATTTGGCATTGCGTATTCATGTGGACGATTTCATATGGAAATGTGTACAATGGATCAATGGTTTCTTTCATGCATGAGGTCATAGAATGCATTCTTCATATGGCATTGCATTGATGACTAGACCCTAGCTAGAATGATGTTTATGTGTTGATGCACTTACTTGTTATATTTCTATATGATGTTATGATTATGTTATACATGTATCACATTGATTTTTTGATCTTGAAGATGAGGTAACCTCCCCAAATTATACTAAGGTACGTTGATTTATTGTGATTTGGTTTATATGACATATTATGCATTGCAGGAAAGAGATCAAATGGATAGCAAGGTGGTAGACTACAAAGAATCTCCCTATGCATCAGATGAGCAACATGGTGTGGAGCACTCTTCTGATTTGGCAGGTACACTGAGAAGCTTGAAGGAAGAGATGAGTTTTAAGGCAGATAATGATCAGATCATATAGGCACAAGAGAAACAAGTAGAGGTTAATGAAATACTTCTTCAGAGTTTGTCAGAATTACAGCGATGAGGGCCACTTCGGATTAGCCATGGACAAGAGGATATAACTAATTGTATTGAAAAATGGCAACAAGAAAATGCTAAAAATAGAATTGCTAAAAATAGCACTGCTAAAAGTAGCAGTTTGGGTATCAGTGTTGGATTGGGCAACAGGGAATGAAAAATGGAAATGCTAAAATTAGAAGTTTTATTTAGCAGTTCAGTATGGATTTCTATCTTAGTCAGTCCCTAGACTAGAAATAGGAAGTAAAATTCGAATTTGATATTAACAGTAGTTTGTAAATTAATTAATTAATTTGGTTTGAGTTAATTAGTTAAGGAATTATGAACTTGAAGTCTATGTGAGGACATGCAACAATTTCTCCTTTGATTGAGGGATTTATCCATCAGTTAAAGGATGAGGATGAGTTGTAATTATGAGTTGTAATTAGTTGGCTCAGTTAACTGAGTCAAGTCCAGTTAGATTAATTTAACAAGTTGTTAAATTAATGAGATTCAGTTTGTCAATGATTGCATGCATATAACAACTGTTGTTTTCAGATAACTGAATATTATAGCTTAGATAACTCTTGCATGTCAGTTCAGACAAAGACCCATTTGAGATCAGATGGAGGGATAGTGTACTATCAGTTTCTAGGATATTCCTTGGTGAATATTCCTTGCATGTAGAAGGAATAGTATTCCTTATGGATTGCGTAGTTGGACCTGAGGTTACAACAGGTATGATATGGCCAATTCACACATGTTATGACATTGGACCCCAATCAAAACTGCGCAAGGAAATTGGAGCTTGGAGGACTTGTGTAACCTATATATTCAGGCGTAGGTAGTCCATGAGCTTCATCATCAGAGTACAGAGACAACAAGATAGCTTTTGAGCTGATTCTTTTTGTATGTTGTTGAGGATTTCCACTTGATTGATAATACAGAGATGGGGTTTTAGGCTAGTGCTTTCCCCAAGTTATATCTTCTATGTTATGTTTGATTACTTCTAATTCTCAATTATATCTGTTCATTCTTGATGTTGCTCATGTTTGATTAAGCTTCCGCAAAGTTTATGGTAGATGTAGATCTAGTATTATGCTTTAGTACATTGCATATATCAGTTTGATCTGCAAGTGAAATCACTACATGATATCAGTGAGCTAGTTGATTTGTAGAGAAAATTCTACAAATGGGGCATATGGAAATAGGTCTCCTGGTTGACATAAGTCAAATAGTTCTCATACGGTGAGAGACGACAAGTTGTTGGACACTCCGGATAGAAGTGGTGATCAACACATGTACTATTCTAGTTTTGGTTCTAATAGACATCATGATCATCATTGCTGTCATCCTTATAGGAGGAATGTTAGGTGATACTTTCCAGATGAATTTAAGAAAGAAAAACCACCTACTTTTGATGGATATGTGAAGAAGTCAGATGATGCAGAGGCTTGGATACTTGGGATGAACAAATTCTTTGAGTTGCATGAGTACAAAGATAACATGAAGGCCATAATAACTATCTTCAGCTTGAAAGGTAAAGCAAACATCTCGTGGGAGGATGTTAAGAGGGTCAAAGACATCAGGACATATGAATTGAGTTGGTGGGAGTTCAAGATGCTTTTCAGGAAGAAGTACTTGTCAGATAGGTACTACAACAGTAAGGCCAAAGAATTCTATGAGCTAAAGATGGGGTTTGTGACAGATGAAGAGTAGATGACCAAGTTTCTGGAGCTATTGAGGTATGTACCATATATTACACATGAGAATGCTAAAGTTCAAAGATTTTTCAGTGGTTTTCCATTAGCATTTAGAGATAAGATTGAGTATGATGAGCCTCAGTCACTTGAGGAAGTCATTGGGAAATTGAAGCATTGCTATGAAAAATCAAAGCATAAGAATGAATCTCAGCAAGGATGGAAACGGAAGGACAAAGGTAAAGGTAAATGGTAGCCTAAGAGAACAAGGCCTCAGAATGCAGATGGGAAATAAAATATGGCACCGCAAAAGAAGTTCAATGCAGCTAGATAGGGACATGTGTCACAACAACTACATAGAGGTGAGGGCACTGGTCATTTGGAGTGTTGGACATAAGGATAGGAGCACCTTAGGAGATATTGTTCGCAGCATAAAGGTGGTAGGCCTAAGATATACAGTGCATTGGAGGTGCAGAATGTTGGGGATGTTGGGCAGAGCATTCCTCGTATTTATGCGGCAATGGACAACAAATAGGCAAAACACAAAGCATCTATCATTGAGATGGATGGTAAGCTTTGTGATCAAGTTATTTCTATTTTGATTGACCCTAGATCTAATTATAGCTATGTTAGTCTTGACTTGGTGGATAAGTGTGGTTTGAGTAAAGAATTGCATGCAGATTCTAGGTTAGTGCAGTTGGCTATAGGTACAAAGAAGCGAGTTCATCATTGGGTAAGATCTTGTGCATTTGGTTTAAATGGTATGCATACCACAACACATTTAAATGTATTACCGTTGGGATCGTAAAGTATGTTGTTGGGCATGGATTGGTTGTATCTTCATAGAACCAAGGTAGACTGTTATGACAAAGCCATTGAGTGTGTTGACGACAATGGGGAACCAAGAGTCTTGCAGGATAAGAAGAAAGCCACATCAGTTAGGATGGGGAAAGATATGCAAGAAAAGCGTAGCCGTAGAAAAGGGTGTGTGTTATTTGTAGTGCACATTTATAGTGATAGGGGTAAGGAGGTTGAGGATGCAAATGTGTTGAGAAGGTACCCAATTTTGCAGCAGTTTCAGGATGTATTTCCTAAGGACATTACAGACTTGCCACCTCACAGGGAGGTAGAATTTTTGAATGAGTTAGTTCCAGGGTAGCTCCTGCATCAAAATCACCTTACAGGATGAGCACACTTGAGTTGATCAAGTTAAAATTGCAGTTGAAGGAAAATTTGGACAAGGGATACATTAGGCCAAGTGTATCACCTTGGGGTGCACCAACATTGTTTGTGAAGAAGAAAGATGGAACTCTCAGATTATGAATTGACTATAGGCAGTTGAACAAAGTGACCATCAAGAACAAATATTTATTACCAAGGATTGATGACTTGTTCGATCAGCTTGAGGGAGTAGCAGTGTTCTCGAATATTGATCTGAGATTCATATACCATCAGGTATGCATCAAATAGGAGGAAATTTACAAGACAACTTTCTAGACAAGGTATGGGCATTATGAGTTTGTTGTAGTTCCATTTGGCTTACCTAATGTTCCAGCTACATTTATGTGCTTGATGAATAGTGTGTTGCATCCATATTTGGATAAGTTTGTTATTGTGTTCATTGATGATATATTGGTACATTCTAAAAATGAGGAAGAGCATGTAGATCCAGAAAATATAAGAGCCATCATGGAATGGGTATCTCCTAAGAGTGTGGATGAGGTGAGATCTTTCATGGGTCTGGCAGGCTATTATTGGAGGTTCATCAGGAACTTCTCGTAGATTCCTTATCCTATTACATCATTGCAGAGGAAAGGTAAGAAGTTTGAATGGACAGAGGAGTGTGAGGCTGGCTTTGAGTAGCTTTAGGAGTTGTTGACACATGTACCAGTGCTACAGATTGCATATCTGGACAAAGAGTTTGTAGTATTCATAGATGCTTGCAAGAGAGGACTTGGTGGAGTCCTTATGCAAGATGGATAGGTGGTATGCTATGAGTCGCAGAAACTAAACGAGCACGAGCAGAACTACCCGACACATGATCTTGAGTTAGCAGCGATCATACATGCATTGAAGATCTGGAGACACTATATTCTTGGCAGGAGGTTTGTACTTATGACTGATCATATTGGGTTGAGATATTTGTTTGACCAACCGAATCTAAACACCAGGCAGGCTAGATGGTTGGCCATAATCAATGAGTTTGATTTAGAGATTAGGTACATCAAAGGTAAAGAGAATAGGGTGGCAGATGCTCTCAGTAGGCAGATATAGGTAAACCACTTGGCATCTATGAGCTCCTATGGGACAGAATTACAGGATAGGATCTTGCATGTAGGTCAGCAAGATGTCAGGTATATGGAGATTGTGCATAGGTTACAACAAGGTGTTGGTACAGGTATAGGTACAGGTGCAGGTATAAGTACATGTAGTGGTATAGGTACAGGTGGAAGTACAGGTACAAGCACAGGTATAGGTGCAGGTGCACAGGGTATAGATTATTGTCTTACAATGGATGGATTGGTTAGATTCAGAGACAAGATATGTGTGCCATATAGTAGCAATCTCAAGAAGGTGATCCTAAGAGAGTTTCAGGTGAAACCTTATTCAGGTCACCTGGGTTATCAGAAGACATTGACTGCAATGAAGAAATTTTATTATTGGCCAAATCTAAAGAGGGATGTAGAAAATTTTTTGGCTAGGTGTTTTGATTGTCAACAAGTGAAGGTAGAGTGAAAACACCCAGGTGGACTATTACATCCAATTGTGATTCCAGAGTGGAAATAGGAGGTCATTTCTATGGGCTTCCATGGTCTTTCGGGTGGAACATGGTAGTCCCATCTCTGGTTGGCATATTGCATCATTAATGAAAGGTCATTTCTCCTTGTATTTCTAAGAGTATTTTGATGGATTATATGTGGTCTATATTGTTGTACTTTCATGAGCATTTATGTTGTTATTATGCTGGTTATATGTGTGTTTTATGACAGAAGCTATGTATGGCTCTCAGCATGTTTTTACTTGTAAATGAATGGATAATGTATCTATGGCCTAATAGATGATAATGCAACAAATGACATGAGGGAACAATGGTTCATAGTGATTCTCAGATAAGTATGAGATCCCTATGCTTAATTATGTTGTTTACACCTGTAGGTTACATGTTGATGACATGTTTGACGAAATGCTTGTCATGGCTAGTAGGGGTCTGATTAAGGTCTTGTTTAACTTATTGCTTTTGCATCATTGTTTCCCTATTCTTTGACTGATCTTAAACTATTATTCCATTCTGGGAAGTGACCTGGGCTCTGGGCCTGAAAACGTGGTTGAAATACCAGGGTCGCTAGCACAGAACTGGAAAATTGGGTCTTTGGATGCTGGAAGCGAAGCCTGTGAGAGCGACTATGGGTTTTTGGATGCTCTCATGCCTTTAGCATGGAGTGACTGAGGCTTAAGATGTCCAAAACATCAGTGGGACCTAGGGACAGGATGTCTGAGTGGCTGACATGTCTCTTGAGGGTTTTTTTGCTGATGTGGATAGGTTTTTTGATGTGTTCCATCGATTCCACTTCCTTAAGGTCACATAGGAGGTCAAATCCAATCATAGTAGCCTCTCGTCGCATGTTTACCTCGGTCGGCTGGTTACTTGGGTAGATGAGTGAGGAGAGTGTTACACTTATCCTGATCATTTAAAAGAAAATATGTCAATGGCATGCCCTAACAGTTGGGTTGTGTTGACGGTGTTGGACCCACCAACATGTCAGGGGATATCCCCAGTAAGAAGTCCCAAATAGACCTCAGATTGTTTGGAGTAGGAATCCCAACAGTGGGTAGTAAAGAAATGCCTTGACTGTGATAGCGTGCAGAGGTAAGTGTGATATCTTTGTCAGAAGCAAGTGTGTGACCTTGCAGTAAGTCAAGTGAGATGCATGGGGGTTCTAACACATGGAGGGGAAAAGGAAGTGTGTCCCTTAGAAGCCTGTAATAGTATGTAACCTGAAAGGAACACATGAGTTAAATGACATCACAAGCTGGAAAGCAGAATAGTCCACAATCCAAAGTGACGGGTTAAACCAACAACACATCTGCAACAAGATTCATACAATTGCATACAAAATAGTTCATACACAAATGTGTAAGTTAAATAACATATATTGCTAAAGAAAATAGAATATTCCAACTACAATAACAACATATGCATGAAAACGTGTTGGCTCTATTATATATATATATATATATATATATATATATATATATATATATATATATATATATATATATATATATATATATAGATATATAGATATATAGATATATAGATAGATAGATATAAAGTGAACATTCCATCCATACATACACCATTGACAACCACTAGCCCCAATAGTGTAACATTACAGTCAACACCACCTACTCCTCCAAAGAGATGTACTTGCTCTACGTTTTGGATAACCCAAGGCTCGTCACAATACTCTCCAAGCCTTCTCTAAGCAATGCCTAGCCAAAAGATTGGCTCCCAAAATCTTGTTCTATGAGTTATGAGGTTCTATATATAGCAAAGGGTGGGGTGACCCTTGACATTCCCCTTTAACTCTTGGACTACCCTCATGACTCTTCAACTTCATTACATATAACTCTTTACATTACATATGATTGTTTGCATTCCACTAATGACACTTGGAATTTCACTTTACAACATATTTACAATAATGATACAATTTCCACCTATACCCATGTGGGACAAAAATAGGCTTGAGTTAGCTAGACAAGACAACACTAAGACGGTTGTGGAAAGTCCAACTCAGCAACATCCTCCTGATGATATTTGGTGAAGAACTGATGCCAAGCTTGGTAGTGCGTAATGGTGTATGTGCACTGTTTGGTGACGTATTTATGGAAATGAACTCTTGCCCCCATCACTTCCGGGTATACTGATCTGGAACCTTTGTCCAACTCATCCTGTAATATGTGCAACATTGTCCTGAGTGCATCCAGACTGACGACATAACTTTGTATGTTCTCTGCGATGATCTGCAAATCTACGTTGGCGGCCGTGCACATCAACTGCTTTAAGTACATGTCAATATCTAGCTGGACTTGGTTCTTCTCTCTGGCCTCAATGAGTGTTCCAATGGATGGAATCATGTGCGTCCTCACGATGACATCCAAACTCCTGAACAACCATGGATATGAAGCCTCAACACTAGTGATGAGTACCGTGGGTCCATCATAGTTTTGGATCTAACTCTGGATGCATATGTTGTCCAACATTGCCTACAACTTCATCATCTTGTACAAGTAAAGCGGGGCTCCCTTGTACCTCATTTTCCATGTCTGTACGTGATCAACAGTGACATGTATGTCTGTGAGCATGCAGCACTGTTGAAAGCCATGTAAATGGACAAATTCCTCGTGCATGGTGACGATCTTGTCATACAGTCTCTACATCAATGTCTCAAGAGTTGATACTTCAGTGAGTATCACTTTCTTCATTTCTGCTCTGGCAGATCCTGTTGATTGTTCTTCCCTCTGCTTAGCCACTTGCAAGTCCTTAGCCATGTGCTCATTTTCTGCTATCAAGAACTTCACACTTGAGCTTGTGGCTTCGGCATAAGCCTTCGTAGCATTGGCCAAGGAAGCTAGATGTCTTCACACATCAGACATAATCACTCATTCTTTATAGTGCGTGGGAGATGTATGATCATCTAGGGTGTGCGCTCTACGCGCTTGTACAACCTTGTGTCGTGACTCATCAAAGGCTATGTTGTACACATCTGTTCCTAGATCATCCTCAAGGAGAACAATCTCTCCTTGTTCACTTGGGACTTGCTCTGCTTTGGGAGCTGGTGAAGCATGTGGAGTGACCTCGGTTGCTTTTTTCAAGAGGTATGTGCCCTGATCTTGTTCTGGTTGTACCATCTCCATGTCCATCTATTCAACCATTTGTTCATCCTGCTGAGCAAGTTCCTTCTCCTATGGCCACTCACCCTGTTCATCATCTGCTGCTAGTGGATCTGAGTCTTCAAACTATATCAGCATAGTTTTCTATGTCTGTGTGCCTTGCACTTCCTCCTGTTCCTATTCCTATTCTTGCTGCACTTCCTTCTCTCTTTTGCACAACTCCTATTCTTCTTTGAACCTTTTCTATGCTTCCTGCAACTTTCTCTCTACTTCTTCCAGTTTTTGCTTCTCCCTCTTTCTTTATGCTACTCTCCTTTCACATTGTCACCTCTTTGCCTCAATCTCCAAAGCTACTTTCTCCACAAGTAGATCTTCCTTAAAATTGTAGCTTTTCTATGCCTCTACGCTCTCAGAAATATTCCTCTTGCCTTTATCTTGTGTGGGTCTGCTGCTCACTATTGCTGCTGTTGTTGTTCCCTATGGTGCTTGGAGATAGACATACACTCATGGAAATAAAATGTCAGCTGGAAAACATAAAGAAACTTAAGGATTGTTCATGCAACAAACTGGGTGACTACTCAGAAATATTGTGCAGTTATGACTCTAAAAGGTGCGGAGCCAGTCAGTCGAAACTACGCATTGCATAGTCTTGACTACCAGTGAGCTGACTTCTAGCTGAAAATGCATAGAGCATAGTCCAACATGGGTTGCTGCGGAATGGAACTATGTAATGCATAGTTCAGTCTAGCTTGATTGCTGGTCGGGATTGTGCATTGTGCAATCCCAAGGGAAAGACTACGTAATGTCTCCTAGAACTGTGCAGATCACATCCAAGAAGCCAGTGACAAGCAACCTCTATGCAATTTCTGGAGCCAAGGAAAAGCCTTGAGTCTAGGAATGCATAGTGCATGTCAGGCAAGGCAAGATCCGAGCCAAGGTAACCCAAATCTGCCCAAGGGCGACTTGAAAATCAGTAGGACTGAATTCATGTGCAAATATGGTGCAGATATGGGTGAATGGACATGCATGCAATTAGAGCAATTGCAAGAATTAGTCAAACAAAAGAAAAATGAAGCTCATGAAGTGAGTCACTGCAATGATAATTGTTAGTGTAAAACTAGGGTCATGCATGCGACACTAAGGAAATGCAACGTAAAACTTGAAAAAACACTTCTACAAGTTAAAATACATTAAAATGCTAGTGGTTGTTTGATAAAATAAGGAAAACAACACTCACACAAGCCAAGGAAAGAAAAGTGACAAAAAAGCAGCAAAAGACATGAAAAGAAAAACTTACTCAGAAAAGTCGTGAAGATCGTGCCAAAGGTTCTTAGATGCCTTGGGAATGTCAGAGCTCCAAGATCGAATGTGAAGAATGAGCTCTAGGACGTCTATTTAACATATTTGGTAGATTTAGTGTTTATGACGTGCATGCCACAAATCTAGGAAAAAGCGACACTTGGAGGGAAGTTTCTAAAATCAACTCGAGTGTAACTCCCAGTGCTAAAAATACATCATAGTTTTTAGGGATTATTTTTTCTTTTTCCAGGAAAGGCTGCCATGCATGCATGGGAAGATTGCGTAGGTTTGGAGGGAACCGGGCAACTTTCTGGCACATGCATCGGACACCAGCTGATGGAATGCTTCTGCGCAATTCCTGGGCTGAGTGGCTCTAGCTACCTCTCATGCTCTACGCAATTTCCTAGCTGAAGACAAGTTGCCAGCTGGGTCTACGCAATTCCTGAGTTGAATCCCAGTTCCGCGATGTTCTATGCAATTTCTCTAAGCAAGGTTGTCTGTCGGACTACTTTGCGTATTTCTGGAGAGCAGGGTTGACTGTCGGGATGCTCTGTGCAATTCCTGAGAGCAAGGCTGGTTTCCCTCTAGGATTACACAATTTTCCAAGACAACATAAGAACCAGATGTTAACCAAGTCATGGGGTCAGTTTGTGTTTGGTCAGCAAAAACAAGTTAGCGAACACAAGCTGCAAAGTGAAAGATAACTTCAAATAAAACAAAAGTACCTGAGAAGTGCAAGACATGCTGTTAAGATTTTGAGGAGGGAGGCTCCAAAACAAAGCGGAGGAAATTTTTTTGCGGGTGGTTGTATCTACTACAACACTGGTGACACACTAGTAGACGTCCAAATCTATGTATGGACCTTGTTTCTTGAAAATTGAGTCTAACTCATCCGGAAGTATTATTCGATTCTTTGATCCCCTCATGGCTTCTACACTAGCTTGAGTTAAAGATATAGTCCTATTGTGGCCAGCAACAACCCCCCTTCTTATTTAGTTTTAGCACTAATACTAAATAAGTGGGGACCCTTATTCAAAAAATTTTAAAAAATAAATTAGTGTTTGTATTCCATTTTTGAATAAAACTTACTATCATAAACTTAGGAGAATACCGGAAAAATCTAAAAAGACTTAAGTTTTATGATAAAGTTCGAATAAAACCTCTCTCAATAAAAAGCGTGGCATCGCAAAAAGGTAATGGATGCCTTCCTACAAGCGGAATCGTAAGACTGCAAAATCACGATGCGAAATCACGCACTAAAAGACACTCATCGCATCGCATGCCTCAAATATTACTTAAGGCCAAATGCCTCAAACTGTCGATATGCGATGGTGCATCTCACAAATCGCATGTTGTATAAAACACATTCTAATGGATGATTGCCACATGAAATGGATTAGCGATATTGTGATCTGCGATATTGCGATCTGCGATATTGCGATCTACGATATTGCGAAGCAAATCGCAAAATCGCCTTATCGCAGATCTTCAGGGCTCGTCGTTCGAAAAAGTTTTTCCCATAAACCAATGCCCAGTTATGCACGTTAATGTTAATTAATGAGTTAGTTGGTAATCATTAATGAAATATGGTTTTGATCTGATCGAAGAGCCATTTCACATAGGGTGATATATTTTATATGTTTTTGGCATTTAAAGCTTTCTCGTCACCTTTTTCTTATCATTACTCTTGTCTCATTTGTAAACTGTAGGAGCGAAGAGCAAAGAAGTATACATAGCAGTGTTCAGAATATTATGGGAAAGAAGGGTAAAGCTCCGAGTTCTAAAGATAAATAAATGATGCCCTTCTACATGGACACCACCTGTAACAAAGATACCAGTATTACTACTTGGGAAAGCATGTACAGCCTACTCGAGGAAGAAAATCCCAGAGTAATGGAGGTTACAACAACTGCAGATTCACGCGGGTTGTCTGAGGTGTCGATTATAGAACTAGCTTGCTCGTTATTGCACTAGATAGCGGCAAGGCCCAAGATTCTTCCATACATAGACATGGTCAAATGGTTACTAGATAGTGCTGATATCACAAATAGACAGTTTAAGATTAAGCGCCAAGAACTCACGGTGTCGTAATTTCCACAAAATTTAAGGTTTATTTCCTCTAACAAAAGGCACGCAAGAGGAAAAAATCCCACCAAGGAAGCCTGGATTGAGAAACAGAGGCAGTTTCCGATGCGCGATCGCTAGGAAAAACCCCTCGAGAAGGAAAGCCTCTAATCACTCAGTCGCCTGTAAGCCCGGAAATTTGTAGGAAAAAGTGCTAAAGGCAAAAGGCAAAACTTAAACTCTAAAACCAGTGGTATTTATCATGGATATCCTCAAGTGGTATGTAAATTTCTACCAAATGTACAGCATCTACAGACAAGATGGAGACAGAAGGCTCAAGAAAGAGTAGAGTCCATCAAAAGGCTAACCAAGTTGAATTAGGATTCTTACTAGACGTACTTGGTAAAACCACACAGCCAGTGCATGACTCTCAAATGTATCATTAACTTTGCCGAGAAGATGGTGCCAGCACTTGCTGATTCCGTTTTCGCAGGACAGCTAAAGTCAGAAGTCGGCCAACCAACTCTCCTCAAGCAAATGATAAACAATTGCGACTACAAGGAACATATACATAGATAGTTAGTTGTCAGTTTTAGTTTTAGATTCATTTTTAGTTTTAATTTTGCTTTATTTTTGCCTAAAATGAGGATGGTCATTTAAACTGTATCCTACATTTTTGTAATAAATTATTTTTAGATTTAGCTAGTAGTATTTAAACCCTTCTCATGCATTTAGAGAAGGGTCCTGAAATTTGTCAAAAAACTTGTCCTCAAAACATGCACTTTTGTACCCTCCGAGGAGGTTTTTGATGAATGAATGGAAAAAGATTTATTGATATCTGTGTTTAATATCTACTACTGATGTTGCACTTTTGTACTCTTAGTAGATGTTTGATTAAGAAGAGATAAATCATTATTGCTAAAGCTCATGAGTAGAACTAGTTATAAATGGTACTTTTATCTCTTAGCTATTTCTGTTTATGTGTTAAGGTGATATTCATGTTCAGTTATTTATATATGAATGCTTGAATGCTTGAGTTATCATTTGGAACTTTTGTACGGTGATAGCTATTTATTTATGCTTAATATATGAGTAACTTATTATGCAATATGTTTTTCACAATTGTTTCGTCTAACTTTTTATACGAAATGGTTTATCTTTATTGAATTCTTTTCTCATAGCAGTTGAATGATCTTTATTACCAATTTCCATTTGAAATTATTTTAGATCGCATAACTGAAAGATTAAATCCTGGGTTAGTTTTAGAATTAGATATTTCTATTCATTAGAATACAATTGCATTAGATTTAGAATAAAAGCATTTTACTTAGAAATTATTAGAAAGGAAATATCAATTCTCAACACACACACACATAAATTTGGAAACTGGTCCCATATCCCCAGTCGAACCCACTATACCGAACGAAAAAGGAGTTGCTAACCAAGGTCTGGACTGGGTGGGTATCCCCCTTGTTGTAGACTCGATTTTTGGGGCTTCAACATATTTGGCGCTAGAAGGAGGGCCCTGAACTGTGAATGGCAAGTAAATCTAAATCTAAATACAATTCTGAGAGTAAATCGCCCTCACCATCTCCCCATTGCATTTAGAATCTTTAAATCTTGAGCAAGAAGTCGACAAAACAACAACCACTGCCACAAACCCGAACATTTCAGAGAAATCTACTATTGAACCTCCTGAAGTTGAATCTTTGATCCATAAACTTCAGTGATTTTCTATATCACCCCAAATATCTGAAAAATCTCAAGGTAGTGTGACTTCGCAATATAACCCTGCTCATCCTCTTACCAAATTGAAGAGCGAAAAGTTTGGTATTGAACCAACTGAGTTACCTCTACCTACAAGGAAGAGAGCAAGGAAATCACCTACAGGACCTGATAGCGAGACTCTTTCATCATCATCATCCATGTCAACCTCTCCACCGTGAAGTCAACCATCCACCCCTCCACTTCAGATTATTGTCCACCAGTCCATTGGAACTTCCACATCTCCTTCTCAATCATCTAGAACTGTAATATCCTCGTCTTCCCAACCGCAAGGATCATCTTCTGCGCCTTCCTCTGTTAGTAGTTCAACGATGGCTCAATCTCCATGGAATAAGCCAGGGGCAGTCTTAATGCCTGCGCCCTTGAGTAAAATACCGGCCCATCCTGAAAAATTGTTGTCTAAGTTCAATCCTCAAGTAGGCATGCCAGAAGAAGAACATATTAACAACTTTATGTTATCTATAAATCTCAATGGGGTTACTAATGAAGACGCTGTTGTCCGGCTCTTTCCTTACACTTTGCAAGGAGCAGCCGGATCATGGTATTTCTTGTTACCATCTGGATCTATTACTAGTTGGGATATTTTCCAAGAACAATTCTTGACTAAGTTCGGTGATGACAGGTCTACCGCGACACTGATCAATGACCTGTCTAATGTTAGGGCTGAGTCAAAGGAACCTATCAAAGATTTTAAGTCACATTTCAATAAATTGTTGAACATGATTCCTACTACTTCCAAGCCTAGCGAAGAAGTTCGAAGTGAATGGTACATATCTGCTCTACCATCAAACATAGCAATCATCATTAATAGGGCTAACAAAATAACTCTAGCTGACAATATGAAGGAAGCAATAGAGGTTGATAAACGTATCATAGCCTTAGAAAAGAAAAACACTATTGATGAACGCAAATATAAGAAGGTTACTTTTAAAGAAGATCCAAAGAAAAAACAATCAAAAGACCCATTCGATTTAGAAGGATTGCAGAATGTTTTGAAAACCATGTCTAACGAAATGGTTGACATTAAGAAACAAGTAGGAGAGACTTCTTCTAAAAATCCTTACAAGCCTTATAGAAGAAATCTTTCGACTAATTCAAAGCCTCCCAATGCTATTACAAATGCTGAATCAGAAGAAGAAGAAGAGGAAATTGCTACCAAAGAACCTACCGATGAAGAAGAAGTTGTAGAAGTATAGTGTATGTGGGATTTCATCCTCCCAGATGAAGAGGATCAAGAGGCATCGCCGGTCAGTACTAGAAGTACAAATCAACTCGATCCTCCTCAACCTACTCCTAAGCCAAAGAGCGCAAGCTCAATGTCTAAGGATAAAGTCAAAGCTAAGAAAACGTCACCCAAAGCGACTCAAACAAGCCCAGTCCAAACATATTCACCAACTCCATCTAAAACGTTGATTGTTTTTGATGAGATGGAGTATAATATCATAGAAGACATGAAGAAGACTAGGGCTAACATTACTTTTTATGAATTGAGCAAGTTAAAACATCAGCAAAAGGTACTTTTGAAAGAGTTACAAGCAATACCGGTTGCACCTCTGCCCGCCGTTGTAATCTCGCAAGCTTCTCACGAGATGGGAAGAGCTCCAACTAATGTGACTAATAAAGTTGATCCAACGACATCGCTTTAATTGGAGGAAGGTCAAGATCTCATGCTCCCCCATTTCTTCTTACTTATGAAGTTTTCAACAAAAGTTTGCATAATTGTTTAGTAGATTTAGGAGCTTCATCTAATATCTTACCTAAATCAATATGTGCAAAGTTGAACGTTCAACCTAAAAAATCTGCAATGCACATAGTTTAACTGGATCGGTCGCAAGTTGAAGTGATCAGCGAACTAAATCAGGTTACCATAAGGCTGTCATCTAATCCAAAGGTATGTCAAGTTATTGACATTTTAGTTGCAGATATTCCAGAATTTTATGGCTTAATTCTTAGCAGAGATTGGTCTGAAAAACTTCATGGATACTTTGCAACTGATTGGTCGCATATGTGGCTCCCTTACAATGGTAAACCAAATCAAATAAAGGTTGAGCGAGAAAGACATTAGAAGTATATAGTAACAGAATTGGAAGGAGAAAATGAACGTGTAGCATACAACAACAATATAATAGGCAGCTATTATGTTGACTCTTTCTTAGGAAATTTTAGTGCTCATACTTTTCCTTATTTAGAACATTATTTTTTATCTCAAGTAGAAAATGTTTCTCAAACAGATGGTTCTAAATGTATTAATTTTGTAGATAGTCCTGTAAATAAATCTTTATTTTGGAAATTATTTTTTGACGGTTCTAAGTCTAACGAAGGAGCAGGAGCGGGATGCGTATTAATCAGTCCAGAAGGAAACAAAACTATGCTAACTTGTAGACTCGAGTTTGATTGCACCAATAATACTGCAGAATACGAGGCTTTAGTCCAAGGATTATACAAAGCAATCGAATTAGATATCAAATATCTACAAGTCTTCAGAGATTCTGAAATTGTTATCAGACAAGTACAAAATACTATACATTGTCTATCAGGTCATTTAAATCATTATCAATCTTTAGTACAAGATCTGACTGAACATTCTATAGCATTCAATATTACATCAATTCCCAGACTCCAAAATGCTAGTGCTGATCTCTTGGAAAACGTAGCTTCCAAGCTCATTCCCTCAAAAGACTATAGCCCAGATAGATTTTCAATCAAATTAATTTTTAGACCCTCGATTCCCGATAACATTACCAATTGGAGAATTTTCAACAATGATCCTGATATTGTAAGCTTCCTCACATCCGAGGGATCTTACACTAATTAGATAATAGATGAGGACCAACATGATAAAAAATTGCAACAAGATAGCACTAATAATGCTATGCCAAAATCAATAGTCAAATTAGAAGACCTATATGATTTGAAAGACCGATTTAAAAGATCTACCAATTCAAAACTTCAAAGTTCAATTCTGAACTATGAATTAGTAAATCTAGGAACTAACACCAAGATGCAGAATATAAATCTAGGTCTTGGCCTAGCCCCTGGAGAAAGATTAGCGTATGTTTGTCTCCTGAAACAATACAAAAGTGTCTTTGCCTGGAACTACGATGAACTTAAGACTTACGACACTTCTATCATTCAGCATACCATCCCAATGATAAACGATGAAAAACCTGTCCAGCAAAAGCTGAGAAAGATCCATCCTAATCTAGAAAACTAGATCAAATCTGAGCTCAATAAGTTATTGAAAGCCAAAATCATTTTTCTCGTTCGACATTCTAAATGGGTTTCCAATATGGTTCTCGTTAGAAAGAAAAACGGAGACATTAGAATTTTCATTGACTTTCGAAATCTTAACAAATCCTACCAAAAAGATAATTTTCCTTTGCCTCCCATGGAGAAAATATTACAAGTAGTTGCAGGATCAGAATTAATGTCATTTCTGGATGGTTTCTCCGGCTACAACCAAGTTTTGGTCCATCCCGACGATCAATTAACAACCACGTTCAGAACCAAATGTGGTACTTATGCATATCAAAAGATGCCTTTCGGTCTGATCAATGCTGGTGCCACATTTCAAAGGGCCATGGACATCGCATTTAAGGGATTAGTAAACAAATTAGTAGTAATCTACTTGGATGAGATAACTGTATATTCCAAAAAACGAGGTAATCATCTGAGAGATTTAAAACAGATCTTCCAACATTGCCAAAGGTATGGAATTTCACTTGACCCAAAAAAGTATTTTTTTGCATTAAGTGAAGGAAAACTTCTTGGATTTATAGTGTCAAAATCTAGAATCCATTTCGATCTCGACAAAATCAAGGAGATTTCTGAAATACCCTTGCCTCACAACAAGAAAGCTATGCAATCCTTCCTTGGCCAGATTAATTTTGTAAAGAGATTTGTTCCATATTTTTCAAGGATCGTATCTCCTTTACAAGCAATGATTAAAAAGAACTCAATCTTCAAATGAGGCCAAGACAAATATGAAGCATTCAATCTGATTAAACAAGCGATTGTAAACGCTCAATCTTTAGCAACTCCAAATTTTTCCAATCCTTTCATTTTATATACATTTGCCTCTGATAGATCATATGCTGTGATACTCACTCAAGCAAATCAAGACAAGGCAGAAGCCCCAATTTCATTTTTTAGTTCAAAGCTACAAGTGGCTGAATTAAACTATTCAGATGTCGAGAAACAAGCTTATGCTGTTTTCAAAGCGATCAAACATTTCAAATCCTTTCTGCTTAAAACCCATACAAAAATCATAGTACCGTTTCCAGCGGTAAGAAATCTCTTAGTACAGAAAGACGTGGGTGAGAAAAGAGCCAATTGGGTTATTTCCTTACAAGAATACGATGCTGAAATTAAACCAGCAAATATTGTAAAAGGTCAAGGCTTTTGCAAAATGCTAGCTGGAGCATTGCTTATTTCCGAAATACCATCTGCAGATATACAAATGTATGAGGTAAGCCTAAACGATATTGAATCATTATACGCTGATATCATATTTTATCTAAAGAACAGATATGCCCCTTCAAATCTTGATTATACAAATAAAAGAGCCCTAAGGTTGAAGGCTAAACAATATCAACTCATGAACGATGTACTTTTTAAGATGAATTATGATTCTGTTCTCCTTAGATGCCTTGAGAAATCTGAAGCTGAAAAAGTGTTGCAGGAACTCCATGATGGACCAACAGGTGGACATTATGCTGGAGATGCTACCACACATAAAATATTGCGTGCCGGGTACTATTGGCCTACACTATTCAAAGATGCACATAGCTACATAAGGAAATGTCAAGTTTGTCAAACTGCTACTGGGAGACAAAAGAAACCATCGTTGCCTTTGCAACCAGTCAATATTGAGCAACCTTTTGATCAATGGGGATTGGATATAATAGGTGAGATTGTTCCTCACTCTTCTAAACAGCATAGGTATATCCTTACAGCTACATATTATTTTACTAAATGGGTAGAAGCAGTTCCTCTCAAGACAGCTAATGCCGAACACATCATTGATTTCATAGATCAGTTCACAATCACTAGGTTTGGTTTACCCTCTGCTTTAATGTTTGATAATGCATCGTATTTTTTTGGCAATGCTATGATTGAATTTTCACTCAAAAGATGTTTTAAGCTTAAATACTCTACCAATTATTACCCACAAGGGAATGGGTTAGATGAATCAATGAATAAAAACTTAATCGGAATCATTAAGCGAACCATTGATCAAGCTCGTAAGAATTGGCACAAATCCTTAATATATGCTCTATGGGCAAACAAAATAATGCAGAAAGCCTCCATTGGCACTTCTCCCTTTAATTTAGTTTATGGGAAAGAAGTGGTCCTTCCAACTCATCTAGCAATTCCTTCTTTCGCCTTAGTTCAATATATTGACGAAACACCAACTTCTTCCTTACAACTAAGGCAGTTGCAAATCCTTACGCTAGAAGAGCAACATGAACAAGGTAAAATAACTCATGCTCATCACCAAGCATTAGTAAAAGCTTCTTTTGATTCAAACATGATATCCAGAAATGAATTTCAAATTGGAGATCTAGTTTTAAAATGGGAAATCATAGGTCCATCTACTTTTATGTTACAAGATTTAACAGGAAAAAGAGAGTCTTTACCTGTTAACGGGCAGATCCTCAAAAAATACTTTCCATAGGAGATCATTCTTCTATTTTGTAAATTAGTTTTCCTTTATTTTGATAATAAAACCAGTTGTAAATGGTTACATTTGGCATTCACAAGAAAGACAAGCATTTCTTTTAGATTTTGTTTTTTTTCTTGTATAAATAGAATTGATTTGGAAAATTGGTCATTATTATTGAAAGATACAGTCAAAGTCTATAAGTCTGAAAATGATAGTAGTTTCAACCTTGTAAATTTTGATAAAAAGCGACCTTTAGTGGGAATTTGTTTTATATCAGTCAAATGAAAGGTATCAATAACAAAACGAAGATTCTCTATAGAAAAGCTCTTTCCAGAAACTCTATCATTGTCGTCCAGAGATATTCTTAAGGAAACAATGACATCCTCCCCACCTAGGGAATTACGACCTTCAAGGAAATAATCCAGCAATACACTTTAAACTTAAAGAGTAAGAGGTCTCATCACGAGCCGACTTATCACGATCATAGATATTATAGCTTGCTGACTTTGCCAAAATTGGATACCACAATAGGGCAATGATTCAAGATTGTTACAATCAAGAGACAAGGGGTCTCATCATGAGCCAGCTTGTTCAGCAAAGTTATAAATCAAGTGAGTGGCACTGTCATAATTTGGATACCAAACCAAGGCATTGTTCTTTAAGGATTAAAAGAAAATAAAAGCAATAAGTGTGGATATTGATTTCGCTTTGAAAATCGTACATTTCTCCAAGTAGGATATAGGATCATTGCTGGGTAACAGGTAACCCTGTCAAGGCTATAAATGCCTGCTGGCAGCAGAGGCTCTACCTATGACAAATGACCATATTTAAAATTGATTTACAGAGAAGGCTTTGTTTTTATGTTTATAAACTAAGTAGTGACTGATGTAAATACAATGACTAGCTTGAGGAAGTAAATAACCAAAGTTAACATAGAAGAAAAAAAACTATCTTCAACAGCTGAAAGCATGGTGTACTTTATGTTTCTGTAATAAAGTTTGATTTTCTGAAAAAGTTTTCTGTTTTGGAAGTTTAGAAAATTCAAAATAAAAGCAGAGATAACTGGTTCTTCCAAGTGAATCACCAATTTTTGTGGCCAGCAACAACCCCCCTTCTTATTTAGTTTTAGCACTAATACTAAATAAGTGGGGACCCTTATTCAAAAAAATTAAAAAAAATAAATTAGTGCTTGTATTCCCTTTTTGAATAAAACTTACTATCATAAACTTAGGAGAATATCCGAAAAATCTACAAAGACTTAAGTTTTATGATAAAGTTCGAATAAAACCTCTCTTAATAAAAAGTGTCGCATCGCAAAAAGGTAATGGATGCCTTCCTACAAACAGAATCCTAAGACTGCGAAATTGCGATGCGAAATCATGCACTAAAAGACACTCATCGCATCGCATGCCTCAAATATCACTTAAGGTGAAATGCCTCAAACCGCCGATATGCGATGGCGCATCTCGCAAATCGCATTTCGCAGAAAACACATTGTAATGGATGATTGCCACACGCAACGGATTAGCGATATTGCGATCTACGATATTGCGATCTGCGATATTGTGAAGAAAATCACAAAATCGCCTTATCACAGATCTTCAGGGCTCGTTGTTCGAAATTTTTTTTCCCATAAACCAATGCCCAGTTATGCATGTTAATGTTAATTAATGAGTTAGTTGGTAATCATTAATGAAATATGGTTTTGATCTAATCGAAGAGCCATTTCATGTAGGGTGATATATTTTATATGTTTTTAGCATTTAAAGCTTTCCCGCTCCTTTTTCTTATCATTACTCTTGTCTCATTTGTAAACTGCAGGAGTGAAGAGTAGAGAAGTATACATAGCAGTGTTCAGAATATTATGGGAAAGAAGGGTAAAGCTCCAAGTTCTGAAGACAAAGAAATGACGCCCTTGTACATGGACACCATTTATAACAAAGATGCTGGTATTACTACTTGGGAAAGCATGTACAACCTACTCGAGGAAGAAAATCCCAGAGTAATGGAGGTTACAGCAACTACAGATTCACGCGGGTCGTCTGAGGCATCGATTACAAAACTAGAATGTTCATTCTTGCACTGGATAGTGGCAAGGCCCAACATTCTTCCATACATAGACATGGTCAAATGGTTACTAGATAGTGTTGATATCACAAACAGACAGTTTAAGATTAAGCGCCAAGAACTCACGGAGTCGTAATTTCCACAAAATTTAAGGTTTATATCCTCTAACAAAAAGCACGCAAGAGGCGAAAATCGCACCAGGGAAGCCCGGATTGAGAAACGAAGGCAGTTTCCAATGCGCAATCGTCGGGAAAAAGCCCTCGAGAAGGAAAGCCTCTAATCACTCAGTCGCCTATAAGCCCGGAAATTTGTAGGAAAAAGTGCTAAAGGCAAAAGGCAAAACTTAAACTCTAAAACTAGTGGTATTTATAAGGGATATCCTCAAGTGGTATGTAAATTTCTACCAAATGTACAGCATCTACAGACAAGCTGGAGACAGAATGCTCACGAAAGAGCAGAGTCCATCAAAAGGCTAACCAAGTTGAATTGGGATTCTTACTGGACGTACTTAGTAAAACCACACAGCCAGTGCATGACTCGCAAATGTATCATTAACTCTGCCGAGAAGATGGTGCTAGCACTTGCTGATTCCGTTTTCACAGGACAGCTAAAGTTAGAAGTCGGCTAGTCAACTCTCCTAAAGCAAATGCTGAACGCTTGCAACTACAAGGAACATATACATGGATAGTTAGTTGTCAGTTTTAGTTTTAGATTCAGTTTTATTTTTAATTTTGCTTTATTTTTGCCTAAAATGAGGATGGTCATTTAAACCGTATCCTACATTTTTGTAATAAATTATTTTTAGATTTAGCTAGTAGTATTTAAACCCTTATCATGCATTTAGAAAAGGGTCCTGAAATTTGTCAAAAAACTTGTCCTCAGAACATGCACTTTTGTACCCTCCGAGGAGGTTTTTGATGAATGAATGGAACAGGATTTATTGATATCTGTGTTTAATATCTAATACTGATGTTGCACTTTTGTACTCTTAGTAGATGTTGGATTAAGAAGAGATAAATCATTATTGCTGAAGCTCATGAGTAGAACTAGTTATAAATGGTACTTTTATCTCTTAACTATTTCTTCTTATGTGTTAAGGTGATATTCATGTTCAGTTATTTATATATGAATGCTTGAATGCTTGAGTTATCATTTGGCACTTCTGTATGGTGATAGCTATTTATTTATGCTTAATATATGAGTAACTTATTATGCGATATGTTTTTCACAATTGTTTCATCTAACTTTTTATATGAAATGGTTTATCTTTAATGAATTCTTTTCTCATAGCATTTGAATGATCTTTATTACCAATTACCAATTTCCATTTGAAATTATTTTAGATCGCATAACTGAAAGATTAAATCCCGGGTTAGTTTTAGAATTAGATATTTTTGTTCATCAGAATACAATTGCATTAGATTTAGAATAAAATCATTTTACTTAGAAATTATTAGAAAGGAAATATCAATTCTCAACACACACACACACATAAATTGGGAAACTGGTCCCATATCCCCAGTCAAACCCACTATACCAAACGGAAAAGGAGCTGCTAACCAAGGTTCGGACCGGTTGGGTATCCCCCTTGTTGTAGACTCGATTTTCGGGGCTTCAACAAGTCCCTACCATTCTCTTGATTGGTTAGCACACATACCAAGACAAGTCAGCTAAGTTGTTTTGATTGGGGAAGAGGGGTATATTGATACACAAGTAATATAATTGTCAAAGTTTTAGTTTCATCTTTGGTGTTTCTCCGCTACCAGCAGGCCTAAATAGTACCCCGATGGAGTCACGTAGGAACACAAGTATCGCTTCGCTGCTAGCAAGTATGGTCAGTACCTTGATGGAGTTACTTGCATCACCTCTTTGTGCAGGAATTCTTTCTCTTCTTTCGACTTTATTTTATTTTTTCATTTTTCAAATAACCATGCATAGGAACTTATTTATTTCATGAGGCAGAAGAGGGATCCCCACTTATTGAGAGCAGAAGAGGTTGTCCCTTTAGAGAAGTATGTTATATATACCTCTGACATACTTGTTAAGGTTGTCCCACTCACCTTACTCTACTTGAATGAGATGAGAAGGGTTAATCGAATATAGAAAAACCAATTAGATTAGGTAATACTAGATAATAGTGCAAGCGTTGTGTTTTCACCAAGACTCACTCTGAACAGAATGTATTTTCCATTAGGGTATCATTGACTGAAGAAAACAAGCTCTTCATAAAGAGAGAGGACAACAGATAACCAATTGTTGATTGTTGTACAAGTCCTCTTGTACTTCACCCTTCTTGTCTCAAGAGCCAAACACGGTTTCATGCAAAGCTAAACCTATGGGTGCATAACTAGCAAACAAACAAACAAGAAAAGGAAAAAAAATTAAATGAAAGCAAAACAAGTAAGAAAATAAAAAATGCAAGCAAAGCAAACAGAAAGAAAACACTACTCCTACTCCTATGCTAAATAATGTGTGGGCCTACTCATGTAAAGTAATATTTCCAATGCAGCCATTGGCGCATTGGTTGACCCATGTTGGTGAAGGCATAGTTGACCAGAAAGATATTCAAGTAACTAGCACACGACAAAGATAAGACAATAAATACCAACATGCTCGAAGTTTGAATGCATATGCAGAAAAGAAAAGAGTGAAAGCACAAGACAAAAATTTTGCTAACGTATCATGGTGTTGCAACCCACTATATGCAAATGATGAGCATGTACACTCTTTTGACCATGACACATGAGAAAACATGAAAAAGGAAGACAAATTTCGCTTAGAAAAAGTGCTCATCATGCATGATTCCTCCAATGCATGAGCGATGACATCATGTGATCGAGGTGGAGGATGTGAAATCTATAAACTAGATTGATCTTCAACGCAAACATGAGAGTGATGAGGAGCCTGGGATGTTTCAATAGATTTCTGATCAGAAGTGGAACTGTCCTCAAGACAGTGAGGACCTGACATAACCATTAGCGTGGGCTGAAGTGCCTCGACATCTTGAGGGGCTTCCACTTCATCAGCGGGTAGATCATCAAAGACCGATGGCTTAGAAAGATCAACATCAAGTGAATCAATATCATGATCGAATGAAGGAATAAAGAGATCACGACAACCATGATAAGAAAATTCAAGATATCCATCAACATCATCATGATCTGACGAATCATAGAGAGGGGTTGATGAAAAACAAGAATGTTCACCCTCTGAGTTTCTAGAAAGAAAAGATGATAGGTTGGGAGGATTTTGAAAGAAAGATGTGTCCTCTCCGCAATGCAATGACAAACTGACATCGGGTGTGTTTTGTGAATGATGGGAAGTAAAAACATCTGGGGATGGATTTTCACAAGACAAATCAGAAATGCCAGAATCACCAAAGATTTCAGGAAATAGAAGATGAGGTGTGAGCAAAAGGAGGTCATCCTTTACCACATGTTCTTCTTCAAATTCCCACACATACTCATCATAAATAACAACACAGGTTGGTTGATCAACACCAACTCCATTGACAACTTGATCCTCATGAACAATGAATGTGGAGTCTGGAACGGGAGAACACAACACAGTACAATTTGGAGGATCAAGAGAATGAGAGGACGGAGGTTGAGAGAAAAAGTTCACGTGACAGCCAACAGGCTTGTAAGAAAAATATGCATGGATATCCAAAGTAGGTGGGGTGGGAGGCTGTAACAGTTCATTAGATGGGTTTGCAAACTCTCCCACCTCACACTACGGAGCTAGAATTGTTTGATGAGAAGAAAACAGAGGGTTACTTTTGATAGCAACCTTGTTTGTCTCGAGTTGGGAAGCTCTAACACCGAGGCATGTTGGGAGGGGTTCGAATGATTCTAAGATATGCAGATTTTCATATATGTGAAGAAGATACTAAAATCTTTCGTTGAGAAATTTCCAATCAATTTCATCTTCTGGGATTTGAAAAGCGATATTTTGGAAACATTTCCAAAATTGTAAAAGAGATTCATTAGGTGCTTTCCGTAATTGTAGATTTTTTTTATTGAGTGCTTTTCGATCATAATGATAGAGAGCATGGGCCAACTTTCCGATCATCTAATCATAAGAGTGGATGGAGGTTGTGGGCAATGTGACACACCATTGCAGTGCGTGCCCTCGAAACGTGAATGCGAACAATGAGCAGGCAATGTGATCCTCATGGATTTCATTCCTTTCATAGAAAACCGTGAAGGCAACATTGTGACTAAGCTGCTCTGTCTTCACCATCATATGTGTTACATTTCCATCTGTTCAACCATCTGTTCATCCTGTTGAGCAATTCCCTGTTCCTGCAGTCGCTCACCCTGTTCATCATCTGCTGCTGGTGGATCTGAGTCTTCGAACTGTATCAGTGCAATTTTCTCTGTCTGTGCACCTTGCACTTCCTCCAGTTCATGTTCTTGTTCCTGCTGCACTTCCTTCTCTCTTCTGTGCAACTCTTGTTCTTCTTTGAACCTTTGCTCTAGTTTTTGCAAATTTCTCTCTGCTTCTTCCAGCTTTGTTTCTCCCTCTTTCTTTGCGCTACTCTCCTTTCACGCTGTCACATCTTCGCCTCAATCTCCAAAGCTACTTTCTCCACAAGTGGATCTTACTTAAAATTGTATATTTTCTCTGCCTTTACGCTCTCGGAAATCTTCCCCTTGCCTTTGTCTTGTCCAGATATGTTGCTCACTATTGCTATTATTGGCGTTCCCTATGGTTGTTAGAGACAGAGAGACACTCATGGAAAGAAAATGTCAGCTAAAAAGCATAAAGCAACTTAAAGATCGTCCATGTGACAAATCAGATGATATTTGGGCAAGATTGTGAAATTATGGCTCTGAGAGGTGGGGAGACTGTCAGCCCGATTGCCAGTGAGTGGGATACTGGCTGATATTGCACAGTGCACAGTCCGTGTTGGCTTGCTGCAAACTAGAACTATGCAATGTGTAGTTCATTCTAGCTTGATTGTTGGCTGGAACTGTGCATTATGCAATCCCAAGGGCAAGACTCGACATTGTCTCCAGAACTAAGCAGAGTATAGGCGAGAAGCTAGTGACAGGTAGCCTCTACAGAATTCCTGGAGCTAAGGCAAAGCCTTGAGTCCCATGAATGCACAATGCATCTTGGGCAACGCAAGATCCAGGCCAAGGCAGCTCAAATCTACCCAAGGGTGACTTGAAAATGAGTAGGACTAAATGCATGTGAAAATATGGTGTAGATATGAGTGAATAGACATGCATGAAATCAGAGCAATTACAAGAGACATTAAAAAAGAAGAACAACAAAGCTCATGAAGCGAGTCACTGTAATGGCGACTGTCAGTGTAGAAACAAGGTCATGCATGCAAAAATAAGGAAATGTAATGAAAATTTTGAAACAAAACTTCTACAAGTTAAAATACATTAAAATGCTAGCTATCATTTGATAAAACAAAGAAAACAACACTCGCACAAGCCCAGGAAATAAAATTGACAAAAAAAAAGCAACAAAAGACATGAAAAGCAAAACTTACCTGGAAAAGTCGTGAGGATTGTCCCAAAGATTCTTAGATTCCTCAGGAATGCGATGGCTCCAAGATTGAATGTGAGGAATGGGCTTTACGGCTTCCATTAAATAGATTTGGTAGATTTAGGGTTTATGATGAGCATGCCACAATTCTAGGAAAAAGAACACTTGGTAGGAAGTTTCTCAAATAAACTTGAGTGTAACTCCTAGTGTTAAAAATAGATCCCTATTTTCTAGGGCTACTTTCTGCTTTTTTATTTTTGCTTTTTCCAGGAAAGGTTGCCATGCATGCATGGGAAGATTTCACAGTTCTGGAGGGAACCAGACAACTTGCTAGCACATGCATCAAACATCAGCTGATGGAATGCTTCTGCACAATTCCTGAGTTGAGTGGCTCTAGTTTCCTCTCATGCACTGCACAATTTCCCAGTTGAAGGCAATTTGCCAGCTGGGTCTGCACAATTCCTAAGCCAAAGCCCAATGTCGAGTTGTGCTACACAATTTCTCTGAGCAAGGCTGTCTATCGAACTTCTCTATGCATTTTTGGAGAGAAGGGATGGCTATTGGGCTGCTCTGTGCAATTCCTGAGAGCAAGGTTGGTTGCCTTCTAGGATTGCATAGTTTTCCAAGACAACGCAAGAACCATATGTGAACCAAGCCACAGGGTCATCTTATGGTTGTTCGAAAGAAACAAGTTAGTGAACACAAGCTTCAAAGTGTAAGATAACTTCAAATAACACATAAGTACCTAAGTAGTGCAAGACATGATGTTAAGATTTTGAGGAGGGAGGCTCCAAAACAAAGCGAAGGCAAAATTTTGGAGGGTGGTTGTAGCCACTACAACAAGTTTCTAATCAAGTCAGAGAGAAACATGATGCATCTTGTCATTACCTGTGTGCTGAAGAGGATGCACTAAACGTAGGGTTGGGTGTAGTAACTTGGTAATAATATCCTTTTGTACATTTTGAACTTCGTACTGCACCTTTAAATTGTAAAACACACACAGAAACACACACATATATATATTTAATTACATTTGGGTTATTAGACACATGGCACTGAGACTTTTTCAATTTTCTACAGGTGCATTTCTTTCCATCTATGTGGGCATATGGATATCATTTTCACATGGAGGATGTCGATTATGGATTCATGACACAAGACTATGGAGTGGAAGCTTATTTCAACCAATCTAGCCCACTAGCCACCATTATCAAAGCCTAACGCAGGGGACATTAGCTTACTTTGGAAAGATATAAGACATCATTCAAGTGGATTTCTCTTCATTCCAATGTGTTATTTTTAGGTACAAGTGGTAGGACACCTTTGATCATAATAATGTAAATGAAGATCGCATTAGTGGGTTGATATCTATCAACTCTAAAAAGATGTGGCATGAAGCTAGGGAGCCTTATGTTCTCCCAAAACACTACAAATAGGTGTTTTTTTACCCAAATGTGTTGGATTGGGATTTTCGGTTCATATTAAGAAACAACCCTAGATCAAAACATATTTTTGAGAACAACAGTGTTATTATGCCAAGGAAGGAAGATAATCAAAGTGATGACAATGGAGAGTGATATGTACTTGTGTTATTTAATCATTTATACTATTGTTGTATGTTTTTGTTTTCTTTATTTCGCTAATTATATTACTTTTTTATTCATCTTGTTGACATTTTATATAATTGGTAAGATTCACAAACATTTTTACATGCTTTTTTGTCGTGGGAATAATTTTACACTTAAAACTAAGTATTTCCAATTGTGTACAATATCTATGATAATAAGGATTCAAGGTCACAATCATTCTCAAATAGGAAAATGAGAAGAATTAACCAAAATGAGAAAATAGTGAATTTAGAAACAACATTGAAGATTTATTCTCAATTTAGATACTTATTGGTTTATTAATCAATTCACATGTTTTTTCTTCTAGTTTAGTTCAAAATCAATATAAATCATGTAGTGATAACTCTATGATAAATTTAACAAAGAAAAAAATATGTATTAATATGCAAAATTAAATTCTTGACATAAGACATAAATTCATGTATACTATATTTAAATTTTAGTTCTTTCAACATTATGTAAACTAAAAGGAGGTATTATGCATGTATAAAATGTTAATTACATCTTTTTATGGACCATAAGAGAAAAAAATGGGCTTACATGGATGTAGAGAGGTTTTAATTTTTTCTTCATGGGTAATGGAATAATTTTGAATTTTCTTTTCAATGGTAGTTATACATAAAAGTTGAATTAATAAATATTTTATTGCTAAGAATTAAACGATAAACATTGTGATGGATATTAAGAGACATTTGTTTGACTTTCTAATAGATTTCTTGATGCCATTTTCTTTCCTATTTAGATTATGTAAAATAAATATCTATTTTTATGTATTTACATGTAAATTATTTAAAGTAGACATGTCTTTATCATTGTGAACATGACGTAATATTACCAAGGAGAAATGTGAAAACATGAATTCTAGTGATTAATATGTGGAAAAAATAATATTTTTCAAAAGTTTAAATCTAATATAGTATGATTTTTGTATTATTTAACTCATATTTATTATTAAAAATGGTTAAATTTAAACTAGTACAATAGAAAATAAAGAACCAAAATAGCACCAAAATGTTATATCTTTATTACTAGAAAATAGTTCACTTGTCTCTTTAAGGGAGAACTTCCAATAGAGCAAATCCCCAACTACAAGTAACTTCACAAGCCTTATTTTACATTTCTTGATCCTCATCTTTAGAGAGATAATTTTTTAATTTAAATTGGTAAGAGTTTCTATAAATATTAAATTTAAATTTCTTGAAAATCTCATAACTTTAGTGATAAATTAAATTTTATTAAAATAAATTTTTTAAGTTATATTAAATCTAAATTAATTATAAAAAATTCTCATTTAAGTTTTTTAAATTTAACAATAGATTGAATTTTATAAAACAATACAGATCCATATTAACAATGGATCTACCAAGAGCCAAGAGGGATCAAATCTCGTTATATGAAAAATCTCCTTTTAGAATGTAAAACTTGAAAAAAGATGTACATGTCAAGAGATTTAATCTCTTTTAGTGATTGATAAATCTGTCATTAAAATGGATCTGTAGTATTGGTTTTCTATCTCTATATATAGATTGACCATAGTGTAATTTTTCATTGGTTAAATTGTATTTTTGAATAATTTATTATTATTGATATTTTATATTAAAAATTGGACGAGTTATACATTTTCGTCTTATTATGAACTAACTAAATTATTTTACCTTTAATTATTTTTCTTTGAGTATTGAAATATTTTACTAATTAAGTTAGAATGATATTAATGAACTATCTAACCAATAGAAAAATATTTATCATAATTTTACAATCATGGCTTCAACCATACTAAACTTTGTAATTTATAAAAATATCTTTGCATTTTTTAAAGTTGTTTTGCATGCAATTTCATATATAAAACTTTGATATAAGTTCACTAATACATAATCTATAATAAATATTATTTCATAAAAATAAACATCATGATGATAACCATCTGACAAACATAAACATCATCTAAGATAAACATTCAAATTCACTACCATCATCTAAATATATACGCCTCTAACACATATAAACGTCATTAGCTAGCACATTTATCTAATAATATAACTAGGCATCATCAACGCGATTACATCTAACAAAACACAAGCATTGTAATCTAACATCATCACCACACACATCCTCAAATTAATATACATCTCATGTCAAATAACTACTATCACATACACATCTATCCACAAGCACATTAAATGAACATATCTAACATGACCTAAGGCTAATAATATACACACCAACACTAACATATAGATTAAGTACATAAATATGAACAAAAAAATGCACCATATATATATAACTAAGTCAAACAACTGCATCAAGTAAAATGAATGCTATCAAATATCTGATACAACAGACGTAGTAGTGGCATCTTGGTCTGTAGCATGGTTTGTGTGTTATAGACATTTTTGTGCCTTACAGCATTGAGCATGAAATGTCCATAAACTAAGGGATCCAAAGTCCCTAAACATGTTGTTCCTACCCTTAGAGGAACAAGGCAAACCAACCACAGCAATTCACAGAAGTTCTCCACCTGAAAACACTAAAAAACAAGCCAATTCTGGATCATGTCAACTGCTCCACTGAGCATCTGCGCTGAATGTCAACTGCTCCACTATCTACCTGCGTTGAATGTCAACTCCAACAAAGGCTACCTGCGCTGAGCGTAATTGGACAAGTGGCAGGCTCATTCCTCAATGTGTCAATGCCCAGGAAGCTTCCAAAATGACACTTGCATCAAGGAATTCGACTGGTGATGAGTAAGAGGTTCCAAATCTCCAAGTGGAAGCAAGAACCTCCAAGTGGACTCAAGAACTGAGAGAGGGAGAGGACACTAGTCAGATCTCAAGCTGACTCATCCTCTCTCCAAATACATATATTTGGATCTCTCCTCCATGGGATCTAGAGGCTGGAATTTTGTTATTGCAAAGAATTGTTGTTGGTTTGTGGTTGGATCATTGGGTGCTTAATGCTTTGAAGGGAGCTGAAGAAGGAATTCCATTCTGCTGGGAAGGAGATGCTGGATTGGAGCCCTATGGGTTGTATCTCTTCCTGAACCCTGTTATCAATTAATAAAGCTATCTTGATTCTTTCCTATATGCTGGTGTATTTTGTATGATTGCATTAGTGTATTTGATTTAATTCTAAACCTGAATCATTTATGAATATGTATATTTGCCTTTGTGTTGTGTTCTTCTCTTGTCGCAAGTAGTTGTTCTCTTGTCACAGGTAGCTGTTCTCTTGTGATCTCGTGGGATTCAAGTAGCTGTTCTCTTGAGCAAGCAAGGAGACAAGTAGCTGTGGACACACAAAGAGAAGAGGATCTAGTTCGAGGGACAACCGGAAGACAACGGTAAGTCTACCGATCTCCCCTCTTTCCCATTTCATAAAGGAAGAAATCATAATAGCTGTATTCGTTTGTTGCTAAGGCGCTGTCATACCTTAGATGGATAGGATCGTCCTGCATAGGCATTTTTCCCCACAACAAATTGGTGACTCCGCTGGGGACAAACTTGTTTATTCATTTCATTTGTGTTTTCGTCATTTGTTTACTTCATAGACTTGACAACAACTATCGAACTGTATCTTTCCCGGATGCAAAGTAGAAAGTTGCTGCTTTGATCCAGTTGCTGGACTTGCCTATGATCTAAACTAGATCCACAAATGATTTGATGATCCTTGTGATAGTCTTTAGTACCCTCTCAAAGCATCCCTCTGTTTATACCTTGCTTGTGTTTCTGATTTGGCCTGAAACAGTTGATTTTTGAGCATTTTGTGACCCAGAAACCAAGGGAAACGAGAGTTTCTCTTTCAGTGCAGGCACTGTGAAGGCAGTCTGCATTTCAACGCAGGTCCGGTGAAGGCTACCTGCACTGAATGTCAACTGCACAGTGTTAGACTTGCGCTGAACTAGTGTGGCTTTGTGCAGCTGGGGTTCTTTGCTGTCTATTGCCCTGTTTTGATCTCTGTTTTTTGTAGCCTTTAACCAACATAGGTACCAGTCAGATAACCCCTTTTCCTTGCTTAGATTCCGCCTCTTTTTTGTACAAAAAGACTGTGAATGTTTTTATGTGTTTGTGGCGTCATTTACAGTTTTCCTTTGCATGAGTAAAGTAGTCATTCTATAGCCTTTGATTCAGATCTGATTGATTGTGGTCTTAGAAGAGAGTTCATTGGTTGTTTTCGGATTGATTATAGATTTACTTTTGCTTATTGGTTTGAATTTGTCTCTTTCAAAGTGTCAAAACAAGTCTTTATTTCAAAAATCGCAAAGTGATTGTAATCTCTTCTACCCTTGTTGATTTCGAAGAAAGCGAACTTGTTTGTATTGATCATCTTAAAAGCAAATTCAAAGTTGTGCAAAAAGCTTTCTTTGTAGGCATTTATACTAAGAAAGTGGAAAACAAACACCTGCATTGTGCATTTTGCATTTGATAGTTTGCATGTTGGATTTAGGGAAAGTGCATTAGAGTGTGTTGATTTCTCTTTGAGAAAAGATAGTGTTATTCTTTTCCCTTACTAGCTAGGATTTTCAAAGTTGAAAGATAATAAAGCTTTCTTATCATCTTAGACTGCATTTAGGAATTTGTATCATACATCTCGTGGTGAACCTTGAAAGGCAAACTTTAAAAAGATCAACCTAAAATAAACTGAATGAACCTAACAACGCTTTGTAACATAACGCACAACATAGAGGTCTAGGCTAGAGACGTGTTCCGACGTCGTTAAGCCTAGTGACTGTCGATCTCGAAGAAGGTGGGTGATTCCTCCTGAGAGACGGTAGCGCTAGTACGGATTGTGCTCCCACGTACCGTCGCGTATATATTGGGAGACCCCTATAGGCATATATATTTTATCCTTAGGAAGCCGTGTCGGCCGCCCTACTGATCGCAATGCAGTGAACACAGCATTCATGAAGATCGACCGCCCGTACCCTAAAAAGTATTCTGCGGTTTTGCGAAAAGTTTGGCACACCCTCTGCCTAGAACTCCAGAGCATTTTCTTTTGGCCTTTTTCAGACTCTATAACAGAAAAGGTCCATCCAAACATTTGTCACTTCGGGCTCGTTAAAACATCGAAGGAGACTTGAGTCATCTTTAGCTTTTTCTCGACTCTTTAAAAGTGAAAAAGCAAGTTGTGTCTAAAGCGTCTAATAAAATTCATTCAATTCGGAAACACAAATTTCCCCTTTTTGTATTTTCGTTGATCGAGTAATCCGCAATCGTGGAAGGAAGTCAATTGAAACCCTGTCGTTCGCGGAGGCTTACGAGTCAACTGTCTTTGTCTCTGGAATCAAAAACAGTACGGACGAAGCGAACTCATTTAACCGGTTCAAAATCTCCCATCAAAGTTAGAACAATTTTTCCAACTACATCTGAGATTTTGGTTACTCCAAACATTTCTGGAAACCCTGCCTCTACAGAAGAATTTCAACAGCCACAAAGGGACAGTAATACTGATCCTAGTCTGGGGGCAAATACTTGCGTAACTGAACCAGTTCCATCTGTAACCGGTCCAGAGAGTTTTGTTCCTCAAACAACTGTCGCTGTCGAATCAACCCCTTCTTCGGCACCAGAAATATTTTACGGACCTGACGGTCTTCCTCTTCCACCTGGTTTGATTGCGATAGAGGAAATTGTAGAGGATCCGCATGCAAGTACTCCAACCCATTTTGGAGTAGGGGTCACTCTATTTCCTTCATCAGAAGTTAATCCACCACAAGTGGAAGTTCCTGTAGAATCGTTAGGCAATATATTGGATAGACTTAAAATGTCTGAACAACCGTCAACATCTAGGACTGTGTCAAACGACACAGTGACAGCAGAAGCCCCTGCCGTCACTCCGACAATGTTTGCCGGCATACCATATGCCCCGACTAGCTCACAACTGCTAGAAGGAGTCCACCAAGGGACTATTTCGACAGTATGGTCTGTTCCAGTTTGTTCATCGGGAATAATATCCGGCAACTCTTATGTTGAGACTCACCAGATTGATCCATTTGGAGGTCAGTTTGGGCAATCCAGTCCCCAAGGACAATCAATCCCCTTGAGTTCCGGATTGCTATCGTATGGGGGGCAGTATGCCCTTTCATTACCCCCTCCGGGAGGGTATCCATACGGGAGTTCACAACAGTATTCAGGTTATACTGGAATTACATCAAGTGGTTGGGTACCTATGATACCTCAACAACCAAGGGTTGTATATTCTATGCAACAGCGTGTACCTATGATGAACATCCCAACCACACCGACTATTGTAACAGTGTCACAAGTTCAAGCGATGCCTGTTGCATGTCAACCTCAGATTTCTCAGGTTGTAATGCAACAGCCCCTTGACCATGGGTCACAACCACAATCGCCAACTGGTGGAGTGACACGGGTCCAAACGGGTACAATTACCCCACACCTTGGCCCAACGGTTAGCATAGCGCAACAGAACATGGCTTCACAACCATGGCTAGTGCAATACCAACAACCACAATTCCAACAAGTGTACCAAGGTTCTGAGCAGCAGATCTTTGCGAACAGTGGACAACCGTATATTCAAAACGGTCAAAACCAACCACTTTACAGTGGTCAAGTCCACCAACCGTATCAATTGTACCAACATCAATTACATTATGCTGGTATGCAAAGGCCCACTGCTCAAGCGATTCTGTCGTACCCCGGTTATCCTTCGCCTAACCTGAATCAACAGTTACCATTCATGGCAACTTTAGAGTTACCCGATTTACACCGGTTAACCAACGATCTGATTGCTTACGCCCCTTGGTTGCCAGCAATTCCTCACAAACTTCCATCTGACATTCCTAAATTCAATGGAAATCCAGGTGAAGACCCATCGAATCACGTGATGACTTTTCATCTGTGGTGTTCATCGAACACCCTAAATGATGATTCGATAAGGCTTCGCCTTTTCCAGAGGACGTTAATGGGTCCAGCGACAAAATGGTATATTGAATTACCTAGAGCCTCGTTCGACAATTTTAGCTCCCTAGCCACGACTTTCTTAACCCATTTTCAATTACCAATAAGGTATGAAACGGGAACAGAAATATTAACCAACTTCAAGCAGACGACTGCCACTCATATATCTGATCATATACATGAGCAGCGTCGTGGTCGTAGGATGGTGAAAACATACATTCCCGATCAGCTGTTAGTTGAATGGTTTATAAAGTCGTTACTTCCTGCTATAACGGAAGATGTGGTGAAGGGGGGAGTCGTAACAGAGGAGCAAGTTATTGCTCGTGCACAATATCTAGACTTAGTTTATACTCAGTCTGGCACGCTCTACGACAAAATACCCGATGCCCCTAGACCGGAATTTTCAATTCCTCCTCCTCCTAAATCCAATAGTGACTCTCATGCCGGTGATGGCGTGATTGGCACGGCAAACACGAAATCAATAAAGGCTTCGTCTAAGAAAGCCCGTAAGAATTCGGATCAAAATGCAAAAGAAGAAATTCTTGCTTCAGAAGTAAATGCCGTATCAGCAGATAAAGGAAAAGAAACCAATCAACCAGGAAGCAAGAAGAAGCAAAACAAAGGGAAGAAGAAGAAACAGGGTGAGTCATCTCCTGGAAAAACTTCTTCAAACCCTCCTGGGAAAGGGAAACAAATTTATCCATGTCAAATATGTGATGAGGAGGATCATTATACAAAGAATTGTCCATTCAAAGCTGAGTTGAAGAGGTTCTTTAAAAGTTCGCAAACCTCAGCTGTGTTAACTGATCCATTTCCCAACCCAGGTCAAAATCTGGTTGATAGTGGGAATGCTTCCCCGTCGCAAGTGCTTATGTTGTCGGTTTCAAAACAGCAAAATGATGCTTTGATTTCGACAAGGAACAAAGATTACGGGAATCCGCAGCTGTCGAACAACAAAGGTAAAGATCAACCAAGTAGTTCGACAACAACTTCGACAGAATTTGTACCGCCCATCATTCCTGAATTAACAATAAAACCGCCAAAGGGAGTAGTACACAAGTCGACATTTAATCCTCGCGCCAGGGCGGCACAGCATTATAACATAGTGGAAGATTTGGTCCAATCGCCATCCGCTATGTCGACTCTTGAAGTATTACAAAATTTCCCATCCCAAAGGCAAGCTTTGTTATCAGCTATTGGTGGGGTTGATCCTAAGGATTCCACTCTTGTATCCTTTGACCACAAAGGATACGATCCTCAGTCACCAGCTCAACTAGCTTTCCTTATTCAAGTGAAAGCCCTCAACAAAACTGTTCACCGAACAATTATTGACGAGGGGGCATCTACATGTATAATGTCGATGAGTTGCTGGAAAACTTTAGGATCTCCAACCTTGTCGCGATCTTCGACGACATTAAAATCTTTCGACGGAAGTACTTATACCCCGTACGGTATCCTAAATAACTTGAAAGTTGAACTAGGGGGAAAAACAGTAGAAATAGATGCTGAAGTCATCGATGGGAATCTTGATTACAACATCCTACTGGGACGACCATGGATATATGCCATGGCGGCTGTTGTGTCGACCTATTTTAGAAAGATTTCATTTCCCTTTCAAGGAGGAATTACAATCGTCGACCAACAAACATTTCTCCCCAATGGTTCTCAAGTTACTGGAAGCATTCCAATGATCCATGGAAGCAATCATTCGCTCCAAAATATTGGAGTAGGTCTCCTAAAAGATCCTACCTTAATGGGTACTTTTTCCCTACTACCTCCGAGTAATCTGGCGGAAGTGGCCACAGTGGAATATGAAACCTTCTATATCTAATGGATTTGGACTCCGAGGACGGTTCTTATCTCGTGTCAACCTCGTTAAAAAATGAAACAAGGAGTCATGAGAATAGTTCTTTTACTGTGTCAACCTCATTGAAAAATGAAACGAATCCCCTTTTCAAATCTCAAAGGTAAACCTTCATTCCAACCACCGAGTTGAATGCAATGAAGCTTGGGGGACATGCACCTCGATTTGCGTTATTATGTTGGGGGCATGCAAACTTATAACGAGCAGTTTTAGCACATAGTTTATGCTCGTTAAAAAATAAACATAAGATTCGAGCAGTTTTAACGCGGAATTTATGCTCGTTAAAAAATAGAAAAGCGATTGTGAGCAAGCTTTCCCCTAGAGTTCAAGCTCATCCAGAAAAAATGAACCGGTAAAATAACCATTGTGTACGTAACCTTATCAGCCATAAAAGCCTTGGTAGTGTTTGCACCGTCACCTCCACTTTTCATTTGGCTGATCGTTTACCTCCATTTGATTGTTTACCCATTTTGAGGAACAGTTGTGAAGTGTGATTTCACCTAGCCATCCTTGTGACACTGCCGTGATTGGAAAATTCCAACCTGTACCTGGAATCAGCTACTAACCCTATTCATCACTCATTCCTCAGAAGACGAGTCTTCTTTAAGCTCTTTTCAACTGACTCGTAAAATATGAAAAGATTGCCGAGTTTTGGCCTTCCAGCTCGTTAAAGCAACCGGAAGTGCTATCTCTCCTCTAGATTTTAATCTTTTTGGACCTGAGGGATTATTGCACAAAAATATCGAGCGCTTGTTTTGTTCGGCTCGTTAAAACTATCGAAAACTCATCCCTTCTGTATTGTTTTATACTTTTTCGGACTTAAGGGATTAGATGACGAAAAAGGAATTCTGGAGTTAACTTTACGTACCTTTTCAGACTCTCTAAAAATGAAAAGGACCGAGTTATCCTTGTCGTTAGACTCGTTAAAATTATTAAATAGCGACAAACTTGTCTTTAGACGAGAACGAGTTTCACTATCGCTAGGCTCGTTAAAACATAGCGATGGGCTTGCCTGAAGGGCAGGTTATAGAACAAGCATATGTTATCCTCCTCAAGCCTGATAAAAATAAAGAGGTACTGGTCAGCAATGACTGGGGAAAATTGGGAAAAATCAAGAAAAATTTGATGGTAGCAGGTCACTCTTGAACATGACACTTTTCCTCCGTATCACAATCGGGTTGGGTTGTTTCATTCACCGGTCACATCACCATGGTCTCGCCATACCATCCATATTTGGGGTAATGCTACCGATCCATCGCATCAGTGTCGCCATATGTTCAAGAGAAGTCGTTCAGAAAGAGTCAACCGGGTCCCATCCACTGCCATACATTATCCTTCATCCATTCATGACCGCCACCCTGAATCATATGTCACAGATCGTTTTCACCTCCATTAAAATCATTAGCTCCGTTTCGTGTCACTGATGTGGGATTCATTAAGGCCCTCCTGTGACGGATCGCTTCTTGTCGACATCAGCTCATTATCCAGGAAGTTGATCTAGGAACAACCCCTTCAGTACTTTGAAGCTTACATGCCTCAATGGCAAGTTTCTCACTTCCGGCGATAGGTATACATCAATGACCTTCGACCAGAAGATTTTGCGTGGTGTTCGACGCCAAGTCCTTTATTCACACCACGTGAATTGTACTGCAGTACCTTGAGGGTCATTATCATTATCGGTGATTCCTCTCGCGCTTGTTAACGGTTTATATCATTGACCGGTAATCAAGCGATGTATTTCCATGTTCGACTTCAGCGCAATTCTCACATGGATCGACTTGTACTTAGAGTGAAGATCAAACGAGTTTGAAGACCTCGGATCTAGTTTCATCCATCCAGGCTGCGATATATATTCAGGAAAAATAAAGACATTTGACATGTACATCATTACAGCAGATGATCATCCTACTCAAAGGATGATAATTTCGCCAAAATTATCAGTCTACCATCAGACGATCGTCTATTCTATGTACAAAAATGAATTTATAAAGCTGAGCATGGGAATGCCCGCCTCAGCTAGATCATGAAAGCAGTATGAATCATAATGTATTGTATTGTATTTTATTACAGTTCTCCGCCCAGCAGATGGATGAACTTCAGACCCTCCTAGATAAAGCATTTCACCCGATAAACAGCCTCATACTTTAGGGGGCAACTGTTATAGACATTTTTGTGCCTTACAGCATTGAGCATGAAATGTCCATAAACTAAGGGATCCAAAGTCCCTAAACATGTTGTTCCTACCCCTAGAGGAACAAGGCAAACCAACCACAGCAATTCACAGAAGTTCTCCACCTGAAAATGCTCAAAAACAAGCCAATTCTGGATCATGTCAACTGTTCCACTGAGCATCTGCGCTGAATGTCAACTGCTCCACTGTCTACCTGCGTTGAATGTCAACTCAAAAAAAGGCTACCTGCGCTGAGCGTAATTGGACAAGTGGCAGGCTCATTCCTCAATGTGTCAATGCCCAGGAAGCTTCCAAAATGACACTTGCATCAAGGAATTCGACTGGTGATGAGTAAGAGGTTCCAAATCTCCAAGTGGAAGCAAGAACCTCCAAGTGGACTCAAGAACTGAGAGAGGGAGAGGACACTAGTCAGATCTCAAGCTGACTCATCCTCTCTCCAAATATCTATATATGGATCTCTCCTCCATGGGATCTAGAGGCTGGAATTTTGTTATTGCAAAGAATTGTTGTTGGTTTGTGGTTGGATCATTGGGTGCTTAATGCTTTGAAGGGAGCTGAAGAAGGAATTCCATTCTGCTGGGAAGGAGATGCTGGATTGGAGCCCTATGGGCTGTATCTCTTCCTGAACCCTGTTATCAATTAATAAAGCTATCTTGATTCTTTCCTATATGCTGGTGTATTTTGTATGATTGCATTAGTGTATTTGATTTACTTCTAATCCTGAATCATTTATGAATATGTATATTTGCCTTTGTGTTGTGTTCTTCTCTTGTCGCAAGTAGTTGTTCTCTTGTCACAGGTAGCTGTTCTCTTGTGATCTCGTGGGATTCAAGTAGCTGTTCTCTTGAGCAAGCGAGGAGACAAGTAGCTGTGGACACATAAAGAGAGACAATCTAGTTCGAGGGACAACCGGAAGACAACGGTAAGTCTACCGATCTCCCCTCTTTCCCATTTCATAAAGGAAGAAATCATAATAGCTGTATTCGTTTGTTGCTAAGGCGTTGTCACACCTTAGGTGGATAGGATCGTCCTGCATAGGCATTTTTCCCCACAACATTGTGGCTGCTTGATTTATAGTAGAAGATGATGGATGGTCAAGCATTACCTCAACTATCGAACTATGAGGTGGAGGAGGAGGTGGTTGGTATACTCTCTTAGGCGAAACAAGATGCATATTCTCTAGCTCTGGCATGTGGTCATTAAGCAAATGAGGAGGAGGTGTACTACGAGAGGGATCACTGACACTATAACCATGATCAGATGGGTAATACTACCAAAATCATGATCACCACCCTCATCATCATTGTTGTAGCTCCCAGAGATAGCCTTAGATTTCTTACAAGACCAGTGCCTGGGTACATCTAGATTGGTGTATCTCAAATGATTCTCAAGCAGGAGGAGACATCACCCATGTTCTATACACATATATTAGAGGCATGAGTTGGTTCTTTCATCCAAAGATACAAGTCAGGTATAATTTTCAATATCCATACATGTACACAATTCTCAGAAATATAATAGAAAATAGTGGAGGATGAGCACTTCAAAGGCTTATAGTTTAATCAGCTTTGTGGAATAAATGAGAGAAGACGAAGAGAAGGGATAGCTCAAAATGTAGAGCTCAAAGGACCAATAATTCTATATTAAAAACATAGAGCTTGAAACCATGAGATTTGCTACAACTATCTGAGTTATAGGTAGATATAATGGATAGAAAATAAGTTGTATGTTATGATTCATGTAGTGAATTAAGATATAATTTCAACATGCCAAACAGGCATGTGCATTAACATATCAATGCAAATGAATATGTAGGCAAGTATGAAATATTATGGCATCTATTGTTGCATGAATTTAGAGGAGAAAATAGACAACATGGATGAAAACATGAAATAACAAACTATAATACTTAAAAGCGGGAATCACCACTACTATGATATTCTGCAACATCTATGTAACTAAGCGATACAGTCTCACAAAAATATAAGTCTTTCTTTGCCGATTTCAGAACCTTTATTCAGTGTTGCTACCCCCTATCTATAAGAAGAGGGGGTGCATTATCAATCATGATACAGTATAAAATATCCCTAGGCTGAGTCTCAGCTATCAGATTAGCTTGCTGTCTCGGCAGGGAAGGCTTTATGTCCAAAAAACATCACAAAAACCGTAATTTCCTCATAAAGGAAAGCACATCATAAGATCACAAAATATATGAAACATTAATGCAATATCTCCGTGCCCCCCCATAATTACTTTAGCTTCAGGTTGCATCTAGTTCATAGTATGGTCTCCTGTGTTGCTCATCTAACTCTTATCATTTCTGCCTTTAGTGTCTTCGGCGCCGACCTTGGAAGTGGGTCACAAAGAGCCATTTCTGAGTCTGCCCATACTTGGTTTTGAATGCTCCCTCTTCTTGATTTGCTACTACAATTGCTTTCAGTGTCGACCATGTCATTTCTACCTTTAAAGTCCCGTTGAATACAATCGGTGCCTGGATCTGCCTAGTTTTGAATGCTCGATCTTCTGTATGTAGTCTTATACTTTCTTTCGGCGTCGACCCTTTAAATTCCAACTGAACACAATTGGCGCCCTTATCTGGCCTAGGGTTATGCATACAATGTAACAGAGAAGACTCTTGGGTGCGGGCTTTTTATCTCTAAAATAGGCGAAACAGGTGCTTTTTCTATTTCCTGCTTAGCCCCCTTTGTTATAGCCCCTCTTGTAATTTTCCTCATATGACCAGGGGCTGGAACCAAGGGCTTAGCCCTTTGGGCACTAAGGCTTTCCACTGCTATGCGTGGGGGCTTTTCTTTTGTTATTAAGAATCCTGCATCCTGATGCTGAAAGCACCTTACATTTAACTTTTCCGCAAGACACCTATAATCGTCAATCTGCGGGGCGACGTCATCACTATCACGTGTCACCTATAAATGGCCCCATAAGACCCTTGAAAATGCCAAAACTGAATGACACACATCCTGCGTACGGCCAAGTCACCCTCCGTATTGCCACATCACTCACCATACCGCCACATGGAGGAGAGAGAAAGGGTTTGCTCGACCCTATATTTTCAATGGAATTCCTTTGTAAATGGTTTTCAACCTACCCCAGCGATGTAACACTATATTGCAAATCAGCGATAATGTAAAGTTTTGGAGTGTGCGTGACTGCGATGTTACGGGATGCAGGATCGTGGGACTGCGATGTTACGGGATGCGGGATCGCAGGACTGTGATATAGCGATATTACGGGATGTGGTATGTGGGACCTACGAGATGTGGGACTACAGGACTATGGGATTTACCGTATTCAGCAATGTGGAGGAGAGAGAAGGGGGCGGCTTGGCCTTTGTTTTTCCATATAATTCCTTTGTATTTCATTTTCAGCCTTTCCCAAATTTTTTACACTATATCGTAGAATCGACCCTCACACGGTCTTCGAATGAAAACCCCTCCGATCACTAATTTCCTAGACTTCACCGATATGCCAATGCGTCGATGCCACATGGAGGAGAGAGAAGGTGGCGGTCCAGTCTTGGTTTTGTTCCACATTTCCTTTGTAAATGATTCTCGGCCTCCCCTGACAATGTAACACTACATCGCACAATCGCCCGTCCACAAGTTTTTTAGAGTGATATCCCTTTTCTTCGCCAATATGTCGATCACCGATATTGTGGGATGTTTTGTGCTTGGGGCCCCCAACTGCTGATATGCTGATAAATTCTCTGCTTGTACTCGCCGACTGTCAATATGCCAATAAATTCTCCACTCGGACCTGGCGACTGCCGATATGCGATATCAGTGATTGGTGGATCATTGTTTTTGCACCCCACCAGTATCCCTTGCTTGCCAGAAATCCAAATCTGTGATTGCAATTTGTCTCAGACCTCCGATTACAATTTGTCTTCATCCCTTAGTGTTTTTTTCTTTGTTTTCTGGGTCTTCCAAAGGTAATCTTCAACAGGCTCTAACTTCTGATCCATCAGTCTTTTTTTGGACTTCTATATACCATTGGAAAGCTCTCTTTGAGCACTATGCAATGGAGAGGGTCTAATCAAGCTTTGATTGATTCTGTGGCTCAGGAAATGGCTTGAAGTTCACTATTCTTATGCATCCTGGACAACTGATCATTTGCAAAGAAGTGATTGAGCAGTGAGTGACAATATTGGCTCCACCTAGGGATAGTGCCTTGCTAGCAAGGTGTTGAGAACCTGTACACAACAAAATACTCCTTTGGGCATTAGAGTCACTTCTAATCAAGAGATAACGTTCATGAAAGTAGATTTTTTTACATAAAATGAAAATTTAACTAACAATTGCAATACACACACCGTATATTTACAATGAGTGTAAGACGGGTACTTCTAATTTTGAAAATAAAATTTGAGGAATTGACCATTTACTGGAAGTTCCAAAAATTCACTATCCAAGTTTTAAAGCAGATATGTGTTGTTCCCTCTCCCTTCTACAATCCTGAAGGGGCCAAACCATAGTGGATCGAATTTTCCATGTTTGCCTTTGTCCTACCGTCAAACATCCCATCTGAGAACTAAATCTCTTGGATGAAGAGGTACGACCTTGGCCTTCTTGTCAAATAGAGATTTCATATTTTGTTGGTAATTGGACATTTTGGCCTCCACTAGTTCTTTGTTTTCCTGAAGCTCAACCAACTAATTTATCCTTCTTGTCAAGATGCTTGGCTCTTCCTCGACTTCTTGTAGCAACCTTGCTACTAGCATTGCTAGTTGGATTGGGAAGACAACAGCCTTGCCATACACTATCTCAAAAGGTGATTTCCCAGTGGATCATATAGGCGTTACTTGGCTGGCCCATAGAGAAAACTTCAGTTGGGAGTCCTAGTTCTTTTGATTTTCAGTGATGGTCTTCTTCAACACCCTCACCACAGCTTTGTTTGAGGACTCAGCCAAGCCATTGCCTTGAGGGTAGTATGTAGTGAAGTGCCCAATGGTGATATTATATTTATGGCAGAAGTTAGTGAGCTTGGAAGATTTGAAGACCTCAGCACTATCAGTGATGATATTGAAAGGACAACCAAAGTGGGATAGTATGTTCTCCTCCATGAATTTTATCACCACTAGGTCTGTAGCATTTCTCGCTGGAATGGCCTCTACCCACTTGGTGAAATAGTCAATGGTTGTTAATATCCATTTGTGTTGGCCACTGGATGGTGGGTTTATCTCCCCTATGAAGCCCAGTCCCCACTATCTAAAAGTCTCCTCCACATGCACAGGAATCAGGGGGAGAGGAGCAAACTTCTATCTTTCTGTAAACACTTGGAATTTTTGGCACATCTTCTCTCTGGAATGAACATCCCAAAGCTTTGTAGGCCTGTATAATCTAGCCTTGAGGATTTTGTGTGCCATGGTCTTCCAGCTATAATTCCCTCCACAGACTCCTCCATGAAACTCCCCAATCACTTTATGGGTCTCCCCTTCCACCAAACATAGCAACAATACCCCCACAGGGTCCTTCCAATAGAGTAGGCCATTGGATATGATATATTTCTGTGCTTGCAATCTCAGGCTTCGGTATTTGGATGTATCTAGCCCTAACAGGCACCTTAGGAATAAGAGGTAATGAATGATGTTCTTATACCAAGGCGATCCCTCGTATTTGGCATAGATTTTCTGCTCAGATGTTTTAATATTGCTCTAGTGATCCTTTGGTCTTCCTTCCATTGTGATCAGATTTATCCCTAGTGCTTAGCTATTGGATTAAGATAAAATCGTGGCCATCCATTAGCCTTTAATGAGCTTGGTAGACTTTATCTCTAGCTCGTATTCTTGTATTTTCACTATCCACCTGCCCTTCTTTCCTTCGTTGTCTCCTTGCACTAGGATGTCCTTGACTATTGTCATTGGGACAAACACTGTGATTTTCGATTGCAGCACATACATGTGAAATGCCTTCAAAGCCTTTACAAATGCATAGGCTTGTTTCTCCAATATATTGTATTTTAGCTCAACGTCCCTTAGGACTTGGCTAAAGAAGGCGATGGGCTGCTCATAACTCATAACCGGCTTTTTGTTTTAGAAATCCATTGAATAGTCCAGGCTAGCTAACGCTAGGGATTCAGCCAAAGCTTCTTTGGTTCTCCTAGAATAATCATGAGGGGACCAAGATCAGCTTGACATCATTTCCCTTCTTGAGCATGTCTGTAATACCCTTGACTATCTTTTCATAGTTGGGTATAAATCGCCTTAAGAAATTTATTCTCCCCAAGAAGGGTTGCACTTATTTCTTATTCCTAGGCAAAGGAATGTGGTTGATGGCTTCAACTCATTTAGGATCGATCTTCACATCCTCTTGCACTACTATATGTCCTAGCAGCTTCCCCTCACTTAAGGCAAACTGAGATTTCTTAGGATTCAGGGAGAGACCATATCTCCTACACTTCTCAAAAGTGAGTTTTAAGTGGAGGATGTGTTCCACCTCAATCTTAGAAAATAATGTGATGTCATTCAAGTAGAACACCCTAATTTTTCTTTCTCCCCCATGAAAAGTCCATGGCTCTCTGAAATGTGGCCCCTGTATTTATCATACCCAAAGGCATGTGAGAATACATGAATTTTCCCCATGGGGTGGTGAAAGTGGTCTTTTCCTGATCCTCAGGATGAACTGCCACTTGATTGTATCCAGAAAACCTGTCCATCATGGACATTCTAGCAAAACCTACCACCTTCTACAATATATTATCCATCTTGGGTAGCAGGTATTTGTCTTTCAAATACGCCCTATTTAGATTTCGGAAGTCTACACATAGCCTTATCTCTCTGATCTTTTTCTGAACCAGGACCAAAACTGATACCCACTGAGAGTATCTTAAAGGTACTATGATCTTTTCTTGGAGCAGCTTCCTTACCTCCCTTTCAATGGAGGGGAGTAAGAGTGGATTTATCTGTCTGAGATTCTGCTTGCAGGGTTTCATTCCACTTTTCAAAGGAACCTTATGTTGTATGATGTTAGTATCAAACGTTTTCAAATCATCATAAGACTAATAAAAAACATATTTGTAGGTTTTGAAAATATCTAAATACCTCTGTTTGTAATGCAAGGGGATTCCTTTTGAAAACTTGATCATCTGGGGCTCCTCCTCTGAACCAATGTTGTAATCTTGTACTTGATCATCCATCTCAGGAGCCCTTTGTTTGGTGGCTATGTCATCTTTATTAAAAAGCCTTTCTAGTGGGACGAGTCCATGAGGGATAGTATTCCCTTTCAGTTGTAAAATTTTGGGCCCAGCCACTGCGTCTTTCCATGAAGTGGCTTCTTGATCTGCTTCTTCTTCTTGATCGATGGTGGAGTTAGAAAACTCCCCAACGACTTCTATGAATCATTTCACTTTCTCATCATCTTTGAACTCCTATCAGTGCTTGATGTTATTAGGTACGAAGGGTCTACACCTAAATTCCACCTCATATCTGAGGAGAGGATTTTGAGGGGCCTGAAAGTGCTTGCAGCTACAACAAGGGAGTCAACCATTCTGTTTCCTTCTTTGGGCAGAAACTGGATATTAAAATCCAGGAAGAAGTTTTCAATTAAATCCCACACTTCATTGCGGTAGGTCCTCAATCCAGGGTGTTTGGCCTGGAATTGATTTTTGATTTTTCTTATGACCAACTCAGATTCTCCATAAACTGTTAGGCATTCAATATTCATATTTTTTGCAGTCTTTAACCCAAGGAGTAGTGCTTCATACTCCACCATGTTGTTAGTTGCTTCAAACTCTAGCTTGAATGAGAGGGGTATCAGGCGGCCCTCAGGAGATACCAACAATACTCCTGCCCCATTTCCCTCTTTTGAATTTCCTCCATCAAAATATAATTTCCATACTTTTCTTTCATTTTCATGCTGATGTTTTAACTTCCATGTTAGGTGGATTGATGTTTCTTCTAATATAGACTCATCTTCTTCTAGGAGTAGATAAGAGAGGTCACTTTCTTTTCCATACACTGGGGAGTTTTTTGAGCCTTTAGCTAAGGTCACAATTTTCACAAACCTGGATTCTCTGTACAACCTCCTTTGCTCACCTCCAAAAGTGGGAATTGTGGCATAAGTCAGATCTAGCTTGATAGAGCCCCCCACCTTGGAACCCCAAGATCTAGATAGTAGCATGCCAAAATGAGGGGGTATATCTACCACTACTATGTCCATTACCATGCTTTTCATTGGGATCTAAGCCAAGTTCACCACCAAATACTTATCATTCCCAAAAAATTTACCCTCTTAGAGTAAAAGGAGTATAGGTCCTTCTAGAGCCTGGTGATCTACAAGCCAAGTTGTTTCGTTACTTCCAATGGCATGAGGTTGTGGGAGGCTCCAGAGTCCAACATGTAATTATGCAAAAGAAGGTCATGGATTCCCAGAGTCACATAGAAAGATGTAGTAGAAGGATCAAGTTCTTCCACATACAGCCCAAAGACCACCATTGGCTTCTCTTCCTTAAGATTTATAGAATCATACATGGGTTGTGAGATTGATGGATGCATGAATTGAGATTCCTAATATTTATAGGTAGGTTGCTTCAGAAGCTAAGTTAGTGGAACATAAATCTTTACCTTTTAAAGCTCCTTTTGAAGGTTGAATGTAGATTGGGTCTTTTCTATACCTCCTAGCTCTTCTTATCCTTCACTACCACCGGTATTTTTCTACAGAACAAGTGCCTCCTTTGTTGTGTGTCGCTTTGAGCTATTTATTTCCTTATTCAGGGTGACTTTTACCTAGGCAGGTTCAAGATTTAGTTTACCTTTCCCTTTATCTAGTACTGAGGGAATAGTTTAGGGGCAATTGCTTCTTGTTGTTTTGGCTCCCTTGATCTATTTCTTGAAGATATTAGATCATACCTTTGGTGTAGTTGTGCTTGCATGAAATCTACAAATTGTTTACAATAATAATCTATATCTTCCTCCTTTGTTGTTGTTTCTCTATCATGGCTGGCCTCTTGGTGAGCCATATTTTCATGTTCTTCTTCAGAGAAAGAAAAATATAAGTTTCCCTGCATCTCCTATGTATCTAACCATTGTTCATCAGGATCATCTTCTAAATATAGAGGATGAGGGATCTGATCTAGTTGTTACTTTCTTTGCCTTGGCAGTATCTGTAATGGAGGCCTTCTATACTGTGGGTTATATCCCTAGTTGTTTCCTTGAGCATTCTGTTTGGAGAGACTCTTGTTCTCAATTTTGAGCTTTCCAACCTTATGTGACAAACTCCTGATGAGTTTATCCAGCTCCTCCAACTTCAAGTCTGGTGATTCTCTTGTTTGACCAAAGGAGGAAGCTTCTTCTTTACCTCTTCTATTCCCAGTGGTTTCCTGCTTTCCACTTGACTTCCCTGTTGAGGCAAAATTTGTTTCTACTTCAAGAGCATCGACTTGGAGTTGATCTAAAGTGGGAAACTTCCTTTCTCTTAAGGTAAAACCAAATTCAAATTCAAATGCTCCCAAGTAAGCTACACAAGCAACAACTGAAGGAGGCTTTATCTCAACAGGAAAGTTGTTATACTGCTTATTGAACCTCTTATTAAATTTTGAGATATCCTCCTTTGGCTTCTTCCTGATGGCATTGAACTCTGTGAGGAGTTACTCATGATTTCTATTCTCACCCCACTTTTTTGTAAAGGAGGTTTCAAGTTCCTCCCAAGTGATGATGGAGGCATTTGGTAGGGCTTTAAAACATTTTCTGGCTTCTCCATCAAGGGACTGTACAAAAAGTCTCAGGACCACATCCAACTGTTCTACATTTAGTTTCTCAACAAAAGCACAGAAGGCTTGAATGTGTTTCTGAGCAGAATTTTCATCTTCCCCATTAAACCTAGGCAAAAGCTTTAAGTAGTCATGGGGCATAACACTTAGGGGCTAAGGTAAATCAAGAGGTGCATACTTATTTAGAAAAAATCCTGGAAGAGCCATCTGAATTAAAGGGGGGGGTGAAAATTTAGATGAGGAACTTAGGTCGAAACCACAGGGTTTTGAGTGGCTGGACTGGAAGCAGGGTATGTTAGGATCTTAGGAGCCAATCCTGAATAATGAGCAATAGTGGGTTGAGAACTGGAGGAGGAAGTTGCAAAGGCTGGTGAGATGGTAGCATAGGCAGGGGGAGTTTTCTCTTTATAGACTTTCCTAAAAATTAATTTTTCAGGGTCAGATACAAATGGGGCTTTCTGCTGAGAGGTGTTCGATGGGGGGGGTGTGGAGTCTCCAAGGTGATGTGAATAAAATCTTAATACACTTCACTCACCTACACAAAGGGTGCTCAATTTTTTGTATCCCAGGGGAAAAATCCTTCAATACATTCCCTGACAACGGCGCCAGAAGATGTTGTAGCTCCCAGAGACAACCTTAGATTGCTTACAAGACCAGTGCCTGGGTACATCTAGATTGGTGTGTCTCAAATGATTCTCAAGTAGGAGGAGAGATCACCCATGTTCTATACACATATATAAGAGGCATGAGTTGGTTCTTTCATCCAAAGATACAAGTCAGGTATTTCAGTATTTCTACACATACACGGTTCTCAGAAATATAAAAGAAAGTAGTGGAAGCCTAGCACTTCAAAGGCTTACAGTTTAATCAGCTATTTGGAATAAATTGGAGAAGACGAAGAGAAGGGGTAACTCAAAATGTAGAGCTCAAAGCACCAAGAATTCTATATTAAAAACATAAAGCTTGAAACCATGAGATTTGCTACAATTATCTGAGTTACAAGTAGATATAATGGATAGAAAAGAAGTTGTATGCTATGATTCATGTAGTCCAGTTTAAAGATATAATTTCAACCCACCAAACAGGCATGTGCATTAACAACTCAATGCAAATGAATCTGTAGGAAAGTATGAAATATTCTGGCATTTATTATTTCATGAATTCAGAGGAGAAAATAGAAAAAATGGATGAAAATAGGAAATAACACACTGTAATACTTAAAAGGGGGAATCACCACTACTCCTGTGATATTCTACAAGATCTATGTAACTAAGTGATACAATCTCACAAAAATATCAGCCTTTCTTTACCGATTTTAGAACCTTTATTCAGTGTTTCTACCCCCTATTTATAAGAAGAGGGGGTGCATTATCAATCATGATACAATATAAAATATCCCTAGGTCGAGTCTCAACTGTCAGATCAACTTGTTGTCTCGGCCAGGGAAGGCTTTGTGTCCAAAAAACATCATAAAAACAGTAATTTCCTCATAAAGGAAAGCACATCACAAGATCACAAAACATATGAAACATTAATGCAATATCTTCGTGCCCCTCCCTGTAATTACTTCAGCTTCAGGCTGCATCTAGTTCATGGTATGGTCTCATGTGTTGCTCAACTAACTCTTGTCGTTTCGGACTTTAGTGCCTTCGGCACTGACCTTGGAAGCGGGTCACAAAGAGCCATTTCTGAGTCTGCCCATACTTGGTTTTGAATGCTCCCTCTTCTTTATTTACTGCTATAGCTTCTTTCGGCACCGACCCTGTCATTTTTGCCTATAAAGTGTTGTTGAATACAATTGGTGCCCATATCTTCCTGGTTTTGAATGCTCGATCTTTTGTATGTAGTGTTACAACTTATTTCAGCGCCGAACATGTCATTTCTACTTTTAAAGTCCTGCTAAACACAATCGGTGCCCTGATTTGGCCTGGGGTTGTGTATTATAGTGTACCAGAGAAGACTCTTGGGCACGAACTTTTTATCTTTGAAACAGAAGAAATGAGCATTTTTTTTATTTCCCCCTTAGCCCCCTTTATTATATCCCCTTCTGTAATTTTCCTCATATGATTGGAGGCTGGAACTAGGGGCTTAGGCCTTTGGACGCTAAGGCTTTCCATTGTTATGTGGGGGGGATTTTCCTTTGTTATTCAGAATCCTACATCCTAACATTAAATGCACCTTACCTTTAGCTTTTCCCAAGACACCTGTGATCACCGATCTGCGAGGTGACATTATCACCGGCACGTGTGACCCTGTGAGTGGTGACACATGTCACCTGGAAATGGCCCCATAGGACCCTTGAAAACACCAAAACTAAATGACACGTGTCCCCATATGGCCACGTCACCTTTCGTACTACCACGTCACTCGTCGTACCACCACATGGAGGAGAGAGAAAGCGTCCACTAGGCCCTGGTTTTTCAATGAAATTCCTTTGTAAATAGTATTCAGCCTCCCCCGACGATGTAACAGTATATAAAAAATCGGCGATAACGTAAGGTATTAGAGTGTGTAGGACTGCAATGTTACAGGATGCGAGATCGTGGGACTGTGATATAGAGATATTGCGAGATGTGGGAAGCGGAATGCGATATGGAGGGCCTGCGGGATGTGGGACTGCAAGATCGCGGGACTGTGGGACTGCGGTACTACGAGATTTACCGTATTCTGCCACATGGAGGAGAGAGAAGGGGGTGACCCAGCCTTTTTTTTTCTAGATAATTCCTTTGTATTTGGTTTTCGGCCTTTCCTAGAGCTTTTACATTGTATCGTAGAATCAGCCCCTGCATGGTCTTTGAATGAAAACCCCACCGATCGTTGATTTCCCGGACTTTGCCGATATGTCGATTCCACATGGAGGAGAGAGAAGGTGGCGGCCTGGTCTTGGTTTTGTTTCGCATTTCCTTTGTAAATGATTCTCGGCCTCCCCTGATGATGTAACACTACATCGCACAATCAACCCCCCACAATTTTTTTTTAGAGCAGTAGCCTTTTGCTCTGCCGATATGTCAATGCACTAATCGTTGATATTGCGGGATGTTCTGTGCCTGGGGCCCCCAACTGCTGATATTTTGATAGATTCTTCGTTCAAACCCGTCGATTGCCGATATGTGATATCGGTGATCGACGTATAATTATTTTTGCAGCTCGCTAGTATCCCTTGCATGCCAAAAATCCCGATCTGTGATTACAATTTGTATCAGACCTCCGATTGCAATTTGTCTTCTTCCCTTAGTGGTTTTTTCTTTGTTTTCTAGGTCTTCTAAAGGTAATCTTCAATAGGCTCTAACTTCTGATCCAAGAGTCCTTTTTTGGACTTCTATATACCATTGGAAAGCTCTCTCCGAGAACTATGCAATGGAAAGAGTCTAATCAAGCTCTGATAGCTTCTATGGCTTAGGAAATGGCTTCAACTTTACTATTCTTATGCATCATGGACAACCGATCATTTGCAAAGCAATGAATGAGCAGTGAGTGACAAAAATCATGATCTAATGGGGTACACAAAGGCTCATATGAAGTATCTATCATTGCATGCCCTGCATCCCTCCTCTATGCTAGTAACCTTATAGGTCTGACGATATGATGCATAAGAGTCATCATCTCTCATAGATAGTCCATCAAGAGATCCATGAACCTAGGATCTATGTTGATGTCTCGAGCCCTCACAGGGTGCACTCCCTCCTCAACCAAAACTCTAGACAATATGTTGCAATAGTCTATCCTAAATCTCAAACTAGCCTTATGGGCTTGAATGCCCATGCCCCCCCGATGATGTGTCTCACCCTCTTGGGCCTCACCCATCTCCTCATCTACTCCCCCCGATGGGGGAGGAGGAACGTCCCCAAGGAATGTGACGATGTTTACAAAATATATAGTACACAACAATAATTAGATAATTTCATTAAACAATTTAATAAAACAACTTAAAGAACATGCTAAAATAAATTTAATTCCCAGTAATTAAGACAATAAAATGAAACTAGATTAATTTAAAGAAAAAATAATATTACCTCTATCATCTGGTGTGAAGAGGATGTTAGGACACTTTCTCCAATCAATACTTGCATATGTAAATGTAAATAAGATAAATGTGTGGTCATCCTCACTGGCTAGTAGTGCTAGTTCCTGGGTGGAAATTCTGGTTGGATACTCTGGCAGGCCCCTCTTGGGATCATCTGGCCCCAAATGCGCATATGCACCTCAGTCATCAATTGAGGAGGGTGATGGTCAAATGTAGGCCTTGTCTCTAAAAACCTCTCAAAAAATAAACAAAAAATATCTGAAGTGAAATGGAATCTCGTCCTCCCATGTATCATCGCACGACATCTATCTAAATCCATACAAAACCCCCTCAAAAAAATGGCAAACCATATGATACATCGTGGTACCTAAATCAAAGAATCAACATAATACAAAAGAGGGAAACTAATGTGTTTCCCATCACTATTACAATGTGCAATGGTGGTCACTCATAATGAGAAGCACCTAACCTCTTTTGCAACAAAAGAAGCAATCTGTAGTTGTCCACCATGAACCTGAAAATCTACTGGACAGATTCTATGAGCCCCAACATATATCTGAGAGTAGACATGCTGACTCTCTATTGCAACCCCATGGGGGACATCAGGGACCTAGTAAAAAACCTCCCCTCCTAGATAGGATAGTGATAAAATATATGTCCTCCTTAGAGGGACTATACCATGCCTCAGGACCGACATGAAAAGCCTTCTCCTAGACACTCCACAGGTGGATAAGATGTTCCAACTAGATAGAGTGTTCCTTTAGGGATGTAGCCTCCTCATAGTACTTAAGGAGGCCTAGATTCCTTAAGAGCACTTGGGTCGCTACCCTAATAAGGTGAGGGTATAAATCCCTCTCCCTCTCTTGGGCCTCCAATGGTCAGAACAAATTGTATTGGTCTGCCATTTTCTCCTTCTCCTACTTCTGCTCCCTTTGTTGATGTGTATGCTACATGATTGACATATAAAATATGTTAGCCTCATACATAAAAATAAAAATAAAAAATTATTAAATGAAAAATGTATTTATAAATATGGAAACATAAATTTCAATTAAAAAAAAAAGTCGGTGCAACCAAAAAATAGTAATGCACTGGCTTTAGTGCACTATCAACCACAATTGCACCGAAGACAATGTGTACATACGTATGATGCACTACTTTTGGTTCACATATATACATTTTCATCGCGGTGCATCTCAAACTTATGCACCAATGTGTATGTATAACCTTTTCGCACCGGTACAGAATATTTAGGTTATCGAACACACTGAGCTATATTTTTTAATATTATTTGCGCGGTGTGTTTGGTAACTATAAATGCACCAGGAATAATCTAAAAATGTACATACCGATGTACAATTTATAGATTTTCCTGGTACATTTTCATTTATGAAACACACTAAAAAATAGTGGTGCATTAGGTTCACGCACTGAACTGCGATGCACCCTATAAATTTACAAGGTGCACCGCTATCGGTGCAAGCTGAAGTTGTCAAACGCACCACGCAGGATTTTTATTTTTTCTAAACAATGGATTTTTTTGACCTATTTTGCAATTCTAATATGTTAAAAAATTAAATTAGAGAGAAACATAGACATTACCTAAACATTTGGTCGTCGGGGAGAAATTGTTGACACATAATTGAGAAAAACAAATTTCACCACCATTTGAGAAAATTGGAAAGCCACACATTGAGAACAATATGAAAGGATGGTGAGCAAGAGAAGCACCAACATCAGGGCACTTGCATGAGGCAAGATTGGCACTAGTGCTTTAGAGCTATATAGCACTATATATGGTAAAAATGAAATTTATGACCAGTAGTTTTTTTTTATTTAACCCTCTTTTGGTGTGTTATTATAACCACATCGGTGCATCAAATATCAAAGAACATCACTCTTTTCTTATAATTAAAAACCCTATAGCAGTTATTTTGTTACGACACACCAGGGCATTTGAATACATGTACTGCACCGATTCTTTATCAGACTATAGAACCACATTTTTAAAAAATTAAAAACTGCCTAGCGATGCTATTTCAAAGACACACTGGGGCATTTTAATACATGAACAACACTGGTGCTTCGTAATAATATAGCACCATTTTGTTTTTAAATTAAAAACCCTATAGTGATGCTCTTGTTAAGATGCACCAAGGCATTTTAAATAATTGACAGCACCGGTGCTTCGTGGAAATATAGCACCACATTTTAAAAATCCCCTAGTGGTGCTCTTTCTAAGATGGACCGAGGTGTTTTAATACATGAACAACATCGGTGCTTCATTGGAATATAACACCACATTTTTTTGAAAATTAAAAACTATAGCAGTGCTCCTTCTAAGTATGCATAGGGGTGTTTTACTACAAGAAGGACACCAGTGTTGCGGATGTATATAGCACCGAAAACCTTTATCTGGTGTTATCTGTTATTCAAGCACTGGTGCATGGTAATACGGTGCATGCACCAGGGGCATTATAGTATTGGTTTAGCACCGGGTTTTCATCACAGTATAACATAAGACTGGGAAAAATGAATTTTACGACTGCCATTTTTGTAAATTTAACCTTTTCCGGTGTTATCAAGTAGTATATGCATCAGTGCTCTTTGTTATTTAGCAACCATATTTTTTCACTTAAAAAAAATAAATCAGCCACGGTGCACCATGTTCTATTCGGCATCGATGCTTATATATATATATATATATATATATATATATATATATATATATATATATATATATATATATATATATATATATATATATATATATATATATATATATATATGTATATATATATATATATATATATATAGATATATCTATATATATATCTATATATATATATATATATATATATATATATATATATACATATATATATATATATATATATATATATATATATATATATATATATATATATATATATATATTAAAGCACTGGTGCATTTGTCTATTGTAGACACACTATAAAAAAACATCTGCTAAAACATCCACCCACCCACGTCCACTAGTGACCTTTGCTAGAAACGGATTTTTGGTCTATTTTTATAGTGACTTCCACAAAAACCTCCACTAGAAGGTCTTTTCCTTGTAGTGTGAATATATTAACATATATGAAACATGTAAACAATTTATTATAAATAGAAAGCTTGTTGGTTTTTTTTTTTTTAATATACACAATACTTAAAACTAATACTATTTTATATTGATTGAGATATCCCTTAACAACCTTATATTGCATTTTTATTGAAGAATTTCATTTTGGAATCGTCATAATTTTTTTTTCTCTAATTATTTAATATATTATAATTTTTGGTATAAATATTAAATTTATAATTTTTTAGAATAAGATACATATTCCTAAGCAATAAGGTCATTTAATTATTTTTAAATATGAAATTATCAATAATTTTACTATGAACTAATTATAAATAACTACTTATATATATATATATATATATATATATATATATATATATATATATAGACACACACACACAGAATTTATATTATTGCAAAAAATAAAGATTTATGATACTAATAATTTGTACTGGTCTACTGTTAGGGAAACCATAGCAGTAGCATAAAATCAAAGTTTTAAGATTTTTTCTATTTTTCTTGAACTATTGAGCTCATAAAACAAAATGAGAAAAAATGTCTACACAAATACCACTATATAAACTAAAGGACATTGCCATGCCACTCGAAAGTAAACTATGAGCTTGAGCATGAGCCATATATTCTCTTATTTAGCTAAATTGTGCACCTAATATGGTTGTTAGGGATCACCATTTGTATTTGATGTTGAGAGGTATGTGCCTATGATTTTCTTAGTCATAAGTGTGACCTTCCTGTTAATGTTGTCCATTTTTCCATGAGCTCAGCCATGCAAATGATAATTTATTTTTAAGTGTCAACCCTATTTGTGAAAACTCTTCCCATGGGAGTTTATGTGTACCGGTATAGGTTGACAGTCTGCATGTAATCATATGCTAAGGCTCTCATGAAATTTTCTACAACAGGGATTCAATCTCTAGTCTCCCATTCCACATATGTGTGTGGGATGACCTTGCAAGCTTGTTTCATTGGTTCCTCTACATCAAATATTGATCTCTGGATAACCTAAAGGATGGTATCCTTGTATCTTTCCACGACTTCACTGACAGAGTGTTATACGAGATTTACGATTGTGGAAAAAAGTATCTCCCCTAGGTCAGTGGCTAACCTAGAACAACATAGAGAAAAGGAAACGAGTGCTTTTCCTTAAAGTAAATAGAAGATAGAGTGAGGCCTACCTGGAATCCTTCACACACTTCACTCCTTCTTTAGCTTGGAAGTTCCATCTCCAACTCTAAATGCTAAAATTAGAACCTGCACAGTCAAATAACACAAGCCAAGAAACTACGAGATCTATGCAATATCATCTAAATACTTCATTCAATAGATCAACATGGTATTGAAATATATGAAATAACAACATAAAATATAGGAAATCAATGAATTATTTGCATTGATTTAAATGGAAGGAGATTAAAACCAGAAGTAGCAGTTTATCTTGTATAAGAGCTCCTCCAAGTTGTTTACTTGTCCTTTCCTTATCACAATATGCACCCCCAATCACCCTAAATACATGAGATAATAACCACTCATTGCAGTAGCATAAGTGAAGAATCACTCTTAAAAAGCCAACCCCCATCCACATAGAAGGCTGGGAATATATAGAGAAGTAGTGTAAGTTGGAAGTTCTAATCCAATTACCAATCTAGGGTTTGATATCCACCTTTAATGGATGGATAGGATCAAAGGATAAGTGGTGAAAACTCCAAAGTAGGGTAGGATAGGATCTGAATGTTTTATCCAAGGTAAGTAGTTAAAACAACTTCTGGAAACTCCTAGAAGGGAAAGCTTTTGGAATCCCGATCATTCTCCCAGATTTATAGAACCAACTTAGCTACAAAGGGGAGTAACATGTTGGTGACCAATGCAGGCCACAATGGAGAAAAGTGTAAGTGATCGCACCCATGTAGGCACACAGGGAACGTTGGTCCTAAAACTAGCTCAGATGGTGCAGTTTAGGGAAGAAGGGAACATGCTTAGGGCTTTGTGCAAGATGGTGACAAGGGGGAATAAGATGTTGATTCATCCCAATAGGAGGCTTCACTAATCAAATATGAAGAAATGGCCTATAATAGAATGCCCCCTAAAGCACAAAGTCAAAGATGATGATTGATGACTGGAGTGATTTACCTTGTGACAAGTTGGGATCAAGGACAAACAATGAGCTTCATATGTTACAATACATTTACAACATGACATATTTGTTTGTTGAGGGAGGCATACCCATACTCAACTCATAAGCTAACATAACATGTACAATGATCAAATGATGCATCCACAGATGCAACTAGTGGACCCATGACTGGATGAATTTCTATATGATCATGGCCATATTACATTGTGATGTTTGTATAACTCCTGAAATCATAGCCTAGATGGATGAAACTAGATCTGAAGTCCTCTATCTCATTCACACGACCAACCAATGTACAAGTATAACCATATGAATCAATGAGTTGGAGTCGAACATGGTAGACACCATCTGATTACTGGCCAATGATTTAAGCCATTAACAGATGCGAGAGAAACCACTGATGATGTTAATGGTTCTCAAGGTACTATGGTACAATCTGTATGGTGTGAGTAAATGAGTTGATATCGAACACCAAAAAGAACCTTTCGGTCAAAGGCCATTGATGTAAATTTGTCGTTGAGAGTGAGGAAACTTGCCATTGATGTATGCAAGCACAAGGTACCAAAGGTGTGTTTCTAAGTCAACTTCCTAGATGATGTGCTGATGTTGACAGGAAGTGACCTATTGCAGGAGGGCCTTGATGTATCCCCCATCAATGACATGAAACAGGTATCATGATTGAGACAAAATGACCAGAATGATGCTGACATGGGACTGGATCAGGAAAGGTAGACATGAAATGAAGGCTTAAGAGTATTGTAGTAGATATCAAGTAAATGAATTCTCTTGAACACACCGGCGACACTGAATGGAGTTGGCAACATTGACCCAAAACCAAAATGGAGGTTCTAAAAATGGTATGATAACCAAAAGACAAGTAAATTACCCAACCCAACAACCATAAAGATGAAGTGGAAGAGTGTCATGTTCAAGAGCAACTCACTGCCATTAGAAAAATGGAATCCCTTATTTTCCCAATTTCCCCAACCATACTGGTCAATACCTATTTATTTTTTAACAAGCTCGAGGAGGATAACATATGCTTGATCTGTAAGTTCATCCTTCAGATGAATTCCTCTGAGTATATTTAATGAGCCCTAAGAAGGATTGGTTTGACCTCGTCATGTTTGATAAGCCCATCAATCTTTGATGTTTTAACGAGTCCATTGAAGGTAAAACTCGACATCTTTTTCATGTTTAGAGAGTTTGAAAAAGAGGTCAAAAAGAAAACTCCAAATGTCTCTTTTCGTAGGTAGTCCCTTAGGTCCGAAAAGGTAGAAAACAATACCCAAGACCACCTCTTAGCCATGTTCGACTAAGGTATTCCTTTTTCGTAGCTATTCTATCTCAGTCTGGAAAAGGGTTAAGCTAATACAGAGTAGATGTCTTTTCATTTACTTTTACGAGTTCGAAAAGGGAAGTGCTCAACAATCTTTTCATATTTTGGGAGTCTGAAAAGAGCTGAAAGAGGACTCCAGGGGGTTCCTTTTTTGTAGGTTTATAGAGCCCAAAAAAGAGATAAAAATATACTCTTTGGTCAAAGTAACTTTTTCAAAACATAATAAAAAACTTGCTAATAGTTGTTGACCTGCTTAAAACACCACAAGAAGGATTAAACACACATGTTTCATAGTAAAAACGAAAAATATCTTGGTCAAAATACCAAAAACGAATAAAATATTGAGAAAATGACCATAAATATTCAAAATGACTTTTCATTTTCACCATTTCACATTTTACCTTCAACAATGAGTATTTGGAGCCCTTTTTCCCTCGATCTTCTATAGTTTATTGCAGCCAATCCAGGGAACCATTTCGAGTGTCGTCACTTCTAGGTAGGAACTAAAACCTTTCTATATCTTTCCATGGTTCATTTTTGTGTTTTCATGCAATTTTTTTAAGGTTTTGAGGCCCCTGGGGTTCATAAAAAATGCCCTGGGACCATCGCACCCCCTAGTGTCGAAAAAGGCATTGCAACTATGCAGAAAAACATTGTAGAGAAAGGTACAATGCTCTATCAAACACTCTTGGGGTGCATATCTCCAAGTTTTATTTCAGTTCTGCCTCAAATTTTGTCATATTTTTTGCATGATAAAGAGCCTAATGAATTCCTTGTTGATGTTTCAGGTACCCATTAGCACAAAATGGCATTCATTTCGACAGAAAGAGAATATGAGGAACAAGATTTGAATGCGACAAATGAACCTGCTACCATCCAGGCACTCAAAAACTGTGGGTTGTTGAAATTATTTTGGCTTCCTAGTATGAGGCAACAGATAGAGTTGTTGAAATACCTTGTCCATTCATGGGATATTCAGGCACAAGCATTCAGGTTTGGGGAAAATCTACTCGAGTTATAGGTAGACGATATTTACTTTATGATAGGTTTGTCAAAGAGAGGTGCCCCCATCTCTCTTCTAGGTGGAAGAAGTGGTGTGAGATGGTGAAAGACTATATTGCTACCTATTGCAGACCTCGAGCCCTTCCTACTAGGGATGGAAACATTAGCATAAAGGATGTGACCCAATTACCTTTGAGAACAATCTTGTTCATTATTGCAAGATTGGAAGGCAACTCATCACTACATGTAGCGAGCAAATCATACATGCAGTATGGGATAGAGTGTCTAGAGTCGATAGTATTCAACGGGAGTGAGGGTGTCTTGGTCAATTTGAAGGAACAACTTACTAAAGGAAAGGAGGGGAAGTTGAAGAACCTTAGCTATGGCGTGATCTCAGTCTCTCTTTCTCTAGAGTGGTGGTGAGCACCATTATTGCAACAATAATTCTGCAACTCCTGGGCTGCCTACTTTACTCTTATCAACCCGGTAGTTCGTAAGAAACTTGGAAGCGACGGTGTTGTATGCCAAGTACTAGCTCTTACTGTAGGTTGTCACTTGGTCAACCGGCGCAAGATCACTAGGAGCTCGAGCCAACTTCTATGGATTCCAAAAGAAGCTTTATATGTGATGAAAGGAGAGAAAGACTACTCTACAGATATTACTCTAACTGCAGAAAGGTGAAATATTGAAATGTAAAGCAAACCAAGTAAATCCTAATTAACCAACTAACCCTACTTTTGCAGAAAGCACTATGAAAATCATGAAAAGAATGCCATTATCTATTCAAAGAATTAAACAACACCTAACTAAGCTATTTCTATAAGTAAATGAGCAAAACACATCTTTTTGGAATTTTATATATTTTTATGTGAATTTGACATGCATGTAATTTATTATTTGTGAATGTGGTAGCAAATAGGTGGCATTGGAGTATGGTTTTGGTACTTGATAGTATGTAGGATGGTGTTGATGGGTCTTAGGAGGTCTCTGGTGGCCTTCTAGAGGCTTTTCCCACATTGAGCCTTCAAAAGAAATCCTACAGGAAAATCTACAGGATGACACATGAAATCTACAAGAGGAAAAACAGTGTTCTACAGGAGGCCTACAGGAGGAGGCCGAGAGTAGTTTTGACTGTTTTGAGGGTGTGAAAGTGGGTTGAAAAGGTGGATGAAGGTTGGAATGTGGTGTTAGAGCACCTAGGGTCTACCAAGAATCATTAGGAGAGAGAAATATGATTGAATTTGCTCAAGGAAAGAGGAAGAAGTTCTATGGAAAATGCAAAAAACTAAGGCAAAATTGAGGGAAGACTTGGGTGACATGTAGGGCATGGATCAGATGGAGGATGGGATGGATAATAGGCTGGCCTACTACTAGAAGATATTTTCTGCATCAACAACTGATAGTCAACCAATAAGATCAATCAAGCAATGAAATAAGTACATCTAGGAAAACAGAGTTTTGCATCAAACCAGTCTAAACTATGATCCATGAAAGGAAATGCTGATAACCATTGCAGGAAAATAAAGCATGAAAGAAGACTGTTGAAAATAAGGAAATGAGCATGATGAAGAAATTCTGAAGCAAAGCTAAACTAGACTATGAACCAACTAAGAAGCTGCAAACACTAGAAATCCTATGAATGAGGAAAATCTGTGTATTTGGGGTAGCAAGAGGGTCTTTGCCTCAAATCATGGTCCCAAAGGGAGGAAGAGAGGCCAATTCACTATTTCTAGCCTTTTTAATCTTTTCTTTATCACTGCTTAACCTACTATAGAAAGCACAAATGGAAGCAAACTATTGAATCATCAAAAGCAACCTATTCTTAACAATAATGGAAATACTTCTAACATCAAACTAATCTACAAACTGAAATGAAACACACAAATACAAGTAAAGAGGAGCTTGGTTTCTTGGATTGGGCCCTAACCCAAGAGCTTCAGCCTTTTGAGGTAACTCAGTGCTTACTCAAAAAGGATTCCATCTTTATTTCAAAACCATAGCAAAATTACATGAAACTGTCACATGAAATAAGCTTGAAGCTGAGCAGAGTCTACATAAGAAAAAGTACAACAAAAATCTGACCCTAGTGAGGCCCTAGGCCTCTCTACTTATACAAATGAAGCTACCAATAACTTCCTTAAAATCAAGGAGGCTTGGCTCCCAAAACTCGAGATAATCTTCAGTCATCTTCCACTTGCTCGGCTGCCTTCTAGTGCATGACTTGGCTGCTTGTACTCCGAGCTGAATGAAGGGGAATTTGAAGTGAGGAGTAATAAATGATGGGGATTCCCTCCTACAAGTCATCTCCTTTGTCCACTTCGAGTTATTTCTGCCATTTGTCCACTGGATCCTTGACTTTGACCTCAAAAATCATCAAAAATCTGCATTTTGCACATATTAGACCACATGGCATCATAACTAGCTCAACTCACTCTATAAGCATAAATATAATTAGAAAATCATGCAATAAGCTAAGAGAATGGTTGATTTGACTAGGTTAGGAGCCAAAATGAGCCCATATAATTACCCATTTATGAGGCTCATCATCACCCCCCTACTGAAAGTGTTGTTCATCCTCTAAGCAACTTAGTCCATCTCCTCATCTTTTATGGCCCTGGTGTCCTCCCTAGCATCCCATGCTTATGATGTGGTCTCCTCTTCCTTGTCATAGAATCCTGCCTTCCTATCTATCTCTTCCCACTGCTCCTACTCTTCTTCTCTTTTGCCTTCTAGCATGCCTAGCAGTAGTGGGGGATTCAACTTGAGGCCAATCCAATTGACCTTCAACCTCTGCATGGAGTGCTTATACATTGGCACTCTCCTTAATGCCTCCTTCATCCTCATTGGGGAATGATATTCCCTGATCTGAAGACTGTGTGATAAGGTGTTCCATCTCCTCATACATGCATGCACAGAGTCATCCCCAAGTATCCTTTCCATATCCTCAAAGTGGGCAATGGCTTGTGCCTGATCACTTATATATCTAGGGGCAATATGAGGATTATTAGCAAGCAGGTTATGGGTGTTGATGAGTGCCATAGGGTCTGATGGCTCAGCTCTGATCATTAATGGCTCATTCTACTCCTTTATCATCAACCTCCTTATTTCTCCTGCCCTTAACTCTTCATGGTTCAGCCATGAGGCCATGGCCATTAGTTGTAGGTACCCTAGCCTGGCATTGGGGTGTCACACATTCATTTCTGTGAGGGCCATGTTATACAGATAGAATTTTGTCATCTTTGCCTTACCTTCTAATGTGCTTTGGTCACACAGGTCCATAAACTGCCTGTAATCATGGAAAGGCATTGTGACCCTTTGTGCCAAAGTCTTTATCTGAAATTGAATCCATTGGTCCTTGAGATATAGGCCATAGGATTTTGCTGGTGTCCTACATTGCAATTCCTCCATGGATAAATTGGCCATGCATGCCAGTTGGGTATCTTTCTCTTGCAGCTGCCTTCTTAGCAATTCATTTTCTGTTTCAAGTTGGCTTCTTTGAATTGCTTCCCTGTCTCTGAGAGCACTCAACTCTCTGCCCATTTCTCTAATTTTGTCTTCCATATGGCCAATATCCTCAACTCCTTTGGATTTGGCTATTTGCATCCACCTATGTGATATTATTCTCTCTTTCTCTAATTCAAAGAATAGTGGAATTGCAAATTTTTGTGGAATTATCCTTCCTCCTTAAAGGAGATTGTAGTAAGAGGGAAGCCTAGGATGGGGATCAGGTTCTTATAGTGTTGTTGCTTCCTCCTTTCCCTGTGGCTGTCCTTCTACCCATTTTTCAAGCTTTTTGCTCTCCTGTAGAATATTTTGTGCCTCCTATAGGACTATTTTTGAGTCATGTAGTTCTACTTTTTCTTTCCATGTGGGAGATCTAGGAGTCCCCCTTTCATAAGTGATAGGTGCCTTGGAAGGGGATTCTTTTCCTTGGGCAGAGGGTGGATCTTCAATAATAATTGGCACTTTAGAAGAAGGTTGGGGTTTCCCTATTTTGATTCTTGTGCTCTTCCTAGCCCTGAAATACACTGAGGTCTGCCTCTTCCTCTATTGTTTTGGCTTAATTGGTGTGCTGAGGGCAGGGAAAGTAGCTGCTACCTCTCTTTCCAGGGTCTCAGGGGGCACTTCTGTCTTTTTTTCCCCTTTTTCTCTTCCTTCTGTCTCTTTCTCTGTCTCTGTTTCTCCCTGGTCTGTTTCTTCAGCTTTCTCCTCCTTATGTCTCTTTCTCTGTCTCTGTTTCTCCCTGCTCTGTTTCTTTAGCTTTCTCCTCCTCTATCTTAGTTTCTTCCTTCCTCCCTTCCTGTTTTGCTAGGTCACTAATTTCTTCACCTTCTCCCCCTTGCTGCTCTTCCTCCTCACTGTTAGTAGGACTGATATCATAGGTTAGGGTATTTATGTCATCCTTTGTTGTCATGTTTCAGAAGATTTCCCATGCTATGGGGAGTGTAAATGTATGGAGGGCTTCTTCAACAAAAAATTTGATTAACCCATGGTGAGCTAGTTGCTCTGAGTTCCCTTCTTGAACTTTAGTGTTGGAGTCAATGAGAGAATGCAGGAGGAAGTCGGGAATGCTAAGCTTCTGTGGTGCTAGAGTGTCCATCCCATACCTTAATTCATGAAGGATTTTAAAGTGGTAACCATAGACAATGCTGTACATCCCCTCATAGGAAATATATTTGATTATTTGGTAGCTGACCTCATCCCAAGGATATGGTAAGCTAGCCCTTCTAAAGCCATTTTTATCCTCTACAGGGGTTTCATTATTTTGGAAAAAAGTTTTTCTTGTCAGCCTTGCCTATTGGTTTCTCATCCTTATTCCAAGGCAACCCAAGAGGAAGGGTAGTGACCCTATTGATAAATTTAGGGGTTATCTCCATGGAAAGACCTCAAAATTTGATAGTGGCATGTGTTTTGGTGTGAGGGATCAAAGAGTAGGCAAATTCTTGAGCTATTTCCTCATCAAACCCTTGGTATTTCTCAAAAAAGTTCATCCAATTTGCTCTTTTGAAGATGTCCACTACTTGGGGATGTGCATGGAGCCTGGAGGAGTTGGTGGGCTCCTTCCTCATAAAACCTCCTGTCATTTTGTTTATGCTTATTTAGGAATCCAAATGTGGAGAAGTAGACAACAATTTTTGAAGAAAAATAGAGAAATAGAGAGACTGTGTTTTTTTTTTTAAGCAATAAGCAAAAAAAAAAATTGATGTATTTCTTCCACTGAAAGGCTTGATTTCATCCTTGAATTTAAACCATTGCTTGCATATTTTGATGTTCAATGGGGGTATGCATAGAACCTACCTGCTTAGCCCGAGAATTGTGCTAAAACCCGTGTTTTCTCCCTCCAAAACAACTTACTGGCCCTCCTATAGGATTCCTGTAGGTTCTCCTATAGAACCTGTAATTTCTCCTGTAGAAAACACCAAGAGTAGGGATCCAGGAGAATTAATGGAGAATTATGGTTACGAGGCTGCTGCGGGGGCACGAGAAGGTTGCAGGAGTAGAGTTTCAAGGAGAAAATGAAGGGTGAGAGTGCTCGAGGAGGAGTACTTATTACTTTTTATGGATTATTTCTGGTGATGGAGGGTGAGCTGGCCAAGTGCATGTTGGCCCTGTTCGGACCGTTGTTCCCCACCTACCTTGTCATCATGGCCCTTTCCTCGTAATCATCCCTCATGATCGCATCGAAGTTGACACTTACTCCACTACCTATCCTTAACATCTTTCTTGAGTTGACTGTGCGCACGTGTGCGTGAAATCTTCGGATGAGTGGAGTCAACTAGATGAGGGTGGCCAAGTTAACTGGCCACTCTTCCCTTGTTCAACCTCAACCATCTCGTTTCTATTGAATGCCTTCTAATTACACAAATGCAAACAAAGGAGTGGGTTAGTTACTTACCTGAGATCCAAATGCATTTGCTGTGAGGTGTTGTGGCTCTCTCTCTATGTTGCATGCCTTTGTTTCTTTTGATGTATGTTGTTTGCTTGCTGATGTGTGGCTATGTCTTGTGTAAGTTCCTCTCTGGCTAGATATGATCTTCAAGTGTCTACTTCAACCTTCATATTTGCACCCTCTGGCTGCTGATGCTAGATTTAATGGGATCAGCTGCTACAGGAATTCCTATAGGAGCTCCTGTAGTTGCTTCTCCCCCTGAAATTTTAGTTTCTTTCTGTGCTCGGAGCAGTGAGGATGATGCTAGATATGTAAACAGAGATGGAGAGGTAATATGTAGGCTTCAGGTGAGGTGGATGGTGCTGTTTCCTTTCTTATTTTTTGTTTTTTTTTTCTTTTTTTCTAAAAAAATATTTTTTCTGTGTTTCTTCTTGGGCAGGAAGAAGAATGATGCTTGGGATGTGATGCAGGTCTAGAAATGATGGCAAGGAGGTTTGAAGACTGTAGGAGGATTTGTAGATATTTTATGAAACTTCCCTGCCCCTCAAACTGCCTTTCATATTCATTTCTGGCTCCTGGTAATTCCTAGAGGAGCCTCCTGTAGAAAACACAGTTTCTGGAAAAGAAGCACAGTGAGGTGAAAAGAATGCCAAGAATGATGGAGAAAGGTTAGGGAAGGTAGGATAGGTTCTAGTATTGATTTCAAAGCTCGCTTGGCACCTTCTGCTACTTCTTGTAGTCCTCCTGCAAACCTGCAATGCAAATGAAAATTCATTTTCCTGTTTCCTTTTTTCTTCCCTTTTTTTTTTTGAAAACAACTGGGTGTCTCAGGGAGGTTTTCACCTAATTGCCTGCCCTGGATTCCTCCAAGGGAGGTTTTTACCCAGGAAACTTATTTCTCTTTTTTCTCTTATTTTTTTGACATCATTGGGCCGCCCCAGAAGAGGTTTTCAACCCAATGATGGGACTCAAGTGCCTCATGGAGGTTTTCACTTGAGTCCTTATTTCTTTATTTTTTTCTTTTTCTTCAATGAGTGGGTGAAGTGGAGGCTAAGACATGCTCCACTACCATCACTGTCTTATTCAAATCTTCAATGAATTCTTGCTTGGAGAGGGGCTTCTTGTAGACTTTCAACCATTTTCCATTGACAAGCATGGGAATGGCTTCATCATCAATGGTCCTAATCAGAACTGAACCATTGTCATTGCATTTCTCTACAGTGTAAGGTCCCAGCCATCTTGTCCTTAGCTTTCCTTTGAAATATTTGTATCTTGAATCATAGAGTAGTGCCCAATCTCCCTCTTGGAATTTCTTCTCCTTGATATTTTTGTCATGCCATATCTTCCTCTGAAGTTGAACTACCTCTATGTGGAGAAGGGCTCACATTCTGTGTTCATCCAATCCATTGAGCTAGAGTAATCTTTCTTTTTGTGCATGTCTGAGGTCTAAGTCCAACTGAGCTATCATTCTCAAGGTGTTGAATTCAAATTATATTGACAACAAAGCCTTCTTGCCATAGATCAACTCATAGGGTGTGAACCCTGTAGTGGTCTTCCATGTTGTGTTGTAGGCCCAAGTGGCCTCAACTAATCTATCTACCCAATCTTTCCTACTGTTGCTCACTACCTTGGTCAGGATCCCTTCCAATGCTTTTTTGGTGACCTCCATGTTACACTAAAAAATGTCACCATGGCTATTTACAGTCGGTATGGCTCTATCAACAGTCATACTACCCTCTTGAGCAAGTCTTATACCTCTACTATTCATGTCAAACTCCAAGAAAGAGAGAAAGTCTTTAAAAAAACATGTTTATCTCTGGGTACGCAGGTTCTCTCAAGCCTTGCCTGCGGGTACGCACCTTTTGTTCATAAGGTCCGCGTCCAAGGACGCTCTGTATCTAAAGGGACAGGTGTGTCCCTCTGAAAAGGTTAAAATGCGCAAGTTTTATCTTTAAAAACTAACTTTTGGTCATTTCTAGAGCATTCTAGAAGGTTCTTGGACGTGTATTGAGCGCCTCTAGATGGTTCATGCACTCCTATCAAAGAGGAACTTATCCCATCAATAAGGGAGTGATCCCATCCAAAGAGGGGACTATCCCATTGATGGTGGACCTGATTAACTTCCTCTTGAGCACTATAAAAAGAGGCATTGAGCCAGAAGGAAGAAGGTTGAAAGCTATAGATTTCTAAGGATAAATGCTGTAGGAATTAGGACTCCCATTTAGAAGCTTGAGAGGAGAGATTGTCATCCTTACTTATTCTATTTGGAAGTGGGTGAGCTTTGTCAAAGTAGAGGAAGACTCTTGTGGACCCTGGAAGGAGCTTGCACAACACCAAGGCTCAGGTTGTAACGGTTCCTTTTGATTACCTTTAATGCAAATTGGTTCATTCTTCTCAATAGCTTGTTGTTAATGGGTTATTTCATGTACTCCTTGGTCTATGTGTTGAATATGCTTTGTTTTATGTTATAATCAGGTGCTATTTATTTGTTTGACTGTTGGTGATTGCAGGTTTTGGAGAAAGGGAAGAGCTCATCCGGATCAACAAAGCTTGGACTTCTACAACAGCGTTTGGACAGAGGTAAGAACGAAACACTTGATTTCTCATATCATAATGTATGTTTAGAGAAGGATAGCTCTAGTTTGTTTTGATTGTCATTAGAATGTCTTAGACTTCTAGGAAGGTCAGCTGTGTCTGCACCCTTGACTGATTCCGTGTGACAAATTGGCGACCATACTGGGGAAAAATTCCATTGATGAGAAGAGTCTCTTCTTTTGTTTGAACTTTGCTTTGAGAAAACTGGTTTATTTTTCTGGTTTTGGCTCTGTGATCTTGTCTCTGGGTGGGTTAGCTTAGGATTAGTTTTATTTTGGGTTTTCTTAAGTTTTTCAGTAGGACGCACCCTCTGAGTGCAGCACAGTGCGTCCCTGGACGCACTTTTGCTGTGTGCACAGAGCGGGCCCGCACCTGTGCTAACGGGTTGCTTGCGTCCCCTGCCAAAATTTAAGAAAATTCCACTTTTTTCCTTTTTTGCTCTTAGATTTTGGTTTTTCTTAGTTTTTTCTGCCCAGATTCATCAGTCCCTTGCCCATAATCTTCACCTGAACAAGTTCGATTAGCATTAAGTGTTTTAGTGGATTTCGTCGAAGTGTAAGCCCTAGGGTTTGATTTTTGAGTAGGTCTTGTAGTGACTTTAGCGGTAGGAGTTGTCAAGCCTTAGATCTCTCTGGTTTTGTCAACTTTTTAAGAAGTCAGACCTGTCATAAAGTCTACCTGTAGGAACAACTTACCATCAAGTTGTCTTTTGGGCCATTTTCGAAGTGCTTATTGTTTAAGTCTTGAATTCCATTTTACGAAAAGAACAAAAAGATTTGAGTTTTGTTTTGACTAGTCTTTTCATTCTGCATTAGCTAGTCCTTGATTTGATTTTGATCAAGTAAAACATCTTAGAATCGTCTTTGTGAGCTTTTGCCTTGTTAGGTTTGCTTAGAGTAATCTCTCTTTTGATTTTCTTGTGAGTCAAGTTTTCATAGTTTTGTAGCTTTTGAGATTGTTTTTTGTTAAAAGTAGGTTTACATGCTTTATTAAAAAGAGAAAATACAAAAACATCTACTTTGAAAAGTTTTGTTTCAAGTAGCTTTGAAAGTTTTGAAAGAAAAGAGTTTTTCGTGCAAGTAAAGAGTGGTTATGTTTGTATGCTTGAAAAGAAAAAGAGAATTGTTTCTTTGATTGTCTTTTCTAGGGAAGTTGTTTTCTTTAAAAATTGCATTCTCTCAACTCTCTTAGTTAAGAATTTCATTGAAAAAGCAAAGTAGCATAGATCATCTTAGGTGCATCTTTGTAGTGATTGGAGTCGAGTCTACACACCATTGGTTTCACTTCCATTACCTTGTGACTTTAAAGAACAACCTTAAAAGTAACGCTTAAAGTAAAATTGAACTAGTAATTTTTATTTTCTAAGGCTCTGAAGCATCAATTTAGATCAGGCTAGTGTCTTGGAGTAGGTGAGTACTTAACTCTCCAAGACAGTAAAACCAAACAAGTAGTCGATCTTGTGATAGGATCAAATCCAATTGTTACATTTACACTCTGGGAAAGCTCCTCTTAAAGGAGAAGCACGAGCTCGTGTCCGAACCAGTGAGGGGATCAATCCCCCCTCGTTGGGAACGATGCCAGACAGTACGTATTACAAACGGTAAACCTCGGATTAACCATTGTTGAGGAGCCAGGGGTCACTTATCGGTAAACCTTGGATTACTGTCAAGGAGCCGGTAAGGGGATTGAGCTTGCTACTCTGCCCTTGCGTGCTGTCGGAGTTTAGACTGTTCCCCCAGGTGTACTTGTGGCCGTTGGTAACCTTAGTGACCATAATCTTTAGGATTCTACCGACGTGACGGTGGAGGGAAGGTCCCACTGTACCTGGAGCAGACGTCGGCTAGACTCACTTGGATTTTCTGGGGGGTTCACTTCACTCGAGACGGTTAAAGTGGAGGAACTTGGTCCAGTCTATTCATTAAGCAGGTTGTCGGCGTAACTGTTCCACCCGCCATTTCTGTACTGAATCCTGCGAGGTTGGACCTAATCACCAACTAGCGCTTTTGGTCCGGAAGAATACTGTTTGTGTTTGGTTTGATGCCCTAGATTCTTTAGGCGTGTGATTCAAATTTTTTTGGTTCTTTAGAGACTTTAGGTGGTTTGATTTGAAATTTTATTTTGTTTTCGTGTGTAGTAGTTAAAAGTTTTTAGCTGTGGCGGAATTACCGAGACAGTCCCGTAGAATTCGGGGCCAGTCTCCTGAAGTTGTTTCTGTGGCCGAATTGTTGAGAAGATCCCGTAGACTTAGGGGTGAACCTCCTCAAGACGAGTCCAAGCATTTAGAAGGTTTAAAGGTCCTTGTAACTCCTCCTAGTGGCAGTAGAGTAGGTTCACCTGAAGAAGGAGAATCTTCCTTGGTAGTCCATCCAGATTACCAAGGTTTAGAGACAGGTTATAATCCCGAAGCTGTTACAGTTTCTGAGCTTGTTGGTAATTTTTCGTCTGCTAGTGATACAGGCGAAGAACCAGAAATATCCGAACCTGTTACTCCGACTCCTAGTGTTCCTGATTCACCGAGAATAGAAAGAATTATCACCGAAAATCTTCCTGTTGGTTTGATTGCTATTGAAGAACTTGTTCCAGAGGAAGAAATAGGCATCTCTGATCCTGAAGATCAAATTACCCTTGATCTAAGGGAGAGTGAATCTATCTTTTACAGTCCTCCTAGAAGTACTACTTGGTACCTTTCGTTAACCAATTATTTAGACAACTTTGGGCTAGGTTTTTCCACACCTCGTACTCCTTTTCCACCTGAAGGTATTCATACTCCTGTAAATATGTCTGGTCAGTCATCTGTGTTTACACAAAGTCCTGAATCTTTTTTACATGGCGGTCCTTCTGTTCCTACTGGGTATCAATCTCTTTCTGGTACCTTTGCGGGAGCATCTCCTCAACCCGTTGATCATGGGTTATTAGTTGGAAACAGTGGTAATGTACCATTGGGTGTAGGAGACATTTACATGATGTCAGGTTCAGTTCCCGTTACCCAACCTCAAGGTGGCCAATTACCGCCTGGGGGGCAGCCTTCATTAATGCCTGGGGGGCAACCTCAAGGTACTCCATTCGTGTCTGGGGGGCAACCTCAAGGTCAGTACGCTCCTATGGGGAAATACATACCTCAAGGTCAACCCCAGCCTCAATATGTACCCCAAGGTCAACCTCAGTATCAATATCAACCTCAAGGATGGCAACCTCAAGGATGGCAACCCCAAGGGTATCAACCTCAAGGATACCAACCTCAAGGTCAAGGTCAACCCCAGTACCCGTATTTACCTCAAGGTTATCAACCTCAAGGTCAATACTCAGGTCAAGGTTATCAACCACCTCAAGGTCAATCATATGGTCCAGGTATGGGGACTGCCCCTTACAATTATCAATCCTATCCTCAATCCGGCTATGGATCTCAGTACCCTCAACCTGTTATGGGTCAATACCCTGGAATGTTAGTGTGGGATCCGTCACAAGGTCAACAGATGTTGCAGCCAAGTATACAGTCGGTACCTCAAGCAGGACAACCTGTAGTTCCTGGTCCACCCCAGCAACCGCAACCTGTCCAGTCAAGTGTTCAGACCCCTGTAACTTCGGTAGTTACTCAGCCGCCAATTGCACCTAGTACTCCATCTCAAACGGCTGCTGCAACTACCGCCACATCTACCATACTTACTTCTGGAGTATCGACAGCTCCGGTTTCTACTGTCCCTGTAACCACTCCTCAGACATCTGTACCGTTGTCTGGATCTACGATTCAAACCACAGTCCCGATGCCTGTAGGTCAACCTGGTACAAGTACGGTTGTTACTACTCAACCTCAATTTGTTCAACCTCCGTACCAGGGACAGTATCAACCTGGGCAAGCTGTCCAACAACCGGTTTACCAGTATCAACCGTATCCTGGGTACACTTATCAACAACCTCAACAACCCCAGTACGGTCCGGTTAATCCTGGTTTTCCAGGAGGATATAATATCCCAAATGCGACTCCTGTTCCTAGTTATCCTGGATATCCTCCTCCTGGGGCCGGTATTGTGACCCAGAGTTTTAGAGATCCTAACCGGCAGTTACCATTTATCGCAACTTTGGATTTACCAGACTTGACGCGCCTAACGAACGATCCAATTCAATATCTTCCGTTCTGGCCGCCAATGCCAAATAAGTTGCCCAGCGATATACCCAAGTTCGAAGGTAAGTCTGGAGAGGATCCGTCCAATCACGTGATGACTTACCACCTCTGGTGTGCTTCAAATTCCATCTCGGATGATTCGATCCGCTTACGTCTTTTCCAGCGTACACTCATTGGTCTCGCGGCCAAGTGGTACATTGAGTTACCACGGGCCTCTTTTTACAACTTTAGCCAGTTAGCTACTTCGTTCTTAACTCACTTTCAGTTATCGGTCAGATACGATAACGGTACGGAGTTATTAACTTCACTAAAACAATCAACCTCCACGTATATTTCAGATCACATTCATGAGTGGAGACGTCGAAGAAGGCTAGTGAAAGTTTTTATCCCGGACCAAATCTTAGCTGAATGGTTTGTTAAATCATTATTACCAAGGATTACTGAAGATGTAGCTAAGGCCGGAGTAGTTACTGAGGAGCAAGTCATTGCTCAGGCACAATACCTTGACTTAGTTTACACGCAGTCGGGTACATTACACGAGAAGATTCTGGATCTTCCAAAGTCGAACCAAATCGCTGCTGCTCCTTCGGGATCTCATGCCGCTGATGGTATGATTGGTATCGTGACTACAAAGAGCAAGAAGAAGTCTTCCAAGGCTTCAACTACTCCTATTATCACTTTGCCCGATTCCCCGACAGGAGAGTCTTCTCCTGAACTTACCGCCGATATTCACGCTGTAGAGTCATCTACGGCCAAATCAAAAAACGGTGGAAAGAAGAAAGGAAAGAAGAAGGCTAAAGCAGACAAGGCTCCAAAGGAGAAAACTGAAAAGTCGGAAACCAATGACGAAAAGCGCAAACCTCGATATCCTTGTCTTATTTGTGAAGAGGATCATTTTACGAGAGATTGCCCTCATCGGGCCGAGGTAGTGAAAATAGTCAAAGGTTCTCCCACTCCTGCTGTGTTAAAAAATCCATTTCCGGAGCAGGAGAATAAGATGATAGGTTCTTCCTCGAATGCCAGTGAAGAACCCATTTTGATGATGTCTCATGTGAGGATTGCGACTCGATCGCAAGATTATGGTAGTAAGAATCCTGTTGATGGTAAGGAAGCAGAATCTTCTCACTCTAACCCATCAACCTCAGCTCCTGGTTCCGATCCACTACAGATCGAGAAACCTAACCCAGACTTAGTAATTAAACCGCCCGCCAAGGGTGTACTTCGAAGGTCTGCTTTCAATCCACATGCGAGAGCGGCCCAGAATTACAACATTGTTGAGGACTTAGCTGTTTCACCCTCAGCAATGTCGGCATTAGAAGTGCTGCAATCATGCCAGCACAACGAAAATTGCTTTTGTCGGCTATAGGAGCTGTTGACGTTCAGGATCCGAATCTAATGATCTTCGATCTAGAAAATAGTACACCACGACTCCCCCATCAAATGGCTTTCCAAATTCCAGTGATAGTCAAAAACAGGCCTATTCATCGAACTGTGATTGATGAGGGAGCTTCTACGTGTATTATGTCCATTCAATGTTGGAGATCCCTTGGTTCTCCTTCGTTGAACCAATCCCCCACCATCCTTAAGGCCTTTGATGGCCGTGGGTTCCGTCCGTTTGGTATTCTACAGGAATTGCCTATAGGGGTAGAAGGTAAAACCGTTAGTCTGGATGTGGAAGTGGTTGATGCCCCTCTAGACTACAACCTTCTTTTGGGTCGAAGTTGGTCATATGCTATGACAGCGGTCGTTTCATCGGTCTTCAGAGTAATTAAGTTTCCACATAACGGTAAGATCGTGACTATTGATCAGCTGACATACTTTTCATCCGACCCAGCCTCTTCAGAGAGTATCCAGCATGTCGGTAAGACGACAATCCCTTATAGGGACGTTGGTGTAGGTTTAGTTAAGGATTCCGGTTTACTGGGAACTTTTCCTCTCCCTCCACTCAGCGTAGAACCTTCGTTTGCAACAATTCATATGATTACATCAGAAAACATTATTTATGATGATCCTTGGTATGTCCCATCTGACTCTGAGATAGACTCATTCGGTAATGCTATGCCTTTGAGTCCATATGAAATTGCTTATGAAGCTCTCATGTCTTTTACCGACTTTCATTCAACCGAAGTCGACCAAATGAATGTGGTCAGTGAAGAATCACTTTTCACCTCACCCTTAGAACGGATAGCGTTTCCCGAAGTCGTGTCATCTGACGAACAACTTCGCGAAATCCTAAGTGTAGACGATCTACCATGGGAAGATCTCCATCACAGATCTTCGTTTTTACCTAAGGATGATGCATTTGAAAATGATTTTTCATCTATCTTTACCGCTGAATATGTCAAAGACGCTCAGGATCCAACGAAACATTCTGATTCAGAGTTGAATTTAGGGAATATTTCTCGTACTATTCCCATTGATATTTCAGTGAAACCTGGAATTGAGGAGAACATTCATATAGGTGCCGCATGTACAGAAGAAGAAATCCAAACTTACAAGGCCCTATTCCAAGAATTCCGCGATGTGTTTGCATGGTCTTACGAGGAAATGCCAGGAATCGATCCTGCCATTGTTGTTCATGAAATCAAAACCTACCCGGATGCTAAACCCATTCGGCAACGGTTGCGTCAGATTCACCCTCGAAAAGCGGCTGCGATTAAAGCAGAAGTCGAAAAGCTGTTGAAAGCAGGTTTCATTTATCCGATCCCGTTAACGGATTGGGTATCGAATATTGTTCCAGTCAATAAGAAACAAGGAACAATAAGAATCTGTATCGACTATAGGGATATCAATCGAGCTTGTCCAAAAGACAACTATCCTACGCCTTATATCGATCAAATTATTGATGATTGTGCCGGAAGTGAAATGTTTTCCTTCATGGATGGTTTTTCGGGCTATAATCAAATCAATATTCTACCTGCCGACCAACCAAAAACGGCATTCATTTGTCCATGGGGGACATTTGCTTATTGCAAATTACCTTTTGGGCTTAAGAATGCCGGGGCCACTTTTCAACGGGCGATGTCTTACGCATTTCACGACATCAAGCACATTGTGCAACCGTATCTCGATGATTTGCCTGCTCATTCTTTACGACGAGCTGATCACCTTGACCACCTACGAGCAATCTTTATGAGGTGTAGGCATTATCGAATTCGGTTGAATCCCCACAAGTGTGTTTTCTGTATAGAAACAGGTCGATTGCTGGGATTTGTTGTTTCAAAAGCCGGCATTCGCGTCGATCCCTCGAAAGTCGAGGCGATCATCAAATTGCCTCCTCCTTCGAGTTTGCGCCAACTCCAAAGTTTGCAAGGGAAAGCGAACTTTTTACGTCGATTCATCCCAAACTACGCCGAGGTCACTAAAGGTTTTACACGGTTGTTGAAACAGAACGTTCAATTCTTTTGGGACGAGATTGCCCAACAATCTTTTGATGCACTTAAACACGCGTTGACCCATGCACCGTTGTTGCATCCTCCCAACTACAACCAGGACTACTTCTTATACCTCGCAGCTTCACATTCCACCATTGGAATGGTGTTAGTTCAAGAAGATGAATTCGGAGCAGAACATGTGATATATTATCTCAGTCGAACCTTAAATTCCACTGAGTTAAAATATTCGCATGTGGAGAAATTGGCCCTGGCAGCCGTTCAAGCTGTCCAGCGTTTTCGTCACTACATTCTTCTCCGTAAAACTACAGTTATTTCGGATTGCAACCCTATGATTTACATTTTGACAAAACAATTGCTAGGGGGCAAGTACTCTAAATGGATCGTTATCCTGCAAGAGTTCGACTTGGAGTTCGAGAAGTCCAAGTCTAAGAAATCCTTAGTTTTTGCGGAATTGATGTGTGATTTCCCACGTACTGACACAGAGACTGTGGCAGAAGAGTCCATTGCGGACGAATCTTTGTTTCTTATCAGTACTTTAGATCCGTGGTTCGGGGATATAATCATCTATCTCCAAACCCAAACCTTTCGGCCTGAAGCTTCAAAAGCGGAACGTCGAAAAATTAGGTTTCAATCCCAGCAATACAAAATTATTGGAGATACACTTTATCGCCGGGGGGCAGACTTAGTTTTTCGACGTTGTCTAACTCACGAAGAGGCTGAGAGAGTTTTGAATGATTGTCACTCTGGAGCATGTGGCGGTCATATGTCTGGGTATGCCACAGCTCAGAAGGTGTTGCGCGCTGGTTACTTCTGGCCATCTATGTTTAAAGATTGTATCATTGCAGTCCGGAAGTGCCACAACTGCCAAGTGTTTGATCGAAAGATGCGCGCACCACCTGCTCCTCTCCACCCTATAATTGTCGTTGGTCCATTCGCCAAATGGGGTATCGACTTTATTACTTGTAACCCTCACTCGGCCGGGGGGCATGCGTATATCATCCTCGCGGTTGATTATTTCACTAAATGGGCCGAGGCGATGCCTACATTCGACGCAAGCGGCAAAACAGCTGCAGTTTTCATATTCAATCATATAATAACTAGGTTTGGTGTCCCACAAGCAATTATTACTGACCATGGGAGCCATTTTCGAAACACCATGATGACTGAACTTACAAGCCAGCTTGGTTTGCGCCATGACAGCTCTACTCCTTATTATCCGCAAGCCAACGGTTTGGTTGAGTCTATCAACAAAGTTCTGGTTATCATGATCCGACGAACCATTGGTATTCATCGGTCGAATTGGCACAACATGTTATTTTCGGCGCTATGGGCATACCGAACCTCAGTGAAAACCTCAACAGGGTTCACTCCTTTCCAGCTAGTTTATGGCTTAGAAGCAGTGTTACCCATTGAATGTGAAATCCCATCACTTCAAATGGCTGTCGAATTACTTCCAGCTACTTCCGAAGAGGAGAAACGTTTATTGTACTTAGCTAAATTAGATGAGACTCGACGTGACGCTACATTGGCAATCGAGACTCACGCGAAGCGAATGAAAGCTCAGTATGATAGAAATGTGACCCCTCGAAGTTTTTCGGAGGGAGACCTAGTGCTCTTATATGATCAAGCTAACGATAAGCTAGGTGCTGGAAAATTCGTTCCTATGTGGCATGGACCCTATATTGTAAAGCGAAAGCTAGCAAAAGGGGCTTATGAGCTAGTAGATTTTGATGGGGACTCTTTGGATAAACCCAGAAATGGACTTTACCTAAAGAGGTATTATGCTTAAATGGTGGGTATGGAGAATTTTTAGTTAGGTTAGGTTTTCTTTCTAGCTAGTATGATTGTTAGTTAGTCAGTGTGCTTAGCTTAGTGAGTGTGTTTTTCGTCGTTATTCTGGCTTATCTTGGTTTTGCTCTTGATATTGTAGATGTCGACGCCCCTCCAAACATACATTGGATTTGCTGATGGTGCTTGTCGTAGTACACGGAATATCTCTTCCGCAGCTTGGGTTATCTATTCACCCTCTGACGAGTTAGTTTCTATGCATGGGGTAAGCCTCGGTCAAACAACGAATAACATTGCAGAATACAGTGCAGTGGTTGAATTATTATCCGAATCTATTTCATTTGGAATTCGACGTTTGATAGTGAGGTTAGATTCTGAACTTGTTGTATTACAGCTTAATAGAGTTTATGCCATTAGAAATCCTGTGTTATTAAGGTTGTTTTTGAGAGTGCGTCTCTTGGAACGTGAATTTGATTACATTGAATATCAGCATATTCCAAGGTCCTTAAATACATTAGCAGATGCAATTGCTTCTCGAGTGTTGGACAGACATTTACGATAATCATGCAAGTAAATTTAAAAAACATTTCATCATACATGTTAAACAAGATAAGCCGGTAATAGTGATATATATATAGATAGAAGTGTGTCAAAAAATATACATCGTCTTCGATCATAGGTTGAAAAACACCTTATGATCGGCAAAATGATAAGTACAAAAAGACAAAAATGTCACATGTGTCTACAAAGTGACTATCCAATCACTGGTGGTGCTCCCTATACGACACCACTGCACGGGCTACCTTGCGCAAAAATCTCCTCAATGGTCCAGGGACCGCGACTACGTAGCGCTGAAGTCTGATAGGAATATCATCCATAGAAGTCTCCGATATATCCGCCGTCAGACGCTGTAGATCATGCTCCAACTCATTCAGTACCTCTGCAGTCGCCGCGTCCTGTGGGGCCGGTAGCGGTGCAACTGGATGTCGCCTCTCGAAAAGCCGGAGGTTGGCTGGACGCTGTGGACCAACATCTGCATTTTGAAAATTTTACTGTCAGTTTTGAGACGATATATATAAAAAACAAAAAAAAATACATAATTTGAAAACTCATGAAAAATAAAGTACCTCTGTCATCCCATTGTTCTCCCTGTGGAAGAACCATGTCCGGATCACCTCGAAAATCTATTCCGGCATACGGAAAGTCCTGAATCGCGAACACCTGGTCCTCTAAACAGTGAAAATAACTGTCAGTGAATCGAACAACTGCCGCACCCTCGTCCGGATGCCGGGCCATCACCGCAACCCATCGTACCAGCTTTGGCTCCTGAGGACCCGAAATATCAACAGTGAGATGCTGAGGGATCAGCATTGGAATCCTCTCTAAGGCAAAGCTCACGACTATAGGCCCATATCCAAAGGTCTTTAGTCTCCCAGTCTTTGCCTTGGTCAGTTGGGTTTTCACATTAGCCAACATCGCATCACACCAGTTGAAGATGGTGCCTTGGAGACAATCAATTGCCATCCGAAATTGAGACCCAGTAGCAATATGTAACGTGGCTGAGCCACAAATCCTGGTCACAGTGAAAGCTAAGACCATGAGTTCACGTTGAGAGACATATTTGATCTCTATGCCTTTCTTGTGCTCTCGATCAGGTAGGCACCAATCTGCTCGGAGACTATCAAGGGATTGGCCACCCGGCCTAGTCCCAGCCAGATTGAGTTGCTCACCTCTATTCGGCAAGCCAGTAAGAAAGTAAATGTCAGCAGGCTCTATCTCGAGTTGTTGCCCGCCGATATAAAAGCATTGTTCTTGAACATTCCATCTCTCGACCAGCCACTCCAAGAACCTTACCTGAGCTCTCATACCGGGTATGGACCAGTATTTGTATAATCCACATCCTCTTAGGGCATCGAGGGAAGGTTGATGATTGATTGCAGCTTCATCAACCTCCTCATGCTCTCTTTCTCTCCAATCTAGCATGATAAGTGCCCTACACATGAATAAACATGCATTAAAATTAGTTTTGAGAATTTTCAATGGTTAGTTTGGGAGTTTGGGGTTTCAAAACCCGCGTTTTGCGGAGGACGCACCCCGCGTTTGGCGCACAGTGCGCCGGGACGCAGGTGGCCTGAAGGTAACCTGCGTCCCCCGACCTTTTCCCTGTGTAGGAAAAAGTCGGGGGACGCAGGCCAGCCTTTAGGAAAGCTGCGTCCCCCGCAGTGCGGTTTCCAAAACCCAAAACCCCCCAAAAACCAAAAATGAAACCTAAAACAAAATTCTAAACGGATGAAATTGACAAGGAGGATGTTGTGAAATACCTGGAAGAGACGGCGTTCGATTCCAACGGTCGGATTTTCCGCAGTGACCACGGGAAGTTTCTTGTCAAAAGCTCCTTTTTCAACCTCAACAGTCAAACGGTAAAAATGACATGGTAAAAAGTCTTTTTATAGGTTTTTTGGATGAATTTGTTCATTTTTCACCATGGAAAGATGTTTTTCGATGAATTTTTGCCTATCTTAAACATGTATGAGTAATGTGTCGCTTTTGTGCAGGACAAAGGGACTTAGAGGGAAAATTGTAATTTTTTCACAAACAAAATATCAGAGTCATCTTTTAAGCCCTTTTCTGACTCCTAAAACATGAAAAGATTGCCGAGCATTTCTTTTACACTCGTTAAAACGGAATTAAAAGACGGTCCCCGTATAGCTCTTTTCTGACCGTAAAATCAGGAAAAGATAGCCATGTTTTTGTCGTTTCAAACTCGATACGGAAATAAAACGACGTGTCCTTGATCGCTTTTTACTTTTCAGGTCAGTGACACTAACTATGAAAGTACTCCTTGGTCGCAAGATCAAGCGGTTCCCCCAGGTATTATTTTATACTTTTTCGGGCTTGAGGGACACAAATTTACGAAAAAGTTCAACTTGGAGTTTTCTTAAGTTTTTCAGACTCTCTAAAATTGAAAAACACCGAGTTTCTCCTATACTGGGCTCGTTAAACATTTCACAGTAAAGGACCTGTTCAATTACAAACAGGAACGAACCACTCCTTCCTAGGGTTCGAATCAAAACTAGGTTGGACTCATCCGAAGGATGAGCTTATAATCAAGCATATGTTATCCTCATCAAGCTTGTTAAAAATAAAGAGGTACTTGCCAGAAATGGATGGGGAAAAGAGAGAAGAATGAGCCTATTTGTTACCTTTTGTTTCAGAAGAAATCTTATTACCTCTCTTGGACACGACACTTTTCATTCACTTGGGTTGGGAAATCTTTTACCTCACAGTCGATCAAACCACTTTTGAAAGTCTTCAACCGGGTTCCGGGGATTAACTTTGAGTTATTTAGCACCAAACCATCTGTCGTGTCGTTATGTGTCCAAGAGGTCTGCAAACAAAACTTTCATCTGCAAAATACTTGTCATCCGTTTGACCATCCCTGAGTCAGTCCTTATAGCAATATTTCTTCAACTTGAACAATGATTTCGTGTTGTGGGCTTGCCCGCAACGGGTCACTTTCTATCGACATCAGCACATTATCTAGAGAGATGACTTAGAAATCGTCAGTGCCTTGAAGTCTGCATGCATCAATGGCAGGTTTCTCGCCTTTGACGTCAGTTTACATCATTGACTTTCGATCGAAGGATTCCGTGAAATGTTCGACATCAACTCATTCATTCACATCTCATGGATTGTACTGGGTACTTTGAGAACCATTGACATTACTGGTGGTCTCTCTCACGCTTGTTAACAGTTCACATCATCGACCGGTAATCAAGTGGTTTCTACCATGTTTGACATCGACTCATTTATTCACATGGCTAGGATCGTACCAATTCGAGAAGTAGGAATGAAGACCCTGGATCAAATCTTTACCATCCAGGCTGCGAGGAGTTTTGTATTCATTATCTAAGTAGACTAATCATAAACAGATGGCTGCGTCCATACTGTGTCTACAAAAGTCTATGATTATGATGTACTGCAAAATCATTCCTGTATCAGAGTAGTTAGTCTGTTAGTTAAAGTTTTTATCTGAGTATGGGAATGCCTACCTCAGTGATGATATAATCTTATTCATGTATTTTGTGTTGAAAATTGCAGGTTCCAACCAGGTTCTCCATGAGATAATCCTCGAAATGATAAAGCGCTTCACCCTTCCTAGATAATACAAAACCCTAATCTATTCCAGGCTTCGCACTTTAGGGGGCAATCTGTTACACTAAAAAATGTCACCATGGCTATTTACAGTCGGTATGGCTCTATCAATAGTCATACTACCCTCTTGAGCAAGTCTTATACCTCTACTATTCATGTTAAACTCCAAGAAAGAGAGAAAGTCTTTAAAAAAACATGTTTATCTTTGGGTACGCAGGTTCTCTCAAGCCTTGCCTGCGGGTACGCACCTTTTGTTCATAAGGTCTGCGTCCAAGGACGCTCTGTATCTAAAGGGACAGGTGCGTCCCTCTGAAAAGGTTAAAATGCGCAAGTTTTATCTTTAAAAACTTACTTGTGGTCATTTCTAGAGCATTCTAGAAGGTTCTTGGACGTGTATTGAGCGCCTCGAGATGGTTCATGCACTCCTATCAAAGAGGAACTTATCCCATCAATAAGGGAGTGATCCCATCCAAAGAGGGGACTATCCCATTGATGGTGGACCTGATTAACTTCCTCTTGAGCACTATAAAAAGAGGCATTGAGCCAGAAGGAAGAAGGTTGAAAGCTATAGATTTCTAAGGATAAATGCTGCAGGAATTAGGACTCCCATTTAGAAGCTTGTGAGGAGAGATTGTCATCCTTACTTATTCTATTTGGAAGTGGGTGAGCTTTGTCAAAGTAGAGGAAGACTCTTGTGGACCCTGGAAGGAGCTTGCACAACACCAAGGCTCAGGTTGTAACGGTTCCTTTTGATTACCTTTAATGCAAATTGGTTCATTCTTCTCAATAGCTTGTTGTTAATGGGTTATTTCATGTACTCCTTGGTCTATGTGTTGAATATGCTTTGTTTTATGTTATAATCAGGTGCTATTTAATTGTTTGACTGTTGGTGATTGCAGGTTTTGGAGAAAGGGAAGAGCTCATCCAGATCAACAAAGCTTGGACTTCTACAACAGCGTTTGGACAGAGGTAAGAACGAAACACTTGATTTCTCATATCATAATGTATGTTTAGAGAAGGATAGCTCCAGTTTGTTTTGATTGTCATTAGAATGTCTTAGACTTCTAGGAAGGTCAGCTATGTCCGCACCCTTGACTGATTCCGTGTGACACTCCACCTGCCCATTGGCTTGCAGATGGTAAGGGGTGGAAGCCTTGTGCTTGATTCTATGATGTGCGAGCAGGTCTTCAATCAAATTGGAAGTGAATTGACTGCCTTGATCTGTGACCAACTCTCTTGGATACCCGAACTTGTAGAATATGATCTCTGAAAAATTCAGCTACCTCTTCCTCTGTCATTGCCTTGATTGCTTTTGTCTCTGCCCACTTTGTCAAGTAATCGGTGCACACAATGATGTATTGTTTCTGCTTTGAAGGAGGGTTGATAGGCCCCACAAATTCCATACCCCACTTCTCAAATGGCTCAAAGGTCACTTGAGGTTGCATGGGCATCTCATCCTTTGGAGTGGGATTCCCCATCCTCTGACACCGATCACACTGGCTGGTATATCTCCTCACATCCTGATGAAGAGTGGTTCAGTAGTAGCCTACTTGCAGTATCTTGAAGGTAGTTCTATTTGCTGCAAAATCACCTCCACAAGGCCCATCATGACAGGTTAGGAGGATGTCAAAGACTTCCTCCTCCCTGACACATCTCCTCAAGATCTTATCTGGGCCCAATTTGAAGAGATTGCACCCAATCGAAGTGGAAGGGGCACTTTTCCTTACCATCTTACTCTTCTCTTTTGAGGACAGGTGTGGTGGGAACTGTGTCGAAACCAAGTAGTTTGCTATATCAGCAAACCATGGAGAGAGTGCTGAGATAGCAAACAGATGTTCATCTGGCATTTGGTCATCCACCATTCCTTCTTCTCCTGTAGGCAAATTTACTCTAGACAAAAATTCAGTGACAACATTTTCTTTACCAGGCTTATCAATAATGGTCAAATCAAACTGCTGCAGTAAAAGAAACCATCTAATAATACGAGCATTTACATCTGGCTTGTTCATTAAATATGAAATTGTAGCATGATCAGTGTGAACAAAGGTTTGATAGATTGTGATATAATGTCTGAATTTGTTTAAGGAATGCACAACAACTAGGAGTTCCTTCTCAGTCACTATATATTTTAACTCTTCCTTTGACAAGTTTTTGCTTATAAAGTATATGGCACAAGGTAACTTTTCATCAATTTCTCCTAAGGCGGCTCCTATTGCTTTGTTCGAGGCATCAGTGTGAATTTGAAAAGGTAGGTCCCAGTTTGGGCCTCTCAGAATTGGGGCAGTCACGAGCTTGCTCTTTAAGGTATCTAGGGCTTCTTGACATTTTTCCGACCATATAAACTCGGCATCTTTGCCTAAGAGGCCAAACAAAGGAGAGGCTAGCTTGCTAAAATCTTTAATGAATCTCCTATAATACCCAGCTAAGCCTAGGAAACTTTTGACATCTCTCACCCTTTGCGGAGGTGGGACCCTTTAGATGATGGCAATTTTGTTGGGGTCCACCTGCAATCCTTGCTGAGTTATTGCATGACCTAACACGGTCCCTTCAGTGATAAAAAATTCACATTTCTCTGGACTGAGGGATAGGTTCATCTCAATACATTTGTCTAGAACTTTTCCTAGGTTAGATAAAACTTCCTGAAAGTCAAAACCATAAGGAGTAAAGTCATCCATGTATATTTCTACTGTATCATGGACTAATTCAAATAATATACTCAATACCGCTCTTTGGAAAGTAGCTGGAGTGTTACACAACCCAAAAGGAAGGACCCGATATGAAAAGGTACCCCAAGGACAAGTGAAAGTGGTCTTGTCTTGGTCTTCCAGGTTGATTTGAATCTTATTGTACCCGCTAAACCCATCTAAGAAAGAGAAAAACTTTTTCCCTGCCAGACCGTCTAACACTTGATCTATGAAAGGTAAAGGAAAATGGTCCTTTTTAATGGCTTTTTTCAATTCTAGATAATCGACACAGATTCTCCATTTACCATTTTTCTTGGGCACTAGCACCAAAGGAGCGACCCATTCACTGTCAAAGATGGGATAGATGAATCTTACATCGAGTAATTTCTACAGTTCTTCTTTAACAATATCTTTAAGTGCTAAGTTCATCCTCCTTTGAGGCCGCCTAACTGCCTTGCAATCCTCCTTGATGTATATATGACGAGTACATACTAAAGGGTGCACTTCTTTCATCTCCTTATAGTTCCAGGTGAAGGCATCTAAATGTTTTCTCAGCAGGCTAAACAGTTCCTTCTCCTAGGAAGTGGATAGGGATGGATTGATTTTCAAGTTTCTTTCTGGGAAAAACTCTATATTCTTAACATGGAGAGGAGTGGAGTCGGTCATGCAGAGATCAGTTGAGGGGTTGTTTTGGGTTTCTCTTACTATGTTCTCTAACGGTGAGACACTGGGAGGCGGATTTTGAATCAGATTCTCAATCATATCATCCTCATCTTGCGGTTTCCCCCCACAACGATTTCTAATGCACACAATGGTGCAGAATAGACTTCATCCTCATCTTCCTCCTCTAACCAGAGAGGTAGATCATGTTCTAGCAAGGGTTTGGCAGGAGGATAGAGGATTAACTACTCGGACATATGCCCATTCTTTATGGTCATGTTCCGAGCTCAACAGCTGATGTAGGCATCGGTAGTAGCCAACCAAGGTCTTCCTAGAATGAGAGGATACCCAGTGAGATTTGCCTTTGGCTAGAGAACTAAGAAATCAGTAGGTTACTTCCAAGAATCAATGGAGACCATCACGTCCTCCACAATCCCCTTAGGGGTCATGGTGGAGTGGTCTGCAAGCTGTAGCACGGTCGTGGTCTTCCTCAAAGATTCCTGGAGGTTGAGTTTGAGCATTGTGTCCTTTGTCACCACATTAATGGCAGCTCCCAGATCGATCAAGGTGTGTGGGATCATGGTGCCATTGATGTGGAAATCAACTACTCAGCTTCCAGGGTCCAGATATTTTGGACAGATTACCTACCCTAACTTTAGGTCGGATAGTTGTCCTGTGACATTGATAGTTGGGGCATCTCTCTTGTGCCTTCCTAGATGCCTAAAGCACTTCTCTTTTATCAACCTATTGTAGATAGGCACATCTTTTATGGCTTGGAGAAGTGGTATCTTCACACATAAATGTTTCAATTCTCCCAGGAGTTCAGTTTCTTCTGGGGTAGGTTGGACTGTTGCGGATAGTCTCTCAGGAAAGGGTGGATTTGCTTTAGGTTCACTTTCCTCTTTATCTTCCTCAACCTCCCTAGGTAGAGGCTGGTTGTTTGGGAGAACTTTCCCAAATCACAAGTTAATTTCCTGAATCTCCACATCATAAGTTGGGCATGATGGTTCCCAACTGTACACTTGTTGAGCCTATCTATTGTTCGGGTTTGGATTTGGTTGGGCAGGCATTTAGGGTTGCTTTGGTGGAGCAGGAGGTAACAGTTGTGGTTGGGCAGGTGGTGGAGGCAAAAGAGCAGGAGGAGAGTTGTATTGGGGCCTCCATCCCTGATGAGATGCATTCCACTGAGGTTGCGGCTAAGCATAGGATTGAAATGAATGAGTGGCTAGTTGGCCATGATATTGAAATGTGAACAACCAAGGAGGGGGCATGGACTAGGAAGGATGAGCAGGGGGGCCCCAAGTAGGTATGGAAGTGACTTGGTTGGGGTTGTAGTATGCCTGAGGTGTCCCTTGCATCCCTTGCTGGTATGGTCTAGGTCCGTGCGGCCTTCTTTGGTTTATGTAATAGAGTTGTTCAGTGACTCCCTCGACCCCTTGATATATAGCTTTAAGTCTAGGCAAGGAAGGGCACTTGTCTGTAGAATGATTTTCTTCACAAACTGAACAAACCTCTATAGAGTTTAATGGGCATTCATTCCTAGGATGCCTCCTGGTGCATCTAGGGAAAAAAATGGCCAAAGCCCTCTCTGCTTCCTTTTGTTTTCTTTTGATATGTAAGGTATCCATTTTCATGGCAAGAGTCTGCAACATCTCACTCTTGAAGTCTTCCAGCATGTTTCCAATTTCTCCTTTAATGGAGGCATTAGAGGAAGAGGTACTAGCTATGGGTTGACTCCCCCTACCTTTCTTTTTGGCTGCTCTAAAATGGTTTTTAAAAAACAGTCGTTATATCCTCATAGGATAGTTGGTAGATGTCTCCCCCTTCCAGTAGATGGAGGGTGTCTAAAAATCTTCCTGAATTCCCCTGAGCAAGACCAACTTCAGAGACTCAGGGTCAAGTGTACACTCACCCCTTTTATAACTAAGCTAGAACCTCTCTTCATAGTCTTCTAGGGACTCATCACTTCCTATGGTCATTTGGAAGATTTCTTCTTTAGTATCTTTTAACCTACAATAGTCTCGATACTTGTTGTTAAAGGCTTGCTGCATCTGAGTCCAAGTTGTGATGCTATTGTTAGGTAATCCCATGAACCAACGTAGTGCTGCATCCTTGAGAGTAGAAGGGAACAATTTCAATTTTTGCTCATCTTTTGCATAATCATAAGTTCGATAGATAACAACAAACTTAAACAAAAAGGTGTCAGGATCTTTTGTAGTTAGACCATGGAAATGAGGTAGGGCGGAAGGGCTTATATTCTTCATTTTGGTGTCCCCATTGGTCTCCCAAATGGGAAATGTACCCTCTATTCTCTCTTCATTCCCCCTAGCATTTTTGTTTTCAACCATTGGCTCCAAAGGAATGTTTTCTTCTTCTTCTTCCCCTATAGGTTCTTCAAATACGTTGGGCTGTTCACCTAAAGGTTATTCTTGATCGCAGCCACCGAAGAAGAGAGAAGGTTTGCTGTGTGAAGCAGTGGGGGTGTTGGGCAAACTTTTTCCTAAATTATCTCGATTTCTACGAGGCATGAAAGGAAATCTTTTTGGTTGGTTTTTGTTTCTTTTTACCCACACTGATAGTACCTGCAAAACTATAATTGATTGAACAAAAAAATTTGCAATTAACTGAAATGAACTTGCTGAAATGAACTTTGGAGAATTGAAAAAGAAAGCGAAAGAAATGCAGAACTGAAAGAAGGAAAATGACTATTCTACTTTTGCTTAAATAAACTATTAGCAGAATGTTGCAAGAAGAAAATAGAAGAAAGCAGTAATCACAGAATACTCTGACGCTTCCCCGGAAATGGTGCCAAAAAGTGGTGAGCACCAGTATTGTAGCAATAATGTTGCAACTCTTGGGCTGCCTACTTTACTCTTATCAATTCGGTAGTTCGTGACAAACTTGGAAGCGACGGTGCTATATGCACAAGTACTAGTTCTTACTGCAGATTGTCACTTGGTCAGCCGGTGCAAGATCACTAGGAGCTCGAGCCAACTTCTATGGATTCTAGAAGAAGTGCTATATGTGATGAAAGGACAGTGAAACTACTCTATAGATACTACTCTAACCGCAGAAAGGTGAAAGACTGAAATGTAAAGAAAACCAAGTAAATCCTAATTAACCAACGAACCCTACTTTTTTAGAAACCACTATGAAAATCATGAAAAGAATGCCATTATCTATTAAAAGAAGTAAACAACACCTAACTAATCTATTTCTAGAAGTAAATGAGAAAAAAACATCTTTTTGGAATTTTATGTATTTTTATGTGAAATTGACATGCATGTAATTTATTGTTTGTGAATGTGGCAGCGAATAGGTGGCGTTGGAGTGTGGTTTTGGTACTTGAGAGGATGTAGGATGGTGTGGATGGGTCTTAGGAGGTCTCAGGTGGCCTTCTAGAGGTTTTTCCCACACTCAGGCTTCAAAAGAAATCCTACAGGAAAATCTACAGGAGGACACAGGAAATCTACAGGAGGAAAAACAACGTTCTACATGAGGCTGAGAGCAGTTTTGACAGTTTTGAGGGTGTGAGAGTAGGTGGAAAAGGTGGATAAAGGTTGGAATGTGGTGTTCTGGCACCTAGGGTCTACCAAGAATCATTAGGAGAGAGAAAGATGATTGGATTTGCTCAAGGAAAGAGGAAGAAGTTCTATGGAAAATGCAGAAAACTAAGGCAGAATTGAGGGGAGACTTGGGTGACCTATAGGGCATGGGTCAGATGGAGGATGGGATGGATAATAGGTTGGCCTACTGCTAGAAGAGATCTTCTTCATAAATAACTAACAATCAACCAATAAGATCAAGCAAGCAATGAAATAAGTACATCTAGGAAAACAAAGTTTTGCATCAAACTAGGGTAAACTATGATCTATGAAAGGAAATGTTGATAACCATTGTAGGAAAATAAAGCATGAAAGAAGACTATTGAAAATAAGAAAATGAGCATGATGAAGAAGTTCTGAAGCAAAGCTAAACTAGACTATGAACCAACTAAGAAGCTGCAAACACTAGAAATCCTATGAATGAGGAAAATCTGTGTTTTTGGGGCAGCAAGAGGGTCTTTGCCTCAAATCATGGTCCCAAAGGGAGGAAGAGAGGCCAAGGAACTGTGGATAGCCTTTTAAATCTTTTCATTATCACTAATTAATCTGCTATAGAAATAAAAAAATGGAAGAAAACTACTAAATCATCAAAAGAAACCTATTCTTAACCATAAAAGAAATACTTCTAACAACGAACTAATCTAAAAACTCAAATGAAACATACAAATACAACTAGAGAGGAGCTTGGCTGCTTAGATTTGGCCCTAACCTAAGAGATTTATCCCTCTGAGGTAACTCAGTGCTAACTCAGAAAGGATTCGATCTTTATTTCAAAACCATAGAGAAATTACATGAAATTGTCACAAGAAATAAGCTCGAAGTTGAGTAGATTTTACATAAGAGAAATTACAACAAAAATCCGACCCTAGTGAGGCCCTAGGCCTCTCTACTTATACAAATGAACCTACCAACAACTTCCTTAAAATCAGGGAGGCTTCACTCCCAAAACTCGAGATAATCTTCAGTCATCCTCCACTTGCTCGGTTGTCTTCTAGTGCATGACTTGGCTGCTTGTACTCCGAGTCCATGAATTCGAAGTGAGGAGTAATAAATTATGGGGATTCCCTCCTACAAGTCCTCTCCTTTGTCCACTTTGAGTTATTTTTTCCATTTGTCCACTAGATCCTTGACTTTGACCTCAAAATTCATCAAAAATCTACATTAAACACATATTAGACCACATGGCATCATAACTAACTCAACTCACTCTATAAGCATAAATATAATCAGAAAGTCATGCAATAAGCTAAGAGAATGGTTAATTTGACTAGGTTAGGTGGTAAAATGAGCCCATATAGTTACCCATTTATGAGGCTCATCAAGTGGGTACCATTATTGCAGCCTTAGCAGATTGTACTCGAGCCCATTGATCTGAGGGTCCTACAGATGAGGAGGTGGATAGCCCACATGGGCCAACATGCAGATCCACCAGTGTTCAACTTTTCACCAGCCTTATTTGGGTGGTTTCAAAGACAGTTCATCATTATTGATGATTATCCTTATGCAAGGATGGATTTCTGTGATGATCCTGAGCTCGAGTTCCCTGAGGGTCAGCAATGAGATGCTTCAGGTAAGATACTTTGACCATTAAGTTTTTGAAAGTATAAAAAAATTGTGTTTTTTGATGTTTTCAAGACTAAACTATTAGATGTTTTCATGTAGATATCAGACTTGTTTGACCAGTAGGTGCTACATATCTCCATCACATAGAGAGACAACCACAGGAGGAGGCAGTGGAACCAGTACAGGTTGTTGTGGTAGGACGAGATGCGCTATGAGATCTTGAGGTAGCTGAGATCCTATCAGAGGTGGAGTGCGACATGGAAGGAATAAGACACGGGATTGATGAGATCGTGGTCGATCAACTTCCATTGTGACTTCGGCGACACACTATCGGAGTGCCTATCCATATTGGTCGATTAATGCGCAAGATATCTCATGTAGTGTCATTTTATCATGAGCACCACTGATTTGTCTACTTAGATGTTTGCATGTAGTTTTTATATGGGCGATGTAGCCATATATGTCTCGGGGCACACATTTTGTAAAACCAAACTTTATATATATATATATATATATATATATATATATATAGTGTTTCCTAGTTCCTATCTTACTTTCAATATGATGTGATGTGAATTGAAAGTTATTTACATTCATTGCAAATGTCTATCTAAAACAAAATTAGCTAGGGCATCTGCTAATGTGTTCGTATTTCTAGAAATATGTTCATATCATATGAAATCAAAATGTCTTTCTAGAAGATGCACTCTCAAAACAATACAAAGGATGGCATGATTTCTCACTGAATAGATATTAGTGAGTTGTAGTACTACGAGCTATGAGTCAAGCCTGATGACTATACAATGGATACCATGTGAAATATCATCAGATAGTAGCTCAACCACTACGTTATACTCACCAATTTTGTTAGTAAAGTGACGAATGAAAATCCCTTGCATTCTGACTAGCTCACCATTGGGAGAAAAGATAGCCCATGCTGCAGAGGATAGGTTCTGAGTACTACAACTAGCACCATTGGCATAACTAATATACGGTTCGAGAGAGGTTGACATCTGGAAACCAAAAGTAAAAAGAATCAACAGAAACCATGGGAAACTCTGAAAAACACACTGCAAACACACTCTACACACCTATAGACAGTATGTACACAGTGTACTATGCATGGGATCAAGCATAGTATTTTTTGAGGTACAACCCATTTCTAGGTTGCGCTAGTGGAACTCCATCGAAGTATACTAACTCATAGACCCCTTTTGCAAGGACATGATTGAAAATGTATGGGCCGAGCCACATAGGATGGAACTTTCCTAGACCTAACTTATCAACCTCCTGGTCATATAAGAGAACCAGATCTCTTGTGATATTGCGCTTTGATGCATCTTTTATGAGCTTCATTGGCTAAAGTGACATCGCATCGGATTTCATTCAAACAATTTAGATGTAAAAGACACTCCTCCTCTACAGAAGTAGCAAGAAGAAGTTTGATAGCTAGTTTCAACGATGAAATTTTGCATTCGATGGGAAGGATCACTTCTAGACCATAAACCAAATGGAAAGGTGTGAATCTGATAGCAGTCCTAACTAAGGTTTAGTATGCCCACAAGGCACCATAGAGAAGCAAGTTCCAGTCCAATTTATGGACCCCTATCATATGTTGAAGCATAGTCTTAAGAAATTTGTTGATAGCCTCAACTTATCCGCTAGCCTGAGGATAATAGGGAGTGGAATTTTCATGTGAAAGTCCCAATTTGGAAGTTAATTCGGTCAGCATATGATTCCAAAAATTCTTCCCATGATCCTCAACTATTTCTTGCAGAACACCAAACCTAGCAATAACGTGGTTGAAGAAAAAGTATGCAGCCATTTCACGAGTGTTGTTAAATGTAGGCATCACTTCAACCCACTTAGTAAACTAGTCAACAATGACAATGATATAACCATGCCCCTCACCCCGCCAAGTGAGGATTACATGTCATAAAGTCGATACCCCATTTCAAAAAGGGACCAACAACAACAACGAGATGCAAAAGAGTAGGTGGAGCATGGATTTTATGATCATAGATGTGGCACGCATGACACTTCTAGATTGCAAGGATACAATCACGGAAAATGGTAGGCCAAAAATAACCAACACATAAGATCTTTTTCACAGTACCATAACTAGATAAATTTCCACCACATGCCCCAAAGTGGCATTCATTAAGGACTTTCTCGGCCTCCTCAAGAGTGATCCACCTCTGTAAAATCGTATTGATACCATGGTGGTAAAGGGTCTTGCCATGTTGTAGCGCTACAACCACCCTCCAAAATTTTGGCCTGCATCTAATTTCGGAGCCTCCTTTGAGAGTTTTACTTGATGACTGCATGCACTCAGGTTCACTTTGTGAGCTAGTGTGAGTCCTCGCACCCACCTTGCTTGATCATTCCACCGATAACTTTTGCATGTTGATGTCAATGTCATGCTTGTGACCATGTTCTGGTCATACTCAAGGTCTTTTCTTTGTGTGTACATGTTGTGTTCGCTATGTAAACATATGTCGCACTCACACATAGAGTCACATACATTTTTGCGCAAGTGTCATCACAGTCAACCAACGATCAATCACAAGTGTTGTGCTTTTCACTCACACCGTTGGTCAGTCATGTTGAGCATGCATGTCTGGATGGTTTGATTCATCTCGTCATCAAGTCAAGTAAGTGTGTGTTTGCAAGATCATGTATGCATATTTCACTCATTCACACACTTAGTCACTTTGCTGAATTTATGACGACCGGATTCCCCTCTAGCAGCTAGACCATCACCCTGCCATCGACTTGATCGATTGTCAACCAGAACAGCACAGAAGCACCAAGCAATCCATTTCAAGCTGTGTTTCCTACAAGAAGATCAATAAACCTTCATGTTGGTCAACTGGAGAGTTTGACCCAGCAGCCACCCTGGGACTGACTCCCTAAAAAATTGCATAGAGGCTGCAGACCTTGCCCATTCTGCTCATTGAGAAAACTGCAGAGATAGGCTAAATAGACACCTAGTGCCCATCCTTGTCTCCCTCAGAAAATTGCGCAGCTTTTCTAGTCATCCCTCTAATTAGTCAACTGGTTGCTCACTTGGAAAACTACGCAATTTTCATGAGCAAGCCCTCTGCTTCCCAGTAGTTGAACAACTCAGAAACTGCACAGAGGTGATCAGGAGGCCAGCCTCCCAGCACTAGCACAGTGTTCCCCGTTAGTAGCTCTTGACAGCTGACTGCGAGTTCCTTCCAGGAATTGCGCAGTTTTTGTTGCCAAGCTCTAGCAACTGACTCCCAGTTCCCTCCATGAACTGCGCAGTTTTTGCTGCCAATCTCTTGGCAAATGATTGCCAGTTCCCCTCAACAATTGCACAGTTTTTGCTACCAGTGACCTAGTAGCTGAGTTCTAGTTCCCCTCAGGAATTTCATAGTTCTAGTTGCCAAGCTCCCACTGCCCACTCGTTCCAGAAACTATGTTGATTTTTCCTTCCAAGTCTTCTCGTAGCCCAGACTGTGCCTCCCAAAAACTGCACAGTTTTTTCCTCCAGTTGTGCCAGGCTCTACTAGGAGTCACTGTCGATCTAGATTGCCCATCTTCATCACCCAATGACTCCTACGCAATTTTCATTAGCAGTGCCCAGAGCCTCCATCCCACCTCGCAACCTTGTCACCTCTCATAGTCACTTGCATCCAAAATTATCATGCATCATGGTAGACTAGGAGGTTTATGGATTTGATGTTGTCTCAGCATGAGTGACTACAGACATAGGTACACAAACAAATGTGGTGTGATGACAGATGGGATGAACAAAGGTAGCACATGCAGAAGGACAGGTTCACCTATGGACGAATGGTCGATACATGCAAAGATATGTGCTCATAAACGGATGATCATGCAAATATGTGTTCGTGAATGGATGGATGAGAAAACATGCAAGATGTGTTCACGAATGGACAGACGAACGAACATGCATCTTTCATAAATGGATGAACCTGTCAAGATTACCAACATACAAGCAAGGAGCAATGTGTGAATCTAACATCAAGCAAACCAATGACCATTGAAGACTCTGCGCACTTTGCCATGCAGAGGTGAAGCTGTGACACACCATGAGGACATCCATCACCCAGCAGCACTGCGGCTCGACATGCACACTAGAAACAACACGAATGTACCAACACTGTCATTTCAAGTCATGTCATCCACATCTCTACTGTGGGCCATACTATTAATCAATGTAATGTAACATGGAAGTCCAAGAGACCCACTTTTTGTATGAAGAGTCATGTAAAGTAAAAAAGTCATAGAAGTCAAATAGTCATGAGGGTAATCGAACAACCACAAGCATGAGTTTCACCCTTGGCTATAAATACCCCCTGATTTGTACATGCAAAGGACTTTTTTTCACCTCAACTCCTCCCACATAGCCTTGAGAGTCTGTACTATTTTCTTTGAGGAGTAAGTAGTGGCTCCAATGCCCCGCCCATGGGTTTAGTGATGTATGGTGTAATGATGTGTCTTGGAACTTTCACTTAATTCAGAAGCCTGCTAACAGGCTAGCACATTTTCAAACATGTATTGTAACTGTTGTAAGACTAATCTTGAACACTTGTAATGCATGTTTCCTTAACTTGTGTTTAACACTTGAAATCATTCACTTGTTGTAATACGTATATGCTAATGAAAATGTGTTGTATATGTTGTTAACGTTGTCTCACCCATGTTGGTTACCTCCTCGGACATCAGACAGACTTTTCACATAAAACTTGCTATAAAAACCCTTGCACTCGCATGGACTCATCCACTGAGTGTTGTACGTGTTATCTTCCCTTGTGTATTGTCGTTGTCGCATCCATGTGGATTGTTCTTCTGGAAGCTGTGCATGTCCTGTTGTGTTGTGTGTTCCTAACAGAGTTGGGGCTTCCTCCCAACCAACTTGGGACTCACTCCCACCCTCTCCCTCTACAGTGAAAGAACCATTGACACAAGTGACACTAGCAATCACCAGGCACGCTAACCTCACTTCTTGAAGACAAAGAGGACCACTCTCCTGTGTTGACAAGCAAGAGTTGAGGAAAATCTTTAAGATAATGGAAATCAGGCCATCATTCCGGATGGGACTCCCACACCAAACAGTGTGAGGTCTAGTTGGGACTTCATACCAGGGTGATCCTCTTAATGTTGGTAGGTCTAGAACTATCAACACATCGATAATCACATAATTTCTGGATTCGTACCAGATACGTCATTGCTCGGAGCAAGAGGTATTCGGTCGGAAAGTCTGGGTCTAGAGATAGATCAAAAAATCTTCATACCATGGGTCAAATGAGGAAATTTGAAAAGTATAACATTGGACTTAACCCTCACAAGAGGAGTAGTTGTATTTGACAAGCACAATTTACATCTCGATAATTGACACATACTCAAATCGTTCCATGTTTCTTCGTGACAGGGACAATGTTTGATACCAAAGTAGTTAAAAGAACGGGGTATATGAAACCAACCCAAAGAATCTTTTCAATTTTAGATTTTATCCTGGAAGCCCTCTTAGGATGGACCAGACGGAGGCACTGCCAGATGGGTTGGCATCAATATACGTCTTAATTTTGTGCACCACTATGTTTGGGTTGATACCTGGGATTTCTTCATATGGCCAAGAAAAGACATCTCTAAACTCACAAAAAGGGCTCGATAAATATCAATTTCAGATGAAGAACAAGATGCTTTGATGTATATATTTTCGACTATTCCTGGTTTAATTAAAATATCGAGAGGAATCATTTCTTCAAAATTTGAAAGGTTCTTTTTAGAGTCGATCTCATGAATGGAGATGAAATTCATAAATGGATTGACAAAATTAGGTAGGTACACACCACTGAGATTATCTTCAATGGAATCTAGTAAGGAGGAATGATGATGATGTGCATCCCACGATGTGTCATTTGACATAATGATCTCCATGATGCTTTCATCAGTAGAGAATATGTGCAAGAAAGTATCATAGGGCATGTCATAATCCACCTATCAATCTACCCAATTGATCGAAGAAAAAGTATAGGTCACACAATTTAAATAGATGGCTTTGTAATCTTTCTCAATGGGGCTAAGTGGCATTTGGTCGCCAAATCTTTGGATGTCAATTTCATCAGGTACATTCCATGGATCGGTCAGGATTGTAGAGGATGATATCATATTGATATAAGAAATCGAAGGGGAGGATCTGGGAAGGAGAGGAGGTTGGAGCGAAAAGGCTCCCATAAACAATGAATCCTTCAACAATACAACTCTGGCATGCTGATAGGAATGTAGGGGTTTCCCTATAAAAGGGACAGTTCCTGTAAAATTGGAATAAAAGGTGAAAAAGGTGAGTTGATCTATGACTATGATCATGCCTTTATGAGGAAAGGCGATCATTCAAAAGTAAGTCAAAACAACGACAGCCATAGTATAAACCCATGTACATCCCAGTAGAAGATTATAATCAAGGGGTCCATCAATAAATTCTACTTCAATAGAGAAAATCCCCCCCCCCCTAGTTCCACTTGGAGGGAATTCAGAATCCCACAAGGTTTATATGTCCTTCCATCAAAGGATTTTAATGTGGTGGTCGATTGACTTAGTTGGGGTGAACCAATTGCCTTCCAGCAAGACATGGATATGATGCAAGTTGAGGCTCCCTCATCCACAATAGAACGATGAATTTTCTTACCATGGAAAATGACCTGAATCATAAAATCTAACTGAGTTGGAAGTCGAGGGGTATAGTTTTCATGAGAGAAAACCACTAGGTTGGAATCTGATGGATCCACACATCCAATAGCTGACAACAAGGCCTTCTTTTGGGCAGGGTAGTTTTGCAACACCTCAAGAGTTGACATATATGATGGAGATTGAGTGAAGTCTTTAACTACATTATAATTTTGGCCAGCTCTTGAACGAGGGTTGAAGCAGACTTATGAATAACACCCTTCAAAGGCTTGATAGTCAATTCCATAGGAACCGAAGGTGGAACAATATCAGATGAAGGTAGTGCCGAACTAACAGGTTTGATTATTAGCCTGACCATTCGGTGGATTCACATTACCATAGTTCTTATTCCAAGTGGCCACCATGACATCAGATTTCAGCTTTGGGGAGGAAAGCATCAAAACCATGTTAGAGGAAGAAGCATCTCGGGCAACCATATGAGTCTCCTGATTTGGAAATGGGTCAGTCAACATAGCGAGAGAAGCCGATGATTTAATAAACTAATTTACTTCAGTGGGGTGTGAATAATTACATGTAAAGTGATCCTCATTACACATAAAGCATGGGTATCGAGGCTTTCATTTCACATTGGAAGACAAATTTATTTGTTTATCCTGCAACAAGGAATCCTTCTTTTTCTTACCTTTACTTTCTCCTTGCTTTCAGGTTGTTGTTGAGACTTTCCTTTATCAGATGAAATGACATTTTTCTTGGAAGTAGAAGCCACCAGAGGATGGGATTGAGGGCTTTGTGTAGAAGCAGTGAGAGAAATATGAGATGGTTTACTCACTGACTGCGAACTAGAAGAACCGATAATTCCATTAGCAGCATGACATTCTTTACCATGTGGAGGAGGAACAATATTTGAAGGTCTTAGAATATTTGGTATCTTATCATAGAGCATGCCAGATTGGGTATAGATTATCTAGATATTGAGCACGAGCAATAACTTTCTCTTCAGTCATGACTCCACCTTTGGCCACATCTTCTATTATGGGAGCTAATAGAGATTTGACAAACAATTTTGCTAAGAATTGATCAGGAACATAAGTCTTGACCAATCGGTGACAACGCCTCCACTCGCGAATGTGATCTCAAATGTGAGTGGAATCTGATTCTTTGGAGTTAGTCAATAGTTCTATTCCAATTTCGTATTTGATGGGAAACTAGAAGTGTGTGAGGAAGGTCATGGCTAAACTATTGAAATCATGAAACGACACTCTAGGTAACTCAATATACCATTTATTTGCAGTACCCATAACCATTCGTTGGAAAAGACGAAGTTGAATGAAATCATCATTAAGGGAGTTGGACGAACACAATAGATGATATGTCATAACATGCATTGATGGTTCTTCTCCAGGATTCCCATTGAATTTTGGGATATCATAAGGCAACTTAGTGGGAATAATCGACCACCATGGTGAATGAGTAATGGGTCCATTATTAAACTGAGTTAAATCTGGTAATTCAAGAGTAGCCACAAAAGGCAACTGCCGATTAAAGTCTGGAGGTGGATGACCTGGATATGAAGGGATAGCTTGGGAAATAGGCACTTGCATTCCTGGGTAAGGAGGGTTCTGATAATAAGGAACCTAGTTACCAAAACATGGAGGGCTTTGATAACCATCATACAAGTGAGTTTGTTGCCTAGCCCCAGGATGATGATAAATTTGTTGGAATGGTTGGGTTTGGATATGCTGGCCAGGAAAAGGAGCTTGATGTGATCCATATTTTTTCCCGATAGGGTTTTGCATTCCCCCCTGGTATGGGTTCAATTGAGACTGTGCCAAATTTAGAACAATTTGACCTATCAAAACTTGAGAAGTACCTTGCACAAGCAATTGAGAAGGAGAGGGACCTTATATAGGTTGATTGAATAAGATCTAGGGAGAACTAGACACCGTTGGAATATGAAGTAAAGGTTGGCAAACATGTGTTTAAGCTTGTTGAGATTTTTATGGACATGTAGGAATTTGTGATGAAGACGATATAGGTTGAGGATTCAGCAATCGATCCCAAAATGAACCAGATTGAACGGGTACAATAGGTTTCCAAACACTAGTAGCCATTCTACAATAAGGAGGAGTATAATTAGGTGGGTTACCATATTGAGGTATACCAGCAACAAGTTGCCCCCCTTGCCATAGGAGGATAGGATGATGGAGGAAACTGCTATCTAGATGGAGGGTACCTAACATAAGGAGAGTTAGGTTGTTGAGGGTAGCTTTACCCACTGACATAAGGGCCAACCTGTTTCTCTACTGTAGGTGTAGGTGGAGGAAGAGGAGCAGATTGTGTGGGATTCATAAGAGAAGTACCATACATTATTCCTGAATTGGATGACATGGGAGAGGTCCAAGGACTGGAAGCCACACTAGAAAAGGTGCCAGATAATGACTGATAGCTAGGTGGGACGGACGGGCCACCATACAAATGAGTTTTTGGTGATATTAAAAACATAGATGAGGAAGCGACACTTGATGTCTCAACCATAGTGGTGGAAATGGGTTAGGAGTTTGAATTAGTTCTAGTCATGGTTAAAAATCCCTATGAAGATTGTCGTGAGAGACCCATGGATAAGCCCAAAGAATCAGGTAAAGGAGATTGTGTCGGAGGTTGAAGAAATGGAAGAGGATCAATTTGATAAAAATAAAGTCCTTCCCATTGAACAGGAGTAGAAGGGTGAGGCTCTTCTTGAGGGATCTCTTCAATACTCACAAGTCCATATGGAAGAGGTTCACAGTCAGGCCCAAGATATATGGGTTTTTTCTAAGACAAAGGAAGAGAAGAGGAAGGTCCCAAAGAATCAAGTGAATGTGGATGAGGCTCCTCAGGTTTAATAACCTTAGGAAACAAATTTTCTGACTCAGGGAGTTCAGATTCAATGGCCTCGGGTAACAAAGTTTGAGGGACTTCTATTTCAATTGTATCAGTGTCACCAACATGAATGGATGTGATCTCGGGTTTGAAATTCAAAGGGACAGATGATTCTGGCTAATCAATAATGGGAGGAGGGTGGGAAGTAGTTCTTGATGTTCCTGATTTGGTAGTTTTCACTTTCTTATGCTTTTGACGAAGGTTAGGAGTAGCCTCTCGAGGAATAGGAGGCTTATTTTGCATTCTACGCGAACAACGGGGAGGGGGATTTTGTTCTTCCACGTTGGATAATAAATTTTATTAACAAAAAAATAAATAAATAAAAAGGAGGGTGATCTAGGCATAAAGGATTACCAATCAGCTGTGAACTACAATATCCACCTTGGCGAACTAAGGAATTAACGTACGACAACTAATCTCCCCGAATGTTATGTTCGTTGTATCACGATATACAAGGCGGTAGACTTGGTTACCTATGTATGGATAACAACCTATTGGGGATTCCCAAAATATACTCGATGGTACATGGGAGTGTAGTCTGTAGTAGTGTTGTCTAATGTGTAATCGTTCAATGAGAGCATTCCCATATACTTTACGTGCATGGAACACCACCAATATACCTGAAGGTACATGGAGTACGATCATATACACTCACATACGTGGAACGAGATTTCACCCCCATTATGCAATGATAGAAAACAATGACATCTCCTATGTTTAACGATGCCGAAACACGTCTCTAGCCTAGACCTTTAAATGTTTGTGTTAATGTTACAAATTCTCCTTAGGTTGATTCAATAATTTTTTCTCTTTATCTTTGATTATGTTTTTGTTTTTGGGCTCACCACTAATGTCACCTAAATATTCTAAAATGAAAATCTAGCATGAGAAACATAAATTTTTTCTATTTCAATGAAAATCTAGCTAAGGAAGCGAAGAAACAATCAAGATGTAGCACACAATATGCAACAAACAAGATGCAAGATGTAATTTTCCTTTTGATGCAGCTATTCCTATACTAATGTACATTGAAAACCTTAAATGGCAATGAAAATTTTCTATTTTCACCACACTTAATTTTTGAAATGAAGAAAAATAATATGCAATTGTTCAATTATTGATTCAATTACACTTTCCAGAATTAGGACTAAAGATTAATTCATCCAAGAGATTAGCAATCAGACGAAATTAGTTTGTAAGTGACCAAATGATAAGAACAAAGAAAAATCAAAACCAATCCTTACCAAAGGAAAACAACACAAATGAAAACCAAATGGAGGCTTTAGAGAGACCACAATACACTCAAGGCTCAGGGAAGTTCAATTGGAAGTAGGCTAATCAAAGAGAGGCTCAAGAAACAAGGAAGAATTTGTGCAAAAACAGGGACCAATGCTGGTGCAGAAGTGGCACCACTATGCCGCAACACTGGTATAGAGTGCGCCTGGGTGAGGTGAAATGCTCTGTCAAAGGCACTGGGGGAGCGTTGGGCCAGGGAAAGAGGATTCCAACACAAAAATTACAAAAAAGGCTCAATGAAATCACTTCCTAGGTTTGCTCTTGGTTGGATGATACAACAAAGGTCTGTCAAGGAGGTAATCAAACACAATGGACAAGGAAACTACCAAGGGAATACTTTGTTCCCCAGTATGGTCACCAATTTATTATACGGGATTTACAATTGCAGACAAAAGTGTCTCCCCTAGGTTAGTGGCTAACCTAGAACAACATAGAGACAAGGAACCCAATACTTTCCTTAAAGTAAATAGATGACAAAGTGAGGCCTACTTGGAATCCTTCACACACTTCGCTCCTTCTTTAGCTTGGAAGTTTGAACTCCAGATCTAAATGCCAAAATTATAACCTGCACAGTCAGATAACACAAGCCAAGAAACTACGAGATCTATGCAGTATCATCTAAATGCTTCATTCAATAGATCAACATGGTATTGAAATATATGAAACAACAACATCATATATAGGAAAACAATTAATTATTTGCATTAATATGAATGGAAGGAGATTACAACCATAAGTAGTAGTTGATCTTGTAGAAGAGCTCCTCTAAGTTGTTGACTTGTCCTTTCCTTATCACAATATGCACCTCCAATAACCCTAAATGCATGAGATAATAACCACTCACTGCAGCAACATAAGGACAAAATCACTCTCAAAAAGCCAACCCCCAACCACATAGAAGGCTAGGAATATATAGAGAAGTAGGGTAAGTTGGGAGTTCTTATCCAATTACCAATCTAGGGTTTGAGATCCACCTTTGATGCAGGGATATGATCAAAGGATAAGTGGTGAAAACTCCCAAGTAGGGTAGGATAGGATCTAAATGTTTTATCCAAGGTAAGTAGTTAAAACAACTTTTGGAAACTCCTAGAAGGAGAAGCTTCCGAAATCCTGATCATTCTCCCCGATTTATAGAACTAACGCATGTGTAAAGGGGAGCAACCTGCTGGTGACAAACACAGGCCACAATGGAGAAACTTGTAGGTGATCACACCCCAATAGGTATACAGGGAGCGTTGGTCCTAAAACTGGCTTAGATGATGCAACTTAGGGTTGAATTTCAGGGGGATGAAGGGAACATGCTTAGGGCTTTGCGCAATATGGTGACAAGGGGGAATACGATGTTGATTGATCCCATTAAGAGGCTTCACTGATCGGATGTGACAAAATGGCCTATGACACAGAGGATTGTGCACGAGTGCCTCACAAGGTTTGGGGACTAAGGATAAGAGAGGGTGGAGCCCCAAGTCTACCTACTTTACCACAATGAGAGGGAATAATTAGATGATGCCTCACCATGTTCGTGAAGGAGGATGTGACAGAAGAAATTGAGGTGGGAGGGATAAGCCAAAATAAAAGGGAGTGAGAAGGGATAAACAACAAAATACCAAGGGAGGGAGGAAGGCCCCAAAACTAGCGATGAAAGCAGTAAGGGTTGGACTAGAACAAGAGGGGGAGATAGCGATATGACCAACTAAACACAGGGAAGAAACAATGGATAGGGGAGAAATCATAGATATACAGGAGATAAGTAACCTCCTAGATTCATAGTGCCAAGGATGGCGATGGAAGTCTAAAAACTAAAAGAGCTCATAGAGGACAGAGAAGTAGATAGAAAATGTTGCAAATTTGAAATAGAAGTGCAAGGTAAGAGTATGAGAAAGTTGAACCTAAGAGAGAAGGTCTTACAGAGAAGAGTGACGCGTAAGAGTAAGAAGAACCTAAAACTGTCAATATTGATGGCAATAATTAGAGCCTTTGTATGCATGTGCTCCATGAAACGTCGTTGTCAATCCATAGTTGCAAAGCGTAATTGGATCCTACTATGGTTGGTGGATTATTAAAGGGTCTAACACTTCATGTTCATTGTTTTGTGGACTTCTTCCCATTCCTTTGCAGATTGATGATGCTTTAGCCTATATTCTTCCATAATTGAAACATTCTGTACTTAAATGTGCAAACCATAACACTTGTGTTCCTTCCCAACCCTCTGTACGCTTCCTCTCTGTGGTGGTGCAATAGGCACTACCTTATCATCTCTTGTTTTGTCCCTTATCCCTACTCTCTATTATAACTCTACATTATCATCATCATTAGAATAGCGTTTTGTGATGGATGGAAACCCTCGTGGACAAATATTAAAATATTACTTATTTTTTTAAAAATGAAAATATTTTTTGAAATTTATTTTTTTATTGATTTCTAAGAGTGATGAGACTACAAAACCCTTAGTGGACTATTATTAATTTTACATATTCACAAGAATTTAAAAAATAAAAATTTGATAAGATTACATTATTGATTAAAGGTTTCAAATTATTACTTACTCATTTATTTATTTATGTTTTCAAGTTTATTATAACTAGTTTTTGCAAAACACACACACACACACACAAGGTTGTTGTAGAAATATCATATATTCAAGCACTCATTTAAGTGCATAATTTAGATCTTCGACGTTAAACTATGGCTTGAAAAACTATTTCTATTGAATATTTTACCTTTGGCACATAATTAATCTATTTTGTCACTATTTGCCACATTTTTCTCTATTAGGCACCCAACCTCATGCATTTATCTTCTAACATAGTTTCGAATGTTGTTGTTTTTACTTGGTATGCTTAGTAAACATAAATTGTTGTTGTCAACTACAAGTGTAATATTATAGATAATGAATCTTTACCCCATAAAAAATTGGGAAGTGGTAGAATTTCTATCATCACTCTTAATATGGTAGTTTTGCAAGTTTTCTCAAGATTTCTTGTGCTAAGAGAGTGACTTAAGATGTATGTTAGGTGATAGTTGGTACTAGTAACACTAAGGGAGATACTCAATTGGTTGGCTAAGAATGAGTAAAGACATTGGTACAACATGAGGCTTTACTGCTAGTTATTGTTGAGTATATAATATCTTTCACTATATTACTTTACATGAACAACTCACACTTTGACATGCAATGGAGATGAAATATAGTTACCATGTCCTAGCACAAATATTTGTATACTTATGCATGCTCATTGATCTACTTTCAGTTTTGTTTTAGCTTTTGTAGGAGTAAATGTTTGGTAGACTAAGGAGATAAGGGAAATTATCACTAGAGTTAGGAAATTGTTTTGGGTGTTTATAATATTTTAATATACCTCATGTTGTTGTCCTCTCTAGCTAATTATTTGACAAAAAAACTATATGCTAAGAGTTCAAATTGGAAGCGAAAGTAAATTAATCCTCCCCCACTAATAGGATTGTTACTCCATTGAGCTAAGAGGCTCATTCTACAACCACATGTATGAGAGAAATGTGTAATTCTATCCATGCTCAACATGGCACTGACACATGTGCCTTTTAAAATAAAAATTAAAAATAAAACTTTTGTTAAACACACATGGATAGTAAAGACAATAGGAAAGATAAAACATTCAGTACTATTTTTATTAACAATTGATTTACATTTATAGTACAATATTGTGACTCTTGGGTTTCAGATCCCAAGGTCTCTTGGACTGCTTAGTCTTTTCGGCTTCCACACTAACCCTTTAGGATTAGGTGTCCAACATTCCCCCCCTTAATCTGAAGGGTTATGTATGAGTCCAAGAAGAGAGCTGTAATACAAAATGTGCAAAAAATGCATGGCAGCACTAGGCTGAATGTGCTCTATAAAATGTTGGTAAAAAAGGGCGGTGGTTTAAGGATGACCACCAACACTGGAACGCTTAGTGCAGTTCCTGGAACTCTTCCAAAACTGGCAAGAAACTGAAGTTTTCTGCTAGAGGAAGTGATCCTATTGTTTCAAAGCGGGAAACCTTCAACGATAAAAGGGAGCTCTCACCCCGCATAAAATGTAAAACTTCAACCTAAAAAGGGAAGTCTCAACCTGTGATGGTTTAAGGATAACCAACAACTCTAGAATGCTTAATGCAATTCCTGGAACTCTTCCAAAGCTGGCAAGAAGCTGGTGTCTTCTGCTAGAGGAAGTGTTCTTAATCTGGGATGGTTTAAGGATGACCAACAACTCTGCGATTCCTGGAATTCTTCCAAAACTGGCAAGAAGCTGGAGTCTTCTGCTAGAGGAAGTGTCCCAGATTGCCAACTGAAGGCATGTTCATGCATCTTTGTCTCTGGCTACAACTCTGAAACTGTGTGGCAGGTTGTGGCTCAGGCTCGCTTGATGTGGCTTTGAAGCTTGTAGATGACCATCATTTCCCCCCCTGTCAGATACAAGGTGAGAAGATGGAGAAAACTCAACTGCAAGACTATTTAATACTCTGGAACAAGTTCTGATATGTGTTTGGAATATCTTCTTGGCTGTTGATGGCCATTGCCAAGAAGCGATCCATCCAAGATGAATCTTTGTTCTTGCAGGACGTTTGTTTCCGAAGCATCTGTGTGAAGAATGACTGGTTTTATAACAGTGCTTACATGGATGAAGATGAAAACAGTGATCTTTCAGATGGCCAACTCGGTCACAGTGTTGGCATTTCACAATCTGTTGTTTTTGTTGTTGTTGTGGAAGAGGGGCAGATTCTGGAACAGCTGAAGCTGAACTGTCATGAGAAGCAGGTGAACTGTCATCAATGAATCCAGCACTCTGAAACTGAATGGGCTTTGAGTAGTCTGGAATATGAAAGGACAAGTCCTTGTCATATCCAAGACCAGTTATGTGCTTGTTGTGGACAAGCTGTTCCCAAGGTCTGATGATGGGCTTGGGAAGTGCAGACTGAGTTTCTGCATCTGCATGTACAACTGCTGCTTTATGGGGTATTAAATCTGAATGAACTGTAACATTATTGTTTTGATGTTTATGGGAATCTGTTTCAATCTTCTGAACAGAAACAGGTTCAGAATGATGACTCCACTGCTGTAATTCTTCCTGTTGTAGCTTTGTCTCAAGCTGCAAAAACTCAATATCTTCTTGTACATTATACAAACAGGTTCTAATATCAACCAGAGAAACTTTTCTTATTCTCACTATATCATGATCTGAGGAATGTATGAGAGTTTTTAAGAACTCTAATATTTCAGTAATTTGAGTCATTTCTTGATATCTTTACTAAACAGAAAAAATATATCTAGATGCAAAAGTTCAGCAAATCTCTCTCTAAAAATTAGCCCAAGCAGAAAAAAAGCTTCTTCCTTCCCTTCAAATTTACAAAATCAATAGGTTTTCTCTGTCAACAGCAAAACTCTTCTCATGGCAGCCAAAGTTTAACCCATCCGCTCTCAGTTCAAAAATGCAGAACAAGCCCTGAATAAATCTTCGTTTAAGCGTTTTCAGAATCCGAATATTGAGGTAAGACTTGCAATAGGAATTCCCGATTGCCTTCCTTCAGCTTCTCCTTCCAGACCGAATACTCAGCCACTGTTATCAGGTGTCCAACAGACTGTCATATTAAATGCCAACCACAGGGTCGAAGATTTCTCCTTAGATTTGGGCCACAAAATTGCTTCAGACTGTGTCAATGTGTCTCTGAAATGGGAGGCAAATGATGTCTCTGACCTTAATCGCCCACAATATATTTCTGAAATGAAGGACCGAAAGCCGCTTGAGTTTTTTTTTTTTTTAATCACAGATACCTTAGTCAATGCCTCAGACCTACAAGTTTGTCTAGAGTTTTTAGCAGAAATATGTACCAAAGGAGGGCCGCAGACATATACTTCGAATCTACTTTAAAATGTCAAACAATGGTATTGAAGCACAACCATAGTTTTGAGCTTCCAGATCTGTGCTTTTAGCCTCAGAAGAACACTACAAATTCTCAACAATTTCTTCCACAAAAAAAATGCCCAGTGATTGCCCCGATACACAAGAGACTTAGCCCAAAAACTGTACAGAGCTGAGTTTTTGATTCGTACCTAGAACGTGGCCCTGGGGGATGAGATCCACAGATGAGAAGATCGATTCGCTTGAGAGGAACACACTCGCATATGTTTCAGACATATGTAGCCAAATAACCTCAGAAATTTTCAGAGAAACCCACTGTCCGAAACACCAGATCTTACAAGTTCCATATCACACCCATGTGCAAGAAGGATCGACATTGAGGTACATATCTGGGAGAAGAAAACCAGCCTCAGGATCACATTTTCAAAAGGCCAAATGACCACCTCGGATTAATCACATCCTGCACGTCTTTAGCAACACCAGCAGGAAAACCTTTCCAGATTTCTTGAAACGAGACCCCAGAAGGCTACCTCCTTTTTCTTCAGGCCTGCCCGGACGTCATGCCCGCCTGTAAAACGATTAATGATTTACCTGCCACACATCTAAAATTTGAGGTCGCACTATAACTTATAAAATAGCCCCAAATTTCATCAATTTGTCGGGAATTTCAATAGTCGAACCCAAACTCACTGAAAAGAAGCTAAGTTTTCCAACTTCAGGGGCAGGTAGTAATGCGGTTTTTGTAAAGGGAGAATCAAAATTTTGACAGGGCTTGCTATATGTTCAAAACAATGCTAGTTTGTGATGTTTGATGCAGCTGTCGCTATTTTCCTCCGCTGCGTTTTCTCTTAATGAAATATCGATAGAGGGTAGAAGCGAGGAGATACGTTGGATCACAATACACTGGAGCATATGCAATAGCCCGCAAGCACACTCCTGGAATGTTTACAAATCAGATGCAGATTTCATTTAACAAACCTCGTTTGTTGATCCTCACTGCCAACAACAAGGGAAGACATAGCATTGGATGCCTGTTTTGGATGCTTGCAAGAGTGGTTTTGCAGATGCGAGGAACCATCCTTCCTGGTCATAAATGGGACATCATGGTTGATTTGTTCTTCTATAGAGAGGTCGATGAAGCTAAGCTGTGATTTTCAAATGGAGCGTTATGTGTACAAGAGGCGTTCTGACGGGATATTCATCATCAATTTTGGTAAGATATGGAGGTCGACTCTGTATGGAGGGAGAAGATAGTGTGCAGAGTGGTGAGCTCTAGTATTGTAGCAATAATGCTACAACTCCTGGGGCTTCCTGTCTCTCATTTTATCAACCCGGTAGTTCGTACAAACTTGGAAGCGACGGTGCTATATGCACAAGTACTAGCTCTTGTCGCAGCTGTCACTTGGTCAGCTGGCACAAGTCCGCTAGGGCTCAAGCCAACTTCTATAGGCTCTCAGAAGAAGCTTGCTAATTGATGGACGAAAGCTAATCTCAAAGGAAAGCTACTTTACTTGACAAAAATGAACTGAAAGCAAATCAAAGCATGTAAACCTAGGAAACCTTAATTTAACTAGTCTAACCTCTACAATGCAAAGAATATGAATGAAACTTCTACCAATGCTGTCATTACCTCTAATAAGTGAAAATGCATGGATCTAAACTACTTGCATCATGAAAGTTATGTTTTTGTATTTTTCCTTTAAGTGAATGGAATGATTGTGATTTTGTGCTAACTAGGGTTTGGTTGTGCAGATGGGATAGAGAAGGAAGGAAAGCGTGGGGCAGGTTGGGGAGGCTAGGAGAGGTCCCTAGGGATCCTTAGCATCCATCCACAGAGGTTCCTCGCATTCAGATGCTCAGCAACCGAGAGAGTGGCCTCCTACAGGATGGCTGCAGGGGATCCTACAGGGTACTCTGGTTTCTACAGGATGTCTACAAATGGCTACAGGATGACCTACCGTGAGTGTTTGGTGTGATGGAGGAGTAATGGAATGGTAGGGGGAGATGTGTAAGGTAGGAATAAGGCTGGTGATGGCTTTAGAAGTGAAGGAATAGGATAGGGAGTGAATGTAGGGAGTAGGTTGGAAGATAGAGGGTTAGGTCAACGAAAGGGCTAGAGGATGGAAGTACGTGAGGAGTGAAAGACTTTGGGAGATGACAGAGCGGAGCAGGGGTCAAAGATATGTTTACTTGCGTGATCAAGATGGAGGATGAAGTGATGGAATGAGAGAAAGCAGTGTAAGTGAAACAAATGCTTATGACTGCCACCAAACCGAAAATGCATCAACCTAAACTACCTGTGGTTGTAAATTCAATGAACAACAATCCAAAACGCGAAGGAGAATGTGCATGAATCTATGATGAAGGAGTGTGGTGCAGGTGTGAATCATGTGGAAGCATCTAACATAACGTGACTGTGTTTGCAGCAATCATAGAATAAAGAAATGCGTATTTTTGGTGGTTAGTCATGGACTTCACTCCAATCCTAGATGAGACGGCAGTGAGCCTTAACAACCTTTTTGTTGGAGCTCCAATCGATTATATCTATCTTCTGCTATACTAAGCAAGTGGAAACAAATTCACCATAAACAACTCCTATATAACTCATGAAAAAGACCAACTTAACAACCTGTAATTCGAATTGCATGTGAAAATGAAAAGCTCAAAGTGCTGAAATGAAATGGAAACAACACTACAGCAGAGGGGATCTATGGCTCTCAGGTTGGGCCCTAACCTGAGAGCTATAGTCTCCTTAAGAAAACTCAGAACTAGATCAGAATCTGCCTTCTTTATTCATAATCTGATATCATGCCAAACTGGCTTACAAAAAGGAACGAAAACTGAGTTGTGCTCCAAAATTACAATAGCAATACGATAGTTTCAACAACCTATCTAAGGCTAAGGCCTCTATACTTATACAAAAACGATGATCCAACAAGTGTCCTTGATTTTAGGAGCTCGGCTGTCCAACTAGAGTTTAACTGCTGATCCTGTAGGATGGTCATAACTGCTGTTCCTGTAGAGCAGTTTATAACTGTTGTTCCTGTAGAACAGCTGGCTGCTTCTAAGCTCGGAGGGGAGATGGATTGGAGCTCGGAGTTCTTGGTGGGAATCACGAGGAATGTCCCTAAGACCGTGGACATCCTCTCCTAAAAACCAGCAGTGCCACCTCATTGTCTCCTTGTCTCCTTTTTCGTTGTCTTTTGCTCCCTTTTAATGCCAAAACCTGGAATCTCAATGCATTAGTCACGTAGATAGAGTGCCTACCCTTCTTCCTACAAACAACATGAATAAACTAAGAAATGCATGCATAAGCAATAAAAATGAATGGTTTGAGCAAGTAGAATAGGCCAAAATGAGCCCAAATTGTACCAAAATTGGGGCTCATCATCACCCCCCAGCTGCACCATTTGCTCATCCTTGAGCAACTTAGTCAAGATCCTCATCCTTCATGGCTTTCACTGCTCCCCGTACATCCCAAGCTTCTGTGGTGATGTCTTCTTGGTCAATATGAAACCCTGTTGTGTTTTCCACTTTTTCCCATTGTGCCTGGTCATCCTTTCCTGTACTTCCTTCAACCAATCCTAGCAGCAATGGAGGGCTGAGTTTAAGGCCAATCCAGCTGGCCTGAAGTCTTTGCATGGATTTCTTGTAAAGGTCCACTCTTGCCAATGCTTCCCTCATTCTAGTCGGGGTATGGTATTCCCGGATCTTCAAACTATGTGCCAAGGCATGCCACCTACGTGCACAAGCCTGGCCAGCAGTTTCTCCCAATAATCTGTCCATGTCTTCAAAGTGGGCTATTGCTTGGGCTTGTTGGTCGATAAATTTCAAGGAAGCTGTGGGATCATTGGATAACTGTTGGCGGGCTGAGATGAGGGCAACCGGATCCTCTGGTTCTGCCCAAATGTACAGTGGCTCACTCACTTCTCGGCCCATGACCGATTTTTCTTCAGTGGCTCTCTGATCCTCATGATTCAGCCATGAAGCAAAAACCATCAACTGCAGATCGCCCAAGGCGATATTGGGATCCCAAGAGACTTCATTGGGCAAAACCAGATTGTGGATTTAGAATTCTGCTAGCTTGGCTTTGTCCTCTGCTGAGCTAGTATTGCATATTTCAGCAAATTACTGTGGGTTATGGATTTGCTCAATACCTCTTTGTGCTAGTGTGTTTATCTAGAACTGTAGCCACTGATCCTTTAAGTACAACCCATAAGACTTTGCAGGATGTCTGCACTGCAGGGCCTCCATGGCCCAACTGGCCATGCAAGCTAATTGTGTTTCCTTTTGTTGCAGCTGTTCCTTTAAGGCTTGCACTTCAATTCTTATCTGTTGTTCTTCTTCCTGTAGAAGTGTCTTAGGCCCTTCAAGATTGGTGGTCAGCTCCTTCTTGCCTTATTGTTCATTTGTGATGCCCTTGGAGGATGTTTCTGCCCCTGCCTTGAGTTCCTGTAGCTGCAACCTTAACTTCTGGTTTTCTTCCTGTAGAAGTGCCTGCTGGCAACTAGCCACATGTTTGGCCATGGTGAACTCGCTCCTGACCTCCCTGAGCTGATCTTGTAGAGGGCCTATGTCCCCCACCCCCTTTGATTTGGCAATTTGCATCCATGTATGGGAGCGAACTCTTTCTTTCTCTAATTCAAAGAATAGGGGTACAGTAAATTTTTGTGGGATGATCTTGCCCGCCTCCAAGAAGGTATAGTATGAATTCAGATTGGGCGAAGGGCTAGGTTCGGGTATATGTTCTCTTGCTGTTTCTTCAGGTAGTTCTGCCTCATCCGCCCTTGGTGATGGGGGTCCTCCTTCTTCTCTTTGTTCGGTTTCCTGAAGTCGAGCCAAGGTATCCTGTAGGACGTTTTCAGCTTCCTGTAGCCTGGTTTTCTCGTCCAACAGGTCCACTCGGTCTTGCCATGTGCTCTTCTTCGGGCTTCCCTTTTCGTAGGTAACTGTGACCTTTGAGGGGGATCTTTCTTTGGGAGAAGCAGGGGTGTCCTTAATGACAATTGGGCTGCTGGACTACTGCTGTGGTTTCCCTGTTTTTATCCGAACACTTCTCCGTGATTTGAAGTAGAGAGGGGGGTCCCTCTTCCTCTTTCCTTTTGGCTTAGGTGGTGTACTGAGGCCAGCTAATACAGCTGCTGCCTCTCGGGCTAAAACATCCACCTTCTGCTTCTCAAATTTTGGTTTTGCATGGCTTCCTGTAGAAGCCTGTTTTTGCACTTTTGTGCTTCCTGTAGAAGATGTTATTGGGCTTCCTGTAGAAGCTTTGGTCTTTGCTTTTGGGCTTCCTGTAGAAGCTCGCTTCTTCTTTCCTGTAGTGGCAGGTGTCTTTACTTTTACTTGCTTTCCTGCAGGGGTTTGATCCTTTTGTTTGCTTGTGAGTGCTGAAGAGGTAATTGGGCTGACATGGCCTGCCCCAACTTTGTCTCTTCTGCTTTTTGACCTCATTTCTCTTGCTGACAGGATGGGGGAGTCAGCTTTTTCTTCAGCCTCCTTTTCCTCAGCCACCGCTTCCTTGTCTTCAGTGCTAGAGGAGCCACTATCTTCGATCAACATTTTAATGTCCCCATCTCGCGTTAGATTCCTAAATGACTCCCAGGAGAGGGGAACTTTATATGAGTGCAGTGCATCCTCCACAAGCAATTTTATTAACCCATGATGGGCTATCTGATCAGGGATGCCCTGTCTTAGCTTTGTAGCACACTCCATTAGGGACTGCAGGAGATAATAAGGGATGCTTAGTTTTTGCTCTACAGGAAGGTCAATTCCGTGCCTTAACTCAGTGAGGAGCTGGGAGTGATATGCATACACGATACTGAACCGGCCTTCACAAGTAATATATTTCATAATGTGCAAACTAACTTCGTTCCATGGTGGTGACAGGCTGGTCCTCCTCACCCCGTTTTTATCCTCAGAGAATTCTTCCTCAGGTGGGAAGAACTCCTTCTTTGCTTGTTGGCTCTGCTTCCACTCTTCTTTATCCCACGACAGACCCATGGGCAGTTCTGTGATTCGACTTATATGCTCTGGGGTGAGTTGGAGGCTGAGACCTCTGAAGCTTACTGTGGCTAGTGTCTGGGATTTAGGCTTCAATTCCTGCGAGAATTCCTCGGCTACTTCATCATCGTAGCCCTGTAGCTTATCACAAAAAGGCATCCATTGTGCCCTGGTAAAGAGATCTACCACTGCCGGATTTCTCCTTAATTTGGTGGAATCTGTGGGTTCTCGCCTGATAAATCCACCCGGCATGATGCACAATTTTCTTAACCGGAGGTGGTGATGGTGGAAGAGAGTTTAGTTTCAGGGACAGAGTGTAGAACAATGCGTATAACCCACAAAAATTTTACAACACAGTCTAACCACGCAACAATCCTGTAGAATTGCAGTATGGGCACACAGACAGCAATTGGTCTACTTTCTCATTTACCCTGACAGTAACTGACAATCCTACCACCTTAAATGAGCAATTGCATGAGAAGTCCGGGGTTACCTCGTTACTCGGCCACCTTTTTTCGTGAACACCCGCATTCCTGTAGAAGACTGCGTCCTGTAGGACTACGTTCCTCTAGAAACTGTTCCTGTAGGAGCAGTATGCAAACTTCGGGGAGGACTGCAATTGGACTGCGGTTGAGGTGCACTTCACTGGTGGTCAGTCGGACGAAAGCTTGGCGTATCAACATGCAGATGTATTCAGAAGAGTTACTCAAGTTTTGAAGTGGAGGTGGATGGATATACGCGCACAATCTAGCCGATTAGATTTTGAATCGGCGCAGCTCGTGGCGCGGAGGGTGAGCTGTCCCCGCCGGACCGTTGTGTGATGTCACCCATCATCCGTCTGCACATTCACTTGCTGCCGCATTCATTCCCACAGATCTGCCGCCGCCCTTTTCGGTTAAACTCGTTTCTCGGTTGATGGGACTGATCTTCACGTGTGTGCTGCGTGTTCCCTTTGTCGTGGCTGCCACCCCATCATCTGACTATCCCTTCACTAGCCGACGTGGCCAGTCAACTGGCCTTACGGCCGCTCAACCATTCATTTCTACGCCATGCAAACAAATCAAAGTAATACTCATGCGATTTGATGGAAGGAAGGATTAGAACACTTACCTGCGCGCGTCTGCACATGATTTTCAGTTTTTTTTTGGACGACGGATCTACCTGCTGCATGTGGCTTACACAGTCCCGGAGGCTCGTGGTTACAGGATGCTGGCGCTGTAGTGGACGCTCTGGTTGCATGCGCCCGCGTGTTGCTTGCAGATGGCTGGGCGATGAATGGTATCCACTCCTGCAGGTTTGACTGCTACAGGATTCCCGCGGGGGCCTTGTAACAGTCTCACCTCCTTGGGTGCATGCTACTTGATAATGGAGATGACCTGCTAATCGCGCTCCCGAAGCTTCTGATGCTTGACATGGACATGGTATGAGCTCTCGGTGTTCAATTTTCTCTGACAACTGATTTTTCCACGAGAACTCATTGATCTGGTTTGCTGGTGCAGGGATCTTAGTTGCATGGTGACGAGGATGGTGGAGCAAGGTATCAGCGTCGTGCATGGGCCCAAAAGAGGCTTGCATTCGTCCACACCAACCCGTAGTCATCAGATCTGCTCATGAAACACATTCTGGCTCGTTCTGAGCTTCTATAGGAAGTTTCCTGTAGAAGTACAGAGCTTCCTGTAGACAGGCAGCTCTTCCTGTAGAAAATCGCACCTTCCTGTAGAAAATCACACCTTCCTGTAGAAAATCTGTGTCTTCCTGTAGGAGACTCAGTTTATAATAAAAGTGCACATACCTTGAAGAACATAGGCATTCTTGGAGGAAGTGCTGGTGAGGTGTCCTGGCTGCATGATAAGGACTTCTGGCTTTGAGTTGAGAGGCTTCCTCTCCTCCATAGAACACCTGCAATCTGCATGCAAATTTCACATAATGACTTATTGATTTTGTTTTTTTCTTTTTGTTTTTTTTTCTCTTTTTTTTTTTTTTTGAAAGATAGCAGGGGCGCCTCAATGAGGTTTTCACCCCTACCACCTGCCTTAAGCGCCTCAGAGAGGTTTTCACTCAAGGATCTTTATCTCTTTTTCCTTTTTTTTTTTTTTTTGAAAGATAGCAGGGGCGCCTCAATGAGGTTTTCACCCCTACCACCTGCCTTGGGCGCCTCAGAGAGGTTTTCACCCAAGGATCTTTATTATTTTTATTTTTATTTTTATTTTTTATTTTATTTTTTATTTTTTTTTATTTTTTTTAGATGCTTCAGGGTGTGCCCAAAGCAGGGGCAGGACCCTTCTCTATGACCAATACTGCCTTCTCCATTGTTTTGATGAACTCTTGTCTTGAGGGAGGCTTCCTGTAGATCTTCAATCGATGCGCATTGACAAGCATGGGAATAGCTTCCTCATCAATGGTTCGGATGAGGACGGATCCATTGTCATGACACTTTTCCACTGAATATGGTCCTAGCCATCTGGTTCTCAACTTCCCCTTGAAATATTTGTATCTGGAATCATACAACAAAGCCCAATCTCCCGGCTGAAATTGCTTGTCATGGAGATGTTGGTCATGCCACACCTTCCTCTGAAGTTGAACCACTTCTGAGTGAAGGAGGGCCTGCATGCGGTGCTCATCCAGTCCATTCAGCTGCAATAACCTTTCTTGTTGTGCATGGCTGAGATCTAGGTCCAGCTGAGCTGCCATCCTCAAAGTGTTATACTCAAACTCAATGGACAAAAAAGCTTTCTTCCCATAGACCAGCTCATAAGGTGTGAAGCCAGTGGTGGTCTTCCAAGTGGTGTTGTAAGCCCATGTGGCTTCAACCAGGCGATCTGCCCAGTCCTTTCTGCTGCTGCTCACCACTTTAGTCAAGATCCCTTCTAATGCTCTATTGGTGACCTCCACCTGCCCATTTGATTGAGGATGATAGGGAGTGGAGGTTCTATGCTTGATCTTGTGATGAGCTAGGAGATCTTCAACCAGGTGGAAGGTGAACTGGCTCCCTTGATCGGTGACTAGCTCTCTTGGATAGCCAAACTTATAGAAGATGTTCTCTCTTAGGAACTCGGCCACTTTTTCTTCTGTTGCTGCTTTGATTGCTTTGGTCTCTGCCCACTTCATCAAGTAGTCAGTGCACACAATGATGTAGGATCTTTGCCTCGAAGAGGGATTGATTGGACCCACAAAGTCCATGCCCCACTTCTCAAATGGCTCAAGAGTCACTTGAGGTTGGAGAGGCATCTCATCCCTTTGGGTCGGTTTCCCCATTCTTTGGCATTGGTCACACTGGCTGACATACCTTCTGACATCTTGATGAAGTGTGGGCCAATAGTAGCCTGCCTGCAGGATCTTGAAGGCAGTTCTCTTTGCTGCAAAATGTCCTCGACAAGGCCCATCATGACAGGTGAGGAGGATGTCAAAGACTTCCTCTTCCCTTACACAATGCCTTAAGATCTGATCGGGGCCAAGCTTGAACAGATTGCCCCCAATCCATGTAAATGAGGCACTCTTTCTGATGATTCTGCTCTTCTCTTTTGAAGAGAGGTGCGGAGGGAACTGAGTTGAAACAAGGTAGTTTTCTATATCAGCAAACCATGGAGAGAGTACTGAGATAGCAAACAGATGCTCATCAGGCATCTGGTCATCCACCGTCCCATCTTCATCTGCAGACAAATCCAATCTAGACAAGAAGTCAGCAACAACATTTTCTCTCCCTGCTTTATCAACAATGGTTAGATCAAACTGCTGTAATAAAAGTAACCATCTAATAATACGAGCATTCACATCTGGTTTATTCATCAAATATCTAATAGCAGCATGGTCAGTATGTACAAAAGTCTGGTAACCAGTAATATAATGTCGGAACTTGTTCAGTGCATGGACCACAGCTAAGAATTCCTTCTCGGTTAGAGTGTAATTCAGCTCTGCTTTGGACAAGTTTTTGCTAACGAAGTAAATAGCATATGGAATTTTTTTCTTAACTTGTCCTAAGGCTGCACCTATGGCTTTGTTCGAGGCATCAGTGTGGATGTGGAAAGGTAGGGCCCAGTTTGGACCTCTCAAGATTGGTGCTGACACCAACTTGTCATTTAACTCATTCAAACTCCTCTGACAATCATCAGTCCACTTAAACTCCACATCTTTTGCCAACAGACCAAACAATGGTGAGGCTAACTTGCTGAAATCTTTAATGAATCTCCGGTAGTATCCTGCTAATCCCAAGAAACTCTGGACATCCCTTACTTTTTGAGGAGGTGGAACCCTCTTGATGAGAGCAATTTTGTTGGGATCCACCTGCAATCCTTGGGAAGAAATGGTATGGCCTAGTACGGTCCCTTCAGTCATTAGGAATTCACATTTCTCAGGGCTAAGGGACAAGTTCATCTCGATGCACTTGGTTAGGACCTTTCCCAAGTTGGACAATGCTTCCTGGAAGTTGGCCCCATAAGGAGTAAAGTCATCCATGTATATTTCCACTGCATCATGGACCAACTCCGAGAAGATGCTCAAGACAGCTCTCTAAAAAGTAGCAGGAGCATTGCATAGCCCAAAGGGAAGGACTCGGTAGGCAAAGGTACCCCAAGGACAAGTGAAGGTGGTCTTATCTTGGTCTTCCGGGCTGATTTGGATTTGATTGTACCCGCTAAACCCATCCAGGAAAGAGAAGAACTTCTTTCCTGCCAGTCCATCCAACACTTGATCTATGAAAGGTAGAGGGAAATGGTCTTTCTTGGTAGCTTTGTTCAGCTCACGGTAATCTACACAGATCCTCCACTTCCCATTCTTCTTGGGAACCAACACTAGAGGGGACACCCATTCACTATCTGAGATGGGGTAGATGAATCCGGCATCCAACAGTTTTTGCAATTCTTCCTTGACAATGTCCTTAAGGGCAGGATTCATTCTCCTCTGAGGTTGCCTAACAGGTTTACAATCCTCTTTGATGTATATATGATGGGTACAGACCGAGGGATGGACTCCTTTCATCTCCTTATAGCTCCAAGCAAAAGCATCTAAGTGGCTGGCCAATAGGCTACACAACTCCTTCTCCTGGGAAGGAGATAGGGAGGAGCTGATCTTTAATGCTCTCTCAGGGCCGAACTCCACACTTTTGACTCTGGGAGTGACAGGGCTGGTTGTACAAAGGTCCACTAAGGTGCTAGCTTGGGCATCCTCCACCAACTTCTCTAAAGATAGTGCACTGGAAGGTGGATTCTGGATCAGGGTCTCAATCAAATCATCCTCGGTAGGAGGGTCCCTTCTAGTGGTATCTAGGGTGCACAGAGGTGCAGAGTACACCTCGTCTTCCTCTCCTTCCTCCAACCAGAGTGGTAAATCATGCTCTAAAGAAGCTTGGGCAGGAGGGTATAGGACTAGCTGCTTGGACATGGGACCATTTTTGATGGTCATGTTTCCTGCCCGACAACTTATGTAAGCATCTGCAGTAGCTAACCAAGGCCTTCCCAAGATGAGAGGATATCCAGTAAGCTTGGCCTTTGGTTGCAAAACCAGGAAGTCTGCAGGGTATTCCCAAGAATCAATAGAGACCAAGACATCCTCCACAATCCCTTCGGGAGTCACGGTGGAGCGATCTGCTAATTGCAGTACTGTCGAGGTCTTCCTCAAGGAACCCTGAAGATTGAGTTTAAGCATGGTATCCCTGGTCATCACATTGATGGCCGCCCCCAGATCAATCAAGGTGTGGGGGATAATGGTGCCATTTATGTGAACATCTACTACAGGACTTCCAGGATCTAGGTACTTTGGGCAGATGACTTGTCCTAGCATAAGGTCAGACAGCTGTCCTATGACATTGATAGTTGAGGCATCTTTCTTCCGTCTGCCTGGGTGTTTGAAACACTTCTCCTTAACCAGCTTGTTATATATTGGCACATCCTTGATGGCTTGGAGAAGTGGGATTTTTACACACAACTGCTTGAGCTCACCCAAAAGCTCATCTTCTTCTGGGTTAGGTTGTGTGGTGGCTGTTAGTCTCTCAGGAAAGGGTGGAATAGGCTTTGGTTCACTCTCCTGATGGTTTTCCTCACCCTCTGGGGGAGGAGGTTGGCGATCTGGAAGAGTCTTTCCAGCTCTAAGATTGATCTCCTGGATCTCCACAGCATAGGTAGGGCATGAGGTCTCCCCAGTATATACCTGTTGAGCCTATCTATTGTTGGGGTTCGGGTTCGGTTGAGCAGGCATCTGAGGTTGCCTTGGAGGAGTAGGAGGTAAAGGCTGAGGTTGAACTGGTGGTGGAGGCAAAATGGCAGGAGGAGTGTTGTATTGGGGCCTCCACCCTGACTGAGGAGCACTCCATTGAGGCTGCGACTGGGTATGTGAGTGATATGGATGAGAAGTAGGTTGAGTAGGGTACTGAGGTGGATAAGACCATGGAGGAGGCATGGACCAAGAAGGATGAGCAGGGGGACCCCAGGAAGGCATGGGAGTCGAGTGGTTGGGGTTGTAATAAGCTTGAGATGCCCCTTGCATCCCCTGCTGATAAGGTCTAGATCCTTGAGGCCTCCTTTGGTTGATGAAGTAGAGAGGTTCAGTGGGGACTTCGGTTCCTTGGTACATGGCTTTAAACCCAGGTAAGGTTGGACACTGATTTGTTGGGTGGTCCTCCTCACAAACGAAACACACTTCAACCGAATGCAATGGACATTCGTTCTTAGGGTGTCTCCTGGTGCACCTAGGACAGAAGACAGCCAAGGCTCTCTCAGCTTCTTCTTTCTTCTGCTGGATCCTGAATGTGTCCAGCTGCATGGCAATGGTCTGTCTCACCTCACTCTTAAGATCTTCTAATCGGTTTGTAAGCTCATGTTTGGATAAAGGGACACCAGTGGAGAGGAGATTTCCTCTACCTCGTTTTCTAGCTGCCCTGGAATGATTTCGAAACACAGTCTTGATGTCCTCATAAGGCAGTTGGTAAATGTCCCCCCCAGCTAACATGTGAAGGGTGTCTAAGAGATCTTCAGGGAGTCCTCGGAGTAGAACCAACTTGAGGGATTCAGGGTCAAGTGTGCACCTGGCCCGTTTATAGATAAGTTGGAACCTCTCCTCATAATCCTCTAAAGACTCATCATTCCCCATGGTCATTCGAAAGATCTCTCCCTTGGTTTCCTTGGACCTACAATAATCCCTATACTTGGTATTGAAGGCTTGCTGCATCTAAGCCCAAGTAGCGATGTTATTCCCAGGTAATCCCATGAACCAGCGTAGTGCTGCATCCTTAAGAGTGGAAGGGAAAAGCTTCAGCTTTTGCTCATCTTCAGTATAGTCATAGGTTCTACAAAGGACAGTAAACTCAAACAAGAAGGTATCAGGATCCTCAGTGGTCAGTCCATGGAAGTGAGGCAAGGCGGAGGGGCTAATGTTTTTCATTTTCATATCTCCATTGGTCTCTCGGATGGGGAAAGCTCCTTCTATTCTCTCATCTTCTCTCCTATTATCAGCCATGGCTTCAGATGGAGTGGTTTCTAACTCTTCTTCTTCTATAGGGTCTTGGTATATCTCAGGATGTTCACCTATAGGTTACTCTGGGTCACTGTCACCAAAGAAGAGAGAAGGGTGACTCAGTGATGTGGTGGGGGTGTTTGGTAGGAATTTTCCTGATCTATCTCGGTTCCTACGAGGCATGAAATGGAAAGGACTTTTCTTTTTTTGAGTGATTTTGCTTTTTCTTTGGTACCTGCAAAACTGAAACAAAGTGATCTACAACTAACTATATTGCTCAAATGAAATTGCAGAATTGGAAAGCTAATCTAGGAAAGCAAGAAAAATTACTCTAGGAAAGCAAGAAATATTAGTCTAGGAAAGCAAGAAATATTAATCTAGGAAAGCAGGAAATGCTAAGCTAGGAAAGCAGGAAATGCTAAGCTAGGAAAGCAGGAAATGCTAAGCTACTTTTGCTGAATGGAAATGAAATAAACTACTGAGCAGAAGTAAGAGTACGAAAGTAGAACAAAAGCAACAATTACTAATACTCTGACGCTTCCCCGGCAACGGCGCCAAAAAGATGGTGAGCTCCAGTATTGTAGCAATAATGCTACAACTCCTGGGGCTTCCTGTCTCTCATTTTATCAACCCGGTAGTTCGTACAAACTTGGAAGCGACGGTGCTATATGCACAAGTACTAGCTCTTGTCGCAACTGTCACTTGGTCACCTGGCACAAGCCCGCTAGGGCTCAAGCCAACTTCTATAGGCTCTCAAAAGAAGCTTGCTAATTGATGGACGAAAGCTAATCTCAAAGGAAAGCTACTTTACTTGACAAAAATGAACTGAAAGCAAATCAAAGCATGTAAACCTAGGAAACCCTAATTTAACTAGTCTAACCTCTACAATGCAAAGAATATGAATGAAACTTCTACCAATGCTGTCATTACCTCTAATAAGTGAAAATGCATGGATCTAAACTACTTGCATCATGAAAGTTATGTTTTTGTATTTTTCCTTTAAGTGAATCGAATGATTGTGATTTTGTGCTAACTAGGGTTTGGTTGTGCAGATGGGATAGAGAAGGAAGGAAAGCGTGGGGCAGGTTGGGGAGGCTAGGAGAGGTCCCTAGGGATCCTTAGCATCCATCCACAAAGGTTCCTCACATTCAGATGCTCAGCAACCGAGAGAGTGGCCTCCTACAGGATGGCTGCAGGGGATCCTACAGGGTACTCTGGTTTCTACAGGATGTCTACAAATGGCTACAGGATGACCTACCGTGAGTGTTTGGCGTGATGGAGCAGTAATGGAATGGTAGGGGGAGATGTGTAAGGTAGGAATAAGGCTGGTGATGGATTTAGAAGTGAAGGAATAGGATAGGGAGTGAATGTAGGGAGTAGGTTGGAAGATAGAGGGCTAGGTCAACGAAAGGGCTAGAGGATGGAAGTACGTGAGGAGTGAAAGACTTTGGGAGATGACAGAGCGGAGCAGGGGTCAAAGATATGTTTGCATGCGTGATCAAGATGGAGGACGAAGTGATGGAACGAGAGAAAGCAGTGTAAGTGAAACAAATGCTTATGACTGTCACCAAACCAAAAATGCATCAACCTAAACTACCTGTGCTTGTAAATTCAATGAACAGCAATCCAAAACGCGAAGGAGAATGTGCATGAATCTGTGATGAAGGAGTGTGGTGCAGGTGTGAATCATGTGGAAGCATCTAACATAACGTGACTGTGTTTGCAGCAATCATAGAATAAAGAAATGCGTATTTTTGGTGGTTAGTCATGGACTTCACTCCAATCCCAGATGAGACAACAGTGAGCCTTAACAACCTTTTTGTTGGAGCTCCAATCGATTATATCTATCCTCTGCTATACTAAGCAAGTGGAAACAAATTCACCATAAGCAACTCCTATCTAACTCATGAAAAAGACCAACTTAACAACCTGTAATTCGAATTGCATGTGCAAATGAAAAGCTCAAAGTGCTGAAATGAAATGGAAACAACACTACAGCAGAGGGGATTTATGGCTCTCAGGTTGGGCCCTAACCTGAGAGCTATAGTCTCCTTAAGAAAACTCAGAACTAGATCAGAATCGGCCTTCTTTATTCATAATCTGATATCATGCCAAATTGGCTTACAAAAAGGAACGAAAACTGAGCTGTGCTCCAAAATTACAATAGCAATACGATAGTTTCAACAACCTATCTAAGGCTAAGGCCTCTATACTTATACAAAAACGATGATCCAACAAGTGTCCTTGATTTTAGGAGCTCGGCTGTCCAACTAGAGTTTAACTGCTGATCCTGTAGGATGGTCATAACTGTTGTTCCTGTAGAGCAGTTTATAACTGTTGTTCCTGTAGAACAGCTGGCTGCTTCTAAGCTCAGAGGGGAGATGGATTGGAGCTCGGAGTTCTTGGTGGGAATCACGAGGAATGTTCCTAATACCGTGGACATCCTCTCATAAAAACCATCAGTGCCACCTCATTGTCTCCTTGTCTCCTTTTTCGTTGTCTTTTGCTCCCTTTTAATGCCAAAACCTGGAATCATAATGCATTAGTCACGTAGATAGAGTGCCTACCCTTCTTCCTACAAACAACATGAATAAACTAAGAAATGCATGCATAAGAAATAAAAAATGAATGGTTTGAGCAAGTAGAATAGGCCAAAATGAGCCCAAATTGTACCAAAATTGGGGCTCATCACAGAGGGAGCAGCATTTTGACTAGACAGAGAGCGGTATTACAATGGGCGTGGTTTTGAATATTGATTCAAATCACAGTTTGTGGAGGCATATACCACAACAGATTCACAAGCAATGTAAAAACACATCATATTACCAAACAGTGATATATATGGTATGCAGGTGGATGCACAATCTGGACTCCACCATAGCGTCTTCTCTCGCCAAGCGTTGCAGCAAACTACGGAGCATACGAATCATTCATAGTCAATATAATATCCGTGTATGAGAATGATAATCTTCTCAGCTTACTGTCTGATAAAGATATGGAACCTTCCTTTCCAAGACCTCCTACTTCTGCCCGAACCGCACAGAGGATGATTGTTGGAGCTTTAAGAAGCCAAGGGCTCACCAAACTTCCGCTGGCTCACCAAAGGGGTGTTGAAATCGTTTGCTTTCCACGCCACATGCGAAGCGCTGGACTGTTGATTCAGCTTTAATTCTTCAAAAAACTAGAAAGAGCCCATCAAATTTTGAAACGGGAGCGAAGATGACAGACAAGTATGGTAAATCATTTCATAGGGCCGCGATCAAACCCGCGGACGTCCCAGCTTTGAATGGAAAAAATGACAGACAACCGGTCTACATTCAAATTCTACATCTGCTAAATAACTGAAAGGATCTCGGCGGCAGGCATTTTAATTAAACACATAATATACTTTTGCATTCTCCAGAAAACTCACTGTTCATTAATTTTGGAATTCCGACCAGGAGCAGGGACTGTATGTTCACCTTCTTTGTTATCTCTCGGCTGAGCAAAACACGTTCAGATGCATGTAACCCGAAAATAGTGTTCAAACGCTTCAACGGATGTATAGTGCGCAGTCTTCATGACACCTCTGTCCTGATGACTAAGCGTAGCAGAAAACAGATGCGCAGAGATTCAATGAGGTGCAGAGAATCAGGCAGAGGAAAGAGCGCTAGGAGGTGCAGAGAATCAGGCAGAGGACAGAGCGCTAGGAGGTGCAGAGAATCACGCAGAGGACAGATGCGTTATATGGCAGAGGCAGCATGTCAGGAGCGCTGGAATTTATGGGAGAGAACGTTTCGATTCTAGAACTGATAGAATGTTTTGATTACAACAGCCACTGAATGGTCTCCAGCAGCGTAACGCACCATTACACTCATGAACCACACCATATACCATTCAAATGATTTAAAAACAAGGCAATATCAAGCATCAACCATTCAAATGTTATTATTCAAAAGCATTCCAACGAATATATATACCAGCATATAATCGGTCTTCAAAATATATTTGCCATCACCATCTTACATATACAACCAGTGTATAATCTATGCGTAGGTTTACACAGGCCACAAAAAACAAGTGGCTCACAAAGGATTGAGCAGATTATGAACGTACTGGCTCTGATACCATGTTAAACACACATGGATAGTAAAGACAATAGGAAAGATAAAACATTCAGTAGTATTTTTATTAACAATTGATTTACAGTTATAGTACAATATTGTGACTCTTGGGTTTCAGATCCCAAGGTCTCTTGGACTGCTTAGTCTTTTCGGCTTCCACACTAACCCTTTAGGATTAGGTGTCCAACAACTTTAAATTAATAAATAATGTCAGTTATAAATAATTTTTCCATGTTTGTTTTCATGTAATTAAAACAAAAAACAAATAAAGTTTTTATTATTTATATTTTCATTTTTCAATTGGACACATAAATAAACCATTTTGATATGCATGTTAACTAAGATATTTTAATATCAAATTTAAAAAAACATAAACATATATATGAACAACAACAAAATATTTCAATGTGAAAATATAAAGGAAATTGAAAGTAATAATGAAATGTAAAAAATAAAAATAAAAAAACCTTAATGTCGACAATGTAATCCATAAATAAAATATCTCAATACTCATGTCAACTAAATTATTTCAATGTCAACAATTTACATGGTTTAAAACTAGCAATTGCACCAAATGTTGCAAAGGAAACATTGTAAGTCAGTAGCATATGAAAAAAGAGCATAGATGAAGAGTGATGTTATATGTTATGTGATCTAAATGTAGCCCAATTTGTGTAAAAGAGAAATCTTAATGTTGTTGCCACTAGGTAACCTTTAATAATTAGGATCTTTATCTTTGCTTTAGTATATGAAGATTTAAATGAAAAATTAAATTTTCTAGATATATAAATGATGGGAGATTCGAAGTGAAAATGTTAACTTATGCTATTGTTAAATTAATGTTCAAACTTTAATTCAAAAAAGTTTCTTATATTAATTTACAAACACAACTCTACTTTTAAAAACATAAGGACAAATCATCAACAGTTTATTCCTCCCCTCATGTTTATGGAACTACTTCGGCAAGTAGGAGTTACATTGTCACTTAGAAAGGATTGATAATATGATCCATATACATTTTATAAATCTATAAAGTTGAAAAAAACTTAACACTTCTAGGTGTTGAGTAAGTCGCCAATGTATAAGAAATATTTTAAAACACTTTTGGTACCACATGAAACCATACTTCTTGGAACTATACAACTATTGTATCATTATTATACACATTTGACATTAAAACAATTTTTTTAAATGTGTATTAATTAAAAGAAATCATTTTGAATTAAAATTTTAGAAACTACGATAATGCCATATCATATAAACTGTGTTATCTTATTATATGTGTCTATCAGTAATGATTCTCACAATATGTTCATGAGCATGCAGATAGGTTTTATGTTAGCATTAATTTTAATAAATGACAAAAAAGAAACATGCATTTCTAGCATGGAAAATCAATAATGTTTGGGTTAAATTTGAATTTAGACATCTAATTGATAAGTTAAGATAAATATTAATGATTCTCTATAGAATTTGAAAGGATTTATTGTAAAAATAATTGTAGGGTGAAGGTCTTATAGACCCTTATAAACACATACAACATAGCACATTGTAATACACTTATTATTAGAATTATGTTAGTTGAGAATTTCCAGATTCAACATAGGTTTGTTGTCATTCTTCCATCCTTACTGTTATGATTTGAGTACCTTATGTTACAATGTTCTGGAAGTCTTAGAGTTTTGCAAGAATAAAATCCCCCAACCAATCCATCAAATCCAATTTTAATATTATTTAGTAGTTAGTCCATCAAATTCAAGCTTAGTTTTTAGATGCTAAATGAGATCCTTCACAATAGAAAACTTTCAAAATTCCCTTGTGTTCCCCCCTATTTTTGTACCTGTACGTGATTTCCATGTTTCGTTTCCTTTAGGCCCCATCAAAATTAAGTTTCCAATCTCCAATTCCAAGAGACTCTTAAGTTCCTCTTGTAGGACATAGAGCCTAGTCTTTAATGGACAATCAATTGCTAATTTTTATATTAAAATTTACATATGCATTCATTTGTTTATAATGGCCCAGTTATTAGTTTTCATTTAGTTTTATTTGGGTTTCATTTGTATGCCAAATCATGCATTTAAGGTTACGTTTAAAACATAAAGTCTATTTAATTGCAGTTAAACAAAGTCGTTCCAGACTATTTTCTAAGAAAATGGACGAGTAAAAGATTTCATAAGCTAATGTATGGTTTAAAACCATCTTAGATGAGATTATGCACACTACAATCATTCTTGTATTAACATTATTGAAATGAGAATTAATTTATTTACCTTATTTTGTGAATAAATCCATGTTCCAAATCTATTTTTTTAAACAAACTTCTAATCAAGGCTATTTCTTATATCCAAGTAAGCAACCTTATTTCACACAGTCAAGACGAGAGAAACATAGTGTTTGATTTAAGAAAGAATGGAAGATGGATTTCCAGAATCATCTATATCGTTTTCTTAAACTTGGAGAACTTATCACTTACAAAATGATATAAATTACAGATAATCTACAAAAGAAAATAACTTGAAAAGAGTAAATAATCTATATTATTTATGTCTGGATGAGTGCTTATAGTTAGGTAGAATCTATGAATCATTTGAAATAATGGTGATCCATATATTTTTACTTCATTGATGCATTCAGAATCGCATATAAAAGTGCATGTAACCATAAAATGCATACACATAACATAAATGGAAATGAAAGGCAATCATCATAAACAAAGCACAACAGGTTGATAACGTAGTTCACCCAGTGTGGGCTACATCCCGGGCTCTTCTCAATGTGGGGAGGCCACTTTCATTAATCTTCAACAAAAATCAAATTACATGCATGTATGAAAGGAACCTTATACCTCCATTTCTGGGGATGGCCTGAAAATGCACACCTCTGCTAAAGAAATGGACTGCACCATTGACTTCCTGGAGCGAAATTGTGTAAAATGACTATAACCTTGACCCCTTTCTGACACCGTCAGAATATGGACCCTCGGGAATCTCAAAGATTCCCCAAAAATTCCTTCTCGTCGGTTGACTGGAGTTATGTTTCTCATATGACAAATCTGACTTCACGACTACGCTCCTTGTGAAAACCCGAGTAATTTGAGTATAAAGTCGGCATGGTTCTAAAACAATAAAAAATAGGCCCTTAGGGAATCTTTTAGATTCCTCAAGATCCCTCAAAGATTACTCTTTGCAAGTTGACTGTGCTCAGAATAGAAAACTGATCGTGCCATCAGACTCCTGGAAAATTCTGGTTCATTTGAGTATAAAGTTGGTATGATTCTGTCACCGTGAAAATTTGGCCCCTAGGGAATCTTTTAGATTCTCTGCATAATCCCTATGTCAGGGCTCCACTACCTCGATTTACATGTCAAATCAAGGTTCCACCCCTTGGTATATGTGTGTTCTCCTTCACTTATCCCCTCGTTGGTCAAATGGAAAAATGTTAAGGTTTTTTGTATAAAATGTGGGTGGATTTTTTAATGTAAGGCCCATTGGGCCATTGGTGGAAAGTTGAACTTGGTGGGTGGAGGTCTCGAGTTCAAACTAGCAGGCCTCCCCCATATAGCATTTAATTGGCGCATTCTCACCGAAAAAATTAAAGAAGCGACAAATTTTCTTATTTCGACCGCCAGATTCCGTCGCTCATAAGTGCCAAATTGTTGCCTCGTTAATGGCCACCAAATTTAGTGGCTTCTACCAAATTTAACCAAACCTTCAATTTTAGCAAACCTCCAAATTTAGTTGGTGCTCCTACCAAATTTAACCAATGGGCCTAGTTTGACCAAAACTTTGATTGGCCATAACTTTCACATACAGACTCAGATTGAGGTGTCGTTTGTACTGTTGGAAGTCTTGTGATGAGATCTTCGATATGAATCTGGGATCACTTCAATCCATCAATTTTTTCTTTATCTTTTAATGAGCCCTCCTGGATCTTTGAGTGTCTCTGGAGCCACATGGATCATTCCTCCCCACTGAGGAGTTGTTCGTCCACCAAAAGCATGAAAACATTCTGCAAGTTGCATGTGCCATTGTCAAGTCACACTTTCAACATCTGAATTCAATGTAAACCTGTGGTACATTCTTTGCAAATTACATACAAGACCAAATATGACTCAAACAACCCCATAATTTCCAAGAGTTTATAACACGCACTCTTTGGGCAAGTTTACATCATAATAGAAACCAATACCCTCGCTATAAAGAAATTTCCAAAAACATCATCATTTCTTTAATAAGAGATGGAAAACACATCATCACTTTTACATTTATATCACAACACATGATTTACAAAATGCGACTATGACAAGCTACTATATCTAGTAAATCAATCTCTCACTCATCAAAGTGAACGGGTCATCTCCCTGTGGAAGATTCGCTTGTTGAACATATTCACTAGGTGGTTCCTTCATAGGTGCTTTCTAGGCATGGAGTAATTGACATGTGGATTTCTGGTGTTTATCCTCATTGTAGTGACTACAATGATTCTCTTGCCTCCAAAATTTATGGATCGTCTTGGAACACTTATTCCTGGTGCACCTTTGATAAGTTCCCATGGAATCCTCACTATCATTGGAATGTGATGAAGTGCTCCCATCATCTGTCATTGGTTTGTCACTGGTTGTCTTGGATCATTCCCCAACCTCCTTTTGAACATATCCAACCCCTACATAATGAGGCAATTCCTCCACTTCGATGGGATTCATAATGCCTTGACCATTAATGTCGAGGCTCTTTCCTTGATACCCCATTTTCTTCAAAAATTTTGATTTAATTCCTGTAGTATGTTTCTCAGAAGTAGTGAAATCATCATCATAAAAAGAACATGAAATTGAAGAATCACATTTTACCTCAGGTTTGTTATTCTGCAACTTTTCCAAGGCCTCCTCCTTAGCTTGTAACTGTGGCTGCAACCTTTGTTTCTCCTCCTTTGATTTTTATAGGAGTCTCCTTAGTTCCGCATTTTTTTCCTAAATGCTTTAGCTGATCTCTTCAAGTTCTTGGAGCCATGCAACATTTGGTGCCCTCTTCATTTTTGGCACAACATCTACTGAAATTTTTATCTCATCGCCCAAATCAGAACCCAAGTCGATAGGTCCATCTTCTCCAATCCCAAGAGTTGCAATCTTCATTTCATGACTTGAGTCTGATCCTAGGTCAATTTATCTAACACCTGCAAATCTTGGAGCTGTGATCTTCTCATCATCTTCTGATTCATATTCTTGGTCTTGTTGCACAGTTGCAATTGTCTTTTGCTTTGCCTCAATTTCCAATGCAGTTTCTAGCAATGTTCCTCATCATGCCCTTATTTCTCACAATGAATACAAGAGGGCTTTTATTTCTTTCTCTTAGTTGTTTTTTTCCTCTTTGGGAAGTCTTCTTGCTCATGTTTTCCCCTTCTTTCAAGATGTAAAACCTTCACACTAGCTTCATCAAAAGTTTTAGGTTCAAATAATAACAATGAATGATGCAAATAACTATTCAAAGAGACAATATATTTCATTAGCGTATCAAAAGTGTCTATTGAAACATTCAATGCTAATTCTTGTTTCCTAAAATATTCTATAAAATTCTGAACATTTTGACCTTTAATTTGTTTCAAATATTGTGATTCCATCATGGATTTATGTCTATAACCCAATGGGTAAAACTCTCCTCTTAAAGCAGAAATGAAATCAGACTAAGATGAAAGAAGTTTATGACTACTCTTACCACCTTTCTGCAATTTTACTTCCCACAAAACAAGAGCAGTGTCACTCAGTCGAAGGGATGCTAGCTGGATCTTGGATTCATCCTCTCTGATTCGTTGTATGCGGCAATACACTTTAACCTACCTGGTACAATTATCTAGATTTTCCGCATTAGATTCTCCACTAAACATAGGAAAATCAAACTTGACATCCAACTTAAAAAATGGATTTTTAGATGCATTCCTATGATTCTTGTTCGAATGATGAGAAGAGGAAGAATAAGAACTTTCACTGGAGGATGGAGAGGGAGGGGGCTCTTCTCCTTCGCCTTCATGATTTACCGAGGCATTGATTGAGAGATGAAGGCCTAGGATCAGAGGATGAAAATAGTAAGGTTTGGATCAAAACAAGAGGGGGAGCTATCAATATGACCAATTAATAAAAGGGACAAAACAATATATGGGGGGGAAACCATAGAGATACAGGTGAGAAGTAACCCCCCAAATACACAGGATCGAGGAAGTGGATGGAGGTATAGAAACCAAAAGAGCTCACAACAGATAGAGAAGGAGACATCAATTCGAAATAGAATTACAAGCTAAGAGAAAGAGAAAGATGAACCTGAGAGATAAGATCCCGTGGAGAAGAGTGATGCACAAAAGTAAGAAGAACTAGAACTATCTAGATGCATGGTAATAATTAGATCCTTTGTCTGCATGCTCTCCATGAAATGGTGATCACAATATAGAGTTGCAAAGATTGATTGTATCTTGTTGTGGATGGTGGATTATAAATGGATTTAAACACTTCCTCTTCATTGTGTTTTGACCTTCTCCCCATTCCTCTATATAATGATCATACTTAGGCCTATATTCTTCCATAATTGAAACACTATGTCCTTGAAAGTGCAAACCATAACACTAGTGTACCTTCACAACTATTTGCATGATTCCTCTCTATGCAGGTGCAACGGACACTAACTTACCATATTTTGTTTTCCTTTGCAGTAGTGGAATGGCATGTAGGTTTCCATGTGGAGGTAGCCTGCTCTTCCCAATAACTTTGCGTTATCATTACTTATTCCCTTTTTTTTCAAGTTTATTGTAACTATATTTTGTAATATATATAATGTTACTATAGAAATATCATGATGACAATCCCACTTATTGAGCAGAAACATGTTAAAGCCACTTTAAAATCGGGATACCAGTATGCCCATCTGGGGATGGTAAGGATAGGACTGAATGCTTTGCATAGAAAAGGCTAGAAGGCCTATGTTTTCTCAGCCCTATTTGATAATAAATGGACTACATTCACACAAGCTATGATAGGAGGAATTCAGACCAGTCTCTCTGACGGTCCAATTCAATATGATGTTTTTCCTGAATTTTTTGTTGCATTAGACGATCCAATTATCCTGCAATGCCTAAATTTAGGTATCTAGACTACCGGATATGAAAATTTCAAATCAAAATAAAAAAATTTGGCTATATTTTATATCACCTGTGTTCGCTTCTAAAACACAACAATTCCTACCGTTTTGCATGCACCTGATCAAAATGAAGGAAGAGTAACACTAATACAGTATGATTCGAGTTGCAACCCAGTAGCACCTGTATATGTTTCCCATAATGATTTATGTCCTCCAGATGATTGGGTAACAAATTGGGGAAAACCCACAAAGAAACCTGTTGCTACAACCCAATCAATCATCACTGAGATAGATGGCAAAGTTACCACACGATTTCCCAGAGTCAACACAGTTCAGCGTGGTGGACCCTCTGTCTCTACAATTCCAACTACAATCAGCCAATTACATCCTATCCAAACTCCTGCTCCTCCACAGTTTGTAATTGACCAAGCAGTGTATGATTCCATCAGAAGATTATTTTCACAGCCAGGCCCTTCTCAGCCATTCAGCTCAGTCTGTGACCATCCACACTGCTCTAAAACATTTTGTCAGTTTTCTTCAGAACCACCCACACCACATGGTGAGTCATCAGACCGTCATAAAATCAACATGATCAGATTTACTCCTCCGTCTGACTCTTCTGAAGAAAGTTACAAAAGAGTTGTATTTTTTAATCCACAAGAAGAACTTCTTATACATATAGTCTCTGGTTCTTCTACTTTTGGTTTAGGTTATGTTGATTCTTCACCTATTCCTGAATATAGAAGGAACCCTATTGATAAGATTCCAAAGCATGTATAAATTCCTTCTAATTGAGAGATAATTTCTTTTTTGAAAATCTCTAAAGGTATTATTCCATATGATCCAGAAGATCAATGGAAAAAGAAAATGTTCAATTGGGACATGTTTACACATGAAAAGGAACATCTATACCTTGAAGAAGTAAGGCTTCTTCCAAGAGATGATCTCCCTACCTTCAACAGACAGAATGTTGAGAAATGGAAAGAATGGATGAAGGTAGAAAACCAATGGATATCATTCTATGTGCCTCCTGCTACTCTCTTTTCAGGGAAAACAGAAAACTCGCCATTCCATATGAATCCAGTAATGGAAAAAACACAGCAGGAAGGAGAGTTAGAAGAAGAAGAAGATAAAGACAGATCAGACTTTGGATGCAATACTATGAGCCGAGATGTCATGTGTTGTATCAAAATGAAAATAAAAATTGGGAACCAGTATGAATACTGGAAAGTTCTTATGGACACTGGTTCCAGGTTAAATATAGTGAGTGACACTATGGTCAGCATGCACCACCGAAGGCCGACAGCATGTCCAAGAGTAATTACAGCAAGTGGTGAGATCCCCACCAAATATGAGGCAGAAATAGATGTTCTGCTAACAGAAAAAATTGGAGTACACTTGATCTGCCCCGTTGTCCCAGGAATCAATTGTGCAATGTACCTTGGGACCCCATTCTTCCAGAATTTCGACAAACATGGAGCTAAGTTTGATACAAAAATCCAAAAGTATGGTTATTTTATCAGCTTAGGGAATAAAGAAATCTTCTTTCCATTTATTAATTGTAATTCACCCATTAGAATTAAAAGGCTTGAGAGAATGGAAAATTTATTGGCAAGAATGGAAATAAAAAAGGAGATATTAAGGACAGAAGAGCACTTGGAAAAAGAAAAATATGCCAAGGAGATAGCAGGTCTCACTTATAAATTCAAAGAATGTTGTTCTGATGATCCGAATGCCTTTTGGCACATCAATAAGCAGGAAGTAGAACTTCCTCTCAAGAAAGATTTCAGTGGAAAACTAAGAAGGTCAAAAGAAGTAGCCATGAATGAATATCATATGAATCTTTGCAAAGAAGAAATCAAGGAATTACTAAAAAAAGGGCTTATAAGGAAAAGCAAAAGTCCAATTGCATGTTTTTATTTCTATGTAAGTAAGCATGTTGAGATAGCTAGAGATAAGCCAAGGCTAGTTGTGAATTATAAACCTCTCAATGATATCCTTGATTATGATGCATATCCTCTTCCTAAGCCTTCATCAACACTTGCTCAGATTTCAAAATCCAAGATTTTATCCAAATTAGATCTTAAATCTACATTCTCGCAAGTAGGAACAAAAGAAGAAGATAAGTGGAAAACAAATTTCTTTGTTCCCAGAGGACACTATCAATGGAATATCATGCCATTCGGGTTGATCAATGCTCCTTCTGCTTTCCAGCGGCTAATGGATGAAAATTTTGAAGGAATGGATGAATTCCTGAAAAAATATATAGATGATATTTTAATTCATTCTGATAATATTGCTGACCATATCAAGCATTTGAAAATCTTCTTGCGTAGAGTAAAAGAGATGGGCATAATATTATCAGAATCAAAGATGAAGTTATTCAGACCTATGATTGATTTTTTGGGTTACAATATACAGCATGGTTCTTACTCTGTAATCCAAAGAAGTCTGAATTTTGTTGACCACTTCCCTGATGAGATTAAAGATAAAACACAGTTGCAGAGCTTTCTGGAAAGTTTGAATTATATATCCAAGTTTCTAAAGCATTATGCACAAGAACATAAACTTTTGAACCAGAGGCTTCAGAAAGCCCCTTTATCACGGAGTAATGACTGCACTCAGGCAGTCAAAAGAATAAAGGAAAAAGTTAGAAGTATTCAGCCACTCTCCCCTATCCGAGAAGGATGGGAGAAAATCATCATGACTGATGCTAGCAATGAAGGTTGGGGTGCAGTCCTATGCTAAAAGAATCCCAAAAATCAAATGGGTTGGTCCATTCTTAAGAAAGAACTAAGAGCCGTTTGTTTAGGTATAGCAAAATTTAAAGATTTTATTATCTATACCCATTTTACTGTCAAAACAGACTGTCAAGCCCTAAAATATGCAATTCACAAATGTGAATTTGAAGACGCTGCCATGGTTAGATGGATTATGCAGCTTAGCTAGTATAGTTTCAGTATAGAATTTGTGAAGGGAGACAAAAACAGTTTTGCTGATATGCTTAGTAGGGAATTTTTAGATAACCTTTCAATACTGAGTCTACAATGAAAGTATCTTAGGAGAAGAGAAAACATTGTTGAAATTGAAACACCAAACGGTTGGGTAAGCTATGAGCTTGAAATTCCAGTGCTTGTTCATGATGTAGATTGGTATCCAATCAAAGAAATCAGACATCGCGAAGATATTCCCTCTCTATGGACAAAAACCATGCAGGATGAAATGAATCAAGAATCAATTGAGGCCTTGGAATATTTGGAACACATTGACAGCATACTCTACACTCTAAAAAGAGATGATGAGGATGATGATAGAATGACAAGTTGCCACATCACACTCCTGAGGTTTGATAACCATCTGCATCGAGATAATTATGACCCTGACAGATAGAAAGAATCCTTCTTTATAGCTATTAACCTCCAAAACTGTTCAGCCAACTTATTCTATTCTGTACAGTCCTCATTTCTATTTGAAGGAATTACAACAGAGGCCCTAGAACATGGAGACCCCACACCAGACTGGTTCATTGAATGGTAGAAAATATATGGGCTTTCAGCCTTGGTCATTAAGCCGTATACTCTACACATGTTAATGATTCCTGGCTTCAGTGAACCAAGAGCCCATATGAATGGTATAGTGTATAAGACCATCGAAGATATTGCTGTACATAAATAATCTTTCTTTTTTGCAAGGAATCCGACGCTGTGGTCATATCCGATGGTTTTTCACAAACCACTACAAGGCAAGGACAATATCTTCCGGTACCAATTATGAATATTTTCATAACCAATTTAATATCTCATCAAATCCTTTTTAGTACATCAACTTTTTGGAACCTCCTGACAGACACAGTTCGCAGACCTGGGAATCAGAAAAAGAAATAAGAGCACAGTACTTCAACAATTACCTGGTTGAACGATTTTGGTACCAGCATTATACACATCCACAGATAGAATATTATACAACGGATTAAGTGTTGTCTTTCTAACCGACGATGGTGTTGGACAATCTTTCGTGGGTTCCCTTGTCCTTGAATATCCACTCTGTAATCTTGTACCTTTGAGATCTGCAGAATCTCAAACTTTAGTCTTTTCAGTCTTTCGAGGGTTCTCTTTTAATGAATTTCCTCTGTGTAAATACTGTTTGTACCAAGATTCGGTCCCCACATGCCTCTGGCTATCCGTAAAAGGAGAAGGGATGAGATAACATGGGAGATTTCTCTCATGCCGGAATTTAGCTTTAAGAGTTCAGTACAACATCTTTTCTTTTGAGTCATCAGTCTGTAATAATGATCATTCACGGATGTTTGTTCCCTCCAAGCTCTATATATACGAGAGAACTTTCGAGTAAGACTCATTCGTGTTTTGGGGAGTTTGAGAGTTGAGTGGTCTGAGTTGAAATTTTCTCCTGCTCTGCATCTGTGGACTTTTAGTCTGAATTGCTTGCACCACAAGAAAAGCTCAAGTCTTTAGGAGAATTGAGAAGCCTGCTCATTGGTGCTTGACGCCAGTGTGAACCTAAAGTGGCCGGTTCATAGATTTTCTTATGAGTCTATAAAGTCTGTTTTAATCTCGAGAATCAGTCTGCTTGTATGCTAGGTAGCCTGTAGATTTGTTATGCTTCGGCTAACTCATATATACTAAACATTGCAGCAGTCCATCTGAGGAAGAGATATTCCCTCTGTATCATCTGCATCCATAAATAATAAAAGATGTTGTTCAAATTTCCGCAACCTTGCTGTTTTATCATATCTGTCTTAAAGGTCCTATAAGAGTCAATGGGAATGTTTGGATCAAAACATTTTAAATCAATACAAACAGAGGATGAATTATGTTCTGGTTTAGAAGGTTTATGTCATTCTGAATCTACTTCTGGTAATTACGCCTGTATTGAAAAAGAAGAAAAAGACCCTTCTGTAAATTGGAAACTTCCATCAGTTTCACCTAGTGATGTATATAATGGCTGGATGCTTTTAATTTCCATGACCTGAGTCAAATAAAAATCAAAGAAAATTCTATCAAAGCCGACCTCACTCTGCACTCCATGATGACAATCCCACTTATTGAGCAGAAACATGTTAAATCCGCTTTAAAATCGAGATACCACTATGCCCATCTGGGGATGGTAAGGATAGGAATGAATTCTTTGCATAGAAAAGGCCAGAAGGCCTATGTTCTCTCAGCCCTATTTGATAATCGATGGACTACATTCACACAAGCTATGATAGGAGGAATTGAGACTAGTCTCTTTGACGGTCCAATTCAATATGATGTTTTTCCTGACTTTTCTGTTGCATTAGACGATCCAAATATCCTGCAATGCCTAACTTTAGGTATCCAGACTGCCGGATATGAAAATTTCAAATCAAAATCAAAAAATTTGGCTATCTTTTATATCACTTGTGTTCGCTTCTATAACACAACAATTCCTGCCATTTTGCATACACCTGATCAAAATGAAGGAAGAGTAACACTAATACAATATGATTCGAGTTGCAACCCAGTAGCACCTGTATATGTTTCCCGTAATGACTTATGTCCTCCAGATGATTGGGTAACAAATTGGGGAAAGAACACAAAGAAACCTGTTGCTGCAGCCCAATAAATCATCACTGAGATAGATGACAAAGTTACCACACGATTCCCCAGAGTCAACACAGTTCAACGTGGTGGACCCTATGTCTCTACAATTCCAACTACAATCAGAAAATTACATCCTGTCCAAATTCCTACTCCCCCGCAGTTTGTAATTGACCAAGCAGTGTATGATTCCATTAAAAGATTATTTTCACAACCAGGCCCTTCTCAGCCATTCAGCTCAGTCTGTGACCATCCACACTACTCTAAAACATTTTGTCAGTTTTCTTCAGAACCACCAACACCACATGGTGAGTCATCAGGCTGTCATGAAATCAACAGGATCAGATTTACTCCTCCGTCTGACTCTTCTGAAGAAAGTTACAAAAGAGTTGTATTTTTTAATCCACAAGAAGAAGTTCTTATACATATAGTCTCTGGTTCTTCTACTTGTGGTTTAGGTTATGTTGATTCTTCACCTATTCCTGAATATAGAAGGAAACCTATTGATAAGATTCCAAAGCATGTAGAAATTCCTTCTGATTCAGAGATAATTGATTTTTTGAAAATATCTAAAGGTATCATTCCATATGATCCAGAAGATCAATGGGAAAAGAAAATGTTCAATTAGGACATGTTTACACATGAAAAGGAACATCTATACCTCGAAGAAGTAAGGCTTCTTCCAAGAGATGATCGCCCTACCTTCAACAGACAGAATGTTGAAAAATGGAAAGAATGGATGAAGGTAGAAAACCAATGGATATCATTCTATGAATGGTATTACCCTGCTACAAATATAGTTGAACAATCCTTGATGAAACAATTTAAGAACCAAGCCAAGCAAAAAAGAATCAAGGATCCAGAAAAAATTGTAGAAGAAAAATTGAAAGAAAATTCAGTTGTGATTCCTCCACCTTTGAAAGCCCATGTCTTTCAACAAAAAATTCAGAGTATGATGAATAAGCCAAATATTCCTAGATCTCTGATTATTATCCAGACAAAAGGTGACAAATTACTAAGCAAGATTTGTTCCTAACTCCATGTTAATATGATGCGGACTGGAACTCCAAATAAACACAAGTGGGAACTCCTTGATGGTAATCTCTTGGAGACAGATACAGAATTTCCCCCTTGGAAGAATTTTGTAATTAGATGACAAGATGGAAAATTGTATAAATTACTTCCATCACATGCTCATAATTGTACTTTAGTAGCAAGAGATTCTATTTCTGCTACTACCTGGAAAAAGCTAGCTCTGTCCAGTCTTGAGAAATTTGTGAGCTCTAAGTTTGAAAGTATTGAAACTGCTAATTCTGAAATGAAAATTATGCTTGAAAGTGTCCTGCGGAAGCAAGATTATAACACGGTTTGTTTGAATAGCAGTGTGACTACTCTAGCAGAAAATGATAAGGCTCTTGCTAAGAGTCTTGACAGATTATCTCTATAGACAGAAAATAAGATCCATGAGGCTGCCTCTGCTCATGGAATAGAAATTGTAAAGATCAGCACTTCTTTGGACATTGTAAAAAATCAAGTTTGGGAAGTATCTCAAGGAATAGAATCCCTGAGAAAGAAGCCTTGGGTGGAAGCCTACAAGTCTGCAACCTTATTTTCAGAACCCAAGACTTCTATTCCATATTCTATTACTCCTCTTATGGAAAGTCTCATAAGAACTCCCAGTTCCATAACCTTTCCACCTCCAACTTCCACTCATCCATATTCTTTGTTCGCTAATCCCAGTTTCTTTAGTCCAAAACCTGTCATAAAACAATCCAAAGAAACTGAGGAATCAAGCAAGCCTGAATCTCCTAGTTTTACGTTCGGAGATTCATCTACTAAATATGAAGCGGAAGGTTTTGATACAAGTCTTCATAAGATAGAGGCAGAGCCAAAAATAGAAGACCTTGAAGCCTGTATCAATAACTTCTCCATATCAGACCGAGAACAGTCTGATGATGATAAAGACCAGGTGAATGCTACATCTTCAAGATCCAGATGGGAAACTAACTGAAATCCTGGTCCTCATCGCAGAGACCTTATGAAATCAGAATATTATAAGGATTGGTCTGCAAATGCTACCTATTCATGGAATATTGACAATTGCACTCAGGCAAAAATCATGTATGTTCTACATTCCCTGCTTGTTTGCTATAGGACCTATCTTGCAGATGAAATAGGTCCCATTAATGCAACTAGAAGGATAATTGGAGGATTTGAGGGTACCTTGGATTCTTGGCTAAAAGGTGAAACACTGAAAGAGCCAAACCTCCTTCCTGATTGGGAACAAGCTGTGGTCCTAAATGAGGATGGTACCACTCACATAGACCCTGTTACTCACATGCCTGTCAGTAACATGATAGGAAAAATCCTCTATGGCATTACAGTCAATTTCATTGGTTTCCCCCAAATAACCAATGCCATTACCACAATTACTCTGCTTGCCATGAAACTGCATAACATGCAGCATTTTGAAGAATAATTTAATGAATTCCTTCACAGATTACACACTCTGACTCCAAATCTCATCCTTGAGCCAAAATGGAAGGAAGTTTTTGTAGCATGTCTTCCCCAGTGGGTCTGCTCTACTATTGTTAATAAATTACCAGGGAAGATTGGTGATTACAAATTTGGTATAATCAGGCAAGCTGTTAAAGCTATTATTGTTGAGTTATGCTCACAAATGAAAATTGCTAGAGCAGCTACTAATCCTAAAAAGCCCCATGGCTATCAGAAGCTCTATAAGCAATGGCACCTTGGCAAAGCTGGCAATTTTGAGGGGCATAAATGCAGAAAGAAAAGGAATTTCAAAAAGAATTCCTAGTTTTCCTAAGAAGAACCAAAAAGAAAACATCACAAAGCTAAACCTTACAAGCACACAAAAATGTTTTCTAAAGACAAAGAAATCATATGTTACAATTGTAACAAGAAAGGCCACACAGCTCCAAATTGTCAAAACAAGAAGAAAGACACATCAAAGAAGAAAGTCCAGTATAGAAATAAGAAAGGAAAAATTAATTCCTTTGATATTCCTAGCAGATGTGATGAGCTTGTGTCTTCTGATTCTGGATCAGAAAATGATTTAAACTTTGTTGATTCAGATGAATCATCGGATGAAGAATTCTGTAGAGATCCTGTTTGTACAGAATGTAAATATTGTGATTGTGATGACCTTGATGTTTGTACTTGTAATGCAATCAGGATGATGAAGACTGATTATGATGAAATCAACAAACATATCTTTGCGCAGATGATGGCTGCTACTGACCTGCAAATGAAAAATATGTACAAATCTCCGCTAATAGAACATTTGAAGCAGACACCTTCTAGTTCGAAGAATTCTCCAAATAAAGGATATGTGCTTCCTGCTACTCTTTTTTTAGGGAAAATAGAAAACTGGACATTCCATATGAATCCAGTAATGGCAGAAACACAACAAGAAGGAGAGTTAGAAGAAGAAGAAGAGAAAGACAGATCAGACTTTAGATGCAATACTATGAGCCGAGACGTCATGTATTGTATCAAAATGAAAATAAAAATTGGGAACCAGTATGAATATTGGAAAGTTATTATGGACACTGGTTCCAAGTTAAATATAGTGAGTGACACTGTGGTCAGCATGCACCACCGAAGGCCGACAACATGTCCAAGAGTAATTACAGCAAGTGGTGACATCCCCACCAAATATGAGGCAGAAATAGATGTTTTGCTAATAGAAAAAATTGGAGTACACTTGGTCTGCCCCATTGTCCCAGGAATCGATTGTGCAATGTACATTGGGACCCCATTCTTCTAGAATTTTGACAAACATGGAGCTAAGTTTGATACAAAAATCCAAAGGTATGGTTATTTTATCAGCTTACGGAATAAAGAAATCTTCTTTCCATTTATTAATTGTAATTCACCTATTAGAATTAAAAGGCTTCAGAGAATGGAAAATTTATTGGCAAAAATGGAAATAAAAAAGGAGATATTAAGGACAGAAGAGCACTTGGAAAAAGGAAAATATGCCATGGAGATAGCAGATCTCACTTCTAAATTCAAAGAATGTTGTTCTGATGATCTGAATGCCTTTTGGCACATCCATAAGAAGGAAGTAGAACTTCCTCTCAAGAAAGATTTCAATGGAAAACTAAGAAGGTCAAAAGAAATAGCCATGAATGAAGATCAGATGAAGCTTTGCAAAGAAGAAATCAAGGGATTATTACTAAAAAAAGGGCTTATAAGGAAAAGCAAAAGTCCAATTGCATGTTTTGCTTTCTATGTAAATAAGCATGCTGAGATAGCTAGAGGTAAGCCAAGGCTAGTTGTGAATTATAAACCTCTAAATGATATCCTTGATTATGATGCATAACCTCTTCCTAAGCCTTCATTAATACTTGCTCAGATTTCAAAATCCAAGATTTTCTCCAAATTCGATCTTAAATCTAGATTCTGGCAAGTAGGAATAAAAGAAGAAGATAAGTGGAAAACAACATTCTCTGTTCCCAGAGGAATCTATGAATGGAATATCATGCCATTCGGGTTGATCAATGCTCCTTCTGCTTTCCAGCGGATAATGGATGAAAATTTTGAAGGAATGCATGAATTCCTAAAAAAATATATAGATGATATTTTAATTCATTCTGATAATATTGCTAACCATATCAAACATTTGAAAATCTTCCTGCGTAGAGTCAAAGAGATGGGCATAGTATTATCAGAATCAAAGATGAAGTTATTCAGACCTATGATTGATTTTTTGGGTTACAATATACAGCATGGTTCTTACTCTATAATCCAAAGAAGTCTGAATTTTGTTGACCACTTCCCTGATGAGATTAAAGATAAAACAAAGTTGCAGAGATTTCTAGGAAGTTTGAATTATATATCCAAGTTTCTAAAGCATTGTGCACAAGAATGGAAACTTTTGAACCAGAGGCTTCAGAAAGTCCCTATATCATGGAGTAATCACTGCACTCAGGCAGTCAAAAGAATAAAGGAAAAAGTTAGAAGTATTCAGCCACTCTCCCTATCCAAGAAGGATGGGAGAAAATCATCATGACAGATGCTAGCAATGAAGGTTAGGGTGCAGTCCTATGCCAGAAGAATCCCAACAAGAGAAATGAAACAGAAGTATGCCAGTATGCATCTGGTCTTTGGGCCAAAAATCAAATGGGTTGGTCCAGTCTTAAGAAAGAACTACGAGCCATCTATTTAGGTATAGCCAAATTCAGAGATTTTATTATCTATACCCATTTTACTGTCAAAACAGACTGTCAAGCGCTAAAATATGCAATTCAAAAATGTGAATTTGAAGACGCTGCCATGGTTAGATGGATTATGTAGCTCAGCCAATATAGTTTCAGTATAGAATTTATGAAGAGAGGCAAAAACAGTTTTGTTGATGTGCTTAGTAGGGAATTTTTAGCTAACCATTCAATTCTGGGTCTACAATGCAATTATCTTAGGAGAAGAGAAAACACTGTTGAAATTGAAAAACCAAACGGTTGGGTAAGCTATGAGCTTGAAATTCCAGTGCTTTTTCATGATGTAGATTGGTATCCAATCAAAGAAATCAGACATCGCAAAGATATTCCCTATCTATGGATAGAAACAATGCAGGATGAAATGAATCAAGAATCAATTGAGGCCTTGGAATATTTGGAACACATTAGCAGCATACTCTACACTCTAGAAAGAGATGATGAGGATGATGACAGAATGACAAGTTGCCAAATCACACTCCAGAGGTTTGATAACCATCTGCATCGAGATAATTATGACCCTGACAGATAGAAAGAATCCTTCTTTACAGCTATGAACCTCCAAAATTGTTCAGCCAACTTATTCTATTCTGTACAGTCCTCATTTCTATTTGAAGGAATGACAGTAGAGGCCATAGAACATGAAGACCCCACACCAGACTGGTTCATTGAATGGTGGAAAATATATGGACTTTCAGCCTTGGTCATTAAGCCGTATACTCTACACTTGTTGAAGATTCCTGGCTTCAGTGAACCAAGAGCCCATATGAATGGTATAGTGTATAAGACCGTCGAAGATATTGCTGACATAAATAACCTTTCTTTTTAACAAGGAATCCGACGCTGTGGTCATATCCGATGGTTTGTCACAAACCACTACAAGGCAAGGACAATATCTTCCAGTACCAATTATGAAGATTTTCATAACCAAGTTGATATCTCATCAAATCCTTTTCAATACATCAACTTTTTGGAACCTCCTGATAGACACAGTTTGCAGACCTGGGAATCAGAAATAGAAATAAGATTGCAGTACTTCAACAATTACCTAGTTGAACGATTCCGGTACCAGCATTATACACATCCACAGATAGAATATTATACAATGGATTAAGTGTTGTCTTTCCAACTGACGATGGCGTTGGACAATCTTTCGTGGGTTCTGTTGTCCTAGAATCTCCACTCTGTAATCTTGTACCTTTGAGATCTGTAGAATCTCAACTTTTAGTCTTTTCAGTCTTTCAAGGGCTCTCTTTTAATGAATTTCCTCTGTGTAAATACTATTTGTACCAAGATTCGGTCCCCACATGCCTCTCGCTATCCGTAAAAGGAGAAGGGATGAGATAACATGGGAGATTTCTCTCATGCCCGAATCTAGCTTTAAGAGTTCAGTATAGCATCTTTTCTTTTGAGTCATCAGTCTGTAATAATGAACATTCACGAATGTTTGTTCCCTCCAAGCTCTATATATACGAGAGAACTTTGGAGTAAGAATCATTCGTGTTTTGGGGAGTTTGAGAGTTGAGTGGTCTGAGTCAAACTTTTCTCTTGCTCTGCATCTGCATGAGAAGAGCTCAAGTCTTTAGGAGAATTGAGAAGCCTGCATATTGGTGCTTGACGCCAGTGTGAACCTAAAGTGGCCGGTTCATAGATTGTCTTATGAGTCTATAAAGTCTATTTTAATCTGGAGACTCAGTCTGCTTGTATGCCAGGTAGGTTGTAGATTTGTTACGCTTCGGCTAACTCATATCTACTAAACGCTGCAGCAGTCCATCTGAGGAAGAGATATTCCCTCTGTATCATCTGCATCCATAAATAATAAAAGATGTTGTTCAAATTTCCGCAACCTTGTTGTTTTATCATATCTGTCTTAAAGATCCTGTAAGAGTCAATGGGAATGTTTGGATCAAAACATTTTAAATCAATACAAACAGAGGATGAATTACGTTCTGGTTTAGAAGGTTTATGTCATTCTAAATCTACTTCTGGTAATTCTGCCTGTATTGAAAAATAAGAAACAAACCCTTCTGTAAATTGGAAACTTCCATCAATTTCACCTAGTGATGTATATAAAGGTCTTCATGCTTTTAATTTCCATGCCCTTAGTCAAATAAAAATCAAAGAAAAGTCTATCAAAGCTGACCTCACCCTGAACTCCATGATGACAATCCCACTTATTGAGCAGAAACATGTTAAAGCCGCCTTAAAATCGGGATACCAGTATGCCCATCTGGGGATGGTGAGGATAGGACTGAATGCTTTGCATAGAAAAGGCCGGAAGGACTATGTTTTCTCGGCCCTATTTGATAATCGATGGACTACATTCACACAAGTTATGATAGGAGGAATTGAGACCAGTCTCTCTGACGGTCCAATTCAATATGATGTTTTTCCTGACTTTTCTGTTGCATTAGACGATCCAAATATCTTGCAATGCCTAACTTTAGGTATCCAGACTGCCAGATATGAAAATTTCAAATCAAAATAAAAAAATTTGGCTATATTTTATATTACTTGTGTTTGCTTCTATAACACAAAAATTCCTGCCGTTTTGCATACACCTGATCAAAATGAAGGAAGAGTAACACTAATACAATATGATTCGAGTTGCAACCCAGTAGCACCTGTATATGTTTCCCGTAATGACTTACGTCCTCCAGATGATAGGGTCACAAACTAGGGAAAACCCACAAAGAAACTTGTTGCTACAGCCCAATCAATCATCACTGAGATAGATGGCAAAGTTACCACACGATTCCCCATAGTCAACATAGTTCACCGTGGTGGACCCTCTGTCTCTACAATTCCAACTACAATAAGCCAATTACATCCTGTCCAAACTCCCGCTCCCCCGCAGTTTGTAATTGACCAAGCAGTGTATGATTCCATTAGAAGATTATTTTCACAGCCAGGCCCTTCTCAGCCATTCAGCTCAGTCTGTGACCATCCACACTGCTCTAAAACATTTTGTCAGCTTTCTTCAAAACCACCAACACCACATGGTGAGTCATCAGACTGTCATAAAATAAACATGATCAGATTTATTCCTCTGTCTGAGTCTTCTAAAGAAAGCTACAAAAGAGTTGTATTTTTTAATCCACAAGAAGAACTTCTTATACATACAGTCTCTGGTTCTTCTACTTGTGGTTTAGGTTATGTTGATTCTTCACCTATTCCTGAATATAGAAGGAAACCTATTGATAAGATTCCAAAGGATGTAGAAATTCCTTCTGATTCAGAGATAATTTCTTTTTTGAAAATCTCTAAAGGTATCAGTCCATATGATCCAGAAGATCAATGGAAAAAGAAAGTGTTCAATTGGGACATGTTTACACACGAAAAGGAACATCTATACCTCGAAGAAGTAAGGCTTCTTCCAAGAGATGATTGCCCTACCTTCAATAGACAGAATGTTGAAAAATGGAAAGAATGGATGAAGGTAGAAAACCAATGGATATCATTCTATGAATGGTATTATCCTCCTGCAAATATAGTTGAACAATCCTTGATGAAACAATTTAAGAACCAAGCCAAGCAAAAAAGAATCAAGGATCCAGAAAAATTTGTGGAAGAAAAATTGAAAGAAAATCCAGTTGTGATTCCTCCACCTTTGAAAGCCCATGTCTTTCAACCAAAAATTTAGAGTATGATGAATAAGCCAAATATTCCTAGATCTCTGATTGCTATCTAGACAGAAGGTGAAAAATTACTAAGAAAGATTTGTTCCCAGCTCCATGTTAATATGATGCAGACTGGAACTCCAAATAAACACAAGTGGGAACTCCTTGATGGTAATCTCTTGGAGACAGATACAGAATTTCCCCCTTGGAAGAATTTCGTAATTAGAGGACAAGATGGAAAATTGTATAAATTACTTCCATCATATGCTGATGATCCTACTTTAGTAGCAAGAGATTCTATTTCTGCTACTAACTAGACAAATCTAGGTCTGTCCAGTCTTGAGAAATTTGTCAGCTCTAAGTTTGAAAGTATTGAAACTGCTAATTCTGAAATGAAAATTATGCTTGAAAGTATCCTGCGGAAGCAAGATTATAACACGGTTTGTTTGAATAGCAGTGTGACTACTCTAGCAGAAAAGGATAAGGCTCTTGCTAAGAGTCTTGACAGATTATCTCTACAGATAGAAAAGAAGATCCATGAGGCTGCCTCTGCTCATGGAATAGAAATTGTAAAGATCAGCACTTCTTTGGACATTGTGAAAAAAATAGTTTGGGAAGTATCTCAAGGAATAGAATCCCTGAGAAAGAAGCCTCGGGTGGAAGCCTACAAGTCTGCAACCTTATTTTCAGAACCCAAGACTTCTGTTCCATATTCTATTACTCCTTCTGTGGAAAGTCTCATAAGAACTCCCAGTTCCATAAACTTTCCACCTCCAACTTCCACTCATCCATATTCTTTGTTCACTAATCCCAGTTTCTTTAGTCCAAAACCTGTCATAAAACAATCCAAAGAAACCGAGGAATCAAGCAAGCCTGAATCTCCTAGTTTCATGTTCAGAGATTCATCTACTAAAGATGAAGAGGAACGTTTTGATACAAGTCTTCATAAGATAGACGCAGAGCCAGAAATAGAAGACCTTGAAGCCTGTATCAATAACTTCTCCATATCAGACCGAGCACAGTATGATGATGATAACGACTAGGTGAATGCTACATCTTCAAGATCCAGATGGGAAACTACCTGGAATCCTACTCCTGATCGCAGAGACCTTATGAAATCAGAATATCATAAGGATTGGTCTACAAATGCTACCTATTCATGGAATATTGACAATTGCACTCAGGCAGAAATCATGTCTATTCTACATTCCATGCTTGTTTGCTATAGGACCTATCTTGCAGATGAAATAGGTCCCATTAATGCCACTAGAAGGATAATTGGAGGATTTGAGGGTACCTTGGATTCTTGGCTAAAAGTTGAAACACTGAAAGGGCCAAACCTCCTTCCTGATTGGGAACAATCTGTGGTCCTAAATGAGGATGGTACCACTCACATAGACCCTGTTACTCACATGCCTGTCAGTAACATGATAGGAAAACTCCTCTATGGTATTACAGTCAATTTCATTGGTTTCCCCCAAATAACCAATGACATTACCACAATTACTCTGCTTGCCATGAAACTGCATAACATGTAGCATTTTGAAGAATACTTTAATGAATTCCTTCACAGATTACACACTCTGACTCCAAATCTCATCCTTGAGCCAAAATGGAAGGAAATTTTTGTAGCATCTCTTCCCCAGTGGGTCTCCTCTGCTATTGTTAATAAATTACCAAGGAATATTGGTGATTACAAATATGGTATAATCAGGCAAGCTGTTAAAGCTATTATTGTTGAGTTATGCTCACAAATGAAAATTTCTAGAGAAGCTACTAATCCTAGAAAGCCCCATGGCTATCAGCATCTCTATAAGCAATGGCACCTTGGAAAAGCTGGCAATTCTGAGGGGCATAAATGGAGAAAGAAAAGGCATTTCAGAAAGAATTCCCAGTTTTCCCAAGAAGAACCAAAAAGAAAACATCACAAAGCTAAACCTTACAAGCACACAAAAATGTTTTCTAAAGACAAATAAATCATATGTTACAATTGTAACAAGAAAGGCCACACAACTCCAAATTGTCAAAACAAGAAGAAAGTCCAGTATAGAAATAAGAAAGGAAAAATTAATTCCTTTGATCTTCCTAGCAGTTGTGATGAGCTTGTGTCTTCTGATTTTGGACCAGAAAATGATTTAAACTTTCTTGATTCAGATGAATCATCAGATGAAGAATTCTATAGAGATCCTCATTGTACAGAATGTAAATATTGTGATTGTGATGACCCTGATGTTTGTACTTGTAATGCAGTCAGGATGATGAAGACTGATTATGATGAAATCAGCAAAAATATCTTTGCACAGATGATGGCTGCTACTGACCCGCAAATGAAGAATATGTACGAATCTCCGCTAACATAAATTTTGAAGCAGACACCTTCTAGTTCGAAGAATTCTCCAAATAAAGGATATGTGCCTCCTGCTACTCTTTTTTCAGGGAAAATAGAAAACTGGACATTCCATATGAATCCAGTAATGGCAGAAACACAACAGGAAGGAGAGTTGGAAGAAGAAGAAGAGAAAGACAGATCAAACTTTAGATGGAATACTATGAGCCGAGACGTCATGGATTGTATCAAAATGAAAATAAAAATTGGGAACCAGTAGGAATACTGGGAAGTTCTTATGGACACTGGTTCCAAGTTAAATATAGTAAGTGACACTATGGTCAACATGCACCACCGAAGGCTGACAGCATGTCCAAGAGTAATTACAGCAAGTGGTTACATCCCCACCAAATATGAGGCAGAAATAGATGTTCTGCTAACAGAAAAAATTGGAGTACACTTGGTCTACCCCGTTGTCCCAGGAATCGATTGTGCAATGTACCTTAGGATCCCATTCTTCCAGAATTTCAACAAACATGGAGCTAAGTTTGATACAAAAAGCAAAAGGTATGGTTATTTTACCAGCTTAGGGAATAAAGAAATCTTCTTTCCATTTATTAATTGTAATTCACCCATTAGAATTAAAAGGCATGACAGAATGGAAAATTTATTGGAAAAAATGGAAATAAAAAAGGAGATATTAAGGACAGAAGAGCACTTGGAAAAAGGAAAATATGCCACGGAGATAGCAAATCTCACTTCTAAATTCAAAGAATGTTGTTCTGATGATCCGAATGCCTTTTGGCACATCCATAAGTAGGAAGTAGAACTTCCTCTCAAGAAAGATTTAAGTGGAAAACTAAGAAGGTCAAAAGCAATAGCCATGAATGAAGATCAGATGAAGCTTTGCAAAGAAGAAATCAAGGAATTACTAAAAAAAGGGCTTATAAGGAAAAAAAAACGTCCAATTGCATGTTTTTCTTTCTATGTAAATAAGCATGCTGAGATAGCTAGAGGTATGCCAAGGCTAGTTGTGAATTATAAACCTCTAAATGATATCCTTGATTATGATGCATATCCTCTTCCTAAGCCTTCATCAATACTTGCTCAGATTTCAAAATCCAAGATTTTCTCCAAATTCGATCTTAAATCTGGATTCTGGCAAGTAGGAATAAAAGAAGAAGATAAGTGGAAAACAACGTTCTCTGTTCCCAGAGGACACTATGAATGGAATATCATGCCATTCAGGTTGATTAATGCTCCTTCTGCTTTCCAGCGGATAATGGACGAAACTTTTGAAGGAATGGATGAATTCCTGAAAAAATATATAGATGATATTTTAATTCATTCTGATAATATTGCTAACCATATCAAACATTTGAAAATCTTCTTGTGTAGAGTCAAAGAGATGGGCATAGTATTATCGGAATCAGAGATGAAGTTATTCAGACCTATGATTGATTTTCTGGGTTACAATATACAGCATGGTTCTTACTCTGTAATCCAATGAAGTCTGAATTTTGTTGACCACTTCCCTGATGAGATTAAAGATAAAAAACATTTGCAGAGATTTCTAGGAAGTTTGAATTATATATCCAGGTTTCTAAAGCATTGTGCAGAAGAACAGAAACTTTTGAACCAGAGGCTTCAGAAATTCCCTATATCATGGAGTAATGACTGCACTCAGGCAGTCAAAAGAATAAAGTAAAAGGTGAGAAGTATTCAGCCACTCTCCCCTATCCAAGAAGGATGGGAGAAAATCATCATGACAGATGCTAGAAATGAAGGTTGGGGTGTAGTCCTATGCCAAAAGAATCCCAACAAGAGAAATGAAACAGAATTATGCCAGTATGCATCTATCTTTGGGCCAAAAATCAAATGGGTTGGTCCAGTCTCAAGAAAGAACTAAGAGTCGTCTGTTTAGGTATAGCCAAATTCAGAGATTTTATTATCTATACCCATTTTACTGTCAAAACAGACTGTCAAGCACTAAAATATGAAATTCACAAATGTGAATTTGAAGACGCTACCATGGTTAGATGGATTATGCAGCTCAGCCAGTACAGTTTCAGTATAGAATTTGTGAAGAGAGGCAAAAACAGTTTTGTTGATATGGTTAGTAGGGAATTTTTAGCTAACCATTCAATTGTGTGTCTACAATGCAATTATCTTAGGAGAAGAGAAAACACTTTTGAAATTGAAAAACCAAACGGTTGGGTAAGCTATGAGTTTGAAATTCCAGTGCTTGTTCATGATGTAGATTGGTATCAAATCAAAGAAACCAGACATCGCGAAGATTTTCCCTATCTATGGAAAGAAACAATGCAGGATGAAATGAATCAAGAATCAATTGAGGCCTTGGAATATTTGGAACACATTGGCAGCATACTCTACACTCTAGAAAGAGATGATGAGGATGATGACAGAATGACAAGTTGCCACATCACACTCCGGAGGTTTTATAACCATCTGCATCGAGATAATTATGACCCTGACAGACAGAAAGAATCCTTCTTTACAGCTATGAACCTCCAAAACTGTTCAGCTAACTTATTCTATTCTATACAGTCCTCATTTCTATTTGAAGGAATGACAGCAAAGGCCCTAGAACATGAAGACCCCACACCAGACTGGTTCATTGAATAGTGGCAAATATATGGACTTTCAGCCTTGGTCATTAAGCCGTATACTCTACACATGTTAAAGATTCCTGGCTTCAATGAACCAAGAGCCCATATGAATGGTATAGTGTATAAGATCGTCGATGATATTGCTGACATAAATAATCTTTCTGTTTTGCAAGGAATCTGACACTGTGGTCATATCCGATGGTTTGTCACAAACCACTAAAAGGCAAGGACAATATCTTCCAGTACCAATTATGAAGATTTTCATAACCAAGTTGATATCTCATCAAATCCTTTTCAGTACATCAACTTTTTGGAACCTCCTGATAGACACAGTTTGCAGACCTGGGAATCAGAAAAAGAAATAATTGTGCAGTACTTCAACAATTACCTGGTTGAACATTTCTGATACCAGCATTATACACATCCACAGATAGAATATTATACAATGGATTAAATGTTGTCTTTCCAACTGACGATGGTGTTGGACAAGCTTTCGTGGGTTCCCTTGTCCTGGAATCTCCACTCTGTAATCTTGTACCTTTGAGATCTGAAGAATCTCAACTTTTAGTCTTTTTAGTCTTTCGAGGGTTCTCTTTTAATGAATTTCCTCTGTGTAAATACTGTTTGTACCAAGATTCGGTCCCCACATGCCTCTGGCTATCCGTAAAAGGAGAAGGGATGAGATAACATGGGAGATTTCTCTCATGCCCGAATCTAGCTTTAAGAGTTCAGTACAACATCTTTTCTTTTGAGTCATCAGTCTGTAATAATGATCATTCATGGATGTTTGTTCCCTCCAAGCTTTATATATACGAGAGAACTTTGGAGTAAGACTCATTCATGTTTTGGGGAGTTTGAGAGTTGAGAGGTCTGTGTCGAACTTTTATCCTGCTATGCATCTGCAGACTTTTAGTCTAAACTGGTTGCACCACGAGAAGGGCTCAAGTCTTTAGGAAAATTGAGAAGCCTACGCATTGGTGCTTGACGCCAATGTGAACCTAAAGTGGCCGGTTCATAGATTGTCTTATGAGTCTATAAAGTCTGTTTTAATCTCGAGACTCAGTCTGCTTGTATGCCAGGTAGCCTGTAGATTTGCTACCCTTTGGCTAACTCATATCTACTAAACGCTGCAGCAGTCCATCTGAGGAAGAGATATTCCCTCTGTATCATCTGCATCCATAAATAATAAAAGATGTTGTTCAAATTTCCACAACCTTGCTATTTTATCATATCGGTCTTAAAGGTCTTGTAAGAGTGACTGATGACTCCAAAGAAAAAATGTTGTACTGAACACTTAAAGCTAGATTCGGGAATGAGAGAAATCTCCCATGTTATCTCATCCCTTCTCCTTTTACGGATAGCCAGAGGCATGTGGGGACCGAATCTCTGTACAAACAGTATTTACACAGAGGAAATTCATTAAAAGAGAACCCTCAAAAGACTGAAAAGACTAAAAGTTGAGATTCTGCAGATCTCAAAGGTACAAGATTATAGAGTGGAGATTCCAGGACAAGGGAACCCACGAAAGCTTGCCCAGCACCATCGTCGGTTGGAAAGACAACACTTAATCCATTGTATAATATTCTATCTGTGGATGTGTATAATGTTGGTACCGGAATCGTTCAACCAGGTAATTGTTGAAGTACTGCACTCTTATTTCTTTTTCTGATTCCCAGGTCTGCGAACTGTGTCTGTCAGGAGGTTCCAGAAAATTGATGTACTGAAAATGATTTGATGAGATATCAACTTGGTTATGAAAATCTTCATAATTAGTACTGGAAGATATTGTCCTTGCCTTGTAGTGGTTTGTGACAAACCATCGGATATGGCCACAGCGTTGGATTCCTTGCAAAAAAGAAAGATTATTTATGTCAGCAATATCTTCGATGGTCTTATACACTATACCATTCATATGGGCTCTTGGTTCACTGAAGCCAGGTATCTTTAACATGTGTAGAGTATACAGCTTAATGACCAAGGCTGAAAGTCCATATATTTTCCACCATTCAATGAACCAGTCTGGTGTGGGGTCTTCATGTTCTAGGGCCTCTGCTATCATTCCTTAAAATAGAAATGAGGACTGTACATAATAGAATAAGTTGGCTAAACAGTTTTGGAAGTTCATAGTTGTAAAGAAGGATTCTTTCTGTCTGTCAGGGTCATAATTATCTCGATCCAGATGGTTATCAAACCTTCGGAGTGTGATGTGGCAACTTGTCATTCTGTCATCATCCTCATCATCTCTTTCTAGAGTGTAGAGTATGCTGCCAATGTGTTCCAAATATTCCAAATCCTCAATTGATTCTTGATTCATTTCATCCTGCATTGTTTCTGTCCATAGATAGGGAATACCTTCGCGATGTCTGATTTCTTTGATTGGGTACCAATCTACATCATGAACAAGCACTGGAATTTCAAGCTCATAGCTTACCCAACCATTTGGTGTTTCAATTTCAACAGTGTTTTCTCTTCTCCTAAGATAATTGCATTATAGACTCAGTATTGAATGGTTAGATAAAAATTCCCTACTAAGCATATCAACAAAACTGTTTTTGTCTCCCTTCACAAATTCTATACTGAAACTATACTGGCTGAGCTGCATAATCCATCTAACCATGGCAGCGTCTTCAAATTCACATTTGTGAATTTCATATTTTAGGGCTTGACAGTATGTTTTGACAGTAAAATGGGTATAGATAATAAAATATCTGAATTTGGCTATACCTAAACAGACGGCTCTTAGTTCTTTCTTAAGACTGGACCAACCCATTTGATTTTTGGCCCAAAGACCAGATGCATACAGGCATACTTCTGTTTCATTTCTCTTGTTGTGATTCTTCTGGCATAGAACTGCACCCCAACCTTCATTGCTAGCATCTGTCATGATGATTTTCTCCCATCCTTCTCGAATAGGGGAGAGTGGCTGAATAATTCTAACTTTTTCCTTTATTCTTTTGACTGCCTGAGTGCAGTCATTACTCCCTGATATAGGGACTTTTTTAAGCCTCTGGTTCAAAAGTTTTCGTTCTTGTGCACAATGCTTTAGAAACCATGATATATAATTCAAACTTCCCAGAAATCTCTGCAACTGTGTTTTATCTTTAATCTCATCAAGGAAGTGGTCAAAAAAATTCAGACTTCTTTGGATTACAGAGTAAGAACCATGTTCTATATTGTAACCCAGAAAATCAATCATAGGTTTGAATAACTTCATCTTTGATTCCAATAATACTATGCCCATCTCTTTGACTCTACGCAAGAAGATTTTCAAATTCTTGATATGGTCAGCAATATTATTAGAATGAATTAAAATATCATCTATATATTTTTTCAGGAATTCATCCATTCCTTCAAAAGTTTCATCCATTACCCGCTGGAAAGCAGAAGGAGCATTGATCAACCTGAATGGCATGATATTCCATTCATAGTGTCCTGCGGGAACAGAGAACGCTGTTTTCCACTTATATTCTTCTTTTATTCCTACTTGCCAGAATCCAGATTTAAGATCGAATTTGGAGAAAATCTTGGATTTTGAAATTTGAGCAAGTATTGATGAAGGCTTAAGAAGAGGATATGCATCATAATCAAGGATTTCATTTAGAGGTTTATAATTCACAACTAGCCTTGGCTTACCTCTAGCTATCTCAGCATGCTTATTTACATAGAAAGAAAAACATGCAATTGGACTTTTGCTTTTCCTTATAAGCCCTTTTTTTAGTAATTCCTTGATTTATTCTTTACAAAGTTTCATCTGATCTTCATTCATGGCTATTGCTTTTGACCTTCTTAGTTTTCCACTGAAATATTTCTTGAGAGGAAGTTCTACTTCCTACTTCTGGCTGTGCCAAAAGGCATTCGGATCATCAGAACAACATTCTTTGAATTTAGAAGTGAGATCTGCTATCTCCGTGGCATATTTTCCTTTTTCCAAGTGCTCTTCTGTCCTTAATATCTCCTTTTTTATTTCCATTTTTGCCAATAAATTTTCCATTCTCTCAAGCCTTTTAATTCTAATGGGTGAATTAGAATTAATAAATGGAAAGAAGATTTCTTTATTCCCTAAGTTGATAAAATAATCATACCTTTGGCTTTTTGTATCAAACTTAGCTCCATGTTTGTCGAAATTCTGGAAGAATGGGTTCCAAGGTACATTGCACAATCAATTCCTGGGACAACGGGGCAGACCAAGTGTACTCCAATTCTTTATGTTAGTAGAACATCTATTTCTGCCTCATATTTGCTAGGGATGTCACCACTTGCTATAATTACTCTTGGACATTCTCTCGGCCTTCGGTGGTGCATGCTGACCACAGTGTCACTCACTATATTTAACCGGGAACCAGTGTCCATAAGAAATTTCCAGTATTCATACTGGTTCCCAATTTTTATTTTTATTTTGATACAATACATGACGTCTCGGCTCATAGTATTGCATCCAAAGTTTGATATTTCTTTCTCTTCTTCTTCTTCTAACTCTCCTTCTTGTTGTGTTTCTTCCATTACTAGATTCATATGGAATGTCCAGTTTTTTGTTTTCCCTAAAAAAAGAGTAGTAGGAGGCACATATCCTTTATTTGGAGAATTCTTCGAACTAGAAGGTGTCTGCTTCAAATGTTCTGTTAGCACATATTTGTACATATTTTTCATTTGCGGGTCAGTAGCAGCCATCATCTGTGCAAATATATTTTTGCTGATTTCATCATAATCAGTCTTCATCATCCTGGCTGCATTATAGGTACAAACATCAGGGTCATCACAATCACAATATTTACATTCTGTACAATGAGGATCTCTACAGAATTCTTCATCCGATGATTCATCTGAATCAACAAAGTTTAAATCGTTTTCTGATCCAGAATCAGAAGACACAAGCTCATCACAGCTGCTAGGAAGATCAAAGGAATTAATTTTTCCTTTCTTATTTCTATACTAGACTTTCTTCTTTGATGTGTCTTTCTTCTTGTTTGGACAATTTGGAGTTGTGTGGCCTTTCTTGTTACAATTGTAACATATGATTTCTTTGTCTTTAGAAAACATTTTTGTGTGCTTGTAAGGTTTATCTTTGTGATGTTTTCTTTTTGGTTCTTCTTGGGAAAACTGGGAATTCTTTTTGAAATGCCTTTTCTTTCTGCGTTTATGCCCCTCAGAATTGCTAGCTTTGCCAAGGTGCCATTGCTTACATAGCTGCTGATAGCCATGGGGCTTTTTAGGATTAGTAGCTACTCTAGCAATTTTCATTTGTGAGCATAACTCAACAATAATAGCTTTAACAGCTTACCTGATTATACCAAATTTGTAATCACCAATCTTCCCTGGTAATTTATTAACAATAGCAGAGGAGACCCACTAGGGAAGAGATGCTACAAAAATTTCCTTCCATTTTGGCTCAAGGATGAGATCTGGAGTCAGAGTGTGTAATCTGTGAAGGAATTCATTAAAGTATTCTTTGAAATGTTGCATGTTATGCAGTTTCATGGAAAGTAGAGTAATTGTGGTAATGTCATTGGTTATTTGTGGGAAACCAATGAAATTGACTATAATACCATAGAGGAGTTTTCCTATCATGTTACTGACAGGCATGTGAGTAACAGGGTCTATGTGAGTGGTACCATCCTCACTTAGGACCACAGCTTGTTCCCAATCAGGAAGGAGGTTTGGCTCTTTCAGTGTTTCAGCTTTTAGCCAAGAATCCAAGGTACCCTCAAATCCTCCAACTATCCTTCTCGTGGCATTAATGGGACCTATTTCATCTGCAAGATAGGTCCTATAGCAAACAAGCATGGAATGTAGAACAGACATGATTTCTGCCTTAGTGCAATTGTCAATATTCCATGAATAGGTAGCATTTGCAGACCAATCCTTATGATATTCTGATTTCATAAGGACTCTGCGATCAGCAGCAGGATTCCAGGTAGTTTCCCATCTGGATCTTGAAGATGTAGCATTCACCTAGTCTTTATCATCATCAGACTGTTCTCGGTCTGATATGGAGAAGTTATTGATACAGGCTTCAAGGTCTTCAATTTTTGGCTCTGCGTCTATCTTATGAAGACTTGTATCAAAACCTTCCTCTTCATCTTTAGTAGATGAATCTCCAAACATGAAACTAGGAGATTCAGGCTTGCTTGATTCCTCAGTTTCTTTGGATTGTTTTATGACAGGTTTTGGACTGAAGAAACTGGGATTAGCAAACAAAGAATATGGATGAGTGGAAGTTGGAGGTGGAAAGGTTATGGAACTGGGAGTTCTTATGAGACTTTCCACAAAAGGAGTAATAGAATATGGAACAGAAGTCTTGGGTTCTGAAAATAAGGTTGCAGACTTGTAGGCTTCCACCCAAGGCTTCTTTCTCAGGGATTCTATTCCTTGAGATACTTCCCAGACTTGTTTTTTTACAATTTGAGGAGAAGTGCTAATCTTTACAATTTGTTTTCCATGACCAGAGGTAGCCTCATGGATCTTCTTTTCTGTCTATAGAGATAATCTGTCAAGACTCTTAGCAAGAGCCTTATCATTTTCTACTATAGTAGTCACACTGCTATTCAAACAAACCGTGTTATTATCTTGCTTCGGCAGGATACTTTCAAGCATAATTTTCATTTTAGAATTAGCAGTTTCAATACTTTCAAACTTAGAGCTGACAAATTTCTCAAGAGTGGACAGAGCTAGATTTGTCCAGTTAGTAGTAGCAATAGAATCTCTTGCTACTAAAGTAGGATCATCAGCATGTGATGGAAGTAATTTATATAATTTTCCATATTGTCATCTAATTACAAAATTCTTCCAAGGGGGAAATTGTGTATCTGTCTCTAAGAGATTACCATCAAGGAGTTCCCTTTTGTGTTTATTTGGAGTTCCAGTTTGCATCATATTAACATGGAGCTAGGAATAAATCTTTCTTAGTAATTTCTCACCTTCTGTCTGGATAGCAATCAGAGATCTAGGAATATTTGGCTTATTCATCATACTCTGAATTTTTGGTTGAAATACAATGGCTTTCAAAGGTGGAGGATTCACAACTGGATTTTCTTTCAATTTTTCTTCTACAAATTTTTATGGATCCTTGATTCTTTTTTGCTTGGCTTGGTTCTTAAATTGTTTCATCAAGGATCGTTCAACTATATTTGCAGCAGGATAATACCATTCATAGAATCATATCCATTGGTTTTCTACCTTCATCCATTCTTTCCATTTTTCAACATTTTGTCTGTTGAAGGTAGGGCGATCATCTCTTGGGAGAAGCCTTACTTCTTCGAGGTATAGATGTTCCTTTTCATGTGTAAACATGTCCGAATTGAGCATTTTCTTTTTCCATTGATCTTCTGGATCATATGGACTAATACCTTTAGAGATTTTCAGAAAAGCAATTATCTTTGAATCAGAAGGAATTTCTACATGCTTTGGAATCTTATCAATATGGTTCCTTCTGTATTCAGGAATAGGTGAAGAATCAACATAACCTAAACCACAAGTAGAAGAACCAGAGACTGTATGTATAAGAAGTTCTTCTTACGGATTAAAAAATACAGCTCTTTTGTAACTTTCTTTAGAAGAGTCAGACGGAGGAGTAAATTTGATCATGTTGATTTTATGACGGTATGATGACTCACCATGTGGTGTTGGTGGTTCTGAAGAAAACTGACAAAATTTTTTAGAGCAGTGTGGATGGTCACAGACTGAGCTGAATGGCTGAGAAGGGCCTGGCTGTGAAAATAATCTTCTGATGGAATCATACACTGCTTGGTAAATTACAAACTGCGAGGGAGTAGGAGTTTGGACAGGATGTAATTGGATGATTGTAGTTGGAATTGTAGAGATAGAGGGTCCACCACGCTGAACTGTGTTGACTCTGGGGAATCATGTGGTAACTTTTCCATCTCTCTCAGTGATGATTGATTGGGCTGCAGCAACAGGTTTCTTTGTGGGTTTTCCCCAATTTGTTACTTAATCATCTGGAGGACATAAGTCATTATGGGAAACATATATAGGTGCTACTGGGTTGCAACTCGAATCATACTGTATTAGTGTTACTCTTCCTTCATTTTGATCAGGTGTATGCAAAACGGCAGGAATTGTTGTGTTATAGAAGCGAACACAGGTGATATAAAATATAGCCAAATTTTTTGATTTTGATTTGAAATTTTCATATCCTGCAGTCTGGATACCTAAAGTTAGGCATTGCAGGATATTTGGATCGTCTAATGCAACAAAAAAGTCAGGAAAAACATCATATTGAATTGGACCGTCAGAGAGACTGGTCTCAATTCCTCCTATCATAGCTTGTGTGAATGTAGTCCATCGATTATCAAATAGGGCTGAGAAAACATAGGCCTTCTGGCCTTTTCTATGCAAAGCATTTAGTCCTATCCTCACCATCCCCAGATGGGCATACTGGTATCCCGATTTTAAAGCGGCTTTAACATGTTTCTGCTCAATAAGTGGGATTGTCATCATGGAGTTCAGAGTGAGGTTGGCTTTGATAGACTTTTCTTTTATTTTATTTGACTCAAGGCATGGAAATTAAAAGCATGCAGGCCTTTATACACATCACTAGGTGAAACTGATGGAAGTTTCCAATTTACAGAAGGGTTTGTTTCTTCTTTTTCAATACAGGCATAATTACCAGAAGTAGATTCAGAATGACATAAACCTTCTAAACCAGAACGTAATTCATCCTCTGTTTGTATTGATTTAAAATGCTTTGATCCAAACATTCCCATTGACTCAGAAGAAGATGCATCCATAGTGAAAGATATAAGATGAATACCCGTTCAAAGACTTGCAGAATGCTACCAAGAAGAATTGCGGCTTTCTTTTGTAGATGAAATTGTGTCTTCCTTACGTACCGAAGTACGAATTCTTGTCCAACGTCTTCAACAACTTCAACTCCAACACATGGAAACAACAAGCTAAAAACGCTATTCAGGACTCAAGCGAATTCGCGATCCACTCAAACAATATCTCTCCTACAAAATCCACTCAGACAATACTTGGCTCTGATATGTCCTGTTTTCTGTTTTCCCTAAAACTGGGCCCTGTGATGTCGGAGCAGAAGAAGCCTGCGCATTCATCATTCTTAAGCTTAGCTAATTGTGCCTTTCTATGCACAGTCTTCTATTCTCCTTTATTGTTTTTCTCAATTCTTTAATTGCCTGATGAACTGCGGGTAATGTTTGTCGAAATTCTGGAAGAATGGTGTCCCAAGGTACATTGCACAATCGATTCCTGGGACAATGGGGCAGACCAAGTGTACTCCAATTTTCTCTTTTAGAAGAACATCTATTTCTACCTCATATTTGGTGGGGATGTCACCACTTTATTTGGAGGCCTTTATATACATCACTAGGTGAAACTGATGGAAGTTTCCAATTTACAGAAGGGTCTGTTTCTTCTTTTTCAATACAGGCAGAATTACCAAAAGTAGATTCAGAATGACATAAACCTTCTAAACTAGAACGTAATTCATCCTCTCTTTGTATTGATTTAAAATGGTTTGATCCAAACATTCCCATTGACTCAGAAGATGCATCCATAGTGAAAGATATAAGATGAATACCTGTTCAAAGACTGGCAGAATGCTACCAAGAAGAATTGCGGCTTCCTCGCGTACCGAAGTACAAATTCTCGTCCAACGTCTTCAACACCTTCAACACCAACACATGGCAGTAACAAGCTAAAAACGCTATTTAGGACTCAAGCGAATTCGCGATCCACTCAAACAATATCTCTCATACAAAATCCACTTAGACAATACTTGGCTCTGATACCACTCCAGGACCTTTAAGAGTGGTCATATATGTTTCCCGTAATGACTTATGTCCTCCAGATGATTCGGTAACAAATTGGGGAAAACCCACAACGAAACCTGTTGCTGCAGCCCAATCAATCATCACTAAGATAGATGGCAAAGTTACCACATGATTCCCCAGAGTCAACACAGTTCAGCGTGGTGGACCCTCTGTCTCTACAATTCCAACTACAATTAGCCAATTACATCCTGTCCAAACTCCGGCTCCCCTGCAGTTTGTAATTGACCAAGCAGTGTATGATTCCATCAGAAGATTATTTTCATAGCCAGGCCTTCTCAGCCATTCAGCTCAGTCTGTGACCATCCACACTGCTCTAAAACATTTTTCAATTTTCTTCAGAACCACCAACACCACATGGTGAGTCATCAGACCGTCATAAAATCAACATGATCAGATTTACTCCTCCGTCTGACTCTTCTGAAGAAAGTTACAAAAGAGTTGTATTTTTTAATCCGCAAGAAGAACTTCTTGTACATACAGTCTCTGGTTCTTCTACTTGTGGTTTAGGTTATGTTGATTCTTCACCTATTCCTGAATATAGAAGGAATCCTATTGATAAGATTCCAAAGCATGTAGAAATTCCTTCTGATTCAGAGATAATTGCTTTTTTGAAAATCTCTAAAGGTATCAGTCCATATGATCTAGAAGATCAATGGAAAAAGAAAATGTTCAATTAGGACATGTTTACACATGAAAAGGAACATCTATACCTCGAAGAAGTAAGGTTTCTTCCAAGAGATGATCGCCCTACCGTCAACAGACAGAATGTTGAAAAATGGAAAGAATGGATGAAGGTAGAAAACCAATGGATATCATTCTATGAATGGTATTATCCTGCTGCAAATATAGTTGAACAATCCTTGATGAAACAATTTAAGAACCAAGCCAAGCAAAAAAGAATCAAGGATCCAGAAAAATTTGTAGAAGAAAAATTGAAAGAAAATCCAGTTGTGATTCCTCCACCTTTGAAAGCCCATGTCTTTCAACCAAAAATTCAAAGTATGATGAATAAGCCAAATATTCCTAGATCTTTGATTGCTATCCAAACAGAAGGTGAGAAATTACTAAGAAGGATTTGTTCCCAGCTCCATGTTAATATGATGTGGACTGGAACTCCAAATAAACACAAGTGGGAACTCCTTGATGGTAATCTCTTGGAGACAGATACAGAATTTCCCCCTTGGAAGAATTTTGTAATTAGAGGACAAGATGGAAAATTGTATAAATTACTTCCATCACATGCTGATGATCCTACTTTAGTAGCAAGAGATTCTATTGCTACTACTAACTGGACAAATCTAGCTCTGTCCAGTCTTGAGAAATTTGTCAGCTCTAAGTTTGAAAGTATTGAAACTGCTAATTCTGAAATAAAAACTATGCTTGAAAGTATCCTGCGGAAGCAAGATTATAACACAGTTTGTTTGAATAGGACTGTGACTACTCTAGCAGAAAATGATAAGGGTCTTCCTAAGAATCTTGACAGATTATCTCTACAGACAGAAAAGTAGATCTATGAGGCTACCTCTGCTCATGGAAAAGAAATTCTAAAGATCAACACTTCTCTGGACATTGTAAAAAAACAAGTTTGGGAAGTATCTCAAGGAATAGAATCCCTGAGAAAGAAGCCTCGGGTGGAAGCCTACAAGTCTGCAACCTTATTTTCAGAACCCAAGACTTCTGTTCCATATTCTATTACTCCTTATGTGGAAAGTCTCATAAGAACTCCCAGTTCCATAACCTTTCCACCTCCAACTTCCACTCATCCATATTCTTTGTTCGCTAATCCCAGTTTCTTTAGTCCAAAACCTATCATAAAACAATCCAAAGAAACTGAGGAATCAAGCAAGTCTAAATCTCCTAGTTTCATGTTCGAAGATTCATCTACTAAAGATGAAGAGGAAGGTTTTGATACAAGTCTTCATAAGATAGACGCAGAGCCAGAAATTGAAGACCTTGAAGCCTGTATTAATAACTTCTCCATATCAGACCGAGAATAGTCTGATGATGATAAAGACCAGGTGAATGCTACATCTTCAAGATCCAGATGGGAAACTACCTAGAATCCTACTCCTGATCGCAAAGACCTTATGAAGTCAGAATATCATAAGGATTGGTCTACAAATGCTACCTATTCATGGAATATTGACAATTGCACTCAGGCAGAAATCATATATGTTCTACATTCCATGCCTTTTTGCTATAGGACCTATATTGCAGATGAAATAGGTCCCATTAATGCCACTAGAAGGATAATTGGAGGATTTGAGGGTATCTTGGATTCTTGGTTAAAAGCTGAAACACTGAAAGAGCCAAGCCTCCTTCTTGATTGGGAACAAGGTGTGGTCCTAAATGAGGATGGTACCACTCACATAGACCCTCTTACTCACATGCCTATCAGTAACATGATAGGAAAAATCCTCTATGGCATTACAGTCAATTTCATTGGTTTCCCCCAAATAACCAATGACATTACCACAATTACTCTGCTTTCCATGAAACTGCATAACATGGAGCATTTTGAAGAATACATTAATGAATTCCTTCACATATTACACACTCTGACTCCAGATCTCATCCTTGAGCCAAAATGGAAGGAAATTTTTGTAGCATCTCTTCTCCAGTGGGTCTCCTCTACTATTGTTAATAAATTACCAGGGAAGGTTGGTGATTACAAATTTGGTATAATCATGCAAGCTATTAAAGCTATTATTGTTGAGTTATGCTCACAAATGAAAATTGCTAGAGTAGCTACTAATCCTAAAAATCCCCATGGCTATCAGCAGCGATATAAGCAATGGCACCTTGGCAAAGCTGGCAATTCTGAGGGGCATAAATGCAGAAAGAAAAGGAATTTCAAAAAGAATTCCCAATTTTCCCAATAAGAACCAAAAAGAAAACATCACAAAGCTAAACCTTACAAGCACACAAAAATGTTTTCTAAAGACAAAGAAATCATATGTTACAATTGTAACAAGAAAGGCCACACAACTCCAAATTGTCCAAACAAGAAGAAAGACACATCAAAGAAGAAAGTCTAGTATAGAAATAAGAAAGGAAAAATTAATTCCTTTGATCTTCCTAGCAGTTGTGATGAGCTTGTGTCTTTTGATTCTGGATCAGAAAATGATTTAAACTTTGTTGATTTAGATGAATCATCAGATGAAGAATTCTGTAGAGATCCTCATTGTACAGAATGTAAATATTGTGATTGTGATGACCCTGATGTTTGTACTTGTAATGTAGTCAGGATGATGAAGACTGATTATGATGAAATCAACAAAAATATCTTTGCACAGATGATGGCTGCTACTGACCCACAAATGAAAAATATGTACAAATCTCTGCTAACAGAACATTTGAAGCAGACACCTTCTAGTTTGAAGAATTCTCCAAATAAAGGATATGTGCCTCCTGCTACTCTTTTTTCAGTGGAAGCTTTAACTAGACAGTTTAGAAATGAAGATTTTGGTGAAGTCCTGCCACAAACATTGCCCACAGTTCATTAGGAAATTAAAGAATTGAGAAAAACAATAAAGGAGAACAGAAGACTGTGCGTAGAAAGGCACAATGAGCTGAGCTTAAGAATAATGAATGCGCAGGCTTCTTCTGCTCCGACATCACAGGGCCCAATTTCAGGGAAAATAGAAAACTGGACATTCCATATGAATCCAGTAATGGCAGAAACATAGCGGGAAGGAGAGTTAGAAGAAGAAGAAGAGAAAGACAGATCAGACTTTGGATGCAATACTATGAGTCGAGACGTCATGTATTGTATCAAAATGAAAATAAAAATTAGGAACCAGTATGAATACTGGAAAGTTCTTATGGACACTGGTTCCAGGTTAAATATAGTGAGTGACACTATGGTTAGCATGTACCACCGAAGGCCGACAGCATGTCCAAGAGTAATTACAGCAAGTGGTGACATCCCCAACAAATATGAGGTAGAAATAGATGTTCTGCTAACAGAAAAAATTGGAGTACACTTGGTCTGCCCCGTTGTCCCAAGAATCGTTTGTGCAATGTACCTTGGGACCCCATTCTTCCAGAATTTCGACAAACATGGAGTTAAGTTTGATACAAAAATCCAAAGGTATGGTTATTTTATCAGCTTAGGGAATAAAGAAATCTTCTTTCCATTTATTAATTGTAATTCACCCATTAGAATTAAAAGGCTTGAAAGAATGGAAAATTTATTGGAAAAAATGGAAATAAAAAAGGAGATATTAAGGACAGAAGAGAACTTGGAAAAAGGAAAATATGCCACAAAGATAGCAGATCTCACTTCTAAATTCAAAGAATGTTGTTCTGATGATCCGAATACCTTTTGGCACATCCATAAGAAGGAAGTAGAACTTCCTCTCAAGAAAGATTTCAGTGGAAAACTAAGAAGGTCAAAAGCAGTAACAATGAATGAAGATCAGATGAAGCTTTGCAAAGAAGAAATCAAGGAATTACTAAAAAAAGGGCTTATAAGGAAAAGCAAAAGTCCAATTGCATGTTTTGCTTTCTATGTAAATAAGCATGCTGAGATAGCTAGAGGTAAGCCAAGGCTAGTTGTGAATTATAAACCTCTAAATGATATCCTTGATTATGATGCATATAATCTTCCTAAGCCTTCATCAATACTTGCTCGGATTTCAAAATACAAGATTTTCTCCAAATTCAATCTTAAATCTAGGTTGTGGCAAGTAGGAATAAAAGAATAATATAAGTGGAAAACAACGTTCTCTGTTCCCGGAGAACACTATGAATGGAATATCATGCCATTCAGGTTAATCAATGCTCCTTCTTCTTTCCAACTGATAATGGATGAAACTTTTGAAGGAATGGATGAATTCCTGAAAAAATATATAGATGATATTTTAATTCATTCTGATAATATTGCTGACCATATCAAGGATTTGAAAATCTTCTTGCATAGAGTCAAAGAGATGGGCATAGTATTATCGGAATCAAAGATGAAGTTATTCAGACCTATGATTGATTTTCTGGGTTACAATATACAGCATGGTTCTTACTCTGTAATCCAAAAAAGTTTGAATTTTGTTGACCACTTCCCTGATGAGATTAAAGATAAAACACAGTTGCAGATATTTCTGGGAAGTTTGAATTATATATCATGGTTTCTAAAGCATTGTGCACAAGAACAGAAACTTTTTAACCAGAGGCTTCAGAAAGTCCCTATATCATGGAGTAATGACTGCACTCAGGCAATCAAAAGAATAAAGGAAAAATTTAGAAGTATTCAGCCACTCTCCCCTATCCGAGAAGGATGGGAGAAAATCATCATGACAGATGCTAGCAATAAAGGTTGGGGTGCAGTCCTATGCCAGAAGAATCCCAACAAGAGTAATGAAACAGAAGTATGCCAGTATGCATCTAGTCTTTGGGCCAAAAATCAAATGGGTTAGTCCAATATTAAGAAAGAACTAAGAGCCGTCTGTTTAGGTATAGCCAAATTCAGAGATTCTATTATCTATACCCATTTTACTGTCAAAACAGACTGTCAAGCCCTAACATATGCAATTCACAAATGTGAATTTGAAGACGCTGCCATGATTAGATGGATTATGCAACTCAGCCAGTATAGTTTCAGTATAGAATTTGTGAAGGGAGACAAAAACAATTTTGCTGATATGCTTAGTAGGGAATTTTTAGCTAACCATTCAATACTGAGTCTACAATGCAATTATCTCAGGAGAAGAGAAAACACTGTTGAAATTGAAACACCAAATGGTTGGGTAAGCTATGAGCTTGAAATTCCAGTGCTTGTTCATGATGTAGATTGGTATCCAATCAAAGAAATCAGACATCGCGAAGATATTCCCTATCTATGGACAGAAACAATGTAGGATGAAATGAATCAAGAATCAATTGAGGCCTTGGAATATTTGGAACACATTGGCAACATACTCTACACTCTAGAAAGAGATGATGAGGATGATGACAGAATGACAAGTTACCACATCACACTCTGGAGGTTTGACAACCATCTGCATCGAGATAATTATGACCATGACAGACAGAAAGAATCCTTCTTTACAGCTATGAACCTCCAAAACTGTTCAGCCAACTTATTTTATTCTGTACCATCCTCATTTCTATTTGAAGGAATGACAGCAGAGGCCCTAGAACATGAAGACCCCACACCAGACTGGTTCATTGAATGGTGGCAAATATATGGACTTTCAGCCTTGGTAATTAAGCCGTATACTCTACACATGTTAAAGATTCCTGGCTTCAGTGAACCAAGAGCCCATATGAATGGTATAGTATATAAGACCGTCGAAGATATTGCTGACATAAATAATTGCAAGGAATCTGATGCTATGGTCATATCTGATGGTTTGTCACAAACCACTACAAGGCAAGCACAATATCTTCCAGTACCGATTATGAAGATTTTCATAACCAAGTTGATATCTCATCAAATCCTTTTTAGTACATCAACTTTTTGGAACCTCCTGACAGACACAGTTCGCAAACCTAGGAATCAGAAAAAGAAATAAGAGTGCAGTACTTCAACAATTACATCGTTGAATGATTCCGATACCAGCATTATACACATCCACAGATAGAATATTATACAATGGATTAAGTGTTGTCTTTCCAATCGATGATGGTGTTGGGCAAGCTTTCGTGGGTTTCCTTGTCTTGGAATCTCCACTTTGTAATCTTGTACCTTTGAGATCCACAGAATCTCAACTTTTAGTCTTTTCAGTCTTTCAAGGATTCTCTTTTAATGAATTTCCTCTATGTAAATACTGTTTGTACCAAGATTCGGTCCCCACATGCCTCTGGCTATCCGTAAAAGGAGAAGGGATGAGATAACATGAGAGATTTCTCTCATGCTCGAATCTAGCTTTAAGAGTTCAATAAAACATCTTTTCTTTTGAGTCATCAGTCTGTAATAATGATCATTCACGGATGTTTGTTCCCTCCAAGCTCTATATATACGAGAGAACTTTGGAGTAAGACTCATTCATGTTTTGGGGAGTTTGAGAGTTGAGAGGTCTGAGTCGAACTTTTCTCCTGCTCTGCATCTACGGACTTTTAGTCTGAACTGCTTGCACCACGAGAAGAGCTCAAGTCTTTAGGAGAATTGAGAAGCCTGCGCATTGGTGCTTGACGCCAGTGTGAACCTAAAGTGGCCGGTTCATAGGTTGTCTTATGAGTCTATAAGTCTGTTTTAATCTCGAGACTCAGTCTGCTTGTATGCCAGGTAGCCTGTAGATTTGTTACGCTTCGGCTAACTCATATCTACTAAACGTTGCAACAGTCCATCTGAGGAAGAGATATTCCCTCTGTATCATCTGCATCCATAAATAATAAAAGATGTTGTTCAAATTTCCACAACCTTGCTGTTTTATCATATCTGTCTTAAAGGTCCTGTAAGAGTGGCACACCCACTGGGGAAGAGATGCTACAAAAATTTCCTTCCATTTTGGCTCAAGGATGAGATCTGGAGTTAGAGTGTGTAATCTGTTAAGGAATTCATTAAAGTATTCTTCAAAATGCTACATGTTATGCAGTTTCATGGCAAGCAGAGTAATTGTGGTAATGTCATTGGTTATTTGGGGGAAACCAATGAAATTGATTGTAATGCCATAGAGGAGTTTTCCTATCATGTTACTAACAGGCATGTGAGTAACAGGGTCTACGTGAGTGGACTGTCAAGCCCTAAAATATGCAATTCACAAATGTGAATTTGAAGACGCTGCCATGGTTAGATGGATTATGCAGCTCAGCCAGTATAGTTTCAGTATAGAATTTGTGAAGGGAGACAAAAATAGTTTTGTTGATATGCTTAGTAGGGAATTTTTAGCTAACCATTCAATACTGAGTCTACAATGCAATTATCTTAGGAGAAGAGAAAACACTGTTGAAATTGAAACACCAAACGGTTGGGTAAGCTATGAGCTTGAAATTCCAGTGCTTGTTCATGATGTTGATTGGTATCCAATCAAAGAAATCAGACATCGCAAAGATATTCCCTATCTATGGACAGAAACAATGCAGGGTGAAATGAATCAAGAATCAATTGAGGCCTTGGAACATTTGGAACACATTGGCAACATACTCTACACTCTAGAAAGAGATGATGAGGATGATAACAGAATAAGTTGCCACATCACACTCTGGAGGTTCGATAACCATCTGCATCGAGATAATTATGACCCTGACAGACAGAAAGAATCCTTCTTTAGAGCTATGAACCTCCAAAACTGTTCAGCCAACTTATTCTATTCTATACAGTCCTCATTTCTATTTGAAGGAATGACAACAGAGGCCCTAGAACATGAAGACCCCACACTAGATTGGTTCATTGAATGGTGGAAAATATATGGACTTTTAGCCTTGGTCATTAAGTCGTATACTCTACACATGTTAAAGATTCCTGGCTTCAGTGAACTAAGAGCCCATATGAATGGTATACTTCTAACTTTTTCCTTTATTCTTTTGACTGCCTGAGTGCAGTCATTACTCAGTAAAAGTAATGTCTAGTTTTATGTTTTCCCTGAAACCGGGCCCTGTGATGTCGGAGCAGAAGAATCCTTTCTATGCACAGTCTTCTATTCTCTTTTAATGTTTTTCTACAAACTGTGGGGGAGCAGGAGTTTGGACAGGATGTAATTGGCTGATTGTAGTTGGAATTGTAGAGACAGAGGGTCCACCACGCTGAACTTTGTTGACTCTGGGGAATCGTGCGGTAACTTTGCCATCTATCTCAGTGATGATTGATTGGGCTGCAGCAATAGGTTTCTTTGTGGGTTTTCCCCAATTTGTTACCCAATCATCTGGAGGACATAAGTCATTACGGGAAACATATACAGGTGCTACTGGGTTGCAACTCGAATCATACTGTATTAGTGTTACTCATATATTCAAGCATTCATTTAAGTGTATAATTTAGTTCTCCTATGTTAAACCATTGACTTGAAAAATAATTGCTATTGAATATTTTACCTTTGCACATATTCAATCTAATTTTCACTATTTGCCACCTTTTTCTCCATCCAACCTCATTGCTTTAAACTTCTAACATAGTTTGGAATGTTGGAATTTTTTTAGATTGTGATTTGAGTAAGATGAAGATATGTACCTTTTTTATTCTTGGAAAACATAAATTATTGCTTTCCAACACAAGTGTTATATTATAAATAATGAATCTTTACCTCATAAAATAGTGGTAAGTAGTAGAATTTTTGTATTCACTCTTAATATGGTAGTTTTGAAAGTTTTTCTCAAGTTTTGTTGTGCTAAGAGAGTGACCTAGGATGTATGTTAGGTGACAGTTGGTACTAGTAACTCTAGGGATATACTCAAGAGGATGGTAAAGAACGAAGAGAGTGACTTAGGATGCATGTTAGGTGATACTTGTTATTAGTAACACTAAGAGAGATGTTCAAGAGTTTGGTAAAGAATGAGTAAAGACATTGCTACATCATGAGGCTTGGGTCATTATTGAGTATATAATTTCTTTCACTATATTATTTTACATGGACAAAACACTTTGGCATGCAATATATTTAACATGTCTTGGCACAATCCTTTGTATGCTTATGTATGCCCATTGATCAACCTTAAGGTTTTCTCTATCTCTTATAGGAGTAAATGTTGAGTAGACTAGGGAGATAAGGGAAATTATCTCTAGAGTTTGTTAACTTTTTGTGTGTTGATAATATTTTAATATACCTTGTGTTGTTTTCCACTCTAGCCAATTGTTTGGCAAACAAACTGTACAATAAGAGTTCATGGTTGCAATCTAAAAGCTATACATTGGATAGACAATAAAAATGATAAGGCTAGAAAATGTTATGGCTCCCTTGTGTGTACCTCTCTCACTAGTGGGATTGTTACTTCATTATAGCTTAGTTTGTGGCTTGCTCTACTCCTTCTTCCTATGTCTTTATTTCTTCTCTCATATGGCTTTTGACTATGTTCCTATAGCATGTTTCTCTCCGTAATTGTAATGCATTCTCTCTAATGACAAACCAATAGATGGAAATTTCTATGAACTACCCTCATTTTTGGAATAAAACTTAACTTGAAACTTAGTCTAGTCACAAGCATGAAATGATCCCATATTCATTACAATGTTATATCTTGCATGTAGGATAGGTTAAAATGTCCCTTATTTCATCTATTTTCTCTCTTAATATTCCATTGATCGTAATCCACCATGGTCTTATTGTTATGATAACTACAAGAAATAATAAATATAAATGGCCATAACCCTACAAGAGAACCACCTATCATAACTATAAAATATGACCACTTGTCATAAAACAAAAATAAATAAGATTAAAGAAAATGAGCCTCCATTAACGATGTTTCTTTGTACTATTGGATTTATGTTTTATAATATTGGATTCTTACTCTATTGGAGAAGAAACAATAAATAAAAGTGGCCATAACCATAAAAGAGGACCACCTATCATAAAACAAAACAAAAATAAGATTAAAGAAAATGAACATCCATTAATGACATTTCTTTGCAATACTAGATTTCTTACTCCATTATAACAACTTCTTTTTGTATTATTAACTTTATGTTAAGGAATCAAATAACATTCAATGAAATATGTGAGAATGAACATCCAATAATATAATTTATGTGCGATATTGGATTTCATACTCTTTTAGAAATTATGTTTTGTGTTATTAACTATATATTAAGAAATCAAATAAAAATAATTGAATTGTGTTTTAAGAAATCAAATAAATAAAATTCAGTGAATTGTGTTTCAATTAAAGTTAAAATGTACATCCATTAACATTTTTGGGTAACATTAAATTTATTGATTCCTTGATAATTGCGTTTTGGTTATTGACTATATGGTGAAAGATGAAATACAATTAAATTTACAATTTAATATGGAAATAATATAATAAAGGATGTATCGAGAAACCAAAAGATAAAAGCTACCCCAAACCCTACTAACAATGTTCCATTATGGACCAAAAGAAATCAAAATAAATTTGTTTATAGTAACACATATAACACATATCCACATTGTGTCGTTTCTCGTGACAAAAGTGAAAGGTGGGTTTAGATAATGATTTGTGATGTTGGAACTTTTAATTATTTGGAATATTTCAATCAAGAAACCTTCGGGAATGTTCCAAGTAAGAAACTTGTTGTTACATGTTTTGATTACGAGTACTAATCCCCACCTTACTAGTTTTTTTAGGGTTATAAAATAACATTCAATACTGGTTGAGATATAGCACACTCTTTCCACCCATAGTGCAATACATGTTTGGCCAAAAGGGGCGAGGTGTTGACTGCAACTTCTTCCTTCTAGTTTTCAATAATCGCCTCATCTATTCATCTTATTCATTGTCTTAGTTGTTCATCTTATTTTTATTGTATCATTCTATCAATCCATCTATTAATCAATGGAAAACCTCCCCACTACATGGCAACAATCCATCTATTAATCAATGGAAAACCTACCCACCACACAGCAACAGAAGGGCTTCATCGTCTTCTGCGTCCACCTCTTATCCCTGATATGATTTTTTCATCAATCATCTACAACATTTTTCTTGTGCCATTGTCATGGAACGAATCAGAATATTTTTCCCTGGGTACGACAATTTTACATTCCCTTTGTTGGGTGAGCAAGGGAAGTGTGGGTTGAAGATCTCTCACCTTAGTGACTCCATTGTTTGAATCTTATTGTAAACACCCTAGCGACTCCACTGTCTATATCCTTATTGGTCATTCTAGCTTTCAAGAGGCCTCATACTCGCTTTGATTCTAAACACCAGAAAACTTCCCCTACATTTGAACTTGAGATCACTCACCTAAAGGGGTTTTCAAAATGGTCATTCATGTGTTCTTGGCCAACAAATTTTCCCCACTAGATTTTTCTTTTGTTTCTAGTTATCCCCGTCATGTCCCTTTAGTTCATGAATGGTATACCTATTTTCCTAGTTTCAGTGGAAACACAGATAGAAGGTTGGACCAGCACCTCAAGGATTTTCATGAATGCATGGAACAACTGGGTATTTGTTTTGAAGATGTGAAAATGAAATTGTTCATGTATTCTTTAGAGGGAGATGCTAGACTTTGGTACGAAATAATACCTCGTGGCAACATTTCTTCCTTAAAGAGATTTCACATAGCATTCAATCATTTTTGCAAAATATTATATCCACTGAGTGCTATGTTTGAAGATTTTTGTGCACATTTTAATGTTGAAAATATTTATGAGGTTAATGATCTTGCTGAAGATGTTTGTGGGGCTCAACTCCAAGAAAACTTATACTTGCATCAAGAAGCACTACCTAAAAATCAAGAAAGGGAAGAAGGAGACATTATCAAGTTGAAAATAAACCCTTAGAGATCTTATTCTACCAAATTTGATTATTCTCCTTCTTACGATTTGTATGACTTCGATGGGATGTTGAGCAATGCAGGATTGCAACAATCCCAGTCATGGGAAGATGCACAAAAAGAGGAGGCCCACCAGGAGGTCAACAAATAGGCTCCAGTTCACGATTCACATCCTTTAAATGGAGAACAAGTTCAAGAAGCTAGTATTGAAGTCGAGAAAGATTCTCTAATCTATGATTCAGATGATTCATAGGAGGATGAGATGGTTGTAGATTGTCAAAGGGATTTGCTTACAAACAGGTGGGGAGAATATTACCAACAACAACTCCTTCAAGAGGAGCCCAAAGTTGAAGAGCCAAGCAATGTTTGTGGCTGCCTGTTGTAGAAATATTCCTGCTGGGAAACGGTTCAAGAGAGGGAGACAACCACAAATTTTTCTCGTCAGTTCTATGACCTAGTAGCTGACTACATGACAACATTCTTTGGTCAGCAATAGATGTTGTTTCTCGGGTATGTATCAAGTATTTTGTTTGAATATTTTTCATGGTGCATGCTTGTTTCAATTTTTAAATCTCAGCAACATGGAGGAATTAGGTCCAGCACCCAAACGCTGACCTGGTATCATTGAAAGGTTGATATCACTTGGGTGAATTGATCCCTATGCATAAGTAGGAGTTGTATATAAATAAGCTAACTAGGTGACCATTTAATTTCTAGTTATTAGAATTTGTAGTTATACATTTCAGTTTTTATGAGGAGTGGAATCCCAACAGATAAAGTTCCAGGGAGATTTTATAGTTCTACAGGTTCATTATATTTTTGACTCTGTGACCAATGGTGAAGGTTGCTAGTCTGCAAGTTCTCAGCACCTTGTCAGCAAGGCATTGTCCCTAATTGGAGCCAATGTTGTCACTTACTGAAAAATTGTTTGAATGGTGCCAAATAATGTCAAAAGAGTGCAAAAGAGTAGAGAATTTTGTAGTCATCTTCCAAGCCACAGAAGGACTCAAAGCCTACATCAAACCCTCTCCATTGGAAAGTGCTTTGAACAAGATTTCCAACTATATGTGGAAGTCCAAAAATGGACTCTTGGATCAAAAGATATGGTCTTCTGAAGTTTCAAGGATTGAAGCCTTGGGAAGGCATATCAGAATATGTGTGATTTCATATCAAAGGTCCTAACACATCGGTGATCGCATATCAGAGGACCCGGCATATCGGCAATCACATATCGAAGGTCCAGTGACATCGAAGGTCCAACGACACTAGGCATATCGGCAATTGGAGAATTAGAACTTCTTCAGGTGACAACCTTTAAAAAGTTGTGATATTGTTAAAAGTTCCAATAACACTAAAAGCCGCCAAGGAGTGTCGATAAGGATTAACAAAGGATTTCATCACAAAACCAAAGGTGGACGGGCCCTTTTCTCTCTCCTCTAGTAGGACATGGGGCAGCATATGAATGGTTCTGATAAGCTACATGTGGCAACATACGTGTAATAGCCCTAGTGAAAATTCCATGTAAAAATATATAAATACCACAGATGATGGGACACGTATTCCAAGATGAATGGTGGGCAAGACATCCTAGGGGGCGTTCATTTGTTTTTTTATGGCTAAGAAAATTGGCAAAGGAAATGGCTAAGGCATTAAAGAGGCAAAAAGGTATTTTAGCACATTTATTTATGAAAATAATGGAAATTAGGAGAAAAGGAAGGTGACAGGTCACATTTTGCATGTGAGGAGGAAATTGAAGGAAAATAATGGGAAATGAAGAAAATAGAGGCCTCATTAATAAAAAGGCTTATGAGGATCAGTGGAAAAGACTTGGTCAGTTCAGTTTTGGAGCTCTCTTATTATTCTCTCTCTCTCTCTCTCTCATACTCTTGGATACTTAGAGTTTTCTTGGAGAACTCTTGGAGGGTGTGGCATACTTGGATTCTTGGAGAAAAAAGGCAAAGGAAGAGAAGGAAAGTGCAAGAAGGCATCGGCATTAGCAGCTACACCAAATTTTCTTGCAGGTACCGAGTTGCATGTATGATTTCTTCACTAGTTTTGGCATGCATGGCACATACATGTGGTTTCTTGGTTATGATCTGTCATTGGCATGGAGGATGGTTGGGATTGACAGTGGATTGCCTAGCCTTGCCATTTCCTGGATAGGCATGGTGATTATGGGTTTACTTTCATTGCTTTGTTTTGGTTGGTTCTCATTTTTCCATAGCTTGGGTTGAGTTACTAGTCCTGGAAGCCCTGGTTGAACAAACGCTCTGGAAGCCCTGTAACAACTTGGGTTGAGTTACTAGTACTGGAAGCCCTGGTTGGACAAACTTTCTGGAAGCCCTTGGCGGGTTGAGTTACTAGTCCTGGAAGCCTTGGTTGGACAAATGCTCTGGAAGCCCTATATAAGTTGTGGGTTGAGTTACTAGTTCTGGAAGCCTTGGTTGGAAAAACACTTTGGAAGCCCTGGAAGGCTTGGATGGAGACCAATCTGATGATGGTTTTTGGTGATGTCCGACTGTGAGGTGGAATCATTGTTTGATGGGTTGATGTGGGTGGCCTCTGGAAGCCCTGGATGAGTTTTGATTGATGTGTTCTATGAGATCCCACATTCATGCTTGGAATATGGCATGAGGGTGATTGGCTGAAGAGAGACTTGGCTCAGCCAATCTATGGTTGGGTGGAATGTGGTAGTCCCATCACTGGTTGGTTCATTGCATTATTAATGAAAAATTCATTCCCTTGATTTTCATGCGCAAATGTACTAACGTATATATGGATTTTGATGGCTGATATGTTTACTGTATTTTTGTTCCTATTATGTCTTTTATATGCACATTTAACCCAGAGGGTGTTACAATATGATTGGTTTCGATAAAGCTACAATGGCATCCGATGTCAGCATGATGTGGTAGTACGACAGGACACATGGAAGGCAGTTTTGGTGTTTTGAGGGGCCTGGGGGGAAAATATGGGTGACACATGTCGCCACTCAGGAAGTGTCACGTGGCGTGATGATTTCATATCGGAGGTCAGAAAATGTTGGCACTTTGTAATAGTTAGCAATTGAAAATGTGTCGATAAGGGGGCTTTGATATTAGGGTTGGTACATGGTCAAGAAGAACTTATGGAACCAAGGGTACTAAGCTCTTAACAAAGGAAAAAGGGTCCCCGGGCAGGAAAAAAATTCCCTAGCGCCTTAAGGCTAAGCCTCCGGTCACCACACCCAGTCCCATGGAGGAAAATAGAAAGGGGCTAAACAAAAGGGGCCAAGGACATCGATTATTTGTTTTTTTAATGTCTGTAAGAATAAAAGTCCCCAATGGGTAAAAGCTTTGATATAACACTATTGCAATAATACAAGACATATTGGGCTCTAATAATGTAATATTGAGAGTTATGAGATGGATGAGTCGGCAGTTGTGATTCTATGACACCACTAAGGCCACCACAATTGATCGCTCCCAGCTCTAGAAAGTAGGAAATTCAAGTTGTTAAGGGGAAAATGACAGGAGAACCAGCTGAATAGCCAAAGAGGAACATTATGGCATAGACGTGGCCTGATCGGAGGCCATCACAGGAATGGAAGGGAGATATTTTCCTCAACCATCATTCAATTTTCCTTATTTCTTTTATTCTGTAATTTCTGCATTTTAAAGAAAGTAATCAAATCATTTGTAATGATTTGGGAAATAAACCTTCGCACGTCAAGACAGCTAGTCGATCAGACAACTAGAGCTCGATTGAGATATTTTGTAACTGCTTTCAAAGCTCCCCCTCTCCTTATAAAAAGAGGGGAGAAACACTTAACAGAGGTTCTAGAATTCTGCACCCAAGAGGCCTGAATTTTGTGGTTCCACTTTGGTACAATTTACTTGTTCATAAGGTCTTAGAGTTGATACAATTGCTAAATGTAATGGACTGGTGATTTGGACTCCATCTTCAAGGATTAATGAAATTGTTTTGTTGATTCCAATTAGAGAAATGTGCAGTATGTTTCCCCTTTTTTTATCACTTCATGTATGTCTTTCCTCCTCTGAAATAGTGTAATGAAGTTGTTGGTATCACTCGCCTTATGGTTGTATGTTTTCTGCTAAGTAGTAAAAAGTACCTATTCGTGTTATTTAATAGCCTACAGTACCTGTATGTGCACATATTTACTTATTGTTATTTGGTGACAAATGTATTCATGAGGCATAGAGTATGAGACCTTAATTCGTGCTCCACTCTTTCTGCATTTTCATCTCCTCACTCTTCCATATTTCTGCTGGATATTATTGCTTAGGATTTTGTGTTCTGTCCAGCCTTCTGCACCAATTCCCCTCCTTTCCTTCCACTTATTCATTTATACTACAACAACAATGTTAATATGATTATTGTTGTGTGTCAGCCACCAAAACTAAGATTTTTCTCTTTGAGATTAGCCATATTTACCCTCTAAGTATTTATATCTATGTGTTTTCTTGACTTTACCTTGATGAAGGGTTATTGAACCAATCCTTGAATTATCCCTTTTACAATTATGTGACATATGGAGTGCAACAGAAAGCCCTTAGACAATCTTCAAAAGAACTCCTCTCGGATGCCCTAAGCACTGGTCTCCTATCAACCCAGAGGCTATCTCTAGGAGGCTTCTATATCTTCTGAAGCAATTGTGTGACAGGGGATAGAAAAAGCTACAATAGGGAGCCCGATGTTAAAAACACCTTCGTTATCCATCTCGACAAGAGCCTTTGTGAACATGGATTGTGGGTGTTTCTTGACAAGCTTGAACTAGAGGTCGAACACAACAACAAGTCTCAAATCAAATCCGTTATTTAAGTGGCTTCTGTCGACATAGCCATTTTTTCTCTGACTTATGCGGAATCGACATGGTGCCTCAATGAACTAGTTCTTATGCTCAAGTCTGGGGATCCCATTATTTCGATATTTTTGAGTCGAGAGGATCATTGAACCAAGAGGTTCATTCTACAACCTAATATGAAGGAGATGTGTAAGTTTGACTGTCTGTCCGTTCCTCTTTAAAATAAAAATAAAAGTTAAAAATTATGTTCTAAATAGAAAAATAATGTCAACTATAATATCTCTCTCTCTCTCTCTCTCTCTCTCTCTCTCTCTCTCTCTCTCTCTCTCTCTCTCTCTCTCTCTCTCTCTCTCTCTCTATATATATATATATATATATATATATATATATATATATATATATATATATTGTAAAGTAATTAGAAGTAAAAGAAATGTGTAAGTAAAATGTTTAAATCTTGTAAATTGGTTATTGATAAAATATTTTAATACGAATTAATATTGACATATACTTAAAAATATGTTAATAATAAAAAACCATTTTAATTAGCATCATAAAATGTCTCGATGTACATGTTATGTAAAATATTTTAATGTTAATTGCATATACATTATATGTCATTTAAAAAAAAATATGTATATATCATGAAAATTTTAAGCTTTTATGGTTAAAACGTTTATTTGATCCTATATATACTCTATTTAGCATTCAAAAATACAATTTAAATAATGAAAAATAAAACATTGTATTTTACACTCTAAAGAAGTTTACACGTGAAGAAATTTGATCCCTCTCGGCTCATGTCCTTATCCTATACGCACTCTAAATTGGTTGCCACACCTGAAAAACACACAGTTCCTTCGTTTCTCTTCAATCACGTACACATACACACAGTGTACATCACAATGCATACATCCACACATGACATACAACACCATACCATACATACACCCACACAAAGCATACAACACCACACAATACATACACCTACACCCAATGTATAACACAACACATACACCTACACCCGATGTACAACACACCACATACACCTGCACCTGATGTACACACAACACATACACCTACACCCAGTGTGCAACCCAACACATACACCTACACCTGGTGTACACACAACACATACACCTACACCCGGTGTACAACAACACATACACCTACATCCAGTGTACAACACAACACAATAAATATATGTACACAAAGTACAACATAACGAATACACATGTCATGATACCACAACTTCACAATGTACATACATAGTACCACATGTACACAACACAACATGTACAACATGCACATAATACGCCATGTACACCAGTACCACATGTACAACATGTACACAGTACCACCTATACACAACACCACTTGCATAACATGTACACAACATCACATGTACATGGCACCACCTGCACAACGTGTACACAACGCCACATGTACACCGCATCACTTGTACAACGTGTACACAATGCTAGACGTACATAACACCACATGCATGTGCACGACACCACATGTACACAACAACATATGCACGACATGTACACAACACCACTGACACACAAAACCCTATGTACAACATGTACACGGCACCATATGCTCACAACACCACTTGTACAATCATGCACACAACACCATATGTACATAGCACCACATGTACAACATGCACACAACACCATATGCACATAGCACTGCATATACAACATGCACATAGCACCATATGTATGCAGCATTGCATATCCAACATGTGCACAACACAATATGCACACAACACTGCATATCCATCATGCACACAATACAATATGTACACAACACTGCATATCTAACATGTACATAGCACCATCTATACCCAACACTACATATGCAATATTCACACAACACTATTTGTACCACACTATACCTAACATTGCATAAACAACATGTACACACACTATATATACACCACACCGCATGCGCAAAACGTCACATATGCAACATGTACAAAATATACAACATATGCACAATCATAGTACCACACCTCCAAAACCACACTGTCTCTACCAAGCAACCTTTCTTTCATTGTCTCTCCATGTTTTTCCTAGCATGCCGCAACCCACATTGCTTTCATTTCGCTGATGTATCCCTCGATATAGCATGTCCATAACATAGACATAATATAATCACATAATATCAACTCATAACCACATGACACTGACCTTATAGATTTGTCATGACTACTCTCCCCACTTGATTCCCCATAAGACCAGGAACCTCGTCATGTCATTCACCTATGTAAGCAATCACTCCTCCACAAGAATGATTCCTAACATCCCTGGCATACAACAACATACATACATACATATACATATCAATATTAGCATTAATAATCATGATCCATGATGACCATGTCAAACATGACATACATACATCTATACACATATAGACAACATAATTAGTAGATATCATAAGCTCAAGGTTAAGAGAACTCCCTTTATGCGTGCAACACATGCGCAACATCGAGAAAACAATTCCCAACATAGCCAAGGCATATGACGCCTCAAATCCATTCACCTCACCTTTCTGGATTACCTTTCCCATGCATGTCCTACCATCGTCCATTTACACTAATGGACCCAACTAGTCCAACTGGTTGTCATACTCTTTCCTTCAACTACCCTTATACATGCACCGAGATTCATCTAGGTCTTACCTTACCTGTCGAGTACCACACAACTCTCCTGGAGCTCCATTAACTTCCTCCTTCCCCAACCAATTCCAAGACTCTCAAAACAATAAAGGGAAGACCGAGAAGCAAACAAGAGGAAAACCAACAACAATATGACATGATAAACAAAGTGGCATGGCCATGCACATGACACAAACAAAACCACAATCAAGCACACAGAGTCACTAAAAGACCAAAAGCACAAAACTGACAAAAGACATCATGACTCAATCCCCATGGTCCCCAATCCTTCTAAGGGAAAATTCAACCTGAGCCTTCTTCAATATTTCATGGCAGTCTCCTTGCCATGCAATCCCCTGCATCATACTGCCATCAACACATAACTATCAGTGCATAAATAAACATAACAATACATTGGTTACCTTACCTTGTTGTGCCAAACACGTTGCTTGCAACTGAACACATCCATGCCATCTCTCAAGGGACTCCAATTCCCTTGAAAGATCCACTTGTAACTAGAGACTAGCTAATATACTGTCAAGTACATGTTCATGAATCTAGCATATATCCACATAATGTCAAACAAGATTAAGGTTAAGAAGACTTCTTGTATGCAAAGCACTCATTCGTTTACAATTAGGGTTTCCAAACATAGCCAAAGGAATTCTTGTCCAATTCCTTTATGTTACATTTTTACCCAATTGTAATTGAGGCTTACTATGTGTTGTCACATCACCCAACTGTTAGTTATTTAAACACATCAATTGTTACCTTGTTAGACTAATACCAAGCATGTTTCCTACAACTGTTTACATATATCAACCACATGTTCGAAATAACAAGACAATCATATTTGTCAATTTGAAATCAACCTTTACAAATACTAACAATCATGTCATAATCCATAGTCAACAACCAACTCACATTCATCAGTCATAATACATAATGCTACAATTATCACCTACTACACTCAAGTACATATCAACTGTATCAAAACATATGTGTTAGTAAAACCATCTTAAAACAAGATCATTTGAACACATACTCATATTATACAATTCATCAAACATTCAACCAACTATAAACGTACCATGTTAGATAAATCAACTAGACAACATAATAGACACCAAATACTCAAACATCAAATAGACGATATAATCAAATAGTCAAGCACCAAATATATGACATAAGGAAACTCATACCTTAATGTATCTCAGGGGAGGCTATCTTGTCTACACAATCAATCTAGATTAGCATGATATAACTCCATGACATATCAACTCAAACATAAATAAGGTCATGATATCCATAATAGTCACTAGATAACATGTTCACATCATAAACTCATAAACAATTATCATTCATACATAATAATCACATATGCACAGTCAGTCTAGATTAGTATGACATAATATCACAACATATTAACTCATACCTAAATGTCATAACCCTAACCATTTGCATAGACCAATCCAACTTAGTATGATACATATAACATCAAGACCTTAAATGCAATAACCCTAATCATCAAGTTACTAGCATATAACAACAAAAAGTTATATATCATGCTCATCAACAACATATAACATAATCATCAAGTTATCTAACCTAAAACAACAATAGCAATGCATACAACCACAAGTTACTATCATTCATGACTATCTGACACATGTGCATATGATTACACTAATCAACTAGCATCTATCATACTTGTAACCATAATATCAATAGAATGAAACACATACACATAACCATAATGCATATAACAATCCTTAACCTACATACCTGCATGGCCAACATACAACCTGTAGGACGACATACTCTTGCCTCAAGGTCCAGTGTTGCAACTTCACTTTGATGATCTACATCTCCTACTATATCTCAGCCAACACATTAGCATTATAACATACCAATAACATCATGATGACCTAATTGCATACAATGACTTCACACTACATGTCTGACCTACCATACATGCATAACCATAACCATGACGATGCATGTATAACAACATATAAACACTGATATGCATAGCAAATGCATATACAACCCTACACTCATGATGACACATCCCACAACAACATCATCAACCTTCACCTGGCAATATTACTACCACCATGATCAACACCATGCAAATGAAACAAGCACATGGACTACAAGCATAAGGAACACATATGCAATCGACATGAATGCATTACCAACAAAAAACCCATCCAGTCAGGGTGAACCATGCTCTGATACCACTCTGTAACACCCTCCTCCCACATCTACCCAAGTAACCAGCCAACTGGGGTAAAGAAGTGACGAGAGGCTACTATGATTGGATTCATCCTAGGTGACATTAAGGAAATGGAATCGATGGAAACACATCATACATAACTTCCACATCAGCTACAGGACCCCTACGAACCACCCCAACACTTATGGTAACCAACCCCTATGTCCCACTGAGGTTTTAGGCCTCTTGACCTCTAGACGCTCCCATGCTATGGGCCTGACAACGTCTAGAAGGCTTTGGACGTTGTCATGACAAGGCATGCCAATGTCCAGGGACTATTTTTCTCAGTGTTGTGCTAGCGTCCCCGGGATTTGAGCCACTTTTTTAGGCCCAGAGCCCAGGTCATTGCCCAGAATTGAATGACACCTTAAGAACATAAAGATAACAATGATGCAAATGCAAATACTTGAACAAGCCCTTAACTGGACCCCTACTATCCATGACAGGCATTTCATCAAACATATCACAAACATGTAATCTACAGGTGTAAACAACATATCTAAGCATAAGGGTCTCATACTCATCTTCCACTCGACTATAGAATGGCTGAGCCAAATATCTCTTCAGCCATTCACTCATGTGCCATATTTCAAGCATGAATGTGGGATCTCATAAAACACATCAATACAAAACCATCCAAGGCTTCCGGAGGCCAACCACCTCAACCCATCAAACAATGATTCCACCTCACGGTCAGACATCAAAAAATTATCATCAGATTGTTCTCTATCCAAGCCTTCCAGGGCTCAAGATTTTTTGTTCCAACCAAGGCTCTAGGACTAGTAACTCAACCCATAGCTTATGCCGGGCTCCAGAGTGTTTGTCCAACCAAGGCTCCAAGACTAGTAACTCAACCCACATCGTGTACTAGGCTCCAGAGCGTTTGTCCAACCAAGGCTCTAGGACTAGTAACTCAACCCACCTAAGGCTCCAGAGCGTTTTTCCAACCAAGGCTCCAGGAACTAGTAACTCAACCCAAGCTAAGGAAACATGAGAACCAACCAGAAAAACAAAGAAACGAACCCACAACATGATGGTTATCCAAGAAATGGCAAAGCTAGGAAAATCCACTATCAATCCAGGCAATCCTCCATGCCAATGACAGACCATAACTAAGAAACCACATGCATGTGCCATGCATGCCGAAACTAGTGAGGAAAACATACATGCAACTGGATACCTACAAGAAAAACCCGTTGTAGCAGTTGATCCCAATGTCCTCTTGCACTTTCCTGCTCTTCCCTTGCCTTCTTGATCCAAAACTCCAAGTATGCCACACTCTCCAAGAGTGCTCCAAGAAAAGTCTAAGTATCCAAGAGTATGAGAGAGAGAGAATGGAGAGAGAGCTCCAAAACTGAACTGACCAAGCTTGCCCACTGATCCTCAGAAGCCTTTTTATTAATGAGGCCTCTATTTTCTTCATTTTCCATTATTTTCCATCATTTTCCTCCTCACATGCAACCTGTGACCTTTCACCTCCCTTTTCTCATATTTTCCTTTATTTTCATAAATAAATGTGCCAAAAATGTCTTTTTTCCTTTTTAATGCCTTTGCCTTTGCCAATTTCCTTAGCCATAATAACCAAAATGAACACCCACTAGGATGTTTTGCCCACCATTGAGCTTGGAATACATGTCTCATCACCGTGGTCTTATATATTTTTACATGGATTTTTAACCAGGGTTACAAATTTTGCCCCATAACATGTATTTCTTCTTTGATATGAATATTGGGACAGTTTTAAGTTTTATGTAGTTTGGAACCACATTATGTAGTTATGGATTCAGACTAATGGATTTCTTTCTTTTCTTTTTTTCTTATCTTCTTGGTATTTTCTAACATCTTCTTGGGACTTTTTCCCTCCGTGTAGTTTGGATTCTACCCCTTGTGGAAAATTATTTGAAGTATGTCCCTGTTTGGCACATAACCAACAGGTGAGCCTGTTCCAAGCTTCTTGTTTGTGAGTCCTAATATGAATATCTTGAGGACCATAATAGTGGGAATTAGGGACCAGATATGATTATGCATTCAAACCTTTAACTTGAAATATAAGCATCAATACTAAAAAAAAAAAACCTTTCCATTAGAAAAATGTGACAAGCCACATCACAGAGGTTAACCATTAATCAATTTAATAATAACCATATCCAATAAGTACAAAAGTCAACATTGTAATTAAGAATCAACCAAATTAAATGCTAAGCTTTAATGCCATGAGATGCACCCACCTGCACATATAAAGAGAAAAAGGAAGCCAAACCAATGACTGCAGAATATTTGAACTACTTAATTTAAATTCTATATGGTTGGTTCCCATGGCCTTGCACTTTCTCACCACCCACAGTCGGTGAAGACAACAGAGATCCGGTATGCCGGAAGAAAAGCGATGGCATGTTTTGATAGAATTCTTTGTACTTGTAAAAGCCAATGGGTGGTGGTGTCTCCTTTGGTTAGTGGTGAATTATAAGGGAGCTTTTTATTATGTTGTCGATGATGATTAGAGTTTCATTAATTTGTTCTATTTTGAGGAAGCAGAGGACAAAGTTGCAAGTGACCAATTGTATTCTCATTATAGAGAGAAGGGTGGGCACTAGGTTGTATAGTAGTTTTTTTATTAATTATACTTGTACATAAGTAATAATTACAAAATAAGAGTTATAAGAATCTAACTAATTAGATTTCAAATAAATAAATTTAAATATTCTAAAAAACTAATAAAATTCATTTGGTAATGTTTTTTTTTCTCGGTAAAGATTAAGTCTATTAAAGGAAAGTAATGTACAACAGGAAATTACATCCAGGAGAAGCTCGAGCACAGGCAGCCGGTAAGGATATGCTATCCACCTCGGCTCCTAGAAGAAGAGAGAAGAAGGTAGAGCTAAGCAGGAAGTAACTAGAAGAACTAGGGAGCGAAAGAAAAGCATAGGATTCTACCCAACATGGGTAGAGTCAACTATTGTGCACTTTTTCCCTTTCTTTTTACCAACTTTGATCCATTCAGGAGGGCATTGCTGAGCTGGCATGGTTTGCAAACTGAGTTGGGCTGACTGGGAGTTTTCCTTATCTGAATCCGAGGTAGAAGATTCATGAATTTTTTTCTAAGAGAATGGCTGGACGGACAAATTTCCAGGCTCAGACAAGGGCGGATCCTGTGCCATCTTTGCAGCCATTTCCTCCTCATTCGCTTCCTCTTCATCCGAGCTAAAATCCAAATCGTCCATGGGGGGAGGGTCATGAGGCTTCCAGCTTTTGTATTTTTGCCTAGGATTGGCTTTCCTTTTTTGGGTCGGCATCGAGGGACAAGAGTTCTAAAGGTGCCCTATGTGATGGCAGTTGTGGTAGCGGAAGGCTGTGTTCTCGTAATCTAAGTTTTGAGTCCAGTGGAAGTCTCCAATCTTGAGATTGATCTTGTCCGGGAGACCTTTGCTCATGTCTATTTCTGCACAGATTCTGGCAAAGGTGTATAGGCCCTCTTCCCCTCTAGACGTGTCTGTGTCTAAAAAGCGGCCCAGAGAGTTACCTATCCCTTGGAATACTGCGAAGTGCCATAGATGTGCCGGGAGATTAGGAAGTCTGACCCATATTGGGAGCTTGGTAATGATTGCTGTAGATGGATCGAAGTTTGGGAACCAGGGGGTGAGGAAAAGACCTGCTGAGCCCCAGAACCATGGCCCTTCTTTTAAGGCTTTTTGGTAGTCTTCATCAAAAGCAAACACTGTAATGAAAAAGCCTTTTGATCATAACAGAACCTGACAGTTATTGGTCCAGTTAGAGTGAATCCACTGGTAGAGGTATGCTGTGCGCGGCCATAGCCCATTGAACTTGCATATAATACTGTGCTCTACATACTTTTGGGTTTGCTCATCCAGCGTTGGATGCCCGATCTCAATTGAGGGGGTTTCCTCCAGTTTGTCCACCAGAAAAGGTTTGGGAGCCTGGACTGGTGGAACTTTTTTTTCCTATTTCTGTGCATGGATTGCCTCTTTGTAAGAGTATGCCTTGGCTGAGGGTGATTGTCCTGCAGCTCCCCCTCTCAAACGAAGGGCAATACTAATGGAAGCATTTCTTTTAATGCAATAAAAAGATAGAGAGTATAGATCCTCCAGTTGTTTACCTTCGTAGAGAAGACGTTGAGCTGCCGAGGGGATCCCCATCTTGAGATCCAGTAAGTGCTTGAGGTCCTGCACGAGATCTGTGGATTTCACCCATTGAAGCAGGGTTCTACCAGAGATAAGCTTGATTTGGATCTGAAACGAGACAAAAAAATCGGATTTCCTCTTTCCTCTGCAGATCTGAGACGAGGGGATGCAGGAGCTTTGCTGGGTATTCTTTTCTTGATTTTGCCAGAAGGGCATGAGAGAAGAGGATGGGGGGATTCCATCGTCAATGACTCTGTCGATGCATCCCGCGCCATCAGGCTTCCATGTGGACCGTCCAGATAGATCCAGGGTTCTGAGAAAATTCTGGAGATTAAAAACAAAGTACTAGGTATCTTTGGGAGGCAGAGGAGGTAATAAGAAGGTTGAGCAGCCTTCCGGATTGTAGAACGACTTCCTGTTCGCCGTCATCTGAGGAAAAGCATGAGAATGGTCCACCTGATCATCCTTGGCCTTCATGATTGCAGCCTGAGGGGAGCGAAGGGTGCCAGAAGCAGCCACGGAGGGCCACAGTTTGGCAACCCCAGATATCCGAGCAGAAGCTAGAGAAGAGCGGGAAGCTTTCAGACAAAGATGAAATACCTGCATATCAGTGCTTGAGGTGAAAACCCTCGCCCTGTGGCTGAAACGCACTCTGCTAATAACATCAGGGCCGAACAGGGGCCATGCGACAGCCAGAGGAAGGGAAGCGGCATCCAAGAAAAAAGGGATCATCGTTCCAGCCTGCAGATCATTGCTTGAGGTGAAAACCAGTGCCCTGAGGCTGAGACTCACTACGCGTCCTCATCATGGCCGAGCAGAGACCAGGCGGCGGCCAGAGGAAAGGGGGCAGCGATCAAGAAGCTAGGGTTCATCGCTCCATGACTTTCTCAGTATCCACATCATCATTTGGTAATGTTAAACTATGAAGGAGGTGTAATTATTTTTTTGTCAAAGACAACGAATAGCTAATCAATGTAAAATAAGATTAAAGAAAATGAGCATCCATTAACTACATTTCTTTGTAATATTGGATATATGTTTTCTAATATTGGATTCTTAAGCTATTGGAGAAGAAACAATAAATAGAAGTAGCTATAATCATAAAGGAGGACCACCTATCATAAAACAAAAATAAATAAAATTAAAGAAAATGAATATTCATTAATGAAGTTTCTTTGTAATATTACATTTCTTACTTAATATAGCAACTACTTTTTGTGTTATTTACTATATATTAAGAAATCAAATAAGATTCAATTAATTATGTGAGAATAAACATCCAATAATAACATTTATGTGTGATATTAGATTTCTTACCTTTTTAATAATTACTTTTTGTGCTATTAACTTTATATTAAAAAATCAAATAAAATTAATTACATATTAAGAAATCAACTAAAATTAAATGAATTTTGTTCTAAAAAATCAAATAAAATTTACTAAATTGTGTTTCAATGTAAGTAAGAATAAATATCCATTAATAACATTTTTTATTAACATTGAATTTATTTATTCCTTGGCAATTGCTTTTTGGATTTTTGACGACTATGTGATGAAAGATGAAATAAAAATCAATTTACAAATTACTATGGGTGTACCGAGAAATCAAAAGATAAAAACTGCCTGAATTCCTAGTAACAATGTTCCATCATGAACCAAGAAAAATCAACAATACATTTGTTTATAATAATGCCTCTAACACGTATGCACATTCCATCATTTCCCGTGACAAAAGTGAAAGGTAGGTTTGGAATATTTGAATCAAGAAACCTCCTGAAATGTGCTAAGCAAGAAACCTTCGGGAATGGTGGAACTTTTAATTATTTGGAATATATTTCAATCAATAAACCTCCGGGAATGTTTCAATCAAGAAACTTGTTTTCTTGTTTTTAATTTAGGATAATCCGTAACTGGTGAGAGTTATCCTAAACAGGTCCAACATCAAATCCAACTGACTGCCACTATAAACTTAGGCTAGGTGCAACCTGCATGCTGCACACAATAGAAATTAACTTATGCCTCAACAATTAACTTATACCTCAACAAGAACCGAGACGTATACTAGGGGATCGCCTACTCTTGTAGCCAAGACACAATAGGCCATATACTCAATGAGATTTGAACCTCCATCTCGTGGGTTTCACCCAACAAAACTCACTGTTAAACACTTGTTACCTGTTACCTTACTCGTTTTTTTGGGGTTGTAAAATAGCATTACCTTACTCGTTTTTTTGGGGTTGTAAAATAACATTACAACACTGGTTGAGATACAACACATCCTTTCCACCCATAGTGAGATACAATACTCGTTTGGCCAAAAGGGGCGCGAGTTCGGCTGCAGCTTCTTGCTTCCAGTTTTGAATAACTGCCTCACCTAGTCATCTTATTCATTGTGTCAGTTGTTCTTATTTTCAGTCCATCCATTCATCCCATTCCGCCTTCTGCAATGGCAGCAAACCTATCCACCCCACTGCAATAGAAGGGAGACGCTTCATCATCTTCTGCCTCCACCTCTTGTCCCTGATATGATGTTTTCATCAATAATTGGAGGCCTGATGTTAAAAACACCTTCGTTAGCCATCTCGACAAGCGCCTTCATGAACATGGATTGTGGCCATTTCTTGACAGACCTGAACTGCAGGCCAGACACAACATCAAGTCTCAAATTGAAGCCGCTGTTTGAGTGGATTCTATGCACATTGCAATTTTTTCTCCAACTTATGCGGAATCGACATGGTGCCTCGATGAAGTAATCCTTATGCTCAAGTCCGGGGCTCCCATTATTCCAATATTTTTTAATGTCGAGCCTTCTGAGGTTAGGTGGAACGACAAAAAAGGAGCATACGCGGAAGCCCTTAAAAAGCTCGAGAAGAAGACAAGCAGCGACCGTGAAACTAATGGAGAGAAGCCACGCCACGGCTCCGCTACCATTCAAGGCTGGAGAGCTGCTCTTTCTCATTTTGCAAATCTGAAGGGTTGCGAACTGAAGGCCTTTAATGGGTAAACATTTTTAACTATTTCGTGTCCGTTTTGGTTCCTTGATATTAGTATTTGATATTAATTAAATTTGATTAAGTGAAGCAGCTAAAGTTATTTGGTTAACCGTTGTAGTTTCAGGTACTTTAAATCACTGACAGACCTATGGTATTGAGTATATCCTATTACATGTGACCAAATTTGGGGATTTTCCATGTCACAAGTTTTGGGGATGTCCACCATGTGGTTTTTCAGAATAAATCATAGTGCATATGTGTTGTTGTTAGATGTATGATTGTTATCCTTATTGCTCTACCAACACTTCATATTTACCCAAGCGTTTCTCATTGGTTATTCATCCAGGAACGAGCAGGAGCTCCTGGATGAAGTTGTGCGAAACGTATTGAAAAAACTTCCAAAAACACCACTTTTTGTGGCTAAATATCCAACTGGTTTGGATGATAAGCTACAAGACTTTGAAAGTACAGTGTTGTCACAGAAGGGGCAGGAGCGTGATGTCCAGGCCAGGGTTGTACGAATTATAGGTGTTGGCGGTATTGGGAAAACCACTTTGGTGAAACAGATCTTCAACCGTAGGTGCTTTGAGTACGATGGATCCTCTTTTTTATCTGATGTTAGTGAAACTGCAGCTAGAAAATCTCTAGTTGATTTGCAAATGAAGCTCATTAAGGACTTGACACACAGGGATATTAAAATTGAGATTGTGGACCAAGGTGTGATAATCCTTAAACATTGCCTAGCTTGTTGTAATGCAATGATAGTTTTAGATAATGTAGAGAAGGCCGATCAATTGGATGCATTCTTACCAATTAGGGATGTTCTTAGTTCCAATAACTTGATACTAGTTACCTCTCAGGACAAGCATGCTCTCCTAGGTTTAGAAATAGCAGATTCGTCAATTTATAAGCTCACCGGGATGAATAGAGCACACTCCCAAGAGTTGTTTTGCTCGTATGCCTTCAATCAGCCACATCCACCACCAAGATTTATAGATCTAGCCAAACGGTTTGTTTGGGCCTATGTTGGATTGTTGTTGTCATTGAAAGTGACTGGGGCTCTTCTTTGTGGAAGAGATGACACATGTTGGAAGGCGTTAGTGCATAAATTTCACAAGACACCACCCGCTGACATACGGGAATCACTGAAAATTAGTTATAATTCACTTGACCAAGAGTACTAGCGAATATTCTTAGATATGGCCTGCTTTTCTATAGGAGAAGATATGGATACAACAAAAAGAATATGGGGAGTGCTGGGGGTTTCAAATTTAGAGAGCAAGTGTCTTCTTGAACTAGACAACAAAAATCAGATAAAAATGCATGATATAGTTAGAGATATGGGAAGATATACGGCGGAAAGATCAATGCCCCGTCGTCTTTGGTGCGATGCGACCAACAATAACAATATTGATAAGTTATTTCAAGAATTGTCGTGGTCTGTAAGTGATTCAAACATTCCTCTTTGGTTCAAAATTTTTAAGGTTGTTTTGTTCAACGCAAGATCTGTGTCCTGATACTATCTATCTTTTAATTTTATGATTGAATAGGTCACAACCGAAGTTTGCGGGATTTTGACGGTTCATCATGTAGACAGTTTTCATTATGGATTCAGTGTCCATTCAAAAATGTCATGGTATAGAAGGCGTTGTCAGGAGCTGTTGGAAAAATGTAAGTGGGCACTGTTCAATACAGACAGTTATCATGGTTTGTGAATTCTTGCAAGTGAATATTATTATGTACAAGCTATATTGAGGAGGGTGCGGTCACCACATCTCATATGGCTCCACTGGTATAAATTCCCCTATTCTTCCCTGCCTTCATGGGTTCCCTTGGAAAATTTAAGAGTTTAAGAAGTGAGAGGAAGCAGATTGAAAACCTTGTGGCAACAGGAATCTGAAGTACGCAATTTTGCATGTTTATACTTCTTTTATTTCAATCTCAATTTGTTTGTAGATGAGAATCATCTTGAAATCTTTCTTACAGTGGAAATGTGTACATTGGAGCCACCTCTCTAGTTGTGAGAGTTAAACATCTACTCTCCAGTCTTATATTTTCCAAAGTCCATAGTGTTGAAATGATAATTCCAACTGCAGCATTTATTTGTGTAAAGCCGCATGTGGATTCCCCGCTATTTCCGTTCTCTTCCCTTTGCGATGCGATTTGACCGCTATCACACATTAACCCATTGCACTCCTATGTATTCTAATTGTGATTTCGCAATGCGATCAAATCGCATATCGCAAATCGCATCCACGCCCTGTTGCCTTTGTTATGCCCTGTGTCTTTTGTCGATTGCGACTCTGCGATGCGATCCGATCGCAAATCGCAAATCACACCCATATGTTAATGCTTCACTCTTTATCTTCCACCAACGCGACGTTACGATGCGATCCGATCACAAATCACATACCTCACCTTTATTCAAACCGATCTCAGTCGTCCGATTAAATCAACAGTTGATGTACAGACCTACACCATATTACGTGATGTGAAGTGAAATTTTCATTAACTGCCAGTTTTGTCAGTGAAACAATAAATGAAAATTTACTACGGTTGGTAAACGTAGGTAAAAGCCTTTAATTTTATTGTTTTATTTTTCACGGGAGTATGGCACAGTAAAAAAAAATTAATGTCCTGTTTTATTGTTTATGGAACATGGAAAATGTAATGTAGTGGATGCAGCAACGCAAGTTTATTAGTGCAGACACAACAGTGTAAATTTTAAGAGGAGAGACAGAGTAAATTTTTTGTGTGTGGAACTGAAGCGTTCCTGTTGTAATCCCTCTGGAAGAGGAAGACCCTTTTGTAACAGGTAGTCTTATTAATGAACATAATTTTCTCTATGTATATGTAAAACTCTGTTCTCCATAAGCAATTTTTTTGTTGTTCCGCTGTGCTAAGAAACAAAGCATTTTTCTTTTGTTTATTTTGTTTGGAATTATCAAAAATTCCCAACATGGTATCGGAGCTTGTCCAGGCTCTTTGAAGGTGTCAAAGAAGCTAAAGGAAGGATTTCTTGTTGCAGTAGCTTCTCCAGCAGAGTGAAGACTCAGTCAAGAAAGAATCCAAGGTATCTCTCAAGTTAGTTTTTGTGTTACTGTTGAGGACAATTAGTTATTTTAAATACATAGTCAAGTATTTTGAAGCATAGTTAAGAGTGAAAGAATGGCTGGAGCTAGCACTAGCATGGGTATCTGTAATACTCAGCTCCGACAATTTAATGGAAAAAACTATGACTATTGGGAAATAACTATGAAAGCTTTGCTTGCTTCCCAAGACTTGTGGGAATTTGTTGAGTATGGTTTTGAAGAACTAGCTGATGAAGATGAGTTTAATAATTTAACTCAGGCAGAGAAAGATCCGTTGAAGAGCAATAAGAAGAAGGATTCTAAAACCCTCTACGTTTTGTATCAAGCAGTGAATGAGAGTGTGTTTCCAAGGATAGCAGCAGCTAAGAGATCCAAAGAAGCATGGAAAACTCTCAAGATATCCTATCAAGGCATGGAGAAAGTGAAGACAGCAAAACTACAGTTGCTGAGGAGAGATTTTGAGACTCTCTGCATGAAGGAGTCAGATAATATTGACTCATTCTTCACACATGTGATTGGTCTGGTCACATAGATAAGGTCTCATGGAGAGATTCTTGAACAAAGGAGGATTGTAGAGAAACTATTGAGGATCCTACCCTCAAGGTTTGATGTGATTGTCACCACCATAGAAGAGACAAAGGATCTCACAAACTTCTCAGTTGATGAACTACATGCATCACTGATAACACATGAGCAGAGATTGAGTAGGAATGAAAACTCATCTCTAGAACATGCCTTTAAGACCCAAATGTTCTTTGGAAGAGGAAGAGGTCAAGGTAGAGGAAACAAGAGAGGAAGAGGCAGAAGTCAAAACAGAGGTGGAAGAAACAGTCCAGCAAATGCTCAAGGAAGAAGCAGCAATCCAAATTAGAACCAAGGCCAAGGCAGCAGCCTACAAAGTGGAAAACATCATGCTCAAGGACAAAGGTATGATAAATCCAATGTCCAATGTCACTATTGTAAAAAATATGGGCATTATGCAAATGAATGTAGGAAGAAGCAGCATGATATGAATAATAGAACTAGTGCAAATCTCACCAGAGAAAATATCAACCAAAATAATTTTTTTTAAGCTTGTAATATGGCTAAAGAAAAGAGTGAAGATGTATGGTTTCTAGACTCCAGTTGCAGTAACCATATGACAGGAACCATAGCTCTGTTTTCTATGTTAGATCAGAGTGTGAAGTCACAAGTCACACTAGGGACTGATAATAAAGTTTCTGTTATGGGAAAAGGAGAAGTAAATGTTTTAACAAAGAAAGGTGAAAAGAAAACCATAGCAGATGTTTATTATGTTCCTGGAATGAAATGTAACCTCTTAAGTATTGGACAACTTGTTCAAAAGGGTTACAATGTTTTCTTTGTGAATGATGTATGCACCATCATGGATAAAGCACCCAACAAACGATGTATTGCTGAAGTGAAGATGACAAGGAATAGGATGTTCCCTCTCAAGATGAAAGCAGATTTAAAAAATAAAGAAGAAATAGCAGCAGTGACACAAGAGGCTTTCCAAAGCGAACCAAAAGATGAAAATTGGTTGTGGCACTTGAGATTTGGACATCTCAACTTTGGAGGTCTTAACTTGTTGAATAGAAAAGGAATGGTAAGAGGATTACCATTGATAGAGAAACCAAATAGCCTTTGTGAAGGTTGTATCTTGGAGAAACAACACAGAGAAAGTTTTCCATCTGGGAAAAGCATAAGGGCAAAAGAACCCTTAGAGATTGTCCACTCAGATTTATGTGGACCGATGCAAATTCCATCACTTGCAGGCAGCCACTATATACTAACATTTATTGATGATTTTACTAGAAAAACTTGGGTTTATTTTCTTAAGAACAAAAGTGAAGTGTTTGAAAGATTCTGCAATTTCAAATCACTTGTAGAAAACCAAAGCAGGCTGCATATCAAATTTCTAAGAACTGATAGAGGAGGTGAGTATATCTCCAAAGAATTTCTACGTTTTTGTCAAGAAAATGGAATTCATAAGCAGTTTACCACTAGGTACACTCTGCAGCAAAATGGAGTTGCCAAAAGGAAGAATAGGACAATCATGGATATGGCGAGGAGTATGTTAAAGGCAAAGCATTTTCCAAATGATTATTGGGTTGAAGTTGTACACTGTGTAGCGTACATTTTGAATAGATGCCCTACAAAAGCAGTCATGAACAGAGTGCCGGAAGAAGCATGGAGTGGGACAAAGCAAGGAGTCACCCACATGAAAGTTTTTGGATGTGTGGCTTATGCACACATTCCAGATCAACTAAGGAAGAAGTTGGATAGCAAAGGGGAGAAATGTATTTTCATTGGATACAGTGAGGAATCCAAAGCTTATAGGTTGTATAACCCATCCACCAAGAAGCTTATTGTGAGTAGAGATATTCAGTTCATTGAGGAGGAAGCTTGGGATGGAAGCATAGAGAAAACAGTGAATGTTAAAAACTCTTTGTCACATGATGAAGATGATGAGGAGATGGCTGAAATACATCCCCAAACAGCAGCACCAACACAAGGGTAGCAACAGACACCGTTGAGGAGAAATGAAAGTGCTTCTCCAAGCACATCACAAGGAGGAAATTCAAGTGCTCCTTCAAGCGCTTGCATACCAAATGAAAGAGGTAAGAAGTTCAGAAATTTAAGTGATATTTATTAACAAGAGGCAACAAATGAAGGTATGAACTCTTTGTTTTCTTTATATTGTCATGTTGATGACCCTGTTCATTTCGAAGAAGCAATTAAGGATAGGAAATGGATAGAAGCTATGGATGAGGAGATCAATGCCATAGAAAGAAACAAGACATGGGATTTAGTTGAACTACCAAAAGGAAAGGAAGTCATTGGAGTTAAATGGGTCTACAAGACCAAGAGTACTGCTGAAGGAAAAATAGAAAGACACAAGGCAACACTGGTTGTCAAAGGAAACAAGCAGCAATATGGGAGAGACTATGAGGAAACTTTTGCACCGGTTGCTAGAATGGAAACAGTGAGAGCAGTGTTGTCCATAGCAGCACAAAACAAGTGGAAAGTTTACCAAATGGATGTGAAGTCAACATTCCTAAATGGAGTGTTAAAGGAATAGGTCTACATTGAACAACCTCTAGGCTATGAAAAGAAAGGCCAAGAGCACAAAGTGTGCAGATTGAAGAAAGCTCTTTATGGGCCGAAACAAGCACCAAGAGCGTGGTACAGTAGGATAGATTCCTATCTACTGGAAAATGGATTTGAAAAATGTGAGGGAGAACCCACCCTCTACATCAAAGAAAAGGATGGTAAATTACTAATTGTTGTGTTATATGTTGATGATGTTATTTTCACAAGTAATGATGATTACCTTATTGAAAATTTCAAAACAGTCATGAAAGAAGAATTTGAAATGACTGACATGGGTTTGCTGAGATACTTCTTTGGAATAGAAGTAGAACAAAATGGAAATGGGATTTTTATCTCACAGGCGAAATATGTTAATGAAGTGTTGGAAAGATTTAATATGCAAGAGAGCAAAGCAGCAATCACTCCCACAGTGATGGGATTAAAACTCAGCAAAGAGGACAACAACAAGGATTTTGATCCTAGTTTGTACAAGAGCATAGTTGGCAGCCTCATGTATTTGACTGCAACCAGGCCGGATATAATGTATGTTGTTAGCTTAATTTCCAAATTCATGGAGAGGCCAAAAGAAGCACATTGGCAGGTAGCAAAAAGGATTCTGAGATATGTTAAAGGTACTAAAAGGTTTGGCATTTTATATACTACTTCAGAATGTTCAAATTTAATTGGATACACTGATATTGATTGGGCTGGAAGTGTAGATGATTGGAAAAGAACATCCGGTTATGTTTTTCACATGGTTTCAAGAGCCATTTCATGGACGTCTAAAAAACAACCTACTGTAGCGTTGTCTACAGCAGAGGCAGAATATGTGGCAGCTACAACAATAGCATGTCAAGAAATTTGGATGAGAAGGATGTTAAGGAGTTTATGCCAAGAGCAAGCAAAAGGAACTGTGATTTTTTGTGACAATAGCTCAGCTATTGCATTGTCCAAGAATTTTGTGTTTCATAAGAGAAGGAAACACATTGACACAAAGTTTCATTACATCAGCGAATTGGTAAACAATGGAGAAATTGTTTTACAACATTGCAGAACACAGGAGCAGGTCGCAGACATCTTGACCAAACCATTGGGGCATAAAAGTTTTGAGTTTTTAAGGAAATGTTTGGGTATGACTGATAACCCAGCAGTTGAAATTAAAGGGGAGTGTTGAAATGATAATTCCAACTACAGCATTTATTTTTGTAAAACCACCTGTGGATTCCCCGCTATTTCCGTTCTCTTCCCTTTGCAATGTGATTTGATCGCTATCGCACATTAACCCGTTGCACTCCTATGTATTCTGATTGCGATTTTGCGATGCGATCAAATCGCATATCACAAATGTCATCCACGCCCTATTGCCTTCGTTACGCCCTGTGTCTTCTGCCGATTGTGACTCTGTCATGCTATTCGATCGCAAATCGCAAATTTCACCCATATGTTAGTGCTTCACTCTTTCTCTTCCGTCGACACGACATTGCGATGTGATCCTATCACAAATCGCATATCTCACCTTTCTTCAAACCGATCTCAGTCGTCCGATTAAATCAATGGTTGATGTACAGGCCTGCACCATATTACGTGACGTGAAGTGAAATTTTCATTGACCGCCGGTTTTGTCAGTGAAACAATAAATGAAAATTTACTACGGTTGGTAAACGTAGGTAAAAGACTTTAATTTTATTGTTTTATTTTTCATGGGATTATGGCATAGTAAAAAAATGTAATGTCTTGTTTTATTGTTTATGGAACATGGAAAATGTAATGTAGTAGATGCAGCAGCGCAAGTTTATCAGTGCAGACACAGTAGTGTAAATTTTAAGAGGAGAGATAGAGTAATTTTTTTTTTTTTGTGTGGAACTGAAGCGTTCCCGTTGTAATCCCTCTGGAAGAGGAAGACCCTTTTGTAACAGGCAGTCTTATTAATGAACATAAGTTTCTCTATGTATATGTAAAACTCTGTTCTCCAGAAACAATTTTTTTGTTGTTCCGTTGTGCTAAGAAACATAGCATTTTTCTTCTGTTTATTTTGTTTGGAATTATCAGAAATTCCCAACACATAGGACAACTGAAGTACCTTGAAAATATTGTTGTGGATTATGATGGGACTGTCCAACACAAAACTTTGCGAGAGGAATTTTGTTATATGCACTCTTTGACATACTTGGTCTTAAGACATTTCACAAGAATGAGATCGTTGCCTGAATCCCTGCGAAAGCTAACAAATCTTCAGCACATTGTTTTGTCTTATGCTACCAGTTTGGAGATAATACTTGATTCCATCGGAAAGCTACCAAACCTCTAGTCCATCAATTTGTCTTATTGTTCCCACTTGGAGATGCTGCCAAATTCTTTTGGGAATTTGACTCAACACAAACATCTCTCTTTGAAGGAATGTAGGAATGTGACCATTTCCAAAGAGACACTTGGAAATATTACCACACTGGAATTCTTGGATCTTTCATGTTGTTCCAAGGTGAAATAATTTCCTCCCCATGTCGCACATCAACGGTTCCTGGAAAAATTATGTTTGTTGGATGTCGATTTAAAAGAATTGACCAGCGGTATTGGAGATCTATGCAACTTGGAGGTTCTGCATTTAGGGGACCATTTGTTGGAAGCGCTGCCATCTTCCCTCAGTTCCCTCAATAGCTTGAAGGATTCGTGGGTGAGAAATTGCCTGCGATTGAAATGCTTGTCGAATACTTTTGGACGGTTGACTCAACTGACACGGTTGAGTTTGGTTTCTTATGGGATACAAAAGTTACCACAAGATATTCTCCTGCTAAACAATCTCGAATACTTTCCCATAGAATATTTTCCATTGGGCGAACTTCCATTTAAAATAGCAGAATGAGAAAGAGAAACAGTAGCAGCGTTGAATGAATTGGACAACTCCAATGGCAAATGTATCTTTGGTTTGGAGAGGCTCCGAGAATTTCAAATGGTTAGAGTACAGATAAGGGATTTAACCTTTCCTGAAGGAGTTTTCCAAAACCTTCAACGACTTTACTTGATTGACTGTAAGGAATTGAGGCAAATAGAAAGGCTTTGTGGTATCTATGATTGTGAAAATGTAAAGGAGCTCACCAGTCTTGAAACGTGGACATCATCTTTGGAGAACTTGTATGTGAGTGGATGTAGCAAACTCAAGAGCATACAAGCTTTGGAACACCTCCCAAATCTTAGAATACTACATGTTAGTGATTGTGATGAGATAGAAATGTTGCCATCTCTGGAACATCTGACATCTTTGTATGTCTCTAGATGTTGTAAACTGAAGACCATACAAGGGTTGGAACACCTCACAAAGCTTGAAATTCTATTCGTTATTGATCTCACTGAGATAGAAGAGTTTCCAGCTTTGGAAAATTTATTGTATTTGTTCGTTAATCTATGTCCCAAAATCAAGCAAGGGTTGGAGCAGCTCAGAAAGCTTTACTACTTATCTATTCAAAATTGCACTCAGATAGAAGAGCTGCGAGGTGTGGAACATTTAATGTCCTTAGAAAGACTTAGTGTAAGGTACTGTCCCAAACTGCAGTGGCACGGGAGAGTACTGGAGCTATTGCGCCAACGATTGAAGGGAGGATTCAGTTATGTGAAAGAAATCAAAATCAAGAGGCTGCGGTCCGCTATTTCTGGAGCGAGAGAGTGTGACGAGGATAGAAAAACAAAAAAAATGAAGAGCATGTCAAATTAAGACCATGGTATATTTTAATATTCTATGTTAAGCCTTATTGTGTTTCTCTCTGTTTTTGGGACCTTGGTAGTAAGTGTCCGAGTATTGGGTTCATTTAGTTGTTAGATTTAAATTATGGCATGGAAGACATTGTTGAGGTTAGATAGATCGCAACTTCGAAGCTCCAACCATTCGAACACTTCTGTGGTTGTCAAATTCTGTTTTGGTGAGAGGTGTTATTCGTGTGAATAACATTAAAGAACCTAGGTTATACAAGTTAATGTTAAGGTTGGTTTTTTTTAATAATATTAAATAATAACAAATTTTTTTTTTTTCTAAGTAAGTTTAATCTATTAATATGATACAAAAAGGGATTTACAGTGAGACTCGGCTTTAGGGGATCTGAGCATCATTCATCACACAGTCATAATAACTATCTTTGACTACCCCAACAGAGGGGAAACCAGTCCAAAAAGTATAAGTCCAAAAATAGCCCACACAGGGGTAACCAATTTGATCACAGCATAATAGAAACAGTTTAACCAAATCATAATCCTAACCAGAAGACACAAAAGACTAAACAGAAACTGAACCAGCAGCAAGACAAAATGTCCACCCGGTAAACTCGACATCTGGCACTCAGTCTTCCGGAGCTGGTTCCTCCACAATCAGACATGTGTACTTGTTTGGATCGTCATCCTCATCTGAAGCGCCATGTCCATGTGTTGGATGGTCTCCCTCAATGTTACATGCTCCTACACATGGTCCTAACGTGTCTGCTCTGCAACTACTAGAAGCCTGCGTGTAACTGTGCTTTCCCTCCTTACCATGCTAGCTGCCAGCCACTGCTTTACCATGCAAGATGGCTTGACCTTCATCAGCTTCCCAATCACCAGTGTTGGATCGGCTCCTGCTGCTTGGTTCTGCTCTGTTTTCCTCCTCAATGTGATCAGCCAGAGGAGTTGGTGGCTCAATTTCTTCCGTGAAGGTAATTGAGACGGTGGCGACGATTACTGGGTGGTTCAGGGAGCTGCAAAATCGAAACTGCGTGGTATGAGGAGCAGGGTGCAGAAGAAGGGGAAAGTTAGCAGTGCGGACTGCTGCATCTCCACGACCTGTGCCATGGAGCCATGCTCTGCCTCTACCACTTCGAGTGTCTGGGTAACGCCCCGCGAAACTAAGCGGGTTGGGGTTATCGGCTGAGGAGGCAGGGGAAACCGAATCAGGGCTAGGCATTGCAGGTGAGCGAGAGCTTCCACCTCTTGTGCCCCCTCTTCTACTTTTCATACGATGGCGAACCATGATGGGGATGGAAACAGGGGAAGAAGTAGCGGGAATAGTGGAGGAATTAACATAGGAGTGGTGCGGGGAAATTACAGAGGCATTGTGGACATGAGTAAGATTGCAGAGGCTAGTGTGGGAATGGTGGAATCCATTACCTATGACAATGCGCACATTAGGATCTCCGCCTGCGGAGGACAAACACAGTGAATCAGGGGGGGAGGAATAACAGAGAAATTCGTAGGCTCCATTGTTATGTGGGAATTGGTTCTGCCTCGGCCTATGCATTCATTAAATGGCTCCTGCAAGGTGCCATGAATGCCATTCAGAGTGGCATGGGGGAAGTTGCAGGGGACCATGTGGCCAACCCGTCCACCGCCTTGCTGTCTTGTCATGTTAATGTCTGGGATGAACACCCGCATCTAGGTATAATAACTATTATTATTTATAGTATTTTTTTAATAATTATAATAAGTTTCTTATAATTTTAATTTAAGTATGGATAATTATTAAGATGATAGTATTTTTTAATAATTATAACAAGTTTCTTATAATTTTAATTTAAGTATTGATAATTATTAAGAGGATGATAGAGATTTAACTTCTGTAAAATCTTTTGGAATATTTATAGTAGTATTCATAGATCAAGGGTTAAATTTTTATCTCCAAATTAGTTATGTTTATTTAATTGATCTAGCTTAAATTATTTAATTGAAAAAATGCCATATCAACACATATCATACTAGGCATGGTATTGATAAACCATGGTATTATAAAAAAAACCATTTACATATTAAAAATTTCCATGGTTAAGAATATTGTTACATGTATTTTAAAATGCATATAGATTTAGCTCACATATTGATTATTTTTATAATTAATAATAAATCATTTAAAATAAAATTATAATGAAGTTAATTTTTATAAGTTAAAAAAAAAATTGGCAACATGTGATATATAATGGCCTAAGTGCTTTGATTTTTTTTTATCATGGATTGATGTCTATTTGTGTTTACCAAACATTTAATTTATATGACTAATTTGCAAGTTTAATGATTAAAAACATGTCTTTTACAAAAAGTTGAGTTAAAGTTTGAAGACAGACATATTTTAATAATCAAATATTTATATAAAATTAATTTTATTTTAAAATTTTGTTTTTTTTTTAAAACATTATATAAGGTCATCATCATACTCATTTTTTATAAGATGAAAATAGTTTAAATTTTAATTGAAAACTATTTATTTGTTAATGGAATAAACACTAGTTTAATCACAAGAAACTAGTTTATTTTTTTAATTGAATTTTTTTTTTCATTAATAGTTTGTTTCATGTTATAAAACAAATAAGTTGATTAGTTTGAAACAAAGGTTTTATTATTGCCATTACTTAGTCATTTAAGTTGGTTCATTAATGTGAAGCCATTTTTTAAGACATAAAATTCATAGAAATAGTATTTTACAATTTAATGTTATCGAATCAAATAAGTTATAAGTTAAAAATGATTAAAATGAATAAATTTTAAGGAAAACTTTTAAATCAAGAGAAGATGAAGTAAAGAAATATATATATATATATATATATATATATATATATATATATATATATATATATATATATATATATATATATATATATATATATAAGTGTAGTTATTAGTTAAGTTAGAAAAAGTGCAATGAATACTCAATATGATTAAGTATATTTGGTTTAAAGGTAATTATTCATTCATAATTATTAAAAAGAGGGATTAAATAGTGTATTGTAAAAATAAAAGAGATTTAAATCCTCTCTAAATCAAGTGCATGTGAATAGATAATGTTGTAAAAAAAATAGTGCATGTATATAATGTTGTCAATTTTTTTTCAAATAATTAGTTTTAAGAAAAAAACAACTGAAAAATGAGTGGACACCCAAGGGATTTGAACTAGTGACCTTTGAGCATAGAGTGCCTTAACAATACACCTATTCATTGTCAATTCAAAGTTCTATGGGCCTTGTTTTTCCTCTTTAAATTTGATTGTTTTTTAATTATTGTTTCCAATTTAGTAGTCACCATTCTATCCACCAATAAATTGATATAAAAATAAAATTTGAATATATTACAAAAATAATAAAAAATATTTCTATATTATAAATTAGCAAATAGGTAAACATTTATATAACTAATAGAGGAGACATAAAGATTGTGATTTCATAAGTAAACTGATGAATTATTAAAAATCTAATAATAATTTCTTTGTTTTTCAACCGTTTAAACTAGTTACTTTTGTATTAGTTGATATCAAAGCTAGCTTCCTTTGCTGTCACGAGGGATATGTTCTCTCATTTTTTAGGTTTCCAAATTTATTATATGGATATGTTTTTTTTTTTTGAACCTATATGGCTATTACATGGAAACCATTGTGTTCCATTAAGGGAATTTTGAGGTCTAAAATGGGTCTCCCAGAGAAAATAATAAATTAACAATTTAAATAATAAAATAAGAGTTATGAAATTTTAAAGAAAAAGAGAGATTTTTTTAAAATCATATTTTCAATTTATCTCTTTATAAGTTTACTCAAATGTCAAGTGCATCCTACGAGTACCTGCTTCGCATATTTTTTAGTAGAACCACAATTTTATTTTTGAAAATGCATGTAAAAAATGTGTTTTCAGACACTTTTTTGACCTAAAAATTCTCCTAATGCATTTTCAAGCTTCCATAGCCATTATAGGGATATGTTAACTAATAACCCTTTGTTAGGCATAATAATATAATCTAAGGGGTCATAGGGAAGGGCTATTTAGGGGATGATTTTCTTTTTAACCAATATTCTAGGTCCTTGACCATAATATTTTCATTATGTGGGTGCACTAAGAGCGTTCAACTAACTCTTCCTCAGTTTGAGTATTGTCATTAAGGGAGACCCAAGGGAATATTTCATTGACCATTAAACATAATATTGATGTCATAGAAAATTTGAAGGAATGATCATCAAACCATTTTTTATGCATAATATACACTAAAGGGGAACTCAAGGAAGGATCAACCAACTTTTTCTTGATCATAGTATTTACATCATGAGGGAGCACGAGAGAAAGGGTCAATTAGCCCTTTTTAAAGCCTTAGTCATTTCAATGGGGGAGATTGTAAGGGTCGACCAACCCACCCTTGTGCATGGTATTGTGTCATAGAGGATCCCAAGGTAACTATCAGCCAACCCTTTTTGAGGAATGGTATTCATTGTTGAGGAGGACTATGTTGAAGGCTTGATTAATCCTTCCACAAGCATAGATTTTTCCTTGTGGGGAAGTATCAAGAATGGACAATTGACCCATACTTAAGCATTCTATTCTCACCAAGGGAGTACTAAGGGAAGGGTTAGTCTATTAATCTCCTAATCCTAATGTTCTCGAAGTCTAAATTAATTATTTTAGGATTTAGTTTATTCTAGCATATTTTTCAATTTGTTGAGAGGGTCTATAGCTTAATATGTAAATAAGACTTATCACACTCACTGGATTATAAGACTGGTTTCTCTCCAAGAATTTAACTTATAGTTAAGAAATATCAACTAGTTCTATTTTCATGTGTCGTTCATAGGCTTTTAGCCCTCTATTTTCTTTGCAACTATTTTTTTCCTCATTTTATAAAATTTTGCATGAAGGAAATTTTTCAACATGGTATCAATTTCAAAGCCATGTTGAATAATATGGGAAGGATTCGTGATGTATTGAGGAAGTAGGAAAGTATCCACAACATCATCCTACATCTCTCCAAATTCAAAAGTAGTATTGAGGTGATAAAGAAAGATAATAATTTTTAGTAGTTAAAAGTATTGTATCAAATATATTTTGATCTTGAATCTTGATAGATAGTGTTTTTTTACTAGATTTACCTTGTTCGGAAAGTAAATTAGTTGTAATCTAATTTTTATTTGTAAACTATATGATTTTTTTATTGTAGATTTCATTAAAAGCGCCTGTTGAAATTGTAATGCTATGAGATCTAAGTCTAACGCTGTTTTTTGGTTAAAATCTATTATTTTTCAAATTTATTAAAGGGCTCATATTGTATAAATTGCTTTAGATATATTTATAAAATTTGACAATGAAAATGATAACATTGTAGATATTGAATTTTTCTTTAAGCTCCATCCATCATTTTTGGTTATAAATCTACAAAATGTTGAACCAAAGACCACACTTGGGGGGCGGGGAGGTGGGGGTAAATTTGAGAGCAAGATTACGTTTTCACAACTTTTCTTTAACAAACAATTATATAACAATAAGTCATAACCATTTGCAACATATCAAAATATAGAACAATTCATCATAAGGTCGTCATCACATCAATAATACATCAGGAAGCCATCACATCAACAAAAAGAGACACAAGTTTTACATGGAAACCCATATGGGAGAAAACCACAAATTCTTCTTCTTCTTATGCTTCAATTCATTACATGGATTTGTAGGCAATGAATTGTTGGAGGCACCCACTCCAAAAATGTGCAAGTTGCTACTTGTAGTAGGCTACAACCTGATTGAAACACCAGCCTTGAAAATGTGCAAGCAATAACTCATTGAGGCTACAACCTTATTGAGGCACCAACCTTGATGATGAACAAGCTTCAAATTACTCTAGGCTCCCACCTGATTGAGGCACAAACCTCGATGATGAGAAAGATCTAACCTACTCTAAGCTCCAAACTCAGTGGAGGTACCCACCTCCTCCTTCAACCTCTTATGAACCACTTTTTAAAATCTTTCAAACTGGGTCCACGTAATCTTCAAGTAAAATAAATCTTCAAAGTGAATAAGTCAATGATATCATACTACTGTGTATGCCTTGCCATATCCTGTCACGACTTTGCTTCAACTTGTTCACCAATTTGGTCACATATGACTCATCTTGGAACTTACTTTTGCCATAAACTCAAAGCCACTTCAACATGCTCATAGGACCTCAAAGATATTACATAGATTTTAATCATAAAAAATATATCAATGAGGTTTTTAATGCATTTAGAACATCCACCTTTGAACACTGATCATTGTGCCTCTTCCCGATTCCAATTTGGCTCAAGAATTAGCTCAAAAACTCCAAATAACCATTTAAAACCAAATACTAAATTAACAATTATACAAGAAGTCATTTTTCAAGTGCGTTAGACATAGTAAACTTTTTATAGCATAATATCTGATCATAGTAGTATGAGATTCACCTGAAAATCACCGAGAAGGATCTATGCCCTCTCCACATAGCTACAACAACACTTATCAGTCCATACATTCATCAACCAATCAATAACTAAACAATTCATGACAAGATCCATAGATAATACACATCATATAACCAACATATAACCAAAAAATAACCAGCATAAAAACAATGGTAACCCATACATTATAGCACCGACATAATCATTACAAATGCTCATAGATCATAATAAGGAAATCTCTCATATTAACATATGAAAATACCAACCAAGAAAGGGACTTCCACGTACCACCCGACCATAGATTGGGTTGAACCAAATCTCCCTTTCAAACAATCACTCCCATACCATATTCCAAGCATGAATGTGGGATCTTATGGAATAAACCAAGAAAAAAACTAAATCAGGGCTTCCATAGGCCAAACCTCCTCAACCCTCAACCACAGTGATTCCACCTCCACAGTCAGACTAGCACCAACCAGGTCAGTCTCTACCCAAGTTTTCCAGGGCTCTAGGAACTAGTAACTCAACCCACAACCTTCTAGGGCTCCATAAAATTTTTCTAAACCGGCTCCAAGGACTAGTAACCCAACCCACCAAGGGCTTCAGAGCGTTTGTCCCAACCTAGGCTCCAAGACTAGTAACTCAACCCAAGTTGTTCCTAGGCTTCCAGAGCGTTTGTTCCAACTCACAACCATAAGGAATTATGAGCACCAATCAAAAAACAATCAAGTGGAAAAATCCACAACACCATGGCTATTTAGGAAATGGAAAGGCAAGGCTAAAACCACTATTGATCTAGGAAAATATCCATGTGAATGACAACACATAACTAGAAAATCACATGCATATGTCATGCATCCATAAATCAACAAATAAATCACATAGGAAACCTATTACCTGCAAATAAATTTGGATGTAGATGCTAATCCACTTGTTCCCTTACACTTTCCTACTTTCCTTTGCTTTCTTTCTCCAAATCCATTGTATGCGAAAGTGCTCCAAGAATACTCTAAGTATGCAACAGTATGAGAGAATGAAATGAGAGCTCCAAAAATAGACTGACAAAAGGTTGTGAACTGATCCTCAAAAGTATTTTTATCATTCAGGCCTATATTTTCTTCATTTTCCTTTATTTTTCCTTCAATTTCCCTCTCATGCAAATCTGTGTCTCTTCACCTTCATTTTCTCCTATTTTCCTTTATTTCATAAATAAAATACCAATTATTGCCACTTTTCCTTTACCAATGCCTTTTCCAATTTCCATAGCCATTAATTAATCACGTGTGATACCCATCACTATGTTATGTTGGACATTCAACTTGGAATACATGTCCCATGACCTTGGTCTTATTTTATTTACATGGAAAATCAACCAGGGGTTGTTGCATGGGGCATAAGAAAAATAGTTTCTTGTGCATCATGAAATTCACAGAGTGTTGGTTGTGCATCATCAAATTTGTAGAGTGTTTCTCGTTGCCACTACATCAATCCACCTTTGAAATGGGAGAAACATATAAAGTGAACTAGTATAGAGCACTGAGGAAGCAACATAAAGTTAGCATACAAAAGGGTAGATGAAAACTTGCTTCAGATGTTTGATAGATGTCATGGGAGTAATGTTGGACAAATTTCACGGATGTAACAAAAGGGTAGATGAAGACCTGCGGTGAACAAATTTACCATGAAAGCACTTATCAACATAATTATTGGATCTAAAATAAGGGATATCTAGCCTAGTAAGAGTTATGAAGGTGAGGGGCATCTATTTATGTAGAGCATAAAAACATCAAGGCCATCTACAACACAAGAAAGGCAATTTGATTATACCATGGATATATCTGATGAAAAGGAAAATAGGGGTATGACCAATTTCCCTTTTCTTTACAATATATTGATTCTAAGGCCTGTGGGTTATGAGCCCATAAGTCTATCGGAAGCGCTGCTTTAGGCTTTAAGCCTTTAAACCGTGGACTTATAACTCCTCGGAGCTATTACATTATCAGGTCTTTCCCACCATATCGGGAGCTTAAATTAAGCTTTTAAGCCTTAAAACCCCGATCAATACATATATTGGAACACTAGCATATAGGTGTTAAGCCTTAACTCTTCGGCCGCATAGATTTCATAATACACGGGAAACATACAAAACCTCACTCCGGAACACCTACCGGACTTCAAATCATATGCACCAACTTTAATAACCATCGGTGGTTTGCAGCTTTATTCTATCACAAGTCCGTAGTGCCACTCATCCTTCGATCTCTGATAACGATCACTCTGATCGCTTATCGATGATATTACAATATCGGCCCATCGCATTATCAGTGGTCGTAGTCCATCATCCCTTGGCCTTCCCAATTGGCGACTTGCGATTTGATCGCAACCGTCGATCCTGGCTCTTGATCTGATGGTTGACGATTAATCGGCCATCGCAATCGCAATGCTTCAACTGCCAGTTCAACATCATTTCAATGATTCTGCCGATGCGATGTGGATTCTCCGCTCCTCTGCAACTTGATCCAGGCCGTTGATCTAACAGATCTAACGGATCTTGTGTATCATTTCTCCAGCCTCCTCTTGGACTTAATATCTTTCGATTGATGGATTTTATGCCTTTCTCAGGCTTTCTTCTGTCACACTCCATCAACACATGACACAACAGTTATATATATAACAGTATTTTGTTGAATCGCCATTGATCCTATAGTGATCGATGGTCGATCAACAGTCTCACAACATAGGATTTAATCCATCCTCACATATATATACAGATAACACGAAAAGGCATTATTACATAAATACATAGGCAACACAACACACATCTATTCATTAACACAGTATTGAATACAAGCTAAGGCATTTCAGCCTTAGAAACAAGCTTCCTCTCGACTACATTGTGAATACTCTCTCCTGTCTATTATCTACCTATATCACTCTGTATCCCCCTCTTGAACGCGCAGGTTCATATATATAAGAAACATTGGATTATTGGATCGGATCACTGAAAGGATCCGATCATATCCTCTAACAAAAGCCCTTAAGGCATGCTACATGCATACACATGGTAGATTACATTTAGATCAAGTCTTTGAGAGACTTATCACTTCCATCTTTAAATCTGTTTTAAAACAGATTTTCCCCTGTTTTTCTCCCCTGGTCCACGTCCTCCTCTTTACTCCGCTTTGGATTCCTCCCTTTGACTAAGGGTGCTGGATGCTCCTGCATCAGACTCTCGAGGCACAAAAATTTATGACCTCCTAGTCATATGCTTCTCCTTGTCTTTAGCAATTCTACCCACTGATACTTCACTTCTTCAATGGAACTGCCTTCATGGTCTTCTGTGAGTTGCAACAAAACCTCTGCAGTAACAGTCTCCTCTGTTACACGATACCTCACCAAGCCCTCCTCACTCGGTCTTTTGGCATCCTTCTGGTTCTCTCCTCTGGAACCACTTGAGCACACCTTGCTCTAGGTTGCTGTAAATTGTCTCACCTTCCACTGCCATTCTCTGCACGACAATAAGACCACAAACTCTCTAAATTTAACAAAACTCTACCTCCTTTCCCTTCTGCTTGCACTCTTCTTCCTTCTCGCAGGAAATTCTTTCCCTACTCTGATACCACTTGATGAAAGGAGAATTTGGGGGTAAGAAAAGTAAAATAGGGGTATAACCAATTTCCCCTTTCATATCAATAATCGATCTTGAGGCCTGTGGGTTATGGCCCACTAAGCCTATTGGAAGCATTTGTTAGGCACTAAGCCTTTAAAACCATGGACTTACATAACATTATCAGAGCTTTTAATACTATCGGGAGCTTTAAACTATGCGTTTAAGCCTTTAAAATCCCAATCAATACATATATCGGAACACGAGCATATAGGTGTTAAGCCTTAACTCTTCGGCCGCACAGATTTCATAATACACGGGAAACATACAAAACCCCACTCCGGAACACATACCAGACTTCAAATCATATGCACCCGCTTTAATAACCATCAGCAGTCTACAACTTTATTCTATCGCAAGTCCGCAATGCCACTCATCCTCTGATCTCGGATAACGATCGCTCCGATCGCTTATCGACGATATTACAATATCGGCCCATCGCATTATCAGTGGTCGCAGTCCATCGTCCCTTGGCCTTCCTGATTGGCGACTTGTGATTTGATCGCAACCATCGATCCTGGCTCTTGATCCAAGGGTTGACGATTAGTCGTCCATCGCAATCACAATGCTTCAACTGCCAGTTCAACATCGTTTCAATGATTCCGCCGATGCGATGTGGATTCTCCGCTCCTCTGCAACTTGATCCAGGCTATTGATCTAATAGATCTAACAGATCCTGTGTATCGTTTCTCCAACCTCCTCTTGGACTTAATATCTTTCGATTGATGGATTTTGCGCCTTTCTCAGGCTTTCTTCTGTCACACTCTGTCAACACACGACACAACAGTTATATATATATATATATATATATATATATATATATATATAATAGTATTTCGTTGAATCGCCATCAATCCTACAGTGATCGATGGTTGATCAACAGTCTCGCAACATAGGATTTAATCCATCCTCGCATATATATACAGATAACACGAAAATACATTATTACATAAATACACAGGCAACACAACACACATCTATTCATTAACACAGTATTGAATACAAGCTAAGGCATTTCAGCCTTAGAAACAAGCTTTCTCTCAACTACATTGTGAATACTCTCTCTTGTCTATTATCTACCTATATCACTCTATATCCCCCTCTTGAACGCGCAGGTTCATATATATAAGAAACATTGGATTATTGGATTGGATCATTGAAAGGATCCGATCATATCCTCTAACAAAAGCCCTTAAGGCATGCTACATGCATACACATGGCAGATTACATTTAGATCAAGTCTTTGAGAGACTTATCGCTTCCATCTTTAAATCTGTTTTAAAACAGATTTTCCCCTGTTTTTCTCCCCTGGTCCACGTCCTCCTTTTCGCTCCGCTTTGGATTCCTCCCTTTGACTAAGGGTGTTGGATGCTCCTGCATCAATATCCTAGTCATATTCATATCCATTATCATATACAATTTGGAAATTTGTTTGAAAAGACACAAAAAACTTATTTTTATGGTAGCAACTCTAATATGAAAGGTGGACTTGAACAACTAAAGTACAATGATATCCATTATCATATACAATTTGGAAATTTGTTTGAAAATACACAAAAACTTATTTTTTATGGTAGCAACTCTAATATGAAAGGTGGACTTGAACAACTAAAGTACAATGCTAAAATATTGTTCCTGAAAACCTCCTTTTTTTTCCTTTTTTCTTCAGTACAAACTCTTACTAAGCATTAATGAAGTCATCAACTAAATGTAAAATGAAGCTTTCTGAAGTTTTCAAAGCCCGCATTTTGAGAATCTGTATGGATGGGATATGGGAATTATCTTTAAATTTCAAGATCCACTATGAGAATCCTTCATTGCTAGCAGAATAATTGTTTAACTACGAATTTCACATAGCAACTAAAGAAAATAAAATTTTTAGAGAGTAAGCCCAATTTTTAATTTGTTGGTAAGCCAAATGAAAGCATTTCTTCCTTGCTACATAATACCTTAGTCACCAGTGAATCTATTCAAGTAATAGGGCATAACCTAGGTCCTAATTTTACCAGTTTGACAAGAGTTAAATCTTTTGAGAGTCATACAAGGTATAAGAATAAGCTATATAATATGGAGAGGTAAGAAAGCATCAACACAAAATTCGGAAGGCATCCATAAGCTCTAAAACAAAAAAATTAAATTTCAAGACCCACTATAAGAATCCTTCATTGCTAGAAGAATAATTGTTTAACTATGGATTTCACACACCAACTAAAGAAAATAAAATATCTAGAGAGTAAAAAAACTAAATAAAATAAAATATTTAGAGAGTAAACCCAATTTTAATTTGTTGGTAGGCCAAATGAAAGCATTTCCTCCTTGCTACATAATACCTTAGTCACCAGTGAATCCATTCAAGTAATCATGGCATGACCTAGGTCCTACTTTTACCAATTTGGTAAGAGTTCAATGTTTTGAGAGTCATACAAGGTCTAAGAACAAGATATATAGTATGGAGAGGTAAGAAAGAATCAACACATAATTTCCTCCTTGCTATATAATACCTCAGTCACCTTTGAATCCATTCTAGTAATAGGGCATAACCCAAGTCCTATTTTTACCAGTTTGGTAGGAGTTCAATATTTTGAGAGTCATGCAAGGTATATGAACAAGTTATATAGTATGGAGAGGTAAGAAATAATGAACACATAATTTAGAAGGCATCCATAAGCTCTGAAACAAAACTTGTCCATTTGAATTAATTTGTTTTCTACAATTACTCCCCAAAATATTTTCCAAGAATTTTTTTTAAATGATGTTAGGATCATAAAAACCCAACACATCCTTGATCAAGTCTCTGATTAAATTCACTTTTCAATTATGATATTAAAGAGAGATTTCATGTATCTCACACCATCACCTTCACCCCACCCTTGCTTTGAAGGTATCTAAATTAGTGTATGCCTGTGAATATGGAACACACACACACATATTCATACACTATCAGCTAGCAAAGCCCTAAAATAAAGAACACACCATGAAGAAAAGCACACCCAAGTAAAGAAATCTATGTGGTAACAAGAGAGCAATAAAAACTCACCTTATCCATGTAAATAGTGAATATGGCATAACAAATAACAAGGAAGGAAAAAATGGCAAGTGCAAGCCATTAGAGTTTCCTAGAAGCAACTTGCAATGGCTCATTCAATGTTGATTCTCCTACATAAACATTATTTAACAATAGGTTCCCTTCTAGAAGATTTCCCTTATAAGAGGAAGTCAAAACTTCGAATTCAGGATGAAATGTTCATTTTGTTATCGACATAATAACAACAGACTAATTCTACCAACATGGGCATTGTTTGGGATTCAATAGTGAAGATAGTATCTTATCATGCCATCCACCAAGGTTTAATTCCAATAGGGGAATGAATAAGTGGTTGGAAGTAGGGTTTATGTGGAATTCCTGGATGCTCAGAAGCCAAAACCATAAGATATTGTTCCTATGAAGGAAAAAATAAAAGAGACTAACTCCTATCTACAATAGGTATTCACGTAGCTACGACAACAAGAAGACTCCCATTGAAAAACCCAACTATGAAGGAAGAGGCTCGACAGTTTCAAATTTGGGTCAACATGAGCACGCTAGATAATCATGCCAAAGGAATTTTTAATAGAGGAAAATTGCAGGAATTCCAAGTAAAATAAATAGAGCATGCTAGATAATCATGCCAAAGAAATTTTTAATAGGGAAAAAGTGGAGTAACCTTAAGAAATACCTTTGAATATGCTTTCGATGGTGGGGGAGTAGGGCACATTTATGCGTGGTTGCGAGGCACTTGTAGTCATTAGTTCGTTCACTCTTGTAAGATATATCGATTGATCAAACAGGGGGGAGTAAGATAGGTTGTAGGAGGAGGTAGGTGACTCTGAACTCTTGTTCACACTGATTATTGGTGTTAGTGTGAAAGCACATAAGGCAACCATTAATGGAGGGAGGTGGCTATGAACTCCAAGAGGGAGGTGGGTAATGGGAAAGATGATACACCTACTTCTTCGTACTATTTGTTAACCGAAGTGGGCAAGCACAAAAGGCAACCATTAATGAAGCCGATCTCTTGTCAATGTTGATGCACTGTTATATGTGGTGGTATAGATGTTAGGTTTTCATTGGAAAGAGGACGACACAAGTTATTGGACAGGTGTCACATGCGTAACAAAAGGGTAGATGAAAATGTGTTGTGAATAAATTCAAAATGGAATTCCTATCATCTTAATCATATATAAAATCTAAGAGTTTCAATTCATTTGTGTCCATTTGCAAATTGTTTATGTTCGCATAGTGTTACCTGCTTGACATTTGATCCAGGTGGATATTGGTGGCCAACCGCCTATTCCACTTGGACCCCCACCATTGTTTCTTTCAGTTTCCTTAATTATAGTATAATTTCATTTTCCTTAATTGTAGCACAGTTTACTATTTCTGGCAGTTTTTCAGGTCCTGAACTTTCGGAGTCGTTTTGAGGCCCTAAACGACATTTTTTTAGAAAATGAGTGAACACGAGCCTTTAATCAATGTTACTAATCAAAAGTTGTAGTCCTCGGATATATCTTTCTGACAAGGTATCATACACATCAAGCGAAGATTGTATGCCAAAGTTACGACCCCGGGAAGTTGATGTACCAATTTACTCCAATGGGGCCCATAGTTTTGGCACTTCATCTCCTAGGGTTAGGTTTTTGGATGTTTAGGGTTTTCCATTGTTTCTAAATTATAAATAGGCCTTCGAGCCTCATTGTAACATAGTTCAGAGGCATGTAGCTGACACATCTCTTCTTAGAGATAAGCTACCATCGTCCGAGCTAGTTTATTTCCATTATGTATGTAAGCATATTTCAGTTCTTTGATATTAATGAAATGAAGTTTTATTTTTTCTTCATCTATGTGTTTATGTTTATATATGTATTTTGTTGCATTCCTATGTAGTTCTGGATCAGTGATATCAGAGTGGTCTGCTCTTTCTCTGTTTTTCTTTGCATGTCCCCAATGAGATCAGGGTATAAAGAGTCAGGGATCGAAATGGTTGAACCTTTGCAAGCTAACCTCGCAAACCCCGAAGACCTCCTATGATGGAAGAAAACAAAGACAAGGGGGAAGGAGATCCTTTCAAAATATTGCTCGAGGAGGCCCTTGAGCAACAAAGATTACCCACAGGAAACACATCTTCATCTAGTAGCCACTCTGGAGGCGCCACTCCTTTTAAGGTACAAGTTAATTTTGACATTCCCATATTTGAAGGTGAGATAAATGCAGACATCGTAGATAGATGGTTAAATTGATTGGAAGGACATTTCTCAGTTCATGACTTTTCCAATAGGGAAAAATTAATATTTCACTCCTCAAAGTCACCCCCCATGTCAAGGACTGGTGGGAAACCTATTGTGAGAAAAAGGACGAGAGGGAATCCTCACTGTTCTCAGTCACACCCACTTGGAATTATTTCTGAGACGCCATAAGGGAACAATATTACCCTATTGGGAGTTATGAAGATAAATACATAAAGTGGACCACGCTACGGCAGGGAAGGGACAAAGATGTGTCGGAGTTCACAAATGTTTTTCATGCCCTTCACGCGAAGCTGGTTATCAAGGATTCTGAGCGACATTTAGTACTCAAGTACCGCGACTGTATACATACTTACATCTAGAATGAAATGGAGTTCTTGTACATCTCCTCACTCGATGTCGCATATCAATATGTTGCCAAGATTGAGCCGAAGTTTAAACAAAAGAAGCGAGACTTTGGATCTGCGAATCCGAAGCAAGGGAAGGGCACCCTCAAACTGCAGAACAAAGGAAAAAACCAAGTTGGGGTGACCCAGAAAATCCCGTCGAAGTTGCAAGCAAAGAACAACATCACAAAGACAAAAAAGGACACAAGAAAGTGGTGTGAGTTCCATAAGAGCCCCACTCACAACACGAGTGAGTGTTAGGCCAAGCAGCCATTGGTGGCCAAGCTGAAGGCTTCCAAATTAGATGTGTGTTCTGATTATGAGTCAAAACCCAATAATGGGAAGAAAATTATTGATGTGGAGCCCAGTGCCATCATTTCCACCACCAAGATCTCGAAGATTGAGCCTGAAGATCTAGAGGAGGGGGAGTGCCTCTTCCACTCACAGATGTGGGTGAAGGGTTCCCCGCTGTAGTTCATTGTCGACAACGAGAGCCAAAAGAACCTCATTTTAGTAAAGGTTGCAAAGCGGTTTTGCCTACTGACCACACCACACCTGTAGCCATACACTATTGGGTGGCTTCACCAAGGATGAGATCTCCGCGTTAGCCAGCAGTGCCACCTCCCCTACAACATCAAACCCTTCACAGATGAGGTGTCGTGTGATGTTTCTCCTCTTGAAGTTTGTGAGGCCAACCACACTTGTGGAAGCGTTATGATGTGTATGAGTCTAGGCCTCACACTGTTATTATTACTTTGGGAAATAATTTGTACTAGATACCAGAGGTAGCACAACCTACCGCTATCTCTTTGATCTCTACAAAGCAATGCCATAAGATCATTTCTCAGACAATGAAATATGTCTTCCTCATGATTTTCCCTTAGGGCAAGAAGAATATTGTAGCCACCTCCACAGCCTCCAGACAGGGCTCCACCGCACAACAACAACAGATGGACAAGGTCATGGAGGAATACAGGGACATCTTGACCTCACCCACAGGGGTGCCCCTACACTGTCAAGTCAAGCACTCCATCGACCTGACCCCAGGCTCATCGCTACCCAATGGACCAATATATCGACGCTTTGTTATGGAGAATAACAAGATCAGAAGGTAGGTTCAAGAGTTGTTGTAGAAATGACACATCAAGTCGAGTTCATCACCCTGTGGGAGTCCGATCGTGTTGGTATAGAAGAAGGATGGAATGTGGAGGCTCTGTATTGACTATCTGATGCTGAATAAGATCACTTTCCAAAATAGGTATCCAATCCCACGGATTGATGACCTTCTGGACCAGCTCAAGGGTGCCAAATACTTCAGCAAGATTGACTTGAAGTCCAGTTTTCACCAGGTACCTTTTGAACCCTCTTATGTATTAAAGACTGCCTTCAAATCCAAGGAGGGCCTTTTTGAATGGTTGGTCATGCCTTTCGGGTTGACGAATGTCCCTGCAACCTTCAAGCGGATTATGGATGACATCTTGTGACCCTTCACCAACTTGTTCGTAGTAGTGTATGGATGACATTCTGATCTTCAGCCGGAGCTGGGAAGAGCACATACACCATATCTGACAGGTCCTTCAAACCCTGCGACAAAACAAATTGTGTGCCAATTTGGAGAAATGCACTTTTGGTATGACCCAAGTTCAATATATGGGGTACATCATTAATGAGCGAGGTGTGCATGTGGACCCAACTAAGATACAAGTTATTCGGGATTGTCCAGCCCCAACCACTCTAGTAGAGCTCCAGAGCTTCATAGGTCTTGCCAATTTCTATCACAGGTTCGTGTTGGGATTCTCTCATATTACTTGGCCATTGAGTAAAGTCACCAAGGGTAGAGTGAAAACAAATTTATTTTGGTATGAATCCCAACAGAAGGTGTTTTTCGAGTTGAAGCATCACCTCTGTTGTGTACCAATGCTCACATTGCCAGACCTGCAACAACCATTTGAAATTTAGATAGACACCTCTGACTATGCTATTGGTGCAGTTCTTACCCAGAAGGGGCATTCGGTGGCATATCAAAATGAGACACTTTCAGATACAGTCTGAAAGTATCCCACTTATGAAAAAGAGATGTATCCCATTGTCCATGCTTGTCGACAATGGAAGCATTACATTTTGGGAAAGGAAATGGTCATCCACACAGACCACCAACCCCTGCAGTTCATACAGACACAAGGAAAGTTGCAGGAAAATTTCCATCAGAAATGGTCCACATATTTGCAACAGTTCCATTTTAAAATCAAGTACAAGAAGGGTAGCACCAATAATGTCGCAAACTGTCTTAGTCGACCACCAGTTATGGTGATGACCACTATGCTTGACTCTTATGGGCATGAGACTTTGGGATGGCCGCATATTTACAAGAGCGATCCAGAATTCAGCAACACATACTAGTTTCTCCTCGAAGGAAAGCAAGTTCCATATTTTCACCTCTAGGGCGCACTGTTATGCCATTTGGGACACCTATGTGTTCCTTCAAGTGAGCATGCCAAGATGATTTGGGAGGCACACTACAGTCGATTCGCTGGACATTTTAGAGTCAAGAAAATAGTGGCAGTGCTGCAAAAGTATTTTTATTGGCTGAACCTTCGACAGGATGTCGAGAAGTACTTCAGATCCTACACTGCCTGCTCCATTGCCAAACTGACGATCAAGAAGCAAGACCTATATACTCCTCTACCTACTCCTAGTCGGCCTTGGAAATCCATCTCCATGGATTACATGTAGGGCCTTACTTCTACTAAGCATGGAAATGACTGCATTTTCGTGGTCATCGACATATTCTCTAAGATGGCCATTCTAGCGGCCTACAAAAAGAGTATCACCATAGAAGCCACCACTAATCTCTTCTTTGAATGAGTGTGGGTACACTTTGTGATCCCATGATCCATTATCTCAGATTGGGACAACAGGTTTGTGAGTACATTTTGGTCGAGCCTCTGGTCAATGCTAGATACCAAGCTCATTAATTCCACGACCTTCCACCCCCAAACTGATGGCCAAACTGAGGTCGTCAACAGGATGATCACACATATTCTATGCATGTACAACTCGAAGCATCCTCGCACATGGGATGAAAGCCTCCCCTATGTCCAACATAGATACAACAAAGCTCTCCATAGCTCAACTGGTCACAACCCCTTTTAGGTGGGGTTGGGATTCCAACCATTATGTCCCATTGATGTAGCCATACCATTTGCAGCTACTCAGGCAGATTCAGCTCATGTCCAGTCCGAAGCTGAAAGGGCTAATAGCTTGATTGAGCGCATTCAACACATCCACCAGTAGGTCCATGACATATTGGACAAATCCAATCCTAAGTACAAGCAGTGTCATGATCAACATTAGGTGCCACACAATTTCCAGGTGGGTGACAAAGTTTGGTTATATTTGCAAAAGAAGCACCTCACTGGGTCCAACCAAAAGCTTCATCCACTCCGATATGGGCCATACACCATCACAAGGTTGTAGGATACATTGTTTTTGAGGTCAACACCCCACCATTCCTTGGCCTGAACCCAATGTGATCTGAATTAGATCCATAAAGAACTGCCAAAGAACCATGACTGTATCAGGTCGAGACAAATATCTAAAGAATTCGAAAACAATAATCAAAAACACCCTGAACCAGTGGCAATGGCAGCTAGCATGGAATGATGAGGACCTCGATCAAAGTGCGCTGATCAAGGCCCATGAAGACTGCACAGGAGGCCGAATTAGCCCGTGGGAGCCCCGGATCGGGAAAATAAGGAGGTTTTTTAGTGGTGAACTGGAGAACCATGGGTGGAAAAGGAAAAAAGTGCTAAATGTGCAAAGGAGGGACCTGCAATCTGGAAACCAGTGGGGCGCCCTCAAATGGTAAGAGGTTTTGGATGAGAGCAGAGTGATTCCATACATCGACCGACGCGTGGCAAGCGGAGGTGAGAGAAAACCACCTTTGATCACGCACTATCAGTCGAGCAAGTCAACCACGCAGGACGTGTGTATGACGTTGGATCTAGGGGACCCAGATCGGATGGATGAGATTGCGCCCAATGGAGGAAGTGGAATCGACGAAGGATTAAGCCATTTGTAAAGATTTGAGGTCCATTTGACCGCCATGGTGGAGGAAAGACTTCATCCACGACGTAACTGAAGAAACGAACCAACGAAGGAGGCTGGCGCATTTAGAGGAGGACATGTGGCCACTCCTTGAGCATTCATGATGACGCCAAACAAGGAACTCCAAGCATAGTTGTAGAAGGTGAATCGACAGAGGCGGAAGAGGAACCAAACAGGCATGGGAATGAATGGCTAAAAGCCATGAGCAGAGACAGAATACACGAAGACAGAGAGTGTTAGAGTCAGTTAGAGTGAACCCCGAGAGGAGGACTGAACACCAAGAGATAGAAAACAATAGAAGAAGGCAGTAAAGCAAAAGTAGAAAGAGACAGAGGGTCGAGTTGACCAGCGGCAGCATTGAGCACCAGAGATATTGAGAGATTCAAGCCATCCCATAGAGGAATCTGTCTGGACTGAGCACCACGTTTGGCTCTTTCCACTTTAGACCAGAAGGTCACAGAGTTGGTAGGAAGAAGAAGAGTCTGTGTACTCCAGTGGCTTGGGGAATCTAAGAACCAGCCTGCCAAGCGAACCCGCTTCAAGAGAACTCACATTGAGTCCCTGCATTGTAATTCTTTGCTTGAAGACATAATAAAACAAGGCCACCACTAAAAGCTGGACCGGAGATGTAGCCCTGGAGAATAGGGCGAACTCCTTATTAAAAATTCTTGTGTCTTGTGTTTGCTTACTGGATTTCTCTACTGTATTTCCATTTAAATGTCTGTGTGTTGGCAATCTGATCGATCTGTTGCTTAAATAACACAAAACACACACCAACACATGAGTTTGTAATACCTTTGTTTAATAAATCTTCAACTGGTTTCACTCATAGTGTGATTATTAGATCAAGTGGTATTAGAGCTTTAGGCTGTAAGGTTAGACAAGCTTGTATTGGTTTAGCTGTGAATGCTCACAAGATCAAAGCTCAAATTAGGAGAAGGAGAGTTGGTGGAAACTAATCCTGAAATTGGGAGAGTCTATTCTTGGAAGACAATGTCAGAGGAAGGTTCTATGGGGCCAGACCCTCAATTCATAGAGAGTTTCCTAGCTATAAAGTCTATGGTAGAAGAAATGTATAAGGACTTTAGAAAGCACAAGGATGAAGATTCATCAGGTTCTAAACAAGATAAAGAAGAAGATGAGTCTCATTCCCATGACCACTCAAAAGGAAAAGGGAAAGAGGAAAGCTTTCTCACACCTCCTAATAGCCCTGTGCATAATAAGAAAGCATCTTTGATTAAACTAGATGTTAAATTTGATTTGCCTATATATGATGGAGAGTTAAATGCTAAAAAGTTGGACAATTGGATTAGACAAATTAATTTGTATTGCAAGGTACAGAACATAGACTCAGACAAGAGTAAGATTCAGCTGGAAAGCCTACGCCTAGGAGGAACTACCTTGGTTTGGTGGGAAGGCAGAACCCAAGCTGATATGAAAGACATGGTAAGACCATCTTTGTTTGGAGTGAATTTTTTGCTGCAATCAAAAAGCAGTTCTATCCATTGGCCTACATGCAACAAGCCATGATGAGTTGGAAAACTATTCAGCAGTTGAAAGGGCAAAGTGTGCAAGGGTATACTCAGGAGTTCAGAAAGAGAGCATTGATGTTGGGTATCTCATTAGACTCACCAGAGACTCTTTTGAAGTACATTGGTGGTCTAGACATCTACATGAGGTATACCATCCTCATGTTTAATCCCACTAGTATAGATGAGGTATTTGTACAAGCTACTCATCTAGAAGCTAGAGGAAAGAATGGAAATCCAGAAGTTGGGGGACCATCCCAACCCACTGTAAGCAAGAGCAAGGAGAAAAGAAAGCAGAAGTGGAAAGAAATGAAGGCTAACACTGCACAGAAAGGCAAAGCCTCATGCACTCACTGTAAAAAGGTGGGGCATGATGATGAGCACTATTGGATTCTGCATCCAGAGCTGAGACATAAGAAGTCTGAGGGCAAGAAGAAGAAGACTGTTGTAGCTATTCAGAAAGATTTGGGGTCAGACTCGAGAGATGAAACAATCATTGCAGCCACAGGTATAAAAGGTAAGAATTCTGAAGCATCTACTAGTAATTCTGCTCAATCTGTTATTGATGAAGAACATGAGAGAAAAAGACGTGAGCTTTTCCATATTCGATTTATTTCCAAAAATCAAAAGATTGATACTTTGTTTTATAGTGGCTCATAAGTAAATCTAATTTTTGAAGCAATTGTAAAGAAATTGGAATTAGCAACTACACCTCATAAGAAACCATACCCATTAGCACGGTTGAATGATAAATCACAACTACAAGTGACTAGACAGTGCAAACTCAAGTTTTCTTTTGGGTCAGCATTTGTAGATGAGGTTGAGTTAGATATAATTCCTTTGGATATATGTGGAATTGTTTTAGGAAGACCTTACTTGTATGCTAGAAAGGCTATTTTCTATAGAGCTGAGAACAAGTATCTACTTGTTAAAGATGGAATCGAATACTTTGTAAGAGCTCATAAGCTCAAGAATAATTATATTCTCATAAACTCGGGACAGATGAAAAGAATGATAAATTCATGCAAACAATTTTTACTGATGGCTGTAAAGGAAAAGAAACCTGAAAAAACCAATGTATTTGAGGGTTGTAATGCTAATCAGCAAGCTGATATAGAAAAGATTGTTTCAAAGTATGATGTCTTGTTTCAAGAACCTAAAGGTCTGCCACCCAAAAAGAAAATAGTACATGATATTATTTTGCAGCAATATGTTCCTTTGCTTAACATTGGGATGTAGAAGTTTTCTGCTTTAGAGAATGCTGAAATCAAGAAGCAGGTGCAGGAGTTGCTCGAGAAAGGGTTCATCAGGCCTAGCACATCACCATGTGGGTCACCAATCGTTTTGGTGAGAAAGAAAGATGGCTCATGGAGAATGTGCATTGACTATCGAGCACTGAATAAGATAACAATCAAAAATTGCTATCCCCTTCCTCGCATAGATGATCTTTTTGATCAATCAAAAGAAGTAGTTTATTTCCCCAAGTTGGATTTGCATAGTGGATACCATCAGCGTTGCAGAGCAAGATGCATGGAAGATTGCTTTCAAAACAAAGCAGGGATTGTATGAATGGTTGGTTATGCCTTTTGGATTAACTAATGCTCCTGCTACTTTCATGAGATTAATGAATGATGTGCTCAGACCTTTTCTTGATGACTTTGTTATTGTGTATTTGGATGACATTCTGATTTTTAGTAAAACTTGGGAAGAACATTTAATTCATGTTAAGCAGACATTAGATGTTTTGAAAAGAGAAAAACTTTATGTTAAACTCTCAAAATGCGAATTTGGAAAAACATCTCTAAATTATTTGGGTCATATAGTAGGGGGTGGTGAATTAAAAATAGATCCCTCTAAAGTGGCAGTCATTGTAAATTGGCCTAAACCCAAGTCCGCTACGAAAGTGAGAAGCTTCTTAGGAGTAGCACAGTATTGGAGGAAGTTCATTTCTAATTTTTCCTCAATTGCAGCTCCCTTACATGATTTAACAGGATTGAACAAGGTGTTTTAGTGGGGTGGCAAACATCAAAAAGCCTTTGACGCCTTGAAGGAAAAGATTAGTACAACACCTATATTAGCATTGCCAGATCTACAAAGACCATTTGAGATCCAAACTGATGCTAGTGACTATGCCATGGGAGCAGTGTTGACACAGCATGGTAAACCCATATGTTATCATTTTGAGACTTTTAATCCTGCAGTAGTTAACTATCCTACATATGATTAAGAATTGATTGCATTAGTTGAGAGTGTGAAAAAGTGGAAACATTACTTAATGGGCAAAGAGACAGTAATACATACTAATCATCAAACACTTCAATACCTACACTCCAAAACTAAGTTGCAACAATCAAGACATTACAGATGGATGAGTTTTCTACAAAAATTTCATCTAGTCATCAGATATAAAAAGGGCATACAATACAAGGTTGCAAACATGTTATCTAGACCCATTATAAATGCATCTACCATACTTAAGCATAATTCTGTGCTACATGAAAGCTACATAGAACAATATGCTCAGGATATGGACTTTAAAGATGTATATGCAACTTTCAGTCAAGGAAAAAGAGTAGAAGAATTGGACTATCATGTGAAGGACCGACTCTGATACCATTGTGGGAAACTCTGCCTTCCACAAACTAAGAGGATAAAGATAATTAGGGAAGCACACACTTCTCTGCTATCAGGTCACTTTAGGGTAAGTAAAACAGTTGCACAATTGCAAAGGTTCTGCTATTGGATGAAAATGAATGAGATAGTTTCCAGATATGTAAGAGGGTGTGCCATGTGCGCCAAAAGCAAGCCCAACAATAGAAAACTAGGCTTGTACACTCCATTGCCAGTTCCTTCTCACCCTTGGGAAAGTGTTTCCATGGATTTTGTTGGAGGACTGCCTAAATCTAGGAAAGATCATGGTTATCTATATGTTATTGTGGATAGGTTCAGCAAAATGTGTATTTTGATACCTTGTAATAAATAGATTACAACTGAACAAACTGCAAAATTGTTCTTTGAACATGTATGAGTTCATTTTGGATTACCCACTTCCATTATATCTGATCGAGACACCTGATTTGTGGGGAAGTTTTGGTCGAGTCTGTGGGAACTGATGGACACCAAATTAAAGAAAAGAACAGCTTTTCATCCACAAACAGATGGCCAGACAAAAGTAGTTAATAGGACAGTGATCCGGTTACTGAGAGGATATTGCAGCAAACATCCTAAGCTTTGGGATGAACACTTGTGTTATGTGCAGCATGCTTACAACAGAGCCAAACACTCTTCTACACAGAGATCTCCTTTTGAGACCTGTTTCGGTTTCACACCAAGGTCTCTTTTGGATTTTGTATTTGGTAAAGACACCATGGTTGATGGACACAGTGATGTGGACAAGGAAACTAGGTTCATTGAATAGATCCAGGAGATCCACCAAGCAGTACAGGAACAGCTGGAAAAGAGCCAGGCCAAGTACAAGGCTAGGTATGATAACCATCAGATGTTGCATAGTTTTCAAGTTGGAGACCAAGTCTGGCTGTATATCAACAAGGACAGGATGCAAGGTGAAGGTAAAAGGCTAAAACCTATCAGGTATGGACCCTTCAGGATACTTGAGAATATTGGTGAAAATGCTTTTCGGCTTGATCTACCAGCTTACATGCACATCTACTCAGTCGTAAATGTATATTGCTTGAGGTTGTTTAAGCCTTCGATGATTGAGGACCCTAAAGAGCAGAGTCAATTACCTTCTGTTGATGACCTGCTACCTGAATATCTTAATGAATTTCAGGAAGACACAGTGTTGGGCCGGAAGGTAAGGACGACGTGCAAAGGATATGTGGAATACCTCAAGATTGGGCTTAAAGGTTCGAAGCTGAGCAGCGCGAAGTGGATTGAAATTGGACGAGTGAGAAAGTAATACCCTCACTTAGTCGATGCTTGAAAACCAAATTTTGGTGGTCCAAAAGCTTTTTCAGTGGGAAGGTCGTGATCCGAATTGGATCCATAAAGTACTGTCAAAGAACCATGACTGTATCAGGTCAGGACAAATCTCTAAAGAATTCAAAAACAGTGATAAAAAACACCCTGAACTAGTGGCAATGGCAGCCAGCGTGGAACAACGAGGACCTCAGTCAAAGTGCGCTGATTGAGGCCCATGGAGACTGCGTAGGGGGCCGAATTAGCCCCTGGGAGCGCTGAATCGAGAAAATAAGGAGGTTTTTGATGCGCAATTAGTGCTAATCACGCATCGCTAGGAAAACAGGGCCAAAATGGGGGAAGCTCGAGCACACAGATGTGTGGCGAACCAAAGAACTGCAGGCGGAAAAGGAAAAAAGGGCTAAACATGAAAAGGCGGGACCCGCACTCTAGAAACCAGTGGTATTGATCGGGGTGCCCTCAAGCGATAAGAGGTTTTAGACGAGAGCGGAGCGATTCCATACATCGATCGATGCGTGGCAAGCGGAGGAGAGAGAAAACCATCGTTGATCACACGCTATCGGTTGATCGAGTCAACCACGCAGGACGTGCGTATGACATTGGATTTGGGGGACATAGATTGGATGGCTGAGATTGTGCCCAATGGAGGAAGCAGAATAGACGAAGGATTAAGCCGCATTTGTAAAGATTTAAGGTCCGTTTGACCGCCATGCTGGAGGAAAGACTTCATCCACGACGTAATTGAAGAAACGAACCAACGAAGCAGGCTGGCGTGTTTAGAGGAGGACATGTGGCCACTCATTGAGCGTTCATGATGACGCCGAACAGGGAACTCCAAGCGTAGTTGCAGAAGGTGAATCGACAGAGGCGGAAGAGGAACCGAACAGGCATGGGAACGAATGGCTAAAAGCCATGAACAGAGACAGAATACACGGAGACAGAGAGTGTTAGAGTTAGTCAGAGTGAACCCCAAGAGGAGGACTGAACACTGAGAGATAGAAAATTAGAGAAGAAGGTAGTAAAGCAAAAGCAGAAAGAGACAGAGGGCCAAGCTCACCTGCGGCAGCATCGAGCACCAGAGAGCTTGAGAGATTCAAGCCATCCCATAGAGGAATTTGTCTGGATTGAGCACCACATTTGTCTCTTTCCATTGTAGACCAGAAGGTCACAGAGCTAGTAGGAAGAAGAAGAGTCTGTGTACTCCAGTGGCTTAGGGAATCCAAGAACCACCCTGCCAAGTGAACCTGCTTAAGGATAACTCACATTGAGTCCCTGCATTATAATTCTCTACTTGAAGACACAATAAAACAAGGCCACCACTAAAAGCTGGACCGGAGATGTAGCCCTGGAGAATAGGGTGAACTCCTTATTAAAAATTCTTGTGTCTTGTGTTTGCTTACTGTATTTCTCTGCTGTCTTTCCATTTAAATGTCTGTGTGTTGGCAATTTGATCTATCCGTTGCTTAAATAGCACAAAACACACACCAACACATGAATCTGTAATACCTTTGTTTAATAAATTTTCAACTGGTGTCACTCATAGGGTGATTATTAGATCACAATGTTCAATGTGGACCGCCTTCAGCCATACTTTCCACCAATACTGAACACATTAGACATTGCAAAACAACTCCCACCAACTGAGCTAAACCTAGACTGCATGGAACATGACACAACTAATAAGATCATGGACATGCAGAGCAGGAACACTCGCCAACAGAAGATCCAACAGTATCAGGTTGTCAAAGCTGGCCAACTCTTGCACCAAGGCAAGTGGCTCACTAGGGACCAATTTCAGCAGAAGTTTCCCCATCTCATGAATGCACTCAACGCAATGGGCACCATTGCTTCATAAGGGGGGAGGACTGATCTAGGTGGATATTGGTGGCCACCTGCCTATTCCACTTGGACCTCACCATTGTTTCTTTCAGTTTCTTTAATTATAACACAATTTTAGTTTCCTTAATTGTAGCAAAATTTACTATTTTTGGTAGTTTTTCGGGTCCTAAACTTCCAGAGTCATTTTGAGGCCCTAAACGATGTTTTTTTTGGAAAATGGGAAAACATGAATCCTTTGTTGATGTTTTAAGTTGAGTGTTGTCATCCTCGGATAGATATTTCTAACGAGGTATCATACGCGTCAAGTGGATATCGTATGCCAAAGTTATGACCCCGGGAAGTTGATGTACCAATTTACCCCAACGAGGCCCATAGTTTTGGTGCTTCATCTCCTAGGGTTATGTTTTTGGATGATTAGGGTTTTCCATTGTTTCTAAATGATAAATAGGCCTTCGAGCCTTATTGTAACATAGTTCAGAGGCATGTAGCGGACACATCTCTTCTCAGAGATAAGCTACCATCGCTCGAGCTAGTTTATTTCCATTCTGTATGTATGCATATTTCAGTTCTTTGATATTAATGAAATGAAGTTTTATTTCTGATGCATCTCTGTGTTTATGTTTATATCTGTATTTTTTTGTGCTCCTGCATAAGTCTAGATCAACATTACAATCGACACGATGACAGATTCAGTGTTGATCACATTGATAGCAGATCCAAATGAGAACCTGAATATAGCCATGGAAAAATATAGAGGGCTTCAATAACACTGCTTCAGCCATGAGTGTGCTTTGTAGTTATCCAGATCCATAATTGCACCCTTTTCAGCACACACAAATGAGATATTGGCTTCAATGACTAGCTAGTTATCTCTTATTGTCAGTATTTAATCACTTAAGTTGGTTTATCAATGTGGAGCCACTTTTTAAGAAATAGGTAACTTATAAAACTTATAGAAATAGTATTTTGCAACTTAATGTTATCGAATCAAATAAGTTAAAAATTATTAAAATAAATAATTTTTAATGAAATTTTTTAAATCAATTTTAATAAAAATTATGATTTTTATTTTTTATTTTTTCTCTAATAATATTTCATTTATTTTCAAATCAATTCAAAATATTTAAAATTAATTAATTATCATATTATTGAATGAGATTGATATTCTAAATATGGAATTGAGCATTATAACATGTGTATGTCATTTTAGATATAAATGTTAAGATAAATTGACAAAAGTAATATATTGGTGCAGAAATCAAGAGAAGATGAATTAAAGAACTAAAATTATTGTTAAGATTGGATAGTGATTGTTCTCTCTCTCTCTCTCTCTCTCTCTCTCTCTCTATATATATATATATATATATATATATATATATATATATATAAAGTAAAAAAAAAAAAACATAATGAAAACTCAATATGATTAAGTAAAAAGAGATTATATAGTGTATTGTCAAAATAAAAAGAGATTTAAATCCTTTCAAAATCAAGTTCATGTGAATAGATAATGTTGTCAAAAAAAATAGTTCATGTATATAATGTTGTCAAAAACTTTTCAAATAATTAGTTTTAAAGAAAACAATAATTGGAAAATGAGTAGACAACCACGAGGATTTGAACTAGTGAGTTTTAATCATGGAGTGCCTTAACAATACATACATCTGTCAATTCAAAGTTCTATGGGCCTTGTTTTTCCTCTTTAAGTTTTATTGTTTTTTAATTTTTGACTTTTTTGTTTTATAATTATTGTTTCCAATTTAGTGATCACCATTGCATCCAACAATACATTGATATAAACATAAAATTTGAATATATTATAAAAATAAAAATAAAAATCTATAATATTATAAATTAGCAAATAGGTAAATATTTATATAACTAATGCAAAGTAATGATCAAAGTGATTTCTATAGTCTTGGCCATCGATAGGGACTTGTAATAATAGAGGAGACCTAAAGATTGTGATTCCATACATAAAGTGATGAATTATTAAAATAATAATAATTTATTTGTTTTTCAACAATTTAAACTAGTTATTTTTGTATTAGTTGATATCAAAGCTAGCTTCCTTATAAGGGATATGTTCTCTCATTTTTAGGTTTCCAAATCTATTATATGGATATGTTCTCTTCTTTTTCAAACTTATATGGCTATTATGTGGGAACCATTGTCTTCAATTAAGGGAATTTTGAGGTCTAAAATGAGTCTCCCAATAAAAATAATAAAATATGAGTTATGAAATTTTAAAGAAATAGAGAGTTTTTTTTAAATCATATTTTCAACTTATCTCTTTATAAGTTTACTCAAATGTGAAGTGCATCCTATGAGTGCCCACTTTGCATTTTTTTAGTAGGCCTGTAATTTTGTTTTTGAAAATGCATGTAAAAATTGTGATTTCAGACACTTTTTTGACCTCAAAATTATCCTAATTCTTTTTCAAGCTTCCATTTCCATTATAGGGATATGTTCTCGTTCTTCTAGAGTTTCTATACTTATCACAAAGATTCATCATATTATTTTGATGAAGGGAAAACATAAAGAAGGGTTGACTAAACTTTTCTCAAGGATGGTATTCATGTCATAGGATATCCACTGGATGAGTTGATCGACCCTTCCTCATGCATAATATTTCCATCAAGACGATGAAATGGGATATGTTAGCTAATAACCCTTTGTTAGGCATAATATTGTAATCTAAGGGGTCATCAGGAAGGGTTGTTTAGGGAATGATCTTCTCTTTAACCAATATCCTAGGTCCTTGACCAAAATATTTTCATTATGTGGGGGAACTAAGAGTGTTCAACTAACTCTTCCTCAAATTTAGTATTGTCATTGAGGGAGACCCAAGGGAAGATTTCATTGACCATTAAGCATAATACTAATGTCATAGAAAATTCGAAGGTACGATCATTAAACCCTTTTTGATGCATAATATACACTAAAGGGGAACTCAAGGAAGGATCAACCAACTTTTTCTTGATCATAGTATTTACATCATGAGGAAGCACGAGAGAAAGGGTCAATTGGCCCTTTTTAAAGCCTTAGTCATTTCATTGGGGGAGATTGTAAGGAGGGGCAGACCAACCCACCCTTGTGCATGGCATTCTGTCATAGAGGATCCCAAGATAACTATCAGCCAACCCTTTTTGAGGAATAGTATTAATTGTTGAGGGGGACTATGTTGAAGGTTTGATCATTCCTTCCACAAGCATAGATTTTTCCTTGTGGGGAAGTAGCGAGAATAGACGATTGAACCATCCTCAAGCATTATATTCTCATCAAGGGAGTATTAAGGGAAGGGTCAGTCTCTTAATATCCTAATCCTAATGTTCTAGAAGTCTAAATTAATTGTTTTAGGATTTAGTTTATTCTAGCATATTTGTCAATTTGTTGAGAGGATCTATAGCTTAATATGTAAATGAGACTTATCACACTCACTGGATTATAATATTGGTTGCTCTCTTAGAATTTAACATAGAGTTAATTAATATCAACTAGTTCTATTTTCATGTGAGGTTCATAAGCTTTTAGCCTTCTATTTTCTTTACAACTATTTTTTTCCTTATTTTATAAAATTTTGCGTAAAGGAATTTTTTCAACATGGTATCAATTTCAAAGCCATGTTGAATAATATGGGAAGGATTGGTGATGTATGGAGGAAGCAGGAAAGTATCCACAACATCATCCCATATCTCTCCAAATTCAAAAGTAATATTGAGGTGATAAAGAAAGATAATAATTTTTAGTAGTTAAAAGTACAATATAAAATATATTTTGCTCTTGAATCTTGATAGATAGTGTTTTTTATTAGATTTACCTTGTTTGTCAAGTAAATGAGTTGTAATCTAATTTTTATTTGTAAAATCTATGGTTTTTATATTGTAGATTTCATTAAAAGTGTTTGTTGCAATTGTAATGCTGTGAGATTCAAGTCTAACACTGTATTTTTGGTTAAAATCCCTTATTTTTCAAATTTATTAAAGGGCTCATATTGTATAAATTGCTTTAGATATATTTATAAAATTTGAGAATGAAAATGATAACATTGTAGATATTGAATTTTTCTTTAAGCTCCATCCATCATTTTTGGTTAGAAATCTACAAATTGTTGGACAAAAGACCACATTTGTGCGGGGGGAGGGTAAATCTGAGAGAAAATTTACAGTTTAACAAATTTTATTTAACAAACAATTATATAATAATAATCCATAACAATTTGAAACATATCAAAATATAGAAAAATGCATCATAAGGCCATCATCACATCAATAATACATCAGGAAGCCATCACATCAACAAAAAGAGACAAGTTTTACATGGAAACCCATATGGGAGAAAATCACAAAATCTTCTTCTTCTTATGCTTCAATTCATTACATATATTTGTAGGCACCGAACTACTGGAGGTACACACTCCAAAAATGTGCAAGTTGATACGTGTGGTAGGCTACAACCTAATTGAAACACCAACCTTGAAAATGTGCAAGTAATAACTCATTGAGGCTACAACCTAATTGAGGAACCAACCTCGAGGATGAGAAAGCTTCAACTTGCTCTAGGCTCCAACCTGATTGATGCACAAACCTCGATGTTGAGCAAGCTCTAACCTACTCTAAGCTCCAAATTTAGTGGAGGCACCCACCTCCTCCTTCAACCTCTTATGGACCACATTTTAAAATCTTTCAAACTATGTCCACATAGTATTCAAACAAAATAAATATTTAAAGTGAATAAGTTGATGCTATCATACTAGTGTGTATGCCTTGCCATACCCTGTCACAACTCTACTTCAACATTTTCACTAATATGGTCACATATGACTCATCTCAAAACTTACTTTTGCCATAAAATCAAAGCCACTTCAACATGCTCATATGCCCTCAAAGATATTACATAGGTTTAAATCATAAAAAATATATCAATGAGGTTTTTTATGCCTTTAGAATATCCACCTTTGAACACTGATCATTGTGCCTCTTCCAGATTCCAATTTGGCTCAAGAATGAGCTCAAAAACTCAAAATAACCATTTAAAACCATATATTAAATTAAAAATTATACACAAATTCATTTTTCATGTGCGTTAGACATAATAAACTTTTTCTAGCATCGACGCGACAAGATGCACACCACTGGTTGCTTAAATATTCAATAAAATGAAACTCTGGTGGGAAAAAATAATCAATAAAAATTGAATCCAAACCTCACAACCCGACTGATTGAACATGCACCTTCCAATCTACAAACTAAACCTCATACCAACTATGCCAGGTCACAATACTTAGTAGGCCATCTTGGCCAATGATTTTGTTATGGTAGCATTAACTTCAAATTGAAGAGATAAGATATTCGACCCCGAGCCACTCCACGTATGATTCAGAGTTTAACATATACAATGTATCAATCACCTATAGCGATCTCAATCTAGTGTGTTGATTGGGAGATGCTATATGTAACATATACAACGTGTCTACTTCTACGTGGCTAGCTCCAATGTATGTTGTAGCATTCAACATGACTTGTGCTTCACTGTTAAACAAAGAGTTAGGGATTCAACCCCAAACCACTCCTTGTATCAATCCACTCAATCTGATGTAACATATATAGTGTGTCTGTCACCACATAGTAAGCTTGATCTAGTGTAACATATACAACATTTCTATCACCATGTGTCCAACTCAAACAACCCAGTGCTTCACTGTGTATTCATATGTGCCGTATGAAACCAAATCTTCCTCGACCACGTTTGCAATACAATTCAAACCTAGATTACTATGTCAGATATCAATTGAACTAGGGTTATTTCAATGAGCACATTGTAGCATCCAAGAATTGTTCATTTATGTGATGTAAAGGAGGTTTCCCCCTCGAAGAGGCTTATTTTCAAGTCATGGATCTATCCTTTCTTCTGTTTTGTGATCTGGTTACATAAAATTTGGTATCAAAGCTATGGATTCTAGGGTTTTTCTCCTTCAAACAGGTCATACTGGAATATTCGCTTTAACATTGTTTCTATGAGGCTTCTGATCAAGTGGAGCAGAAATATTGGTGAACTTAGTGTAAAATTTCATATATTGTTTCGCTATATTTTATGAGATATAGTCTGATGAAGTTAGTGTTTCTGCATGCCCTTGAATTCAATCTCAAACAGGTGACCTAGGGAAAATCGTCATAAATTTCTCTTCGAGCATCAAATTTCAATTTCGTAAAAAGTTACTGAAATTGCACGAACTATAGTTTCTCATGTATCAATTTCAGGGTCGAAGGTTGAAACAATGACACAAGGAATCTCGTACAAATTCATTCTACTAAACTAGTCCATAATCACATCATCGTGGGAGATTTGGCATAAATTTATATCAAAGAATCCAATATTGGTATGAATTGTGGCATTAAAAAGAAGACTCATAGGTATACCACAGGATGAAATTTCAGACCTTGGGAGGCCGAAATTATGAAGATACAATAGTTTCAAGATCGAGTTCCTAAAAGTAAGAAAAATGTGTGTATTTTTTTTAAATTTTGCATCTTTTGTTTGAAAAAATAGTTTGAAGTGATTCAAAGGGCATAGTGAAGCATATATATCGTTTTTTAATTCTAAAATGCCTCGAAAAAATAAATGGATGCACCTAGTAAGAAAATCGAAATCTTTACTACGATGCATGAAGAAGATGAAGAAATGCAACATAATATATCAAAATTACGAGACCAAGTGCAACAATTTTTTCTCTTGCAAAGAGTAACCAAAAATGAATAAGAGGCTAATATGGATGATTTAGAGGAAAAAATAAAAGGAAACATGGAAGGTTTGAAGGATGGTTTAAAAGCAGACATGAGATTTTTTAAAGTAGACATGGAGACGATGAATGTCAAGTTGGAAGGGTTGACAAAGTACTGCAAGAAAGGCTTCCAAGTGGTGACAAAATAATCCATGAAAATCATGATGAGGACAAAAGGAATATGAATTATGGTTTTAGAGCAATGTTATGCAAAACTATTGGAGGAGAAGCAATTGTATGCAAAACTCTCCAAATGTTTCTTTGGGGTATAGGAGGTGGAATATTTGGGTCATATTGTACCTCATGAGGGTTTTAAGGTGGACCCTAACAAAATTAAATCTATCTAGGAATAGAAAATCCCCACAACCCTAAAGTATATTCAAGGATTTCTTAGTTTTAAAAAGAATTATCGCAAGTTTGTTAAGAATTATGGGAATATAGCAGTGCCTCTAACAACATTACTTAAGAAATATGCATTTTTTGGACTCCAAAAGAAATTTGTTAAGAATTATGGGAATATAACAGTGCCTCTAACAACATTACTTAAGAAAGATGCATTTTTTGGACTCCAAAAGAAACTAAGGCCTTTGAACATCTTAAAGAGGCAATGTGCCAAGATCTAGTCTTAGCTACACGAGACTTCACAACAATATTTATTGTGGAATGTGATTCCTTAGGAAATGGAATTGGCGTAGTTTTAATACAAGAACGAAGACCCATTTCTTTTGAAAGTCGTCTAATCAAGGGGAAGTATTTACACAAACCTATTTATGAGAAGGAAATGTTGGCAATAATACATGCCCTGAAGCAATTGTAATAGTCCTTGGGTTAATTTTCCATGTAAATGGAAGGACATTATAAATGAAAAACAAGACGAAGATCATGGGACACATATTCCAAGCTGGATGGAGGGAAAACATTATAGTGGCCATTACTTGTGGTTAATTATTGGCTATGGAAATTTGCATTGCCATTGGAAAAAGGAAAAGGACAATGAATGGAAATTGATTCAAGAATAAAGGAAAATAAGAGAAAAGGAAGATGAAGAGACAAGAATATGCATGTAAGGGAAAATGAAGGAAAATGAAGGAAAAGAAAGGAAAAAGAAAATAAAAGGAGAGGGAGAGAATTCTATGACTCTCTTAGTCACTCTTAGTTACTCTTGGGATCATACACTCTCTTGGAACTTTTGGAGAAGAGAGAGAGAGAACACTATAACAAGAGAAGAGATCACTTAGACACAAACAATAAGGCAAGGAAAATCAAGGGAGTGCAAGAAGAAGATTAGAAGAGAAACTACAACAAGAGGAATTTTTAGGTATCAGGTCGTATTTGTGATTTCCTTGATAAGGTTTGAATGCATGGTGTATGAATTTTGTTTACATGATTATTTTGTTGTCATTGGCATGGGATTTTCCTGGATTGACAATGGTTACAACCTTTCCTTGTCATTTCTTGGATAACCATGGTGTGTTGGGATCCATTCTTGGTAGAGCTTTGGATTTCCAGAATATTTTGGATATGGGTGAGGTGGTCTCAGGAAAATCCCAAGGGTTGGGAGTGGAGATGGTTTTCTCTAGGAAGCCCTTGACGAATGGGTGGAGATAGGAAAATTCCTCTGGGTATGGAGAATAAATTCTAAGGCATCCAAGCTTGTTTTTGTTTGGTGATCTCTAGACCGATTTAGGTGAGATCATTGTGGCTTGAGGGTGGAGGTGGATTAACCTCTGGAGTTCCTATTTGGTTATATTTGGTTTATCCCATGAGATCCCACATTTATGCTTGGAATATGGTACGAGGGTGATTAGTTGAAAGAAATATTTGATTCATCTGAATCTATGGCCGGGTGGTACGTGGAAGTCCCTAACTTGGTTGGCATTTGCATATGCTATTATGTGTTGATTTTTATTGAGATTAATGAGCACAAGTTCTAATTTTATATGTGATTTTATGACTAGTTTGTCATGGTTCTGTTGGGACAAGGTCCCCTAGGGTTGATTTTGGGGTTAAAAGCCAAAGTTTTGGGGCAGAAAGCCCAATTTTTTTTTTTTTATGTAAAGTGTAAAGTCTCCGCAATTTGTGGTCATGGAGCGCGTAGATGTAAAGTGTCATAAAGGGTTTCCACCCTTCTTTTATGTAAGTTGTGTCGGATTTAGAAGATCTACCCATGGTCTGCGAACCATGGGATTGTATAAAAAGGAGAGTCTTAGAAGAGTCTAAGGCAGTTGAGATTTTGGATGATGAATGTAATGGGTCATTAGCGAAAAGAGTGAAGAGTCTTAGAGTAGAAGGAAGGCTCTGCAGTTGTGTGCACAGAGGCCTAGGGTAGAAGTCTGCAGCTGAGTGCGAAAGGTAGTTAGAGTCTGTAAGAAGATTTGAAGCATTAATAAAGAAGATTGCTATGGAAATATCTATGTTTGATCTATTTACTTCTGTTATGAATTTATGTGATTATGTTATGTTGAATAATGGGTTTATGATTTAATGCTATATTGATGCGCGAATCTACATGTTTCATGTTGTTATCTATCCGCAAATAATAACATCTATTTACGAGAAGAACATATTAATACCTATTGAAGTTATCAGATACTTAAGATAACCTGGGTAAATATGAAAGTAAGAGTATTTATAGAAGCGCGTAAGTGGTTGATTCGCCTAGTTAGGGTCTGCGAATGACAGTCGTAGACCTTCGCGAAGGTCTAGAGGTTGATTAAGGGAAGTATATCAATAAGCCCTAAAAGGCTTATTGATCTACACGAAGGCAAAGTTAGGACACAAAACGACATCACTACCATCTATGGGTATGGAAACTTGGTTCCAGCATCCCCCCATACTGCTTCGGGTGAGACTTTAGTCCGCGCTCCACATATTGATGTAGAAAGGGCCAGTAGTGTAGGGATTTGTTTAGCTAAATTAACGATGAACTTGGGTTAGGGCCCACTAAGCCAACAAATGGTTCTGTTGTCAGGACCGGGATCTGCATAAAGAGATGTGTGATGTCGCATCACTGGAATCCAACTAAGAAGGAAATTGAAGATTAGTTGGATAGGAAGATCCAAGAATTCACAGCGCAAGAAAATAGAAATCCGCAATTGACGAAAGAATAGTGGTTGGACATATATCTGTACATAGAGATACATGAAATCTTCTTTTGTTCCTTCCCGATTGAATTATACGAGTGGATCACTAAATTGGCAGATGACCAAGGAAGGTGGAGGCTTGATAGTTTGATAGTGTGGACCCCAGAGTTAGAGCGAATATTGGAAGGCTCAGAAGATAAGATCTTACGCGTTGTCAATCACTAGCTCAATCGTATCATAAGAGGATTCGTGACAGAGTTCATAGTCGATACTTCGGTTAGTTAGAGCGAAGCAGAGCGCCGCCTCTTCAAGGGAAAACGACGTACTTATTTAAGGTCATTAAATACTTCGATTAACATGCTCTTGTGTGAAAAGAAAGTTATGTAGTTACCTTGATGTTTGGAGCTACATGAAGTGGAAAGATCTTTAGGGATAGAGGGAGAACATGCCCTGAATATAGCCCGTTGATTGAACCTCCTCTAAGTAATGATGAGGAAACAACACAGGCTTCACCATAGAGCGTTGTTCAGTTAATAAGATGAGGGTTCCCGCGAATACCCCATCCACCCACCCCACCTCCACATTCACCTCCACAACATACACCTTTGCCCACACCGCCACCACCTCTGCCACTGTTGAATATGGCGAATGCAATAAAGTTTCCCATTTTCAAGGGTTCAGGAACTAAGGACCCATACCAGTTTTGGTTCTTGCAAAGGCCGTATGGGAGGCTCAAGGTATAATGGATGATCAGATGAAGAAAGAAATGTTGGTCACTACTTTACAGGAATGCATGCTGACATGGTACATTAAGTACTGCACTAATAACCCTATGGATTCATTAGCAGATATTCAGACCGCGTTGAATAAGGAATTCAGTAGGCCTAATTCTGAAGCTCAATCAATTGTGGGATTCAAGGAGATCATGATGAAGCCTGAAGAGACACCCTGGGATCTATATCAGAGATTGAAGTGCATGATCTACAAAGCCAACATGAATCTTACGGATGGGAAGCACCGGAATGGTTTGTGGCTTCACTTTTGCCTCATCTATGTTGGGTTGTGTTATATTCTTTCCATGATTAGCCTACGTAGTTAATCGGGGGGTTAGAGGAGGGCGAGGGGGGGATCCCGCCCTTCGTTGCACCGATTGCATAGCAGGTATCCCCCCTCTACACGATCTAGGGCAGCGGCCCAAGGAAACTTTTTTGGACCCTATATTAGGTTGGCCATACCTACTTATGGTTTTGGACGCGATGGTTTTCGGTCCATGGTTTTGGACACAACAATTTTTGGTCCATGGTATTGGATGCTTCGACATGTATAAATATGCATCGTAACACTGAAAGGAACATAATGAAAAATCAACCGGTAGTCCCGATTTTGGGATCCAGGGGAAAATCTCTGTGTATATGTGTTTTATATGTTATGCTCTAACATTGTTTATTTTCCATGTTTTAGAATTCGTATGCAGGTAATTTCTGTACGGGTTTAAAACCTACATTTGGTATTAGAGCTGTTTTGGCTTCAAGGGGATGCCTTTGTTGGTGAGGTGTTTCACTCAGGCCTGTGGTAGACCCTATTCAATGGGAGATCTGCGGGATTGATTCTGGTGGTGAAAGAAGATGGCAAGCAGTGGAAAGATAGAGATAGGGAAATTTAATGGTCAGAGTTTTGAGTTATGGAAACTCAAGATGGAGGATCTATTGGTGGATAAAGATTAGTGGATCACGGTAGATCCAGGTACTAAACCAACGAGAGTATCTGATGAAGAATGGAAGAAGTTGGATCGGTGATGAGCCCCAATTTTTGGTACAATTTGGGCTCATTTGGCCTACTTGCTCTGCTCAAACCATTCATTTTTTATTGCTTATGCATTCATTTCTTGGTTTATTCATGTTGTTTGTAGGAATAAGGGTAGGAATTCTATCTACGTGACTAATACATGATGACTTCAGGTTTTTGGCATTAAAAAGGGAGCAAAGACCACGAGAAAGGAGACAAGGAGACAATAAGGTGGCACTGCTCGTTTTTAGGAGAGGATGTCCACAATCTTGGGGACCTTCCTCGTGATTCCCACCATAGCTCCGAGCTCCAACCAATCTCCCCACCGAGCTTAGAGGTAGCCAACTATTCTACAGGAACAGCAGTTACAACTGTCCTACAGGATCAGCAGTTTAACCTTCAGTTGGACAGCCGAGCTCCACAAATCAAGGAAACCTGTTGGACTATCATTTTGCATAAATACTGAGGCCGTAGCCTTGGATAGGAGCTTTTTGAACTTTTGCATTACTCGTGTAATTTGGAAGTACGAGCTACAGATAAGTGTTAGTTCTTTTTGTAAGCCAGTTTTGGCATGACATCAGATTTTTGGTTATGAATAAAGGCAGGCAGATTTTGATCTCATTCTGAGTTTCTAAGGGAGCTATAGCTCTCAAGTTAGGGCCCAACCTGAGAGCAATAGATCTCCTCGGTTTTGTAATGTTGTTTGCATTTCGTTCCAGCACTTTGAGTCTTTACTTTAACATGCAATTCGAATTTACAGTCTGTTAATTTAGTCTTTTTCATGAGATTGAATAGGATTAGTTTATGGTGAATTTGCTTCCAGTTGCTTAGGTTAGAAGAGGATCGTTATAATTTATTGGAGCTCCAGAAAAAGGTTGTTAGAGCTCACTACCATCTCTGCTTAGGGATTGGGGTGCAGTCCAAATCAACCACCAAAAAGAAACACAGTTCTTCTCACGTTCATGCAAGCTGCAACATAGTCATTTTCGTTGAAGATCCATCCATGCACTTTTGATATTGAACCATACTTCTACATTCCACTTCCATGCACAAGTTTCTTTTCTTGATTTTCCATTGTTGTTCATAGGTTTAATGGCACAGGTATCATAGGTTAATGAATTCTCGTTGTTGGTGCAAGACATAAGTCATTTGTTTCATTTACACTGCTCCATAACATTCCACTTCCTTCTTCTTCTTCTTGATCTCTCCTCAAGCCACCTACTCGGCCTCTGTCCAGCTCATTTACCCTCCAACTCATCCATTGCCACATAGCTTCATTTACTTAACCTTTCCTTGATCCCATCCTTCCAACCATCAAACCACTGCATGCACTCTTCCTCCATCTGACTTCTCTGCTCCTGAGCCATCACCAGTTACATCTCCATCTCACCTATCCTCCCACACCACTCCAACACTTCACCACCTCCCAAAACATCCACGGTCAAACATCCTGTAGAATTGCACAGACTTCCTGTAGAATCCCTGAGTTTCCTGTAGGATCCCCTGCAGACTTCCTGTAGAAGCCTGCAAACTCGGTTTCTGAGCATCCGAACATGGTAGACTTCTGTGGATTGATGTTAGAGACCCTCTGGGACCTCCCCTAGCCATCCTGACCTTGCCCATGCTTTCCTTCCATTTGAACCGCTCCTGCACAGTCAAACCCTAATCAAAAGCACCATCACAATAAATCCAACCACTTAATGACAAAATACAAAAACATGTCTTTTCAGATGAAAATAGCTTAGATTCATGTATTTCAACTCACTGCAAGTAATGGCATCATTGGTAGAAGTTTCATTCACATTTTTGCATTGTAAGGGTCAAGCTAGTTAAATTAGGGTTTATTAGGGTTTCCATGCTTTGTTGTCTTTCAATTTCCTTATTGCAAAGTAGGTTAGCTTCCTTCAAGATAGCTTTCGTCCATCACTCATAAAGCTTCTTCTGAGAGCATATAGAAGTTGGCTTGAGCCCTAGTGGACTTGTGCCAGCTGACCAAGTGACAGCTGCGACAAGAGCTAGTACTTGTGCATACAGCACCATCGCTTCCAAGTTTGTACGAACTACCGGGTTGATAAAATTAGAGATAGGAAGCTCCAGGAGTTGTAGCATCATTGCTACAATACTGGAGCCCACCATCTTTTTGGCGCCGTTGCCGGGGAAGCGTCAGAGTATTAGTAATTGTTGCTTTTCTTCTACTTTCTTTCTCTTTCCTTCTGCTAAGTAGTTTACTTCATTTCCATTCTGCAAAAGTAGCATAGACATTTCCTGCTTTCATAGATTAACATTTCCTGCTTTCATAGATTAGCATTTCCTGCTTTCATAGATTAGTATTTCCTTTCTGCAAGCGTAGAATAGCATCTCCATTCTTGCAATTTCATTTGAGCAAAGTAGATTAGTTCTTTCCTGCTTTCAGTTTAATTCTGCATCTTTCATAGCTAGTTGTAGATCAATCTGTTCCAGTTTTGCAGGTACCAAAAAGAAAAGCAAAGCAAAAACAATCAAAAGAAAAAGAAAGTCTTTTCCATTTCATGCCTCGTAGGAACCGAGATAGATCAGGAAAATTCCTAACAAACACCCCCACCACATCACTGAGTCACCCTTCTCTCTTCTTTGGTGACAGTGACCCAGAAGATCCTATAGGTGAAAATCCTGAGATATACAAAGACCCTATAGTAGAAGAAGAGTTAGAGACCACTCCATTTGAAGCTATGGCTGACAATAGAAGAGAAGATGAGAGAATAGAAGGTGCCTTCCCCATCCGAGAGACCAATGGAGAAATGAAAATGAAGAACATTAGCCCCTCCGCCTTACTTCACTTCCATGGGCTGACTACTGAAGATCCGGATACCTTCCTGTTTGAGTTTGTTGTCCTTTGTAGAACCTATGACTATACTGAAGATGAGCAAAAGCTGAAACTTTTCCCTTCCACTCTTAAGGATGTAGCACTACGCTGGTTCATGGGCTTACCTAGGAATAGTATCAACACTTGGGCTCAGATGTAGCGAGCTTTCAATACCAAGTACCGGGATTACTGTAGGTCCAGGGAAACAAAGCGGGAAATCTTTCGGATGACCATGGGAAATGATGAGTCCTTAGAGGATTATGAGGAGAGGTTCCAACTAAGCTATAGGCGGGCCAGGTGCACACTTGACCTTGAATCCCTCAAGTTGGTCCTGCTCCGAGGAGTCCCTGAAGACCTCTTAGATACCCTTCACATGTTAGCTGGGGGGACATTTACCAACTTCCTTATGAGGACATCAATACTGTGTTTAGAAACCACTCCAGGGCAGCTCGGAAACGAGGTAGAGGAAACCTCCTCTCAACTAGTGTCCCTTTCTCCAAACATGAGCTTGCAAATCAACTAGAAGATCTTAAGAGTGAGGTGAGACAGACCATTGCCATGCAGCTTGACACATTCAGGATTCAGCAAAAGAAAGAAGAAGCTGAGAGAGCCTTGGCTGTCTTCTGCCCTAGGTGCACAAGGAGACACCCTAAGAACGAATGTCCATTGCATTCGGTTGAAGTGTGTTTCATCTGTGAGGAGGACCATCCCACAAATCAGTGTCCAACCTTACCTGGGTTTAAAGCCATGTACCAAGGGGCAGAAGCTCCCACTGAACCTCTCTATTACCTCAACCAAAGGAGGCCACAAGGATCTAGACCTTATCAGCAGGGGATGCAAGGGGCATCTCAAGCTTATTACAGCCCCAACCAATCGACTCCTATGCCTTCTTAGGGCCCCCTTGCTCATCCTTCATGGTCCATGCCTCCTCCAAGGTCTTATCCACCTCAGTACCCCACTCAACCTAATTCTCATTCATATCACTCACATGCCCAGCCACAGCCTCAATGGAATGCACCTCAGTCGGGGTGGAGGCCCCAATACAACACTCCTCCTGCCATCTTGCCTCCACCACCAGTTCAACCTCAGCCATTACCTCCTGCTCCTCCAAGGCAACCTCAAATGCCTGCTCAACCGAACCCGAACCCCAACAATAGATAGGCCCAACAGGTATACACTGGGGAAACCTCATGCCCTACCTATGCTGTGGAGATCCAGGAGATCAATCTTCAATCTGGAAAGACTCTACCAGATCGCCAACCTCCTCCCCCAGAGGATGAGGAAGATAAACAGGAAAGTGAACCGAAGGTTATTCCACCCTTTCCTGAGAGACTAACAACCGCCACACAACCCAACCCAGAGGAGGATGAGCTTCTAGGTGAGCTCAAGCAGTTGTGTGTAAAAATACCACTTCTCCAAGCCATCAAGGATGTGCCAATATACAACAAACTGGTTAAGGAGAAGTGTTTCAAGCACCCAGGTAGACGGAAGAAAGATGCTTCAACTATCAATGTCATAGGACAATTGTCTGACCTTATGTTAGGACAAGTCATTTGCCCAAAGTACCTCGATCCTGGAAGTCCTGTAGTAGATGTTCACATCAATGGCACCATTATACCTCACACTTTGATTGATCTGGGGGCTGCCATTAATGTGATGACCAGGGATACCATGCTTAAACTCAATCTTCAGGGTTCCTTGAGGAAGACCTCGACCATACTGCAATTAGCAGATCGCTCCACCGTGACTCCCGAAGGGATTGTGGAGGATGTCTTGGTCTCTATTGACACTTGGGAATACCCTACAGACTTCCTGGTTCTGCAACCAAAGGCAAAGCTTACTGGATATCCTCTCATTTTGGGAAGGCCTTGGTTAGCTACTGCAGATGCTTACATAAGTTGTCGTGCAGGAAACATGACCATCAAAAATGGTCCCATGTCCAAGCAGTTAGTCCTATACCCTCCTGCCAAACCCTCCTTAGAGCATGACTTACCACTCTGGTTGGAAGAAGGAGAAGAAGACGAGGTGTACTCAGCACCTCTGTGCACCTTAGATACCACTAGAAGAGACCCCCCAACCGAGGATGACTTGATCGAGACCTTGATCCAGAAACCACCTTCCAGTGCACTACCCTTAGAGAAATTGGTGGAGGATGCCCAAGCCAGCACCTTAGTGGATCTTTGTACAACCAACCCTGTTACTCCCAGAGTCAAGAATGTGGAGTTCAGCCCTGAGAAAGCATTGAAGATCAGCTCCTCCCTATCTCCTTCCCAGGAAAAGGAGCTGTGTAGTCTGTTGGCCAACCACCTAGATGCTTTTGCTTGGAGCTATAAGGAAATGAAAGGAGTCCATCCTTCGGTCTGTACCCATCATATATACATCAAAGAGGATTGTAAACCATTTAGGCAACCTCAGAGGAGAATGAATCCAGCCGTTAAGGACATTGTCAAGGAAGAATTGCAAAAACTGTTGGATGCTGGGTTCATCTACCCCATCTCAGATAGTGAATGGGTGTCCCCTCTAGTGTTGGTTCCCAGGAAAAATGGGAAATGGAGAATCTGTGTGGACTACCGAGAACTGAACAAAGCTACCAAGAAGGACCATTTCCCTCTACCTTTCGTAGATCAAGTGTTGGATGGACTGGCAGGAAAGAATTTCTTCTCTTTCCTGGATGGGTTTAGCGGGTACAACCAAATCCAAATTAGCCCGGAAGACCAAGATAAGACCACCTTCACTTGTCCTTGGGGTACCTTTGCCTACCGAGTCCTTCCCTTTGGGCTATGCAATGCTCCTGCTACCTTCCAGAGAGCTGTCTTGAGCATCTTCTCGGAGCTGGTCCATGATGCAGTAGAAATCTATATGGATGACTTTACTCCTTATGGGGCCAACTTCCAGGAAGCATTGTCCAACCTGGGAAAAGTCCTAACCAAATGCACCGAGATGAACTTGTCCCTTAGTCCTGAAAAATGTGAATTCCTAATGACTGAAGGGACCGTGCTAGGCCATACCATTTCTTGCCAAGGGTTGCAGGTGGATCCTAACAAAATTGCTCTCATCAAGAGGGTTCCACCTCCTCAAAAGGTAAGGGATGTCCAGAGTTTCTTGGGATTAGCAGGATACTACCGGAGATTCATTAAAGATTTCAGCAAGCTAGCCTCGCCATTGTTTGGCCTATTGGCAAAAGATGTGGAGTTTAATTGGACTGACGATTGTCAGAGGGCTTTAAATGAATTGAAGGACAAGTTGGTGTCAGCCCCAATCCTGAGAGGTCCAAACTGGGCCCTACCTTTCCACATCCACACTAATGCCTCGAACAAAGCCATAGGTGCAGCTTTAGGACAAGTTGAGAAAAAACTTCCATATGCCATTTACTTTGTTAGCAAAAACTTGTCCAAAGCTGAGCTGAATTACACTGTAACCAAGAAAGAATTCTTGGTTGTGGTCCATGCACTGAACAAGTTCCGACACTATATTACTGGTTACCAGACCTTTGTACATACTGACCATGCTGCAATTAGATATTTAATGAATAAACCAGATGTGAATGCTCGTATTATTAGATGGTTACTTTTATTGCAGCAGTTTGATTTGACCATTGTTGACAAACCGGGTATAGAAAATGTTGTTGCTGACTTTCTATCTAGATTGGATTTGTCTGCAGATGAGGATGGAACAGTGGATGACCAGATGCCCGATGAACATCTGTTTTCTATTTTAGTACTCTCTCCATGGTTTGCTGATATAGCAAACTATCTTGTTTCATCACAGTTCCCTCCACACCTATCTTCCAGAGAGAAGAGCAGAATCATCAGAAAGAGTGCCTCATTTACTTGGATCGGGGGCAATCTGTTCAAACTTGGCCCCGATCAGATCTTAAGGCGTTGTGTAAGGGAGGAGGAAGTATTTAATATCCTCCTCACTTGTCATGATGGGCCTTGTGGAGGACATTTTGCAGCAAAGAGAACTGCCTTCAAAATCCTGCAGGCAGGCTACTATTGGCCCACACTTCATCAAGATGTCAGAAGATATGTCAGTCAGTGTGACCAATACCAAAGAATGGGGAAACCGACCCAAAGGGATGACATGCCTCTCCAACCTCAAGTGATTCTTGAGCCATTTGAGAAGTGGGGCATGGACTTTGTGGGCCCAATCAACCCCTCTTCGAGGCAAAGGACTTACATCATTGTGTGTACTGACTATTTGACAAAGTGGGCAGAGACCAAAGCAATCAAAGTAGCAACAGAAGAAAAGGTGGTCGAGTTCCTAAGAGAAAACATCTTCTATAAGTTTGGCTATCCAAGAGAGCTAGTCACCGATCAAGGGAGCCAGTTCACCTCCAACCTGGTTGAAGATATACTAGCTCATCACAAGATCAAGCATAGGACTTCCACCCCTTATCACCCTCAAGCAAATGGGCAGGTGGAAGTCACCAATAGAGCATTAGAAGGGATCTTGACTAAGGTGGTGAGCAGCAGCAGAAAGGACTGGGCAGATCGCCTGGTTGAAGCCACATGGGCTTACAACACCACTTGGAAGACCACCACCGGCTTCACACTGTATGAGCTGGTCTATGGGAAGAAAGCTTTGTTGTCCATTGAGTTTGAATACAACACTTTGAGGATGGCAGCTCAGCTGGACCTAGATCTCAGCCATGCACAGCAAGAAAGGCTACTGCAGCTGAATGGCCTGGATGAGCACCGAATGCAGGCCCTCCTTCACTCAGAAGTGGTTCAACTTCAGAGGAAGGTGTGGCATGACCAACATCTCCAGGACAAGCAATTTCAGCCGGGAGATTGGGCTTTGTTGTATGACTCCGGATACAAAGATTTCAAGGGGAAGCTGAGAACCAGATGGCTAGGACCATATGCAGTGGAAAAATGCCATGACAATGGATCTGTCCTCATTCGAACCATTGATGAGGAATCCATTCCTATGCTTGTCAATGGGCATCGATTGAAGATCTACAGGAGACCTCTCTCAAGACAAGAGTTCATCAAAACTATGGAGAAATCTGTATTGGTCCTAGAGAGGGGTTCTGCCTCTGCTTCTAGCATACCCTGAGGTATAAAAAAAAAAAAAAAAAAAAAAAAAAAATAAAGATCCTTGGGTGAAAACCTCTCTGAGGCGCCCAAGGCAGGTAGTAGGGGTGAAAACCTCATTGAGGCGCCCTATTGTCTTTCCAAAAAAAAAAAAGAAGAAAAGGTTTGAAAAAGATCCTTGAGTGAAAACCTCTCTGAGGCGGTCAGGGCAGATTGCACAGGTGAAAACCTCTTTGAGGCGCCCCTATTATCTTTTAAAAAAAAAGAGAAAAAAGAAAGAAAAAAGAAAAAAACAATAAGCAAAATATGGTAAAATTGCATGCAGGTTGCAGATGTTCTATGGAGGAGAGGAAGCCCTTCAACTCAAAGCCAAGGGTCCTTATCATGCTGTCAAGAGACCTCACCTGCACCTCCTCCAAGGGTATCCATGTTTTTCAAGGTATGTGCAATTTTATCATGGTTTGAGTCCTCTACAGGAAGATGCAGTCTTTCTACAGGAAGATGCAGTCTTTCTACAAGAGGACGCGGATTTTCTACGGGAAAGTGTGAACTTTCTACAGGAAGCTCTGTGTTCTACAGGAAACTTCCTGTAGAAGTTTGGGACGGCCCAGAATTCATCTTAAAAGGAGATTTAGCGTCTACGGATTGGTTTGGATGCATGCAAGCCTCTATTGGCACCCTTGCACATTGCTGTCACCTTGTTCCACCATCCTTGTCGACATGCAACCGAGTTCCCTGCACCAACAAAGAAAATCGATGAGTTCTCGCAGGAAAAGCCATTTTCAAAGACAAACAACTACTGAGATCTCATACCACAGGCATCAGAAGCTCCGGGAACGTGATCGAAAGGCCAGATCCTCCGTCGTGCAGCATGCACCCAAGGAGGAAGAACTGTTACGAGACACCCCGTGGGTATCCTGTAACAGTTAAACCTGCTAGAGTGGATACCATTCGCAGCACCGCCATCTGAAATGAAACGCGGGCGCATGCAACCAAAACATCCACTCCATCGTCGGCAGCCTATAACCACGAGCCTCCGGGTCTGTGTAAGTCGCATGCAGCAGGTAGATCCACTCACCATCGTCCAAAAACTGGAAAAATCGTGTGCAGCCACGCAGGTAAGTGTCTCGACCCTTCCTTCCATCAAATCGCATGAATTTTACTTTGAATTGTTTGCATGGTGTAAAAGTGAATGGTTGAGCAGCCGTATGGCCAGTTGACTGGCCACGTCGGCTAGTTATGTTGTAATTGGATGTTTGGGTGGCGGCCATGACAAAGAGAATGAGCAGCACGCACGTGAGAACACTCCCGTCGGAAGCAATGAGTTTAACAGAAAAAGGCGACGGAAAATCTGTGGGAATGGATGCAGCAGCAAGCGAATACGCAGGCGAATGATGGATGACATAGCCCAACGGTCCGGCAGGGACAGCTCACCCCCCGCGCCACGGATTGCGCCGATTCAAAATCTAATCGGCTAGATTATGCACATGCATTTATCAACCAGCAATTCAAACTCGAGTGGCTATTCTGATCTCCTCTGCACTTTGATACGCCGAGCTTTTGGCTACCAGAATGCTGGTGAAGCACACCTCGAACGCCGGCCAACCACAGTCGTCCCCGAGATTTGCGCACTGCTCCTACAGGAACACAGTTTCTACATGAATGCAGTCTCTACAGGAACGCAGTCTCTACAGCAACGCAGTCTTCTACAGGGAAGCGGGTGCCTCACGAAAAAAGGTGGCCAATTACAGAGGTAACCCTGAACTCTTCATGCAATTGGTTAGTAAGAGTGGCAAGATCATCGTCCACAGTCTGGTCATAAAGATATCGGTGAAATTGTTGTTTGTTGTGCCTATACCGTCGTTCTACATGATGTCAGTATAATTAGACTGTGTTGAATTTTGTGGATTATGTGCATGATCTGTCTCAATAGACCAAATCTCTTTCGCATTTGCCACCTTTAGTTAAAACAACCGTGTTCATCATGCCGGGTGGGTTTATAAGACGGGAACCCACTGATTTAGCCAAATTAAGGGAAAACCCGGCAGTGGTAGAGCTCTTTACACGAGCACAGTGGATGTCTTTTTGTGATACGCTGCAGGGCTACGATGATGAAGTGGCCGAAGAATTCTTGCAGGCCCTGAAGCCGAAATCCCAGACACTGCCCACAGTAAACTTCAGAGGTCTAAGCCTCAAGCTCACCCCGCAACATATCAGTCGGATCACAGAACTTCCTATGGGTTTGTCGTGGGATAAGGAAGAAAGAAAGCTGAGCCAGCAGGCAAAGAAAGAATTCTTTCCACCTGAGGAAGAATTCTCGGAGGACAAAAATGGGGTGCGAAGAACGAGCATGTTGCCACCATGGAATGAAGTCAGTTTGCAAATCATGAAATATATCACTTGTGAAGGCCGTTTCAGCATCGTGTATGCATATCACTTCCGGTTGCTCACTGAATTGAGGCACCGGATTGATCTTCCTGTAGAACAAAAACTAAGCATCCCCTATTTCCTATTGCAGTCTCTAATGGAGTGTGCCACCAAGCTAAAAGAGGGCATACCAGATCAGATAGCCCACCATGGGTTGATCAAGCTTCTTGTGGAGGATGCGTTGCATTCATATAAGGTTCCGCTCTCATGGGAATCCTTCCAGAATTTGACAAAAGATGGAGACATTAAAATGTTGATCGAAGAAACGGGTTCCTCCAGCAGTGAGGAACAAGAAGCAGTGGCCGAGGGACAGAGAGAAGAAGGCCAGAAGACCCCGACCACAGTGCAGAAGAAAGAACAAAGGAAAAAGCATGAGGAAAAGGAGGACAAAGAAAAAGGTGGCACACCTATCTTGTCAGCAAGAGAAAAGAGGATGAAGAGCAGAATGGACAAAGCTGAGGTGGTCCACGTCAGCCCAAGTACCTCAACAGCACCTGCAGCCAAAGCAAAAAGCAAAACTCAGGCAGGCAAGCAAGCAAAGGTGGAGACACCTAGTTCTACAGGAAAGCAGAAACAGGCTTCTACAGGAAGCCCAAAAACAAAAACAAAGGCTCCTACAGGAAGCCCGAAAGTCATTGAGAAACAGGCTCCTACAGGAAGCCTGAAGACAGAGAAAGGGTCTTCTACAGGAAGCCCGAAAACAAAAACAAAGGCTTCTACAGGAAGCCCGAGAGTGGCTAAAACCGGGTCTTCTACAGGAGGCCCAAAATCGGGAAAGAAAGAATCTTCTACAGGAGGCCTGAAAGTGGGCAAAGCAGGGTCCTCTACAGGAAGCCCGAAAGCTGAAAAGGAGGGGCCCTCTACAAGGAGCTCTGAGAGAGCAAAACGCAAGAAAGAGAAGGTTGGTATTCTCAAAAAGGAGGCAGCAGCGGCGCTGGCCGCCCTCAGTACACCTCCAAAGCCAAAGGAGAAGAGAGAGAGGGAGACCCCTCTACCATCTGAAGCCAGAAGAAGCAAGAGGATAAACACGGGCAAGCCATAGCCTCCACCCAGCAGCCAAACCATTTCAAGGGATGCCCCTACTTCACCCAGTGCAAGAACCCCCTCTAAAACATCAGCCACCCCCGAGAAGGGAAGCCCAAAAATAGCTTCCTGGACACGAAAAATAGGCCAATCGCCTTCCGAAGCCCGGCTCAAGGAAATGGGAAAGGGGGGAGAAGCACCACCTTCATCACAACCAGGGGCAGAAAAAGCAAGGCTGCCAAGAACAGGAAAGGAAAAGCATGCTCCGGGCTCTAGTTCTCGGCCAAAGACGATCAGCCAGAGCAAAGTTGCTCAAGGATGAGCAAATAGTTTAGCTGGGGGGTGATGATGAGCCCCAAATTTTGGTACAATTTGGGCTCATTTGGCCTACTTGCTCTGCTCAAACCATTCATTTTTTATTGCTTATGCATTCATTTCTTGGTTTATTCGTGTTGTTTGTAGGAAGAAGGGTAGGCATTCTATCTACGTGACTAATACATGATGATTTCAGGTTTTTGGCATTAAAAAGGGAGCAAAGACCACGAGAAAGGAGACAAGGAGACAATAAGGTGGCACTGCTGGTTTTTAGGAGAGGATGTCCACAGTCTTGGGGACCTTCCTCCTGATTCCCACCATAGCTCCGAGCTCCAACCAATCTCCCCACCGAGCTTAGAGGCAGCCAACTGTTCTACAGGAACAGCAGTTACAACTGTCCTACAGGACCAACAGTTTAACCTTCAGTTGGACAGCCGAGCTCCACAAATCAAGGAAACCTGTTGGACTATCATTTTGCATAAATACTGAGGCCGTAGCCTTGGATAGGAGCTTTTTGAACTTTTGCATTACTCGTGTAATTTGGAAGTACGAGCTACAGCTCGGTGTTAGTTCTTTTTGTAAGCCAGTTTTGGCATGAAATCAGATTTTTGGTTATGAATAAAGGCAGGCAGATTTTGATCTCATTCTGAGTTTCTAAGGGAGCTATAGCTCTCAGGTTAGGGCCCAACCTGAGAGCAATAGATCTCCTAGGTGTTGTAATGTTGTTTGAATTTCGTTCCAGCACTTTGAGTCTTTACTTTAACATGCAATTCGAATTTACAGTCTGTTAATTTAGTCTTTTTCATGAGATTGAATAGGATTAGTTTATGGTGAATTTGCTTCTAGTTGCTTAGGTTAGAAGAGGATCGTTATAATTTATTGGAGCTCCAGAAAAAGGTTGTTAGAGCTCACTGCCATCTCTGCTTAGGGATTGGGGTGCAGTCCAAATCAACCACCAAAAAGAAGTAGTTCTTCTCACGTTCATGCAAGCTGCAACATAGTCATTTTCGTTGAAGATCCATCCATGCACTTTTGATATTGAACCATACTTCTACATTCCACTTCCATGCACAAGTTTCTTTTCTTGGTTTTCCATTGCTGTTCATAGGTTTAATGGCACAGGTATCATAGGTTAATGAATTCTCGTTGTTGGTGCAAGACATAAGTCATTTGTTTCATTTACGCTGCTCCATATCATTCCACTTCCTTCTTCTTCTTCTTGATCTCTCCTCAAGCCACTTACTCGGCCTCTGTCCAGCTCATTTACCCTCCAACTCATCCATTGCCACGTAGCTTCATTTACTTAACCTTTCGTTGATCCCATCCTTCCAGCCATCAAACCACTGCATGCACTCTTCCTCCATCTGACTTCTCTGCTCCTGAGCCATCACCAGTTCCATCTCCATCTCACCTATCCTCCCACACCACTCCAACACTTCACCACCTCCCAAAACTTCCACGGTCAAACACCCTGTAGAATTGCACAGACTTCCTGTAGAATCCCTGAGTTTCCTGTAGGATCCCCTGCAGACTTCCTGTAGAAGCCTGCAAACGCGGTTGCTGAGCATCCGAACGTGGTAGACTTCTGTGGGCTAATGCTAGAGACCCTCTGGGACCTCCCCTAGCCATCCTGACCTTGCCCATGCTTTCCTTCCATTTGAACCGCTCCTGCACAGTCAAACCCTAATCAAAAGCACCATCACAATAAATCCAACCACTTAATGACAAAATACAAAAACATGTCTTTTCAGATGCAAATAGCTTAGATTCATGTATTTCAACTCACTGCAAGTAATGGCATCATTGGTAGAAGTTTCATTCACATTTTTGCATTGTAAGGGTCAAGCTACTTAAATTAGGGTTTATTAGGGTTTACATGCTTTGTTGTCTTTCAATTTCCTTATTGCAAAGTAGGTTAGCTTCCTTCAAGATAGCTTTCGTCCATCACTCATAAAGCTTCTTCTGAGAGCATATAGAAGTTGGCTTGAGCCCTAGCGGACTTGTGCCAGCTGACCAAGTGATAGCTACGACAAGAGCTAGTACTTGTGCATACAGCACCGTCGCTTCCAAGTTTGCACAAACTATCGGGTTGATAAAATTAGAGATAGGAAGCTCCAGGAGTTGTAGCATCATTGCTACAATACTGGAGCCCACCAATCGGAAGGCAAAGAGCACAATACGATTGTATGTCTCAGATTCAATATTGTTGAATGTATCGGGGGAAGCTACGGCTAAGGCTTTGTGGGACATGTTAGGGACTTTGTACCAATCTAAGTCTCTGGTGAATAAATTGTTCCTATGGAAAAAGCTGTATAACCTGAGGATGAAAGATGGAGACTCAGTGACAGAGCATCTGAACACATTTAATACTATGGTAAGTTAGTTATTATTTGTTGATATTAAAATTTCAGATGAAGATAAGTGCATCAGTTTGTTGTGTTCTCTACCAGATTCATGGGATCGTCTAGTTATTGCAATAGGTAGCAATGCAATTACCTTGCAGTTTGATGAAATAGTCTCATTCTTGCTGATGGAGGAGATGAGACGAAAAAATATGGATAGCCAGAATGGTGATGCCTTGTCTGTACGAGGACAGTCCCATAATAGAAACAAAAATAAGTCATCGAGTGGGAGATCTAAATATAGAGGGAGATCTAAATCTCCAGGAAGAACTGTAAAGGTGGTTTGCTGGAAATGCGGAAAGGAATGGCACTACAAAAGGGACTGCAAATCTAAAGCTCCTAAAAAAGGAAAGAGATCTAATGATGCTCCTTCTGTAGAGGTGAAAGCCACCTCAGATGAAGGTGGGGATGTGTACTTGGCTTCTTCAAGTACACACGTAGATCATGAGGCATGGTTGATTGACTCAGGTGCATCCTTTCACTTCACTCCCCATAGAGAGTAGTTCTGTGAATATGAGAAATATGATGGTGGTGATGTCTTCTTGGGGGATGACAGGAAGGCTAGAATCATTGGTTGCGGAAAAGTAAAGTTGAAGTTGCAAGGTGGAAGGGTTAGAACACTTCTGAGTTTTCTGCATATTCCTACATTGGCCAGAAATATGATTCCCGTAAGCAAGTTGGATGTTGCATGTGTAAAAACAATTTTCGAGAAGGATACTTGCAAGATGGTTCGGGGAGCACTGGTATTGATGCAGGGAGTTCGGATTGGAACTCTGTACAAGCTGCAAGGTAGCACTATTGTTGATGGATGCAACAGTTCTATGGTTCCTGAAAGTGGAGTAGAAAATCTAGTGGTCTCTGGAGAGAAAACCATGCTGTGGCATCAAAGGCTTGGACATATTGGAGAGAAGGGCCTTCGAATACTTCATGGTAAAGGTATGGTAGAAGGTATGACTAATATCTCTCTGGATTTTGATTTCTTTGAAAAGTGTGTATATGGGAAGTAGAATCGGGTGAGTTTCCCCTCTGGTGGTAAGAGGGCAAAACAAATATTAGAGCTTGTGCGTAGTGATGTGTTTGGGCCTGTGAAGGTTCCATCACTGGGTAAATCTGTGTACTATGTATCATTTATAGATGGCAACTCAAGGAATATATGGATATATTTTCTCAAGAAGAAATTTGAATTCTTTGATAGGTTTAAAGAATTTAAGGCTTTGGTGGAAAACCAAACAGAGAAGAAGATAAAGGTACTGAGGACAGATAATGAAAAAGATTTTGCAGCAAGGAATTTGAAGAATTATGTAAGAATTGTGGTATATCACGACAGAAGACTACTCCATATACACCTAAGGAAAATGGAGTTGCAAAAAGAATGAACAAGACGTTGATGGAAAGGGCAAGAAGCATGCTCAGTGGTGCTAGGTTAGGACAAGAATTCTGGACAGAGGCGATGGAGACAACATGTTACCTGGTTAACAGATCACCTTCATCAGTGTTGGAGGATAAGACTCCACAAGAGGTATGGACTAGTAAGAAACCCTCTCTTTCACATGTGAGGGTATCTGGATGTGATGCATATGTACATGTTCCAAAGGAGAAACGAACCAAGTTGGATAGTAAATATGAAAAGTGCATCTTTATTAGGTATAAAGATGGTTTAAAGGGTTACAAGCTTTGGAACCCATTAACAAGGAAGGTTGTGTAAAGACGAGATGTGGTGTTTAGAGAGGTGAAAAATGTTATTAAACATGAAGTCCCATCAAATGAGCCTGAGAAGATAGAGTTTGAGCTAAAGGAGGAAGAACCAAACTCTACAACAGAGAGGAATCAGAACATGAAGAGCCACAAACTCCGGTTGTGAGAAGATCAGTACGAGAAAGAAGGCAGCCAGAAAGGTATAGTCCATCTGCTTTTTGTTCAAATTTTTCTTTATCTATTACTGATGATGATCCTAGAACTATGAAGGAAGCAGTAGATTCAAAGGATGGAAAACTCTAGAAAGAGGCCATGGTTGATGAAATGGCATCTTTGCACAAAACTGAGGCTTGGGATCTGGTGTAGTTGTCAGCTGGAAGGAAACCCATTGGCATAAAATGGGTGTTCAAGAAAAGAAAATTGCAGAAGGAAAGGTGGAGAAATACAAAGTTTGGTTGGTAGCAAAAGGTTATTCTTAGGTGCCAAGAATTGATTTGGGTGATATTTTTTCTCCTATTGCCAAGGTAGCTTCTATTAGATTACTTTTATCTGTTGCTACTACTTTTTCTTTTGGTAGAATAGATGGATGTGAAGACAACATTTCTTCATGGGGATCTGGAAGAAGAGATCTACATGAAGCAACCTGAAGGCTTTGCAGTGAAGGGTAAGAAAGAATTGGTATGCAAGTTAAAGAAGTCTCTGTATGGGTTAAAACAATCACCAAGGATGTGGTATCATAAATTTGATACATTTATACGAGGACTTTCCTTCACCAGAAGCAAAGAAGATCACTATGTGTATTTTAAATTAATTGGTGATCATGTTATTTATCTGGTCTTGTATGTGGATGATATGTTGCTAGTTGGAAATGAAAAATAAATTATCTAGGATTTGAAGACCCAATTGTCCTCCAAATTTGACATGAAAGATCTTGGTGTTGCAAACTATATTTTGGGCATGGAAATTAAAAGAGATCGGGCAAAGAGGAAGTGCTGGTTAAACCAGAGAAGTATGTCAAGAAAATATTGCAGAGGTTTAATATGCAAGATAGTAAACTGGTGAAGGCTCCTATTCCTATAGGTGTAAAGTTATTTGCAGAACAGTGTCCCAAGACACAAGAAGAGGAAGAGGACATGTCTCGTGTTCCATATGCAAGTGCAGTCGGTAGTATGATGTATATGATGGTCTGTACTAGACCATACATTGCACATGTAGTGGGAGTATTGAGCATGTTTGTTATGAAACCAGCTCACAAAAAGATAGAAAATATAGATCAATGCCTTATAATTCAGCCTCTTTGAAGGGGAAACCTCCTTTACATTACACAAATGAACAATTATTGGATGATTCAAATGACAAAACCTCCTTTCTATATATAGGAGTCTAAGGAGTCACCATATAACCCACCCGGCCTAACAATAATAATATAAAGCCACAAAAATAACAATAGAGGGATTCTATGGGGTACAGTAATAACAATATGGGGACAATAGGGGCACAAAAATATTAATAAGGGATACAACTACAATAGTAATGGGGTAATCACTAGTATTATAAGGACCTAACATGCCCCTCTCCTTCAAAAAAGTGTTGTCCTCAACGTTTGAGTAGTTTTGGATGCTTCTGTATAAAATTCTCATCCTCCCATGTGGAATCTTCAGTGGATAAGTTCTTCCACTTGATGAGATACTCCGAAATTGATCGATTTCGTAGCTGTCGAGTTCTTGTTTCTGTGACTGCTTCTGGTTCCAATATAATTTTTCCTTCCTCGTCAAGTTCTGGCAATATTGTTTGAACCGGGAGCTTGTCACCTATAACCTTCTTTAAACATGAAACATGGAAAACTGGGTGCACTCGAGAAGCTGCAGGAAGCTCCAATTTGTATGCCATAGTACCAATATTTTGCAACACTTTGTACGGACCATAATACTTTGGTGATAATTTATTATCCTTCTTAGCTTGCTTGAGGGACATTTGTTTATATGGTTGTAGCCGTAGAAATACCCAATCACCTACATCAAAACTTCTTTCGCTGTGATGTTGATCTGCTCGTTGTTTCATTCTATTCTGTGCCAACACGAGGTTATCCTTTAAGAGTTGGAGGACTTGTTGTTGATGTTCAATGTGATGTTCCACTTCTTGAACCTTAGAATTTTCTCTTAAATATGATGTGATGGATGGTGGCTGATATCCATAAAGTTCCATAAATGGGGTCACTTTTGTTGTTGTATGGAAGGAAGTGTTATACCACCATTCAGCTAGAGGCAACCATTTGACCCATTGTGTCTCTTTATCAGATACAAAGCAACAAAGATATCCTTCCAAACATTTGTTTACTATCTCAGTTTGCCCATCAGATTGAGGATGATAAGATGAGCTATGAGGTAACTGAGTACCAAGAAAAGAAAATAATTCTGTCCAAAAATTTCTAGGGAAAATAGGATCTCTGTCACTTACAGTAATCTTTGGATTTCCATGTAGCTTTTGAATTGTTTCCATAAATGCAGTAGAAACTGTACTGGCTTTAAATGGATGTGATAATGCACAAAGTGTGCATACTTGGTAAGTCTGTCAACTACCACCATGATGACACTCTTTCCCTCAGATTTGGGTAAACTTATGATAAAATCCATTGAAACCTCCTCCCAACGTTGGATTGGAATGGATAAAGGTTGTAATAGACTCAAGGTCTTAATTGTTTCAAATTTATTTTGCTGGCAAACCAAACATTCTGCCACAAACTTTTGAATATCCAATTTAAGGCCATCCAAAAAGAATTCCTTCTTAACCCTGTGGTAAGTTTTTAAAAATCCTGAGTGCCCTCCTAAGGGAGAAGTGTGCAATTCCATAAGAATCTTTTGTTTGAGTTGGGAATTCTTACAGAGGTATAAGCGATCTTTGTACCATAATGAATCATTTTTCCAGCTAAATGTATCAGATGTACTGGAATCTTGTTGTAACTTTCGAATAAGTGCCCACACTTCTTCATCATTCTTCCATTCTCCCTTGCTTCATTTATCCAATCTGGTTGGATAATAGAAATGGCGCACAACAATGCTTCCACATCCTCATCCTTTCTTGAGAGTGCATCTGCCACCACATTTTGCTTCCCTTTTTTGTAGATGATTTCAAAGTCATAACCCAACATCTTTGTGACCCACTTTTGTTGCTCTTCAGAGGATAATCTTTTTTCTAAAAAGTATTTAAGGCTATCATGATCCGTTTTTACCTTGAAGTGTCTTCCCATTAGGTAGGGTCGCCATTTCTTAAGTGCATGTAGTATTGCCAAAATTTCCTTCTCATAAATAGCTTTGTGTAAAAAATTTCCCTTGATTGGACGACTTTCAAAAGCAATGGGTCTTTCATCTTGCATTAAAACAGCACCAATTCCATTTCCTGAAGCATCACATTCCACAATAAAGGTTTTTGTGAAGTCCGGTGTAGCTAAGACCGGTGCTTGGCACATTGCCTCTTTAAGATGTTTGAAGGCCTTTGTTGCTTCTGGAGTCCATGAAAATGCATCTTTCTTCAATAATGTTGTTAGAGGTGCTGCTATTTTCCCATAATTCTTAACAAACTTGCGATAATACCCTGTCAACCCAAGAAATCCTCGCAGATGCTTTATGGATGTGGGCATTTTCCATTCCTTAATGGCTTTAATTTTGCTAGGGTCTACCTTAACTCCTTCATGAGATACAATATGAACCGGATATTCCACCTTTTGTACTCCAAAGAAACATTTGGATCTTTTTGCATATAATTGTTTCTCCTCCAATAGTTGTAGCACCCTGTCAACATGTTCAACATGATCCTTCCAAGACTTGTTGTAGATTAGTATATCATCAAAAAATACTAACACAAATTTTCTAAGGAAGGGTTTGAAAATGGAATTCATCAAACCTTGAAATGTAGAAGGTGCATTGGTAAGGCCAAAAGGCATGACCAAAAATTCATAATGACCCTCATGAGTTCTAAATGTTGTTTTCGAAATGTCTTTAGTCTTCATTCTGATTTGATGATATCCTGAATGAAGATCCAACTTGGTGAAGTAAATTGATCCATGCAATTCATCCAGTAATTCATCAATGACAGGAATGGGAAACTTATCTTTAATAGTGAGCTTGTTGAGCTCCCTATAATCCAGACACATGCACCATGATCCATCCTTCTTGTGCACCAATACTACTGGAGCAAAGAAAGAACTTTGACTAGGTTGAATTATACCAGCCTCTAGCATTTCTGCAACCATACGTTCAATTTCACTCTTTTGGGCATAGGGATATCTGTACGGCCTGATGTTTGGAGGAACACTTCCTGGAATCAGATGAATAGCATGATCATGATCACAAATAGGTGGGAGACCTTTGGAAGTCTCAAATACCTTGGAATGATTGTCCAGGACTTTTTGGAGATCTGGAGAAATAGATGATTCCGATGTGGAAACATCTAGTGAACATAATTGTGCAATTACACCTCTTTGTTCCTTTTTTAGAAGCTTTGTCATACCGTTAGAGCTGATTATCTTTCTCGGTTTCCCTACAATACCCCTTAATTCAACTTCCTTTCCTTCCATAGAAAATTTCATGAAAATTTCTTGAAAATTAAAAGCTATTGTACCCAAGGATTGTAGCCATTGGACTCCTAGTACAACATCAGCACCTCCCATTGGAATGGAAAGCATTGGGCTAGTCAATACATATTCTCCCATGGATAGCTTGATATTATGGCACTTTCTAGAGCAATTTATCATTCCTCCATTTGCAACCATCACTTGACACTCTGGTGCTGGATATAGGAAGCAATTCAATTCTTTTGCTATCTTACAATGAATAAAATTGTGGGCACTTCCTGAATCAATCAACACTATTACCTTTTTCTTCTTGATTTGTCTTCTATCTTGATGGTTTGAGGAGTGGTAATTCCAGCCAATGCATTACAAGATATGGTCGGATTCATTTCTTCTTTATCTAGGCTTTGTTCTTGGAGTATATCCTCTTCTTTTGACCTTTCTTGCTCCTTTTCTTCTTCCTCTTCACAATCTATGTAGAATAATTTCTTCTCAGCACACTTATGACCTTTAGTGTATTTGCTATCACAACTGTAACAAAGCCCTTTTGCTCTTTTTTCTTCCAATTGTTGTGGTGTCAACCTTATAGGTTGTGGAAGACTAGGGACAACAACACTTCCATCTTTATAGTTGTGAGTGGTATGCTTCCTAGTTGCCATAATTTTGCTTTCCATTTTTCTTGCTAACATGAATGCCTTCTCTAATGAATCAGGTTCCCAAAGGCAAACATCATGTTGGATATTATCCTTTAAAGTCCCTATGAACACATCAATCCTATGCTCCTCTGGAATATTTTTTACCCTTATGTTCAATTTTTGGAACTCCTCAATGTGCTCCATTATTGAACCCTTTTGTTTGAGACTTATCAATTGGCTAAAAAAAGTGTTGCTTTTTGTATCCTCATAATGTGCTGTCAATTCTTCCGTAAAAATTGCCCAAGTGATAATTTGTTTACAAGAGCAAAGCCATTAATACCATACAAATTGATTTGGTTCCAAATATAAAGTTGCAATACGTACATTTCGTGTGTTTTGCACATTATTGAGATTAAAAAAAATTTCCATCTGTAATATCGATGTTGCGGGATCCTTGCCATCAAACTTCCTCATATCGATTTTTGGAATATGGTGGGTCTTTGATCCAACATTAGAGTCTATGAAATCATGATTAACATTTATTTTGTTCTCATCATGAGTTTCCTTTATTACCCTTTCACCATTAGTAAGCATTTCTTGTAGAAACTTTGTCAAATCTATCTTCAAATCGGTCTTCAAATCTTCCAAGCTTGTCTTAAATCTTTCATGCCTGTCTTTAAACAATCGATCTTAGCTTCTACACCTTTCTTTAAACCATCCATCTTAGCTTCTACATCTTTCTTTAAACCATCCATCTTAGATTCTGTTGCTTTTTGTGCAAGTGAAACCTGTTTCACTTGGTCTCGTAATTTTGATATATCATGTTACATTTCTTCCTCTTCTTCATGAGTCATGTTAGAGGTTTCCGGTTGCTTACTAGGTGTTTGCATTTTCTTTCCTTGGGGCATCAATTACCGATAATAATGCTTTACTATGCCCTTTGAATTCCTTCAAACTAATTTTTCAAACCAAGCTTATGCAAAATTTTAAAAAAACTACACATCTTTTTTCACTTTGTAGGAGCTTGATATTGAATCTGATATATCTCTGTAATTTCGGATCATCCAATTCTAAAACTGTGACCTACGATAGCCCTTTGTGTCCTCTTTCCAATGCCACTAGTCTGATCCGAATTGGATTCTCCAGGGAAGAGTTATACCAAATCTCCCACAGTAACCTGATTATAGACTAGTTCAGTAGAGCTAACTTGTATGACGTGCCATGAGTCACTGTTTCAACCTTTGGCTCTGAAAAATATATACAAGAAACTACAGTCTGTCCTCTTTCTATACTTCTTATGAAATTTCAATCTGATGCTCAAAGAGAAAGTTATGACGATTTTCCCCAGGTCACCTGTTTGGAATGTAATTCAGGAGTCTGCAAAAAGACCAACTTCCTCAGATCATATCACCACAAATATAGTGTGAAAAGCTCTGAAATTCGGACCTGAGGTTCAGTGTGATTTTGTCTGAAATGGGTTTTTTTTTCTAGCTTCTGAAATGTCGCAGAAAAAAAGTTATATCAAAAATGCCACAATGACCTATTTGGAGCAGCGAAACCCTAGAATACAAAGCTCTGATACCAAATGTTATGAAACTAGCTCACAAAAAGATAGAAAAGATAGATCAACACCTTAGAATTCAGCCTCTTCAAGGGGGAAACCTCTTTTACATTACACAAATGAACAATTATTGGATGATTCAAATGACAAAACCTCCTTTCTATATATAGGAGTCTAAGGAGTCACCATATAACCCAACCAACCTAACAATAATAATATAAATCCACAAAAATAATAATAGAGGGATTCTATGGGGCACAATAATAAAAATATGGGGACAATAGGGGCACAACAATATTAATAAGGGATAAAACTACAATAGTAATGGGGTAATCACTAGTACTGTAGGGACCTAACAAGGTTTATATGAAAACCAGGGAAGAAGCATTGGACAACAGTGAAGCGGGTTTCCAGGTATTTGCATGGCACCAGTGATTATGGTTTGTGCTACCATGGAAGACTAGGATTGGACAAAGTTTTGGATATTCATGGCCTTGTTGATGCAAACTAGGCTGGAGATCTGGATCAGAGAATATCTACAAGTGGGTATGTGTTTAACCTATTTGGAGGTGTAGTCAGTTGGATGAGTAAGAAACAATCTGTAGTGGCACTACCAACTACAGAGGCAGAATACATGGCAGCCACTCATGCAAACAAGGAATTAATTTGGTTGCAGAGATTGTGTTCAAGTATGGGGTTAGTGCAGGGAGTTATAAGGATAGATTATGACAGCCAAAGTGCAATCTTCTTGGCAAAGAACCCTGCTTACCATTCAAAGACAAAACACATTAAAGTTCAGTATCACTTTGTGAGGGATATGATAGAAGACAAAAAGGTGTTGCTGGTGAAGGTGGACACTTTGAAGAATACTATAGATGCATTGACAAAATCTGTGAGCTCTGAGAAGTTCTCTTGGTGTAGAGAAACAATGGTCATTGCAGGTATGGATAAATACTAAGCTCTCTTGTGGCCCCCTGTGGAATGAAAACAACAAGTGGGGTTGTGTTATATTTTTTCCACGACTAGCCTTCGTAGTTAACTAGGGGGTTAGAGGGAGGTAGGTATCCCCTCTCTACGAGGTCTGGGGCAGTCCCCCGAGGAAATTTTTTTTGGACCCTATATTAGGTTGGGCGGACCTACCTATGGTTTTGCATGCGATGGTTTTTGGTCCATGGTTTTGGACACGATTGTTTTTGGTCCATGGTATTGGATGCTTCGGCATGTATAAATATGTATTGTAACATTGAAAGGAACATAATGAAAAATCAAGCTAGTAGTCCCGATTTTGTGATCTAGGGGAAAATCTTTATGTATATGTGTTTCAGGGAAAATTTTAAGAACCCCCCCTAAATTTATAAATATAATAAATGGGCGAATCGCCATGGTATATAGGAAAAATGGAAGGCAATTTTATCAATAATATAATATGTATATATAATTTTTTGGCGAATCTCTCACTAGGCATGGCGAATATTTTACTCAATTATAAAATCTTGTAAGATGTTGGTGAGTCTTTCACTAAATAATAAAACTTTGTAAAGTCCTAGTGAATCTTAGCATAGGCTACATGCTGGTTTAATTCCCCCATTTAAATAGGCTACATTCCAGGCGAATACCATGGGTCAATACCATGTGCCATTTTGGTGAATACCATGGGTCAATACCATGTGCCATTTTTATTTTTATTAGAATATTTTACTCAATTATAAAATCTTGTAAGATCTTGGCGAGTCTTTCACTAAATAATAAAACTTTGTAAAGTCCTAGTGAATCTTAGCATAGGCTACATGCTGGTTTAATTCCCCCATTTAAATAGGCTACATTCCAGGTGAATACCATGGGTCAATACCATGTTCCATTTTGGTGAATACCATGGGTCAATACCATGTGCCATTTTTATTTTTATTAATTCTAATATTAGGGTTAATAATGGTTTTTTGCATGGTATTAATAACAATCTAGTCCATGGTATTTGTCCCATAGTATTTTGGCCATAGGTTTCACCTAAATATAACCCATTTTTTGAGTGTTCTTAAATATAAGGTGACTTATGGAGTAAATATAAAAAAAATGTTTTATTTGTTTACCATACCTCTCGTTTATTTATATTTTTGTTAATTTACCATACCTCTTTTACAAATATGGTATTTGGCCCATAGGATTCACTTAAATAAAACCTCTTTCTTGAGCCTTCATAAATAGAATGAGGGTTATGGACTAAATATAAAAAGAGGTTTCATTTATTTACAATACGTCTAGTTTATTTATATTTTTATTTATTTACCATTCCTTTTGAGTAAGTATAAAAAGACGTTTTATTTATTTACCATACCTCCATTTTACTTATATTTTTATTTGTTTAAACCCTTACATGTATATAAGGTGACTTATGGAGTAAATATAAAAAATGTTTTATTTATTTACCATACCTCTCATTTATTTATATTTTTATTAATTTACCATACCTCTTTTATAAATATGGTATTTGGCCCATAGGATTCACTTAAATAAAACCTATTCTTGAAAATGGGCAAATGGAAGGTTGTAAGTCCTAATTTCAAGGGCTAAATTTACCTTTTTTACCCTCTCCCTTAAAATAAGGTGGGCTATTTGAGGTGATTTGTAAAAATGTACTATGATACAAAATATTCGCCCACTAAAAATTTAAACCCCTTAATTCTGCCAAAGGGCGAACATTCGCCCCTAAAATTATCCTTGATGTGTTTTATGTGTTATGCTCTCGCATTGTTTATTTTCTGTGTTTTAGAATTCGTATGCAAGTAATTTATGTATGGGTTTAAAACCTACAATCTAAGGGTTTCTTTATTGCAACAAAAGATTGGGACCCATGCAAAAGCCCTAGAGATTGCAATGAGATGCCGATGCAAGATGCTAATTTGGGAGTACAACAGATTCACGCGCAGTTGCAGAATCTTTTCCTAGAGTTTCAAAGTCTAAATAAGGATAGAGAAGTTCGGCCAGAGGTGCGCAAAGAAGTTTGGTGCATGAAATAAAAAAGCCAGGGGCATGATAAAGATCACTGCCTAGTCTTCGCAAATTATGTTGCAGTAAGAGGGTTGATGCCTCTCAGACCAGAAGCTCAAGCAGGGCCAAGTACAGGGCCCACACTATGGTGTGCTATCTGTCAGGTGGCTAGAAAACATGTGACAAACTATTGTCACCTGCTACAGAAATTTGTACAGACACCGCAACAACTTTTCTGCAACTTCTGTCAATCGGTGGGTCATGATGAGCGTAAGTGTCGTAGCTATGATCTAATGATGGATAGAATGCCCACATATAGAGTGCAGGGAGAAACTTAACCTCCGGATCAAGGTGCTGGGGGAGCACGAGGAGGATTTCAGGGGCGCGGGCGAGGTCGAGGTGGAGGAGGACCTAGTAGAGGTCAAGGACAGGTGATTTTCTACAACTATGGGGGACTAGGACACTACACGTGAGAATGCACAAACCTGACGCACTTGTTGTACAGATATTGCACTCATTTTGACCATACGACCGAAGAGTGCCCTATATTACTAACTAAGATACACAAAAAAGGGGGCAAATCCTTAGAAACTTACCCAAAATCTACAGATGATGAGGGCTGAACCTCGTGAAGAGGATCCTAATGTGAATATCATGCTGCAAAGTGGAATGAAGACTCGCAAAGACAATGGAAAGAAGCTTAAAGAAGGTGAATGGGTCCAAAAAGATCCAAAAAAGGAGGTTGGCCTTGATTTGGTGCGCACGAGGGAAAGCTTCATGGAAGCAAAGAAAAGCTTCACTGAGGCTTCTACCTCAGGAAGTCAGGATAAGTAGTTTGAAGAAATGAACCCATCCATGCTTACTACATTTTTGGAGACCTGTATGAAGCTGCTTCGAGATAGCAAGGCCGTAAAGGGATTACAAGAGTTGATTAATAAATGTGCTGGTAATACTCCTAACAACCCACGCGTGGTCAGGAAGATTGGTAAGCATAAGGAAAGAACAGGGCAGGAGATAAGACTCATCGCATAGATAGGAGAATATGAAATGGACCAAGTTATTTTGGTTCTAGGGTCCAATGTGAATGCTTTTCCTAAACAGACATGGGAGAAAATGGGGAGACTTGCACTGCAGTGGTCTCCTATTCAATTGAGGATGGTGAATCGGGAAAATATTATCCCCATGGGAAGATTACAGGGAGTGACAGTCGATATTGAAGGCACAAGCATGTTGGCCAATTTTGAAGTAATAGAGATTGTGGATGACAAAAATCCCTAACATGCACTCCTTGTGATTGACTGAGCTATCAACATGAACAGGGTGATTAATTTGAAGAAGCGGATGATGTCATTTGAAAGGAAATCACTCTGTGTAGTAGTACAGTTGGACCCTGTAGAAGGACCGCACTACACTGAACCAGTCTGCGATTACGAAAGTGATGATGATTTGGACCAAATTTATAAGATAACGATGCAAGATCAAGATTGGGTGAATCTGATAGCTAATGGACATCTTGCATGGGACTGTGAAAGCTCCTGAACATCAGATTTAGATGAGGAATTGGAACATTGGTAGAATAGATTGCATGAAGTATCTATGCTACAATGTAACATGATGACCAAATCGTTGTGTTGCATATCATCGAAGGTAAGAAATCTACCTTACTATGATGGTTTAACTGATGTTGATAAATTTCTAGATGCATTTGAAAGAGAAGTGTCAGAGAAGCATCGCTTCCAAGACTTGGAATTGGCGTTGCGCACTACGCCTGCAAGATGGTGGGGTATGCATAAAGACAACTTCGATGGATGGTGCGAATATAGAAGGATGATGAGGGTGCAGTTTGGTCACCCAAAGGTATTGTTGATAGAGAAATATGATGGAAGGAGTGATCCGTGCGATCACTTAGACAAATGGACCAATGCTTATGAAGCAAAACCACAACTAGAGTGCGTGCATCTGTTCTGTCACACCTTGGATGTAATACCTATGAATTGGAGACAGAGCTCTGCCATGGCACGGACGAATGGGATATTTTGAGACATGGATTCTTGATGACATTCATCTTTGAATATGGATTTGAGTGCATTGATGAAGTGCTGCAGGAATTCAAAGCAACGATCTTCAGAATACCACAGGATCCCTTGGATTTGATTCAACTGGATTGGACCACCCAGCTATGCCACGCGCTGGAATGCTACACTGTGACTGCTGAAGAGGAAGATGAGGATCTGAGGAACATTAATATCCCAGAAACAAAAGGACACCGTGAAGTTGAGGGGCCGTAGATAGAAAATCCATATATCATCGTGTTGCTAAAAACAAGACAAGGTTGAAGATTGGGACAGAGACAGAGCTGAAGTTTGTGAAGATAGGGGACTACTAGGATGATGCTACAGTGGATAAGGTCGATGAGTTTCTTCGCGAATACTAGGACTTGTTCCCTACGAATTTCTCAAACTTAAAGGGGATAATAGGGGACCTGGGAGTTATGAAAATTACGTTAAAATCAGATGCGAAGCTGATCAAGTAAAGGCCTTACCGCTTCAATCCAAAATATAAAGAAAAGGTTCGCTTAGAGTTGGATAAAATGCTTGCGACAGGTATTATTGAACAAGTGGAAGAATCTGATTGGGTGAGCCCAATAGTAGTTTAGGAAAAGAAGCAGAAGGATGAAATAAGGATATGCATAGATCTCAAGAATCTAAATGATGCTTGTGTGCATGATCCTTTTCCAACTCCATTCACCGATGAAGTTTTGGATAATGTAGGAGGCTAGGAAGCATATTCATTCAGTGATGGATTCTCAGGGTACCATCAAATCAAGATCACGCCAGAGGATAGAAGTAAGACGACCTTCACAACTGAATGGGGATGCTTTCAGTATACTGTAATGCCTTTTGGACTGAAGAATGAGTCGGCGAGCTTTTTGTGCATAGTCATCGCGACGTTCAAGGAATTCATTCACAAGTTTCTAGAGGTATAATTTGACGATTGGACGGTGTTTGGGCTAGTGAAATGCCATGTAGCCAGCCTACGCTTGATGTTGGATACATGCCGAAGGTATCAGATCGCGTTTAATTTGAAGAAATGTTTGTTCTATGTTCCTTTTGAAATCTTGTTGGGACATGTGGTGTGAAGACAAGGATTAATGGTGGGCCCAGCTAAGATAGTAGTTATAATTAATTTGGAGGCACCAAGAAGTTTGAAATAGCTGCGCACAACGTTGGGGCATACAGGATACTATAGAAATTTCATCAAGAGTTATGCCCATATTACCGTGCCGATGGAGAAGCTGCTAAAGAAGGATGCTACATTATGTTGAAATGAAGAATGTCAGTGAAGCTTAGATGTGTTAAAGGAAAAGATGGTCACTGCACCAATCCTAGTCTTCCCGGGTTGGAAGAAGGAATTTCATGTGCATGTGGACGCATAATGTATTGTGCTCAGAGCAGTACTGGCACAGGCCGGTGAGGGAGAGTTGGATCACCCTATAGCATTTGCAAGTAGGAAGTTGTCTAAAGATGAGAAGAACTATTCAACGACAGAGTGCGAAGGTTTGGCTATGGTGTACGCGCTCGAGAAGTTCAGACAATACTTGCTAGGCAGACACTTTAAGATGTATACAGACCATTCTGCATTGAAGTACTTGGTTAACAAGCCTGTGTTGGGAGGGAAGATATGTAGATGGTTGTTGCTGTTTCAGGAATATGATTTCAAAGTCATTGTGAAGCTAAGATGATTGAATGCAGGACCAGATCATCTGTCGTGCATTGAAATAGGAGAGGAGCCTACTAATTTGGAGGACGAACTGCCTGATGTGTAGCTCTTTGCAGTGTGCGTAGCTAACAATAACTTTGTAAATATCATACACTTCCTGATCACGGGGACAAATCCAGAAGGGTATACTAGTAAAAAAAAGAAGGATCTGGTGGTGCATGTGACAAACTTTTCTATCATTGCAGGACATTTTTATAAAATGGGCTCAGATGAAATTTTGAGACATTATGTACCTGAGTTTGAACAGAACAACATCCTCGCTGAAGCTCATGGAGAAGATTTTATGCACTGGGTTGTGGTGGCCGACATTGCATAAGGATTCCAAGGCTTACTGTAAGGCATGTGATGCATGTCAGAGGATGGGCAGGCCATTGCGGAGGGATGAGCTACCCCTGAATTCGCAAGTGTCATTACAGCCATTCGAGAAATGGGCCATTGATTTTGTAGGCCCGATTCAGCCTCCAGGAAAGAAGACGGGTGCACAATATATCATCATAGTGATAGAGTATTTGACCAGATGGGCAGAGGCACAACCTGTGAAGGACTGTACAGGGGAAACAACAACAAAGTTCCTCTTTGATTATGTGTTGACTAGGTTTGGTTGCCCGAAGATTTTGATGAGCGAACATGGTACACATTTCCTTAATGAAACGATCAGCACGCTGACACATGAATTCCAAGTTTATCTTCAAAAGAGCATGCCATATCACCTTTAGGATAATGGGACGGTTGAAGCATTTAATAAGATATTGGAGAATGCACTAATGAAGGTTTGCAATGCACAAAGGAATGATTGGGATGTGTGCGTACCCGCGGTGCTCTAAGCTTACATAACTACTTGTAAGAAACTGACTGGATAGACACCCTTCAGGCTGGTTTATGGTGTAGAAGCTGTGATGCCAATGGAGTATATTTTACCTATTCTACGCATAGCGGAGTTTACAGGAATGGTGGATTGCGGAGCCCTGGAAGAGAGGCTCGCGCAATGGACAGAGCTTGAAGAAGATAATTTTTTGGCTGGATTCCATCAGCAAGTTCAGAAGGAGCGCGAAAAGGCATGGCACGATCGGCACATCAAACTGCGCACCTTCAAGGTAAACGATTTGGTTTTATTATATGACAACAAGTTTGATAAATTTCCAGGAAAATTTCAGATGCATTGGCTGGGGCCATATGTCATCAAAGAGATTACTGATGGTGGAGCAATTCAACTGGTGAAATTGAATGGAGACCCATTTCCCGGAAGGGTAAATGGTAGCCGATTGAAGCCATACACCAGGGATCCAGCTAGATGACTATATGATGGAAGCATAGTCTTAGCACTCCAGGCAGCTGAAAGGAGGCGCAAGACTATAAACTACACTACCTGGGTTATAGAGTTGTGCGATTGGGGGACTGCGCGAGATGGAAGAATGTCACAGCATCAACAGAAGCGTGAAGGGAGCTACGCTATAGGAGGAGAGACCACGCAGGGTAGCCAAAAAGTGATCATTATGGTCACTGTTCATGATTTGACAGTGAGAAAACGGCTAAGAGGAGCAGGGGGGAGCGGAATTTAAATGCGAGATATTTGAAAATCTGCCGCCAATATAGCATTTATGAACGGATTTTGGGGGGAATAGTCGGATTTGAATTTGAATTTGCCTACAAATTATAGATGGCTGCCCAACGAAAAACACTTTGCATTCTGAGAGTTGAGGTGTCGAGCTATTGGTTGCGCATGAACCCTGCAAGCTTTGAGGCTTTGGTGGCCAGTTCAATGTTTGACAGGTTGCCTAAGGAAACCTAGGAGCTCCTTAATAACCTGATGTTAGCGCCCATGGAAAATGAAAGTCTTGGAGGATCGATGGCCTCTAAGGGAGCTGCCCCTGAGGTCGTAAGTGTGGAGATGCCCACCGCGGTGCAAAAATCACCGTGGTCACCTAGGCCGAAGCCTATGCGAGTAGGAGAGGCTTCCAAGGCAAAGAAGGACAAACATAAAGTGACACAGCTAGTGCGTGAGTCACCAAGGAAGCACCAGAAGAAAGAGAAGCCCACTGCGCAAGAGAAAGGCAAGGTGGTCAACCTAGAATCCAAAGAGGGTGTCGAAGAAACTGGTATGGGCACAGAGGACATTGACATTGGGGGTGTATACCCTATCTCAAAGCTACCAGAATACATTCCTCTATGTCGAGGTAAGGTGAAGATCCCAAAGGACCCAGATGAGGGAAAGTTTATGCTTAATACACCCCTACTGCCAGAAAAGATCGTGTTTGAAGGACTGTGCTTGACACACGTCCCCCACCTAAAACTTGAAGATTGGGACTTGGTGGACACAGAGTGGTTCCCCCACCTGGCTACTGATAGTTTCATATAGAGAGTATTCTATAAGGATTCGGGTGTCATCACACTAGAGACAGTGAAGTGGATTCGTGGGGTGGAGAAGGAAGGATTGCTGAACCTGCTATGGGTGCTGCATTACTACCGTGCATCCATAAAACTGATAGTTATCAAACAGTTGTTGTGCCTGGTGCACGACGAGTGCCTTTGGTTGGAGGAGCCAATCCCTATAACTGATATGCTGATCCATAGGATCACCCGACTACCCCATTCAGGACTAAATCCATCCAAGGCATTTGGTGGAAAGGTGGGTGAGCACGACCTTGCCGAGCACATGAACGACAAGTTTAAGCTTGTCAAGAAGCCGCGTGATACTCAATGTCAAGCATAACCGACCCATGGTCAAGGTAGCCACCCAGATCTTGGCTAGGAAGATAATGCGTAAGTGTCGTGTAGATGAGGTGACGACACCAGTAGTTTCATTAGCAGCCCAGTGCATGGAGGGCATACAATTCTATTGGGCGCACTACCTCTGCAGCGAGTTCCTCACGAACTACAGAGAAGTGTAGGATCATAGCAAGACATTCCACTACTCTTGGCTATTGTTATCAATTGTGTTGGTCCTGTGGCAGTTTCCAAAGGATAGTTAGTTTCCTCCTATAGCGACAGATTTTCTAGAAGTAGCGAATTTTGCTTCGCTATGGGCCATGAAGGATGCTGAGTGGGTCGACGAGAGCAAGGTCTTATGGGTTTTGATGGAGATGAGCATCAATATGGCCATCAACCACAAGCCAATATTGTCACCAACTGTCTTTGAGCAGTTGTCGGGATACACGGAGTTCAAAGCGAACTTCCATGTATCTCCATCCGAGCATGGAAGGACACATAACAGAAATGGTATGACCTCCCATACCTTGCGACGGATGATTCCATAGCAACGGTCCTTGATTGTTGGCTAGCTGAGTGGCGCACAACCTTAGATTTGTCAACCGAGTCTAGTAAGTCCACAGGAAAGTAGAAGAAGGAAGAGGCTCGGTCAAAAATTCAACAGTTGGCTGAAAAACGGAAAAAGGAGACTGAGGAAAAAGAAAGAGTAGAAGCGGAGCACGCCATGAAGGAAAAGGAGGAAGAGCGCGACTCTAACAGAAGTCAAAAGTCTCCTTTGCCACAGATAGAGGAAGAGGAGCAATTTGAACAAGGTGGTGGAGACTAGGAGAGCACCCCCTTCTGGGTGAAGCGGAATCAGGAGCAGGAGAAAGAAGGGTCGTGGAAGAAGACCAAGGCTACTAAGTCGTCGCTCGACCTAATCACCTTGACAGAAGGTGACTTAGATGACATTGAGGATAAGGTCAGGGATGCGACCGCGAAACTGTTGCAGTAGTTCGAGTAGCAGCAGAAGCAAGCCTTGGTGGCCATTTAGATGGGTCTGCACGAGTTGCATATCCAAACTACTCAACTGCAGGCTGGTGTAGGGAAGAGTAGCATAACATCAACTAGTTTGGAGCTAGGGACCATTGGAGCAGTGGAGATGGTTCGCTCCTTGGATCCTTAGGCTGTCACGCTACCTGATGGAGCCCGAAGCGCGGAGACAGAGGTTGAGAAGGTTGCTTTAAGAAACATTGGTCTCAACTTGGCCGCCCTCCCAAGTGAATTCCTTCACACGCTGCAAGCAGGTGTGATCACGGAGCTGAGGGCCCAAGAGCAGTGCGCGCTGAATGTGATCAGTGAGCAGAAGGTTAACAACGAACAATTGTTCGTTGAGAAAACATCAGTGATAGAAACTTGGAAGAAGGTCTAGGAGAAGAATGAGCACACCATAGCGGTGGTAGCATAAGTGTGGAGAGAAACTGCACATCCTCGAAGAGGTGCCTGTGGAGGCCAAGATTCAGAAGTTGGATGCAGGTGTGCACAATGCTCGGACTGAGATGGCCAAGGTTCAATTTGAGTTGAACCTAAAAATTACAGAGCTCGAGTTGAGGGCACAACCTTCAACTCCACCAAAGGTCAGAGAGCAGCGCGAGGCAGCTGTCAAGAATGCAGTTGTTGTAGTAGATACCGTAGTGGCAGATTGCACTGCGCTCTTTGAGCAATCGCTGGAGGTACTTACTAGTCTACAGGAAGATCCCAACCTACAAAGGTTAGCAACCAAGGCGAGGGAATTACAACAGTGGTATGATAAGGCAAGAGTGGTGGCACGTACCGTCGCTATCACACAGAAATTGGCAAAGCTGCAGGAGGCAAAGGATTTGAAAGAACAGGCGGATGCAGCACAATAAAGAGAAGAAGTACTCAAGGCCAGATTGGGGCCTTGGCTAGATGAGGCTTATATGCTCTTCACCACCATTGAGGAAAAGTTGACTAGCCTGCATACAACACAACAAAATATCCAAGAAGATAGTACAGGACCAGCAACGGAGCAGCTGGTAGAGCAGGTTAAGCAGGCAGCGATGCAGTGTACCGCTGAAGTTGAAGTGGTGCAGGTTGAGTTGGGAGGTCTTCGCAGCAAGATCTCCACACCAGCAGAGTGACTCTGGGCTGAGTCACCATATTTGTGTTGGGGGCCTATTGGGACAAGGTCCCCTAGGGTTGATTTTGGGGTTAAAAGCCCAAGTTTTGGGGTAGAAAGCCCAAGTTTTGGGGCAGAAAGCCCAAGTTTTTGTATGTAAAGTGTAAATTCTCCGCAATTTGTGGTCACGGAGAGCGTAGATGTAAAGTGTCATAAAGGGTTTCCGCCTTTCTTTTATGTAATTTGTGTCGGATTTAGAAGATCTACCCATGGTCCGCAGACCATGGGATTGTATAAAAAGGAGAGTCTTAGAAGAGTCTAAGGCAGTTGAGATTTTGGATGATGAATATAATGGGTCATTAGTGAAAAGAGTGAAGAGTCTTATAATAGAAGGAAGGCTCTGCAGCTGTGTGCACAGAGGCCTAGGGTAGAAGTCTGCAGCTGAGTGTGCAGACCCCTGCAGCTGAGTGCATAGGGTAGTTAGAGTCTGTAAGAAGATCTAAAGCATTAATAAAGAAGATTACTATGGAAATATCTATGTTTGATCTATTTACTTCTATTATGAATGAATGCGATTATGTTATGCTAAATAATGGGTTTATGATTTAATGCTATATTGATGCGCGAATCTACATGTTTCACGTTGTTATTTGTCTGCAAATAATAACATCTATTTACGCAAAGAACATATTAATACCTATTGAAGTTATCAGATACTTAAGCCGATCTGGGTAAATACAAAAGTAAGAGTAGTTACTGAAGCGCATAAGTGGTTGATTCGCTTGGTTAGGGTCCGCGAACGGTAGTCGTAGACCTTAGCAAAGGTTTAGAGGTCGATTAAGGGAAGTATATCGATAAGCCCTAAAAGGCTTATCGATCTGTGCGAAGGCAGAGTTAGGACACAAAACGACATCACTACCATCTTTGGGTGGGAAAACTTGGTTCCAGCATCCCCCCATACTGCTTGGGGTGAGACTTCAGTCCACGCTCCGTGGATTGATGCCGAAAGGGCCAATAGTGTAGGGATTTGTTTGGCTAAATTAACGCTGAACCTGGGTCAGGGCCCACTAAGCCAACAGGTTCTATTCTAGGTAAATGTTGGTTACATGCATGGTATATTTCTTATTACACGATGTGCTCTTGTTATGGATCCATTCCATGGTTTGATGGGATCTTAGTTACATTATATGAATGTGTAATAGCTTCGAGTTAAAATTTCATGTAATAAAGGTTAATAAAGGAAAAATAAGACCAAGGCCATGGGACATGTTTTCCAAGCTGAATGTTTGACAAAGCACTCTATTGGGCATAAAATTTGGTTTATTAATGGTTAAGGAAATTGGTAAAGGCATTGGCAAAGGAAAAGATAAAATTGGCATTTAATTATGAGAAATAAAGGAAAATAGGAGAAAAGTAAGGTGAAGAGACATCTATTTGCATGAGAGGGAAATTAGAGGAAAAACGAGGGAAAATGAAGAAAATAGAGGCCTCAATGATAAAAAGGCTTATGAGGAACAGTTCACGGTTTTTTTGGTTTTAACTCTTGCTAGTTTAGCTTTTTGTTAATTTTAGCTTGCGTTAAGTGAGAAAGAGAGAGAATAGCACCAAGAGGAGAAAGTAAGCAAGAAAGCAAAGGGAGGAAAAGTGTAACACCTTCTGATGAAACCAGCTCACAAAAGATAGAAAAGATAGATCAGTGCCTTAGAATTCGGCCTCTTCGAGGGGGTAACCTCATTTACATTACACAAATGAATGATTCTTTGATGATTCAACTGACAAAACCTCTTTTATATATATAGGAGTCTAAGGAGTCACAATATAACCCAAGCGACCTAACAATAATAATATAAAGGCACAAAAATAACAATAGAGGAATTCTATGGGGCACAGTAATAACAATATGGGAAGAATAGGGGCACAACAATATTAATAAGGGATACAACTACAATAGTAATGGGGTAATCACTAGTATTATAGGGATCTTACATGCCCCTCTCCTTCAAAAAAGTGTTGTCCTCAACGCTTGAGTAGTTTTGGATGCTTCTGCATAAAATTCTCATCCTCCCATGTGGAATCTTTAGTGGATAAGTTCTTCCACTTGATGAGATACTCTGAAATTGATCGATTTCGTAGCTGTCGAGTTCTTGTTTCTGTGACTGCTTCCAGTTCCAATATAATTTTTCCTTCCTCATCAAGTTCTGGCAATATTGTTTGAACTGGGAGCTTGTTTCCTATAACCTTCTTTAAACATGAAACATAGAAAACTGGGTGCACTCGAGAAGCTGCAAGAAACTCCAATTTGTATGCCATAGTACCAATATTTTGCAACACCTTGTATGGACCATAATACTTTGGTGATAATTTATTATCCTTCTTAGCTTGCTTGAGGGACATTTGTTTATATGTTTGTAGCCATAGGAATACCCAATCACCTACATCAAAACTTCTTTCGTTGCGATGTTGATCTGCCTATTGTTTCATTCTATTCTGCACCAACATGAGGTTATCCTTTAAGAGTTGGAGGACTTGTTGTTGATGCTCGATGTGATTTTCCACTGCTTGAACCTTAGAATTTTCTCTTAAATATGATGTGATGGATGGTGGCTGATATCCATAAAGTGCCATAAATGGGGTCATTTTTGTTGTTGTATGGAAGGAAGTGTTATACCACCATTCAGCTAGAGGCAACCATTTGACCCATTGTGTTTGTTTATCAGATACAAAGCAATGAAGATATCCTTCCAAACATTTGTTTACTATCTCAGTTTGCCCATCAGATTGAGGATGATAAGATGAGCTATGAGCTAACTGAGTACCGAGACAAGAAAATAATTTTGTCCAAAAATTTCCAGTGAAAATGGGATCTCTGTCACTTACAATAATCTTTGGGTTTCCATGTAGCTTTTGAATTGTTTCCATAAATGTAGTAGAAACTGTACTGACTTTAAATGGATGTGATAATGCACAAAAGTGTGCATACTTGGTAAGTCTATCAACTACCACCATGATGACACTCTTTCCCTTAGACTTGGGTAAACCTGTGATAAAATCCATTGAAACCTCCTCCCAATGTTGGCTTGGAATGGATAAAGGTTGTAATAGACCTGGGGTCTTAATTGTTTCAAATTTATTTTGTTGGAAAACCAAACATTCCGCCACAAACTTTTGAATATCCGATTTAAGTCCATCCCAAAAAAATTCCTTCTTAACCCTGTGGTAAGGTTTTAAAAATCCTGAGTGCCCTCCTAAGGGAGAAGTGTGCAATTCCATAGGAATATTTTGCTTGAGTTGGGAATTCTTACAGAGGTATAAGCGATCTTTGTACCATAATGAATCATTTTTCCAGGTAAATGTATCAGATGTACTGGAATCTTGTTGTAACTTTCGAATAAGTGCCCACACTTCTTCATCATTCTTCCATTCCTCCCTTGCTTCGTTTATCCAATCTGGTTGGATAATAGAAATGGTGCACAACAATGCTTCCACATCCTCATCCTTTCTTGAGAGTGCATCTGCCACCACATTTTGCTTCCCTTTTTTGTAGATGATTTCAAAGTCATAACCCAACATCTTTGTGACCCACTTTTGTTGCTCTTCAGAGGATAATCTTTGTTCTAAAAAGTATTTAAGGCTATCATGATCTGTTTTTACCTTGAAGTGTCTTCCCATTAGGTAGGGTCGCCATTTCTTAAGTGCATGTAGTATTGCCAACATTTCCTTCTCATAAATAGCTTTGTGTAAAAACTTTCCCTTGATTGGATGACTTTCAAAAGCAATGGGTCTTTCATCTTGCATTAAAACAACACCAATTCCATTTCCTGAAGCATCACATTCCACAATAAAGGTTTTTGTGAAGTCAGGTGTAGCTAAGACCAGTGCTTGGCACATTGCCTCTTTAAGATGTTCAAAGGCCTTTGTTGCTTCTGGAGTCCATGAAAATGCATCTTTCTTCAATAATGTTGTTAGAGGTGCTGCTATTCTCCCATAATTCTTAACAAACTTGTGATAATACCCTGTCAACCCGAGAAATCCTCGTGAATGCTTTATGGATGTGGGGATTTTCCATTCCTTAATGGCTTTAATTTTGCTAGGGTCTACCTTAACTCCTTCATGAGATACAATATGACCCAGATATTCCACCTCTTGTACTCCAAAGAAACATTTGGATCTTTTTGCATATAATTGTTTCTCCTCCAATAGTTGTAGCACCCTGTCAACATGTTCAACATGATCCTTCCAAGACTTTCTGTAGATTAGTATATCATCAAAAAATACTAACACAAATTTTCTAAGAAAGTGTTTGAAAATGGAATTCATCAAACCTTGAAATGTAGAGGCTGCATTGGTAAGGCCAAAAGGCATGACCAAAAATTCATAATGACCCTCATGAGTTCTAAATGCTGTTTTCAGAATGTCTTCAGTCTTCATTCTGATTTGATGATATCCTAAATGAAGATCCAACTTGGTGAAGTAAATTGATCCATGCAATTCATCCAGTAATTAATCAATGACAGGAATGGGAAACTTATCTTTAATAGTGAGCTTGTTGAGCTCCCTATAATCTGGACACATGCGCCATGATCCATCCTTCTTGTGCACCAATACTACTGGAGCAAAGAAAGAACTTTGACTAGGTTGAATTATACCAGCCTCTAGCATTTCTGCAACCATACGTTCAATTTCACTCTTTTGGGCATAGGGATATCTGTACAGCCTGATTTTTGGAGGAACATGTCCTGGAATTAGATGAATAGCATGATCATGATCACGAATAGGTGGGAGACCTTTGGAAGTCTCAAATACCTTGGAATGATTGTCCAAGAATTTTTGGAGATCTGGAGAAATAGATGATTTAGATGTGGAAACATCTAGCGAACATAATTGTGCAATTACACATCTTTGTTCCTTTTTTAGAAGCTTTTTCATACCGTTAGAGCTGATTATCTTTATCTATTTCCCCACAATACCCCTTAATTCAAATTCCTTTCCTTCCGCATAAAATTTCATGAAAAGTTATTGAAAATTAAAAGCTATTGTACCCAAGGATTGTAGCCATTGGACTCCTAGTACAATATCAACACCTTCCATTGGAATGGAAAGCATTGGGCTAGTCAATACATATTCTCCCATGGATAGCTTGATATTATGGCACTTTCCAGAGCAATTTATTGTTCCTCCATTTGCAACCATTACTTGACACTTTGGTGCTGGATATAGGAAGCAATTCAATTCTTTTGCTACCTTACAATGAATAAAATTGTGGGTACTTCCTGAATCAATCAACACTATTACCTTTTTCTTCTTGATTTGTCCTTCTATCTTGATGGTTTGAGGAGTGGTAATTCCAGCCAATGCATTACAAGATATGGTTGGATTCATTTCTTCTTTATCTAGGCTTTGTTCTTGGAGTATATCCTCTTCTTTTGACCTTTCTTGCTCCTTTTCTTTTTCCTCTTCACAATCTATGTAGAATAATTTCTTCTCAGCACACTTATGACCTTTAGTGTATTTGCTATCACAACTGTAACAAAGCCGTTTTGCTCTTTTTTCTTCCAATTGTTGTGGTGTCAACCTCATAGGTTGTGGAATACTAGGGGTAACAATACTTCCATCTTTATAGTTGTGAGTGGTATGCTTCCTGGTTGCCATAATTTTGCTTTCCATTTTTCTTGCTAACCTAAATGCTTTCTCCAATGAATCAGGTTCCCAAAGGCGAACATCATGTTGGATATTATCCTTTAAAGTCCCTATGAACACATCAATCCTATGCTCCTCTGGAATATTTTTTACCCTTATTTTAAATTTTTGGAACTCCTCAATGTGCTCCATTATTGAACTCTTTTGTTTGAGACTTATCAATTGGCTAAAAAAAGAGTTGCTTTTTGTATCCTCATAATGTGCTGTCAATTCTTCCGTAAAAATTGCCCAAGTGATAATTTGTTTACAAGAGCAAAGCCATTAATACCATACAAATTGATTTGGTTCCAAATATAAAGTTGCAATACGTACCTTTCGTGTGTTTTGCATATTATTGAGATTGAAAAATTGCTCCATCTGTAATATCCATGTTGAGAGATCCTTGCCATCAAACTTATCCATATCGATTTTTGGAATATGGTGGGTCTTCGATCCTTGCCATTAACATTTATTTTGTTCTCATCATCAGTTTCCTTTACTACCCTTTCACCATTAGTAAGTATTTCTTGTAGAAAATTTGTCAAATATGTCTTCAAATCTATCTTCAAATCGTCAATCTTAGCTTCCACGCCATTCATCTTAGATTCCACGCCATCTATCTTAGCTTTTGTTAGCTTTTGTGATAGTGAAATGTGTTGCACTTGGTCTCTTGTACTTTTGATATATCATGTAGCATTTCTTCCTCTTCTTCATGAGTCATGCTAGAGCTTTCAGGTTGCTTACTAGGTGTTTGCATTTTCTTTCCTCGGGGCATCAGTTACCGATAATAATTCTCTACTATTCCCTTTGAATTCCTTCAAAATGATTTTTCAAACCAAGCTTAAACACAAATTTAAAAAAACTATACACACCTTTTTTCACTTTGTAGGAGCTCGATATTGCTTTTGATGTATCTCTATAATTTCGGATCATCCAATTCTGAAATTGTGATCTGTAGTAGCCCTCTGTGTCCTATTTCCAATGCCACCAGTCTAATCCCAATTGGATTCTCCAAGGAAGAGTTATGCCAAATCTCCCACAGTGACCTGATTATAGACTAGTTCAGTAGAGCGAACTTGTATCACGTGCCACGTGTCCCTTTTTTGACTTTTGTCTCTGAAAAATATATACAAGAAACTACAGTCCGTTATTTTTGTATACCTTCTTACAAAGTTTCAATCCGATGCTCAAAGAGAAAGTGATGACGATTTTCCCCAGGTCACCTGTTTTGAATGTAATTCAGGAGTCTGCAAAAAGACCAACTTCCTCAGATCATATCTCTGCAAATATAGTATGAAAAGCTCTGAAATTCAGACTCGAGCTTTAATGCTATCTTGTCTCAAACTGAAATGTCGCAGAAAAAAAAATTATATCGAAAATGCTATGATGACCTATTTGGAGCAGCGAAACCCTAGAATCCAAAGCTCTAATACCGAATGTTATGAAACCAGCTTACAAAAAGAGAGAAAAGATAGATCAACTCGTTAGAATTCAGCCTCTTCGAGGGGGAAACCTCCTTTACATTACAAAAATGAATGATTTTTTGATGATTCAAATGACAAAACCTCTATTCTATATATAGGAGTCTAAGGAGTCACAATATAACCTAGCCGACCTAACAATAATAAAATAAAGGCACAAAAATAACAATAGAGGGATTCTATGGGGCACGATAATAACAATATGGGAACAATAGGGGCACAACAATATTAATAAGGGAGACAACTACAATAGTAATGGGGTAATCACTGGTATTATAGGGACCTAATACGCCTCCTCCCTCCTTTACCTAGATTTACAAGCTCGCCAGGATAAACATGAGATGAGAGTTACTATCCGAGACTTGATTTCCAAGATGCACTTATGGAAAATGGGGTCCACATGTCCATAACTAACTGCAAATGCCTAATGACAAAAGACCACATTGTGATCATCCTAAATTGACCCAACACTATTTCTTTTAAGTTTTGCTTCCTTAAATTTAACAGAACTTTCTATTTTGGCATTTTTCTTGGGTTCTAAACTTCTGAGGTCGTTTTGAGGGCGTAAATGACATTTTCAGGGGAAATGGATAGACTAGAATAGTGCAAGGCCAATTTTCTAGTCATTTTTTGGTCTCCTCATCGAGATCTTCGAAACGAGGTATTATGATAGTCAAACAGAAATTGTATGCCAAAGTTATGACCCCGAGAAGTTGGAGGTCTGAATTACTCATTTATACAAACATTTGTGTACATAGTATATGTAGGTTATAAATACATATATGTTTATTAATTCAATAAGCTCACTAGAAAAACATAATTGACACAATGGAAAATCTAAACATTCAATCTCAACTCAGAACTTGACCTAGATTGACTAGAACATATTAGGCATTTCATCAAACACATGGCATACATGTAAGCTATAGGTCATGAATACATATATGATCATAAAAGTCCAAGATTCATCTAAGAATCACCGAAAAGGACCTATGTCGTCTCCACATAGTTCCAACAACACATATTAGCCCATACATTCACCAACCAATCAATAGCTAAACCATTCGTGACCAGAGCCATAAATAACATACATCATGTAACCAAGAAAATAACAAGTAAATAACCAACATAGGAACCATGGAACCTCGACCATAATATCACTAACATAATCGCTACAAATATGCTTGAATCACAATAGAAGAATAACTATTACTAATATATGGAAATACCAACCAAGTCAGGGACTTCCACAGACCACCTGACCATAGATTGAGCTAAACCAAATATCTCTTTCAACCAATCACCCCTGCGCCATATTCCAAGCATGAATGTGGGATCTTGTTGAGCTCCAAAATTTCCTTTCCCTTAGCAACTTTTCTCATCCTTCCTTCCTTTTTTTTTCCATGAAAAATGCATCCTTATCATCAAAATCCATTATACATTGCCTCAAGGAGTATATTTCAGTGATTTACATGTTATACTTTTATGTTTGATATTTGAATAAGTTTTTGTCTTTTAGCTATGGAACACAGCCACTTTCTATAGCTAATCGGTTGTTTCGTAGCTATTTCCATGCTTTTGCAAGTTCCAAGTGTCAAGAGGGGAAAAGGACTACATGGGTAGCTTGGAAAACAGTAGGGCATGGATCATATCCTATTCATCTAGCCTATATCGACAAGGAAGATTCCAGTCAAAGGGAAGTCAAACATAGAAACCTAAGGGAAACAGGACTATGTTCTACACACGTTTCTCAGTGATGGGATCCGAAGCAGTTTACTGAGGCCACAGACTTCATCTGCCACCTGCATAAACTGAATCCAATAGCCATTACCATAGATTTATGTTTCCAAGCAACCAAGGACAAGAATTCCGCATACTTTCCTGCCTACATGTTTTGAAGTAGCTTATTTTTTTCCTTAAAACAGTTGTATAATTTCTCTATATATACCTGTGTGAAGAACGTAGAACAAGTTCAATTTTTCTCATGTGTTAAGTTCAGATTTCCGCTCTGTAGTTTTAAGAACTCATTCCCTGTTTTTAATATAAATACTGTGTTTCATGAATACTTGAAAGCGTTGTTGGAGTGTTGATTAAGTGCATATAACCTGAGACCTTTGCAGAGGGCCCCTGCGCTGGTTAAGGTTACATTTTATTTTTGTTTTGTCTTTCATAGTTAAACTGTAAATTCACTGTGTTTTTCCATGATGTTTATAACCATTTTCTAACTTATCAGTAGCTTGAAGTTGAGTTCAGTAGCGTAGAGTAATTCATTTCATTTGTTGTTCATTAGTATTTAGATTTTGAATTAAACTAATCAATGCCATTTTATTGTTAGTTTAGTAACTCATGTTGTAAGTGAATGTTTCTAAAAGCCCTTTCAGTTGATGGTTCATCTTAAAACTAAGTGGTGAAATATTTCATTTATGAATGAGTCTTTCTCTGCATTTTTATGTTTACTTTCTCTTAGAACAATGAAGTATGGAATCCCTCAAAATGCTATCACAAGGAGGTTGTTCTCCCAAAATTGTGTAGCAGAGTGACAAAGCACTTCATTTAGTTTCCATAGTAGATTAGTTGCAATTTCACTTTCAGTCTTAGTCTTTCATTTAATTTTGTTGCAATTTCATTTTCAGTTTTAGTTTCTCTTAGAACAATGAAGTATTGAATTCCTCAAAATGTTATCACAAGGAGGTTGTTCTCCCAAAATTGTGTAGCAGAGTGACAAAGCACTTCATTTAGCTGTTATAATAGATTAGTTGCAATTTCAGTTTCAGTCATAGTTTTTCATTTATTTTTGTTGCAATTCCATTTTCAGTTGTTCATTAAGTTTTGATTCTTTAATAGATTAGACAATAGTTGTAATCTTATTTTTAGTATTTCATTTTAGTTTTTTTTTCATTATAGATAGCTGCAATCTCATTTTCAGTTTTAATATCTCATTTAAACTTTGGTTTTGTAATTGATTAGATAGTAGTTGCAATTTCACTCTTAAGTCCTGTTAGTTCATGTTTTGGAAACAATCATAATAGCATGAATAGAAACTCTGTTTTTTTTCTTTTCTTGACTAAAATCTTTACTTCCAAATCTGGCCTAAAGCACTCTTAGTCCTCATTTCATTAGCAGAAGTAGATCAAAGGTCTTGTTAAATACATTGTACATCATTAAGGATTAAAGGATTAAAAACCCCAAAACAACTTAAAACTCAAAAACACTGAAGTAGGAAGGGCCATCTAACACATATAGTGCACTACACTTCATCAGTTTATGATACCCAGATTGATAATTTATGTAGAGCAATTTAGGACACTAAATTGACCAAACAGATCTCATGGGATAAACCAAACAAACCAAACTAGGGCTTCCAAAGGCCAAACCACCTCAACCCTCAACCAATGATTCCACCTCGCGGTCGGACATCACCAATACCAACCAGATCTGTCTCTAGCAAAGTTATCTAGGGCTTCAGGAACAAGTAACTCACCGATAGCCTTCGAGGGCTCCAAAGCATTTGTCCAACCTGACTCTAGGGACTGGTAACTTAACCCACCAAGGGCTCTAGATTGTTTGTCCCAACCTAGGCTCAAGGACTAGTAACTCAACCCAAGTTGTTTGAGGACTTCCAGAGTGTTTGTTCCAACCCACAACCATAAGGAATTATGAGCACCAACTAGAAAACAATCAAAGGAAAGCCCACAACAACATGGCTATCCAAGAAATTGAAAGGCAAGGCTAAAACCATTGTCAATCTAGGAAATCCTCCATGCCATTAACAACACATAACCAAATAATCACTTTCATACCTCATGCATCCATAAATTAGCAAGGAAAACACACATGCAACCTGTAACATGCAAAGAAATCCAGTTGTAGCGGTCGATCCAACTATTGCCTTGCACTTTCCTACTTTTCTTTGCCTTCTTTCTCCAAATCCAATTGAATACTAGCGTGCTCCAAGAATTCTCTAAGTGTGCAAGAGTATGAGAGTGAGAGAATAGAAGATATCTCCAAGCTAAAATCGACAAAAGGTTGTGAACTGATCTGCATAAGCATTTTTATCATTGAGGCCTCTATTTTCTTCATTTTCCTTCAATTTCCCTCTCATGCAAATATGTGACCTTTCATCTCCCTTTTCTCCTATTTTCCATTATTTTCATAAATAAAATGCCAATTAATGCCTCTTTGCCTTTGCCAATTTCCATAGCCATTTATTAATGACCAATGATCCCCATCACTATGTTTTTGCCCAACTTTTAGCTTGGAATACGTGTCCCATGACCTTGTTCTTATTTTATTTATTTACATAGGAAATCAACTGGGGGATGTTACAAACCCCTCCCCCTTGGGGGAACACTGTCCTCGGTGTTCAATGACACTTATAACTAGAAAACCACTGAAAACAACACTTACTACCCATGGATATTTATAACATAGTTGGATGTAGTATTTACAATGAACAACAAATGCAAACCATAACCAACATGACAAACATGAAAATCATACCGTTTATTGGAGCTTTATAACACAGCTCATTGCGGAATTTACAACAACATCCATATACATATACATATACCAAAAACTCATTTGCATGAACCAACAAATAATGAAGGGTATAAAACCCGCATCTAATCAGCCATCTCCCATGTAGCTTCATTGGGCCCAAAGTGCTTCCACTACACTTTAACCTACTCGATTGCTTGGTTTTGGAGCATGAGTTGTTTCTATTGCAATATGAATTATGGTTCTGGATAAAATTCTCCCTTTGGTTCCACTTGTAGTACAGACCAGTCAATCACATGATCAACATCTTGGATATACTTCTTAAGCAACAAAACATGGAAAACATCATGGAATTTCAATGTTGGAGGCACTGCACTGTCGGTAGGCAATTGGTCCAATATTCTCAAGGATCTTGAAAGGCCTGCAATACCGAGGTGCCGACTTGGCACATGATCTAATCCTCAAGGAACTCCTCTTGGGCTTGATGCACTAGTACACATGCTCCCCAACCTAAAACTCCTTAAATTCTCTATGTTGATTTGCATAACTCTTCTTCTTATCATGTGTTTCCTTTAACTTCTTTTTAATAACTTGCATTTCCTGTTCCATCTATACCAACATATCTGGTCCAATCAATACCCTATTCACTAGATCACTCCAACTAATGGGAGTATTAAAACTCTGCCCATAAAGTGCCTCAAATGGACTCATTCTCAAGGACTGTTGATACCCATTATTATAGTAAAAATCAACCAGTGGTAGATACTCTTCCCACTTCCTTTGCTAATTTATAACGTATATCCTCAACATGTCCTCCAGAATTTGGTTAACCCTCTTTATATGCCCATTTGTCTGTGGATGATAATATGTACTGAAAGCCAAATCTGTCCCCAAACCTGCAAACAAATCCTTCCAAAACCTGGAAGTGAGCTTGGCATATGTGTCTGATACAATGTTCTAAGGAACACCATGCAACCTCACTATCTCTATGATGAAAATCTCAGTTATGTCACTAGCTGAGTTAGTAGACTTAATCGTAATGAAATGAGCTACCTTACTTAACCTATCAACTACAACCATGATGGAATCATGTTGTCTCAAAGTCCTTAGAAAACCCATAATGAAGTCTATGGATATGAACTCCCACTTCCACTTTGGAATTAGAATCGGCTGCAATAAACCACATGGATGCTTACACTCTACCTTTACCTACTGACAGTCCAAACATTTCACAACAAACTCAACCACATCTTTCTTCAAGTTCGGCCAATGATAGAACTTCTTAACTGCTGTAAGAGTTTTGATATCCCGGGTGACCTAAATACGGCTTGACATGAAACTCCTTCAATATAAGCTTCTTGAGCTGATTTTCATATGGTACATAAATCTTGTTCATGAATCTAACCAATCCATCTGCCATGAGATGATACTTCTCATCATTATTACCTTCACCCTGTTGTTGTAGCTTGTGCCTCAATTGTTGATACCTACCATCATGTTGCCCTGCCTGCAAGATCCGCTCCTGCAATTTTGTCACATAAGAACTCACTTCTGCAATGTGATTCACCTGCACTCTTCTACTAAGAGCATCGAAAACCTTTCTCTCTTTCCCTTAATGTACCTGATCTCAAAGTCAAACTCACTAATTGTGGAAAACCACCTAGCTTTCCCAGAATTCAAATTAGGCTATTAAAATAAGTATCTCAATCCATTGTGATCACTCATCAAGATGAACCTCCTGCCAAGAAGATAGTGTCTCCACATCTTCAATGCATGGATGATAGATGCCAACTCAAGATCATGCGTCATGTAGTTTTTCTCGTGCTCATTCATTTTCCTTGACTCATAGAATACTACCTGTCCTTCCTGCATCAAAACGCCACCAAGTCCTCTCTTTCAAGAATATGTACATACCACAAAATATTTGTTTGGATCTGCAATCTATAGAACTGGAGCATTCATAACCAACTGCTTCATCTGCTCAAAAATCGTTGCATATTCCTCTATCCATTCAAATTTCTTTTCTTTTCGCTGCAATGATGTAATAGGATAGGAAACCCATGATAAGTTCCCGATGAACCACCTATAGTAAGTTGTTAACTCCATGAATGATCTGACCTCATCCACATTCCTAGGAGCTGCCCACTCCATAATATCTTTGATCTTTTCCGAATCCACTGCTATACCCTCCTTGGAAACCACGTGCCCTAAGTAATGAACCTATGTCAGAAAGAAACTGTAATTTCTAAGTTTGGCATACAATGAGCAGTCTTAAGACTGATGCAAAGTGTTTGGTATTCTCTTCCTCATTCTTAGAATATATCAATATGTCATCAATGAATACAATCATGAACTTGTCAAGATAAGGACTCAACACACTATTCATCAAATGCATGAAAGTAGCTGGAACATTAGTCAAACCGAAAGGAACCACAAAAAACTCATAATGCCCATACCTGGTTTGAAAATAAGTCTTGTAGGTGTCCTCTTCTTTGATGCATGCCTGATGGTATCCTGATCTCAAATATATTTTTGAGAACATTGTTGCTCCCTTCAACTGTCGAACAAGTCATCAATCTATGGCAAAGGGTACATGTTCTTAATCGTCACCTTGTTCAAATACCTATAATCAATTCACAACCTGAGAGTGCCATCCTTCTTCTTCACAAACAATACTGGTGCACCCTAAAGCGATAGACTTGGCCTAATGTATGCCTTGTCAAGCATTTCCTTCAACTGCAACTTCAGTTCCACTAACTATGGAGTGCTCATCCTGTATGGTGCCTTTGATGTTGGTTCCGCTCCTAGCATCAACTCAATAGAAAATTCCACTTTCCTGTGAGGTGGTAACTTTGAGATCTCTTCTAGGAATACATCCTGAAACTTCTGCAAAACCTGATACCTCTTCAAGATCTCAACATCCTCAAAATCCTTAAATTTATCACTGGAAATATGAACTGCAAACAATACACATCCCTTCATGCTATTGTTCTTGGCCTGCATAGCTGTAAACATTCTAATTGATGTCGTCTTCTTCTTACCATGCAAGATTCTTTGTTTTGCATTTTCATCCAAGCACTCAATAGCCTTTTCATAACAATCCACCTTAGTCCTGTGAATATACAACCAATCCATACCCAATAGCATATTGTAAGATTCCAATGGAAGCACATTTAGATGCGCTAATGTAGACATACCATTCAACGCAAATGCACAAGCTCTTACTGAATGATGAACCCTCTTCTTAGTACCGGTAGCCAACTGCACTAACCAAGACTTTACATGCACTTCTCTTCTCAAACCACACTTATCCACAAGGTCAGGGTTAACATAACTATAATTAGATCTAGGGTCAATCAAAATAGAAAAAAATTTGATCACAAATATTATCGTCTATCTCGATAATGGACGTCTGATGATCTTCTTTCCTATTATCCAATGTTGCATAGATCCGAGGAATAATCTGTCCAACATCCCCAACTATATGTGCCTCTTGAGCACTGTAGATCTTTGGTTTTCCACCCTGATGTTGTGGAAAATCCCTCCTGAGATGATCTTTTCCATAAGTCCAACACTATAAAGGCTTCCTGCCATCACCCTTATTCTTCTCCTCATATTGAAATCCTTGTCCTTTGTCAACTACATTGAACTTCTTGTGCAGTGCTATATTCTCCTTATCATTTGTGTCTTGTGGCTTTCCTCTCTTCTTAACCCACTTTCCCTTATTCTTCTTGTTACCTTTCCAATATTGCTTAGACTCAGACTTGCGCTTTGATTTCTTATAACAATGTTTCAACTTTCTGATGGCTTCCTCCAATGATCTAGGCTCATCAAACTCAATCGTGTATTTGAATGATACTAGCCACCCACTGATGAATCTCTAAATCTTTTCTTTCTCCTCCTTAAGATAAGGCACATATCTCAACAACTCCAAGAATCTACTAGTATACTCCTCATAAGCCATAGATCCCATATTCAACTCATAGAACTCCTTTTCCCTGCCATCATAGTATCTTTCAGATAGATACTTCTTCCTTAAAGTCTCTCGAACTCACTCCAAGTTAGCTCCTCCTCTCGAATGCCTCTGACATTATTTACATCTTCCAACCAAATGTATGCTTTTCCTTTAAGACTAAAAGTATCTATCCTAACCTTCATATTTTCTGAATAATCATTCAATTTGAAAACTTATTCATCCCAAGTAACCAAGCTTCTGCATCTTGTGACTTCTTCATTTCTTTATCAAATGTAGGAGGTTTTTCTTTCTTGAACTCCTCTGGAAAGTACTACTTCTCACTCCTCCTATACATATGGTGACAGTGATGACAATGTTGTCTCTATGAACTAGAACTAGAAATTATAGAACCCACGGTCATTACCCCTCTTGTCAGGTGTATCCAAGAACCTACCATCTCTGACTATGTCATCCCTATAAAACATGTATTCCGATTGAAACCTACTGCCATATGCCCCATTAGTCCCTTCCTCCTATCCATGACTGATCCTAAGCACTCCTTGTCTCTGCAAATATGATAGGCTCTTAAGGATGAATGCATTAACTTTCACATTCTTTTCCTGTGCCTTGGCAAGTCTTTCTTGTGATTGAATGATCCTGTTGTTATACACCTTAAAACTTTTGATATCTTCTTTCAAACTTCTCAATGTATCTGTTATGTTAGGGGAGTACTCATCACCATTTAGTTCATCTTATCTGTAGGGAGAATCACATGAATTGTAGTTTGTTATCACTCAAAACTTTTCCTTAGAAGTTTTGGAAGAAGGGAAGGCTTCGAGGTAACCACAAACCAACTTTTAAGCATAGGCTCTAGCCAACCTATGGCTTAAAGAGGGCTCTCTCTATATAATTTAGCTATGTTTGCTTAGATATTAGGCTAGTTCTAGAGTTCAGGGGGGTTTTTTATTTGTATGAAGATTTGGTGGTGGAATCTTTAAAAAAGGCAGATAGGTTGATGCCTTTAGGCCATTTGGCAATGGAGTCAAAGAAGGGGTAGAAAATCTGCAGTTAACTCACTAAAGGGAATGTTCAAGGGGAAAGATAGCAGAGTGAAGTACAAATCCTTGGACTAAATGGTGAAATGAGTATTAACGAAGGTGAGAGGGCAATCAAGAATCCTCAAACCAAGACTAAGATGGGGGAACAACAATGAATCATGAGTAAAGGGAAATTAAGAATCCCTTACTATAGACCAGAGGAGAAACTACGAAACCTGAGCAGTTAAGAAATCCCTAGCTAATATAGTTTAAGAGAAAACATTAAGAATGTATAACAGTAAGACAAAGTGTAGTTAAGCAAATTCTAAAATAATATTCAAGTTAAAACATTCAGACTTCTGAAACATTTGAGATTATGAAACAACTTTAAGAGAGGTAAAACAACACAAGAGAATTACTCATTTGTACTCCACTTTACACATGAATCCCTTGAAATATCTAATCTTTATTCATCAATCTAGCATGCTGGCCCAGTCGGTGATACAAAAGCTTTTACAGTTTTTGAACAAAATTCTATTGAAAGTAAAAGAATCCACCCTACATACTTCAATTAGTGAAGTATTTATACAAAATGGTTTTACAAAATATCCCAAACTAACATGGGAATTAATCTAGGAAATTCAAAATATCTTCTCGCCAGAAGATAGTGACAGTTATTGAATTGTTTTCTTGCTATACCTTTCATTGTAGTTTAGCTGGAAGTTTATGATTGTTAATGCTCTGTGCTGGCCAAAGGTTGTTGTCTTCTATACTGATACTCTTTGACATGGATACTCTTTGACCCTGTAACCATTTGACTCTGATGCTCTTTACCGCGTTGACTGTGTGTTTGACCTTTAACTATGTTTTGCTATAGTAAGTGAGTCAATTCTTCCCATTCTTGATCTATTAGTAACTGGATACTCAACATTCTCCGGTAAGTTTCATCTGCCTTAGTGTATTTGGAAAATGAAGGCTTATTTACAAACTGATGTTTTACCTCATGTTGGAGGTAAAATAGATTTTCAAAAGCATTGTACAGTACCTTTCCTATTGGTACTCCTAAAACCTGTGAAGTAGTCACTTGTTGTCTTGCTACATCCCTGAGTTTGTCATTGTAATTTCCTTGTTCCATAAGTTTATCATGAATGACTAAGGGATTAGGTAATCCCTTTTCCTTTAGCTTATCAAACTTAGCCATTAATCTTTCAATGACTACTTGCATTTCCTTGCTCTTTTCCTCTAACTTATGCATAAGGTCCCTCTCGGCAAGGACTTTCTTTACCTCCAGAATAGTGGCAGTCTTGTCTTCAATTTCTAGTTCCCGTAGTTGTTACTTGTTCTTTGAATTTAAGAACCGGATGAGTTTGGTAGCATCTCTAGGCCTATTGCCTAATTCTATCTTTACTTTTTCAATAACCTCTATTATTAATCTTATGAGATCAATCTGCTCGAAGATGACCTGTATGGACGGCAAAATATCATTGATAGAGTCAATGATATTGGACCACAGTTTTTCCTTGGCTTCTCCAAGTGGCTCCTTTAATTTAAAGTCTCTTTCCATTAACTTGAGCTTTTCCTTTATCCTTGCAGCCTTTTATTCCTCCTCTTTCTGCATAATATTGGCAAGCTTATAGTTTGTTTCTAATATTTCCACGTGTTCCTTTAGCTTGTTTATCTCGTTTGTCTGAATAGACATTTCTTCCATGGCATGAAAAAGCTTGGTTTCTTCATCTGTTGTTGTACTTGCTACTGTCGTAGAAGCTATTGATGTAAATTTTGCAGTGGTGATGGGCGAGGCAGTGACTATAGGAGTTTTTGGAGCTAATGTGGCTACTAATGTAGATGGTACTGCAATAGTCACTATAGGGATTACAGTTGCTGGTGTGGTCCCTACTTCACCTTGCTTCAATTAGATTAAGGCATCCAATTCCTTCTCCATGCTCCTCAACTGATCATTCAGCTTGAGGACTAAATCCATTAAGTCCTCATGCTGAGTTTGAGAGTATAACACCTCCTGTGTTTGTGGATGATGCAAGGAGGGTATCTTTAGTTTCTTCTTCAGTGAAGCAATGTACTTGTTCTTTTGTTTTATTAACTCCCCTATTGCTTTTATATATTTGGGATCATGTCCCATCTCTATGATCAATTCTTCCAAAGACTTGATTATGTTATCATAAAGGCCATACCTTCAAAGCAAGCCACAGATACTGTTATCATTAACTTCCTTGAAGCCAACATTCTGTCTAGATTTGAATGCCCAACCAAGCTCATTACTAATAATGCAACAAATTTTAAATCCAAACGAATGATAGAATTCTCCAATAAGTATCACATCACCCTAGGTCATTCTAAAGCCTACTACCCTTAAGAAAATGGGCTGGCAGGATCTTCAAAAAAAAGCCTGGTGATAAGAAGTTATTGGAAGATAATAAGAAAACATGGAACAAGAAGTTAGTCAAAGCCTTGACATACTAACTACCAAGAAATCATTTGGTACATCTCCCTATCAGCTAGTTTATGGCATGGAAGCTGTTTTTCCATCCTCTTTGGGAGTACTAGTGATGAAGATGCTCCAAGAACTGCAATCTGAACCAAATGATATTCAGAGGAGAATTAACCAGACCATTCATCTCCAGTAAACCAGAGAAGAGGTCTATATCAGATCTCAAGTTGTGCAGGAAAAGATCAAAAAGATTTTTGATAGAAGGACCAAGGCAAATGATTTCTACTTAGGTGATAAAGTACTCAAGTGGGACTCGAGAAGGGAAGATAAGGGTAAGCATGCGAAATTTGATTTCCTATGGAAGGGCCCCTATATCATTTATGCTTATAGAGGGAACAATGCTTTCTTCCTTAAAGGACTAGATGGTACTAAAGGAGGAGGACCAGTGAATGGTCGAATGCTCAAACATTACATAGAACCTAGTTACTAATTGTTATTTCCCATGTGTGTATATTTTATTTTGAAAAAGTCTAGTTTGGATTGGATGGTAAACCTTTAGAGTTGAAGCCCAGAGAGAAGGCCCTAAGCTTTTAAGGATTTATTATCATAAGTATGAATAAAGCATGTTGAAAGGTGGAAAATCATAAGGTAACTGAAGTCAAAATTCCAAGGCTACTGATCTCAGAGTTCTTGACATTTCACAAGGAAATGCCATCCCCAAGTGGAGACACTATTAGGTTCCTATACCAATAGGAGTCATAATTTTGAATGGATAAGGTTAAGCCTTGTAATATGCGAATACCTTTGCTCTCTGCAAATGTTTTCCATATTGAAAAAATAGAAAATGAAAATAGGGTATGTCCTAAAAGAAAAATTAAAGGACAAGAAGAATAAAGAAAAAGGTCCAAAGAAAAGGTTAAAAATATGAACCCCAAAAAATAAAAAGAGACCATGAAAGTGTGCAAGTCTAAATGCGACTACTATTTACTTTATGCAAAATAATGATTGTGTGCAGCGTGTGATTCACGCCACAATCCAGGGTAATCAAACTATTTAATCTTGATTATGCCACGCTTTAAATTTCATATTGATAGTTAGAGAATTGTAGGTTTTAACCCCATACATAAATTACCTGCATACGAATTCTAAAACACAAAAAATAAACAATGTGAGAGCATATCACATAAAACACATATACGTAGAGATTTTCCCCTGGATCCCAAAATCGGGACTACCAGCTTGATTTTTCATTATATTCCTTTCAATGTTAAAATACATATTTATACATGCCTAAGCATCTAATACCATGGAGTGAAAACCATCGCGTCCAAAACCATGTGCGAAAATCATGCACAAAACCATAGGTAGGTCCGCCCAACCTCACATAGGGTCCAAAACCAAAATTTTTTGGAGCGCTGCCATGAACCCCATAGAGTGGGGTTACCTGAACCCCTCAAACCCCCTGTTACTCCCCCCGCTACACAATCAGCGCAACGAAAGGGGGGCTCCACCCCCCTTCTAACCCTCCGGTTGACTACGTGGGCTAGTCGTGAAAGAATATAACACAACCCAACATCCTCCCACTTGTTTTTTTCTTTCCACAGGGAGTCACAAGAGAGCTTAGTCATTTATCTAGCCCTGCAACACCCATTGTTTCTCTACACCAATATAACTTTTCAGAGCTCACAAATTTTGTCAATGCATCTACAATATTCTTCAAAGTGTCCACCTATACCAACAACACCTTTTTGTCTTCTATCATATCCCTCACAAAGTGATACTGAACATCAATGTGCTTTGTATTTGAATGATATGCAGGGTTCTTTGCCAAGAAAATTGCACTTTGGCTATCATAGTCTATCCATATAGCTCCATGTACTAACCCCATACCTAAACACAATCTTTGCAACCAAAATGCTTCCTTGCTTGCATGAGTGGCTGCCTTGTATTTTGCCCCTATAGTTGATAGTGCCACTACAGATTGTTTCTTACTCATCCAACTGACTACACCTCCAAATAGGTTAAACACATACCCACTTGTAGATTTTCTCTGATCCAGATCTCCAGCCCAGTCTGCATCAACAAAGCCATGAATATCCAACACCCTATCCAATCTTGGTCTTCCTTAGTAGCACAAACCATAATCACTAGTGCCACGGAAATACCTAAAAACCCACTTCCTTGTTGTCGAGTGCTCCTTCCCTGGTTTTGACATAAACCTAATCAATACTCCCACTACATGTGCAATGTCTAGTCTAGTACAGGCCATCACATACATCAGGCTACCGACTGCAATTGCATATGGAACACGAGACATGTCCTCTTCGTCTTCTTCTGTCTTGGGACACTGTTCAACAAATAACTTTACACCTACAGGAATAGAAACCTTCACCGATTTACTATCCTGCATATTAAACCTCTGCAATATTGTCTCGACATACTTCCTCTGGTTTAACTAGAGCTTCCTCTTTGTCCGATCTCTTTTAATTTCCATGCCCAAAATATAGTTTGCAGCACCAAGATCTTTCATGTTGAATTTGGAGGACAAATGGGTCTTAAAATCATGGATAATTTCTTTGTCACTTCCAACCAACAACATATCATCCACATACAAGACCAGATAAATAACACAGTCACCAATTAATTTAAAATACACACAGTGATCTGCTTTTCTTTTGGTGAAGCCAAGTCCCCGTATAAATGTATCAAATTTTTGATACCACATCCTTGGTGACTATTTTAACCCATACAAAGACTTCTTTAACTTGCATACCAGTTCTTTCTTACCCTTCACCACAAAGCCTTCAGGTTGCTTCATGTAGATCTTCTCTTCTAGATCCTCGTGAAGAAATGTTGTCTTCACATCCATCTATTCTACCTCAAAATAAAAAGCAGCAGCAACAGATAAAAGTAATTTAATAGAAGTTACCTTGGCAATAGAAGAAAAAATATCACCAAAATCAATTCCCGACACCTGGGAACAACCTTTTGCTACCAACCGAGCATTATATTTCTCCACCTTTCCTTCTACATTTGTCTTCTTCATGAACACCCATTTGCTGCCAATGGGTTTCCTTCCCGCCGGAAACTCCACTAGATCCAAAGCCTCATTTTTGTGCAAAGATGCCATTTCATTAACCATGGCCTCTTTCCAAAGTTTTCCATCCTCTCAATCTACTGCTTCATTCACAGTTCTGGGATCATCATCAGTAATAGACAAGGAAAATTTTGAATAGGAAGTAGATGGACTATACCTTTTTGGCTCCCTTCTTTCTCGAGCTGATCTTCTTACACCTGGAGTTTTTGCCTCTTCATCTTCTGATTCCTCCTCTATTGTAGAGTCAAATTCTTCCTCCTTTAGCTCAAACTCTATCTTCTTAGGTTCCTTTTGTTGGACTTCATGTTTAATAACGTATTTCACCTCTCTAAACACCACATCTCGGTTGTACAAAACCTTCCTTATTACTGGGTTCCAAAGCTTATAACCCTTTAAACCATCCTTATACCCAATAAAGATGCACTTTTCAGATTTACTATCCAACTTGGTTCGTTTCTTCTTTGGAACATGTACATATGCATCACATCCAAATACCCTCAGATATGAAAGAAAGTTTTTACCAGTCCATACTTCTTGTGGAGTCTTATCCTCCAACACTGATGAAGGTAATCTATTGACCAGGTAACATGTTGTCTCCACCGCCTCTGCCCAGAATCCCTGTCCTAACCCAACACCACTGAGCATGCTTCTTTCCCTTTCCATCAACATCTTGTTCATTCTTTCTGCAACTCCATTTTGCTGAGGTGTATATGGAGTAGTCTTCTGCTGTGCTATACCACACTTTTTATAGAATTCTTCAAATTCCTTACTTCAACGCTCTCCACTGTTATCTGTCCTCAACACCTTTATCTTCTTCTCTGTCTAGTTTTCAACCAGAGCCTTAAATTCTTTAAACCTTTCAAAGAATTCAGATTTCTTCTTAAGGAAATACATACATGTATTCCTTGAGAAGCCATCTATAAATGATACATAGTACATAGACTTACCCAGTGATGGAACCTTCACAGGTCCAAACACATCACTGTGCACAAGCTCTAATATCTGTTTCGCCTTCTTACCACCAGAGGGGAAACTCACCCGATTCTGCTTCCCAAATACACAATTTTCACATAAATCAAAATCCAAAGAGCTATTACTCATACCTTCTACCATACCTTTACCATGAAGTATTCAAAGGCCCTTCTCTCCAATATGTCCAAGCCTTTGATGCCACAACATGGTCTTCTCTCCAAAGACCACTAGAATTTATGTTCCACTTTCAGTAACCACATAACTGTTGCACCCATCAACAACAGTGCTACCTTGCATCTTGTACAGAGTTCCAATTTGAACTCCTTGCATCAATACCAGTGCTCCCCAAACCATCTTGTAGGTATCCTTCTCAACCACTTTTTTTACACCTGCATCATCCAGCTTGCTTACAAAAATTAGATTTTTGGCCAATACAAGAATATGTAGAACACCCGGAAGTGTTCTAACCCTTCCACCTTGCAACTTCAACTTTACTTTTCCACGACCAATAATTCTAGCCTTCCTATCATCCCCTAAGAAGAAATCAGAACCATCGTATTTCTCATACTCACATAACCACTCTCTATGGGGAGTGAAGTGAAAGGATGCACCTGAGTCAATCAACCATGCCTCATGATCTACATGTGTACTTGAAGAAGCCAAGTACACATCCCCACCTTCATCTGAGGTGGTTTTTGCCTCAGCAGAAGGAGCATCATCAGATTCCTTTCCTTTGTCAGGATCTTTAGATTTACAGTCCCTTTTGTAGTGCCCCTCCTTTCCGCATTTCCAGCATACCACCTTTACAGGTTTTCCTAGAGATTTAGATCTCCCTCTACATTTATATCTCCCATTCGATGACTTATTTTTGTTTCTGTTTTAGGACCGTACTCATACAGACAAGCCATCACCATTTTGGCTTTCCATATTTTTCCATCTCATCTCCTTCATCAGCAAGAATGAGACTATTTCATCAAACTACAAGGCAGTTGCATTGCTACCTATTGCAATAACCAGACTATCCCACGAATCTGGTAGAGAACACAACAAACTAATGCACTTATCTTGATCTAAAATTTTGACATCAGCAAACGATAACTGACTTACCACAGTATTAAATGCATTTGGATGCTCTATCACACAGTGTCCATCTTTCATCCTCAGGTTATACAACTTCTTCCGTAGGAACAATTTATTCACCAAAGACTTAGATTGGTACAAAGTCCCAAACTTGTCCCACAAAGCCTTCCCCGTAGCTTCCCCTAATGCATTCAACAATACTGAATCTGAGACACACAATCGTATTGTGCTCTTTTCCTTCTGATCCAACTTCTTCCATTCTTCATCAAACAGTCTCGTTGGTTTAGTACCCAGATCTATTGTGATCCACTGATATTTATCCACAAACAAATCCTCCATCTTGAGTTTCCAAAACTCAAAAATCTGACCATTAAATTTCTTGATCTCTATCTTTCCATTGCTCGTCATCTTCTTTCACCACCAAAATCGATGTCACAGATCTCCCACTGAATAGGGTCTACCACAGGCCCGAGCGAAACCCCTCACCAACAAAGGCGTCCCCTTGAAGCCAAAAACAACTCTGATACAAAATGTAGGTTTTAACCCCGTATAGAAATTACTTGCATACAAATTCTAAAACACAGAAAATAAACAATGCGAGAGAATAACTAATAAAACACATATACATAGAGATTTTCCCTGGATCCCAAAATCGGGACTACTAGCTTGATTTTTCATTATATTCCTTTCAATGTTACAATACATATTTATACATGCTGAAGCATCCAATACCATGGACCTAAAACCATTGCGTCCAAAACCATGGAGCAAAAACCATCATGTCCAAAATCATGTGTGAAAATCATCCACAAAAACATAGGTAGGTCTTCCCATCCTAACATAGAGTCCAAAACCAAAACTTTCCAGGGCGCTGCCCTAGACCCCATAGAGAGGGGTTACATGCACCCCTCAAACCCCCTATGACTCCCCCTGCTATGCAATCGGTGCAACGAAGGGGGGGCTCCGCCCCCCTTCTAACCCCCCGGTTAATTACGTGGGCTAGTCGTGAAAGAATATAACACAACCTAACAAGAATAAAATCTGACCAAACTATTTAATCTTGGCAAATCATTAGATTAGGTAGAGTAAAATAAAAGGAGCTCATTAGCTTAATCTAAGCCCTTGGATGATATAGTGATAGAATTAGATAGTTTTCTTTGTGAAAGGAAAAGAAAATGTTTTGATAAGGGTTTGCTAGTCTAATGCGCCCTAATAAAGTGAAGAAAAAATGGTAGGACAAGTAGATGGGTAAGTAGAAGAAAGGTTGCAGAAATATGATGATAGGGAAAAAATAATATTTATCATCTCTCATCATAGGTTTCAAATGTAAATGGTCAATCAAGCATGAAAAAGGATTTCAAGGTCAATTGATTAACTTCCCCAATTCATTTTACCTATTTACTTAACTAATTTCCAATAATAAAGTCCTAAGTACTAAAAAACCCAAAGTCAAAGGGGCTCAGAGCATTTCTCTGACTTCTGGATGGACCGGACCCTCGCCTCAATGAATTATGGATACCAAGTACCAAATTCCCCTCATAAAACTTCATCCCCCCTTCATTTCATTCATTTCCCTAATAAAACCCCTTTTCCTAAGGTTAAAACATGATTTGCCTAGGGAAAGTAATCACACCCATGTAAATTCCCCTTTCATATAAAAAACCCACAAAAATACTTTAGCCTAAGTTATAATGCATATATGTGAAAAACAAATAAAGCACAAAAAACACATTATGCTTAGCGCTTTTCATTCCCGATGTTTTTCATATTAACTTCTAACTATTAAATATTAATTCCCATTAACAACCCTTTTCCCGTATATATTAATTTCCTGTATAAACTTATCCTTATACCCTAGTTTAAATATAAACTATAAGATACATCAAACCTGACAAAAACCCACTAACTAATCAATCTGTGATTAAGTTAGGAAAAACCATGATTAAGCCCTCCGCTAACAACCCTGATGGCCTAATCCCGCCTTAATCCACCATTAATCCCGATACCGCCATATTTAAAGTGCCTGCTGGGCCCCCCATTAACCTCCATGCACAATCACACCCCAACGACTATCTGATCTGAAGGCCTAGATCCAACGCCCTAGAAACCATTTTGGGCACGATCATCCATCAGATGATACATGCCCGAAAAAGTTGTTTTCCACAAGACCGCCCTAGCGACGTGTCAGTCGCTGAGTGGAATTAGGTGGCCCCTCCAAAAAACCACCCGACACCCATAAGCGGTGCGAAATTAACTTCTTACCGCCTCCTCGCTACGCGACAAATCAGTCACTATTGACCCATACCTACTGAAAAAACATTTTTTCCATATAAAGGCCAAAAAGCCCTAAAAACAAATCGCTAAATTTTCTCCTGCAAGCTTCTGTACACATGCACGACACCTACAAAACATCGAAGCCATCAAACCATGTGAAAATTTTGCTCCAGAGAATGGCACAGATCACCCAATCAACCGTGCAGCTTCCATAAGCACCCTTCAACCAATTGCAGCTACTAGTTACCTTGCTCAGAGTCAATTTGCCTTAGTTTCATGTATTTAAACCTGAATTCACCAAGTTCCCTATCAATTTCAAGTTAGACAAGTCATTGAGTACTTTGTTAAACTTAAAACTTAATTAAAATTACTCCAATAGATTCCATACTGCACCTTGATGGATACTAAAACCCTAAAACTTCCAAACTACCTCTGAAAACCCCAATTCAACCTTGAGTAAGCCTAATTTGAATCCAAAAGAACCAAATTACGGCTGACCCTACCGCATTGAACGTGAGACCCATCTCCATGCTCCATTTGGACCTGGACCACCTTCCCTTAGCTGATAGAGATTTCCAAATAAAAGATACCTCTATCATAGAGCTTTTGCTCGAAATACATTGCCAAAGTAGGGACAAGTTCCTGAACCATGCTGATGAAATTGGCCTTTGGGGGTCAAATTTTCCCAAGTACCAATCCCCCAAGTCCATATTTTTCCTGAAATTGTACATATGTGCTATGCTTGTTATGTCCCCAGTCACAGAACCATCATGTATCATGACCAAAAAGTCCTTTTCACCATCACTCTTGAGTCCATCAATGAGATGTTGTAGCTCCAACCAAGGCGAAACCTAACTCCCCTCTCAATTGGAGAAATGTTGGACTTATATCCCAAACTCAACTTCGCAAGATTGGCCCAATTGATCCAAATATTCATCATAGAAGAGAAGTATAGCCCCAAAGAGCCCCCTCCATATGTAGCAACTATGTTTTCTCCTTGGGGCTGAAATATTGTATACATGATATCTTGTATTCTGGGTTACTCCATAAGTTAGTACATTGATGAAATCATCCTAGCTTTCATGTCCATCTATACCCTAGGACAGCCTCCTACAACCATTTATGACTGTGCCACATTCATAGCTGATAGAATGCATGAGCGGTTCACAAGAATGGAAAATGAAAGGGTTTTTAAGTACTCCTCAGTACTATACCACATGTTCCTTTACTTCCAAGCAGATAAATTCCCACTTACCTTGCAAAATTTCGACACCAAGGGCCAACCAAGATCAGTCATATTTTGGACCCCATTGACTCATCAATATTCCTCCCCCTATTCATACAATGAATTCATAGATTCCTTTGTCCATCCTGTGATGACCATGCTCAATGGAAACACTCCACCAAGAATCAGTCCTGAGATCAGGAGAGTCATTAATCTAAACATCAATCATCAGGTGGGAGATTGGTACTTGTACCAAAACCACACTGAAATAAGGATTTATTGGTGCTAGCTTGTCCTATACAAACTACCTAAATACCTCCAAATGAGGTTGTCTTCCCTAGAGTACTACAAGCAGATAATCAATTCAGATGAGGTAAAATTTGTCAAAGCCAAAAAGAAAGCCCATATCAAGATCAAAGACCAATTGGGTCCTTTTATTTGTAATAGAAGAGAAGTTGGAAAGGAGGAAAACCTGATCCTTCAAAGACTAAAATTAAAACAAAGCTTCATATGGAAATATGATCCCTTGGATTTCATCTGCAAAATAAGGAAGAATAATAAGATGGCTCCCTATATCCATCACCACATCCCTGAGATAGAAGAGTATGCCAACCAATTGCAATGGGTGGAAAACACTTTATAGGACAGGGACAATACTGAAGTTTTTGTGGAAAACACATTATTAGATCTAGAAAAGAAACTTGATGAAAATTCATTTCTGCAGGTACCACCTTAGGAAGGGACAATGACCACTCCCCCTATCATGTAGACTCCTCTAAATGAGGAGAAAAATACCAAAATAGGTCAGGAGAAAGAATCAAGTTCAGGGACACAAGCCTTCAATGCTCAATATGAAAGAGGCCAAAGTAAAAGGCCTAGACTCAATCCTGTGTCAGAACAGGAAGACACCGATGGCTCAGTTGAAATAACTGATTCTGAGCCAGAAAGGAGTAAAGGTACTGCTCCTTTAGAGGAAACACAACCCCCATCATCCTCAGGAACTCAGATGATACAGAGAGAGATGAGTGTAGAGGCCTCGTCTTTCAGCAAGCCAGCAGACCAGGATAAAAGTATCAAAGATAGATTCAAAGAAATAAAAATGAGGAATGAAAGGTTGAAAGCTGAGACATATGCTCAGCTTTTCAAACTTTCTACTCTAGGTCAGAATAGATTGATGTCAGCATTTGACATCAAAGAGGGGAAGATGTAGGTGTCCTTCATTCAACCAACTGCGCAACAATCAATGTCACCCACTGACTATAAGAAAGTTGATTTTGAGGTGCTCGATTGGGATATTCACCTTGTGGACCAAATAGAGTTTCACAAGAACATTGGAGAAATGATCTACTCCACCTTTACAGGGAAGTCCATAGTTGTTCATCAACTTTAAAGTTCCCTGAACAACATCTCAGCTCAGTATGAGCTTGAACAGGCTTCATCATAAGCCAAGGATAACAGAATCAAGTCTTTGGAAGACTTGATCATAGATATGGGACATGATCCCAAAGATATCAAAGAAATAGAGAAGAACAAGGACACTACTTCACTGAAGAAGCAACTAAAGATACCCTCCTTGCATCATCCACAAACACAAAAGGTGTTATAGTCTCAAACTCAGCATGAGGACTTAATGGATTTAGTCCTCAAGGTGAATGATCAGTTGAGGAGCACGGAGAAGGAATTGGATGCCTTAATCCAATTGAAGCAAGGTGAAGTAGAGACCACACCAACAACTGTAATCCCTACAGTGACTACTATAGTACATCTACATTGGTAGCCACATTGACTCCAAAAACTCCTATAGTCACTGCCTCGCCCATCACCACTGCAGCATTTACATCAACAGCTTCTACGATAGTAGCAGGTATAGCAATAGATGAAGCAACCAAGCTTGCTCATGCCATGGAAGAAATGTCTATTCAGACAAACGAGATAAAGAAGCTAAAGGAAAACGTGGCAAGCTTAGAAACAGACTATAAGCTTCCCAAGATTATGCAGAAAGAGGAGGAACAGAAGGTTGCCAGGATAAAGGAAAAGCTCAAGTTAATGGAAAGAGACTTGACATTAAAGGAGCCACCTGGAGAAGCCAAGGAAAAACTTTGGGCCAATATCATTGAAGAATGTCCTCACCAAAAGGGACCTTATGCATAAGTTAGAGGAAAAAAGCAAGGAAATGCAAGTAGCCATTGACATATTCATGGCTAAGTTTGATAAGCTAAAGGAAAAGGGATTACCTAATCCCTTAGTCATTCATGATAAACTTATGGAACAAGGAGATTACAATGAAAAACTCAGGGATGTAGCAAGACAACAAGTGACTACTTCACATGTTTCAGGAGTACCAATAGGAAAGGTACTATACAGTGCTTTTGAAAATCTATTTTACCTCCAGCATGAGGTAAAACATCTTTTTGTAAATAAGCCTTCATTTTCCAAATACACTGAGGTAGATGAAACGTACTAGAGAATGTTGAGTATCCGGTTACCAACAGATCAAGAATGGAAAAAATTGACTGACTTACTATAGCAGAACACAGTTAAAGGTCAAACACACAGTCAATGAGGTAAAGAGCATCGGAGTCAAATGGTTACAGGATCAAGAAGTATCAGTGTCAAAGAGTATCAGTATGTGGAGCACCTGGAAGGTATGCTTTTTGACATGCAATCTAGTGGTTTTTCAATAATATTTCTAACCTTTTCTGCATTATGAGTCTAAAGAACATAAGGGTTTTGATAAATTGTGTGAAAATGGACAAACGAAGCTCAATCACTAATAATTGATATTTTCTATGCAGAAGGACACGGAAACAGGGAATCATCGAGTAAAAACAAGAAGCGAAAGGAAAGTAACTGCTGTCCCGTCGACAGGAAATCGGATGCAGACAAGATCAAGTAAAATTAGAGCCGAATAGTCCAGGAAAAGAACGCATGATACCAAGACGGAGAACGCAAGAAGGGAAAGAGAAGAACTGAACAATTAGCGAATCCCTCAGGATCTTCGATCCTGAGGGATCGCTGCTTTAAGCTTATCTTTTGTATCTAGATATCTCCGTCATTTCTGTTATATAAAGGTACCACGCCATCGAGCGTGGGGGACGACTGTTGTTGTAATCACAAGCTTCAGAACAACTTTAAGTTTTGTTAAAGATCTGATTTTGTATACTTTTGTTAATGCAATCAATATAAAGGACTTGGTGTTCACTTCGTCTCTGCATCTGGAGTAACTTTAGGCAGTGTACCATTGGTAGCCAAGGGCCCAGCTCCGACGGTCACTTGCTGTTGTATCATACGGTGATTTGTGTGGTTTGCTTATTTCTCTTGTTTCAGTAATCCGATATATCTTTTATATGATAGACTATGCTTCTTAATTAATATCTGAATCTGAATAAGTTCTTTAACCCACGTCTCTGTATTACACAAAGTGAATCTATCCGAATTGCATCCATTTCTATAGCAGGATATTGGCATGAATGTTATCATTATTGGATTCATATAAACTAAGTATTTGCGAGGCTTGAAGATAATATCACTTTGTTCAGAAACATAGTCACATCATACATTACCCTCGGATCGCCACAGTAGTATAGAACGTGTACATACATCGAAGTTTGCTGTTCCAATTTATATGATTGACGTTTCCTGTTTATGATAGTTGTTGTTCCATTTAATTACTGTTGTTCCATTTGATGACTGTTGTTCCATTTGATTACTGCTGTTCCATTTTAAGAATTGTTGTTCCATTTTACTTTCGCCAATCTACCTTTATTGCTTTTGCGTGATAGCAGGTCTAAGGCTGTCATGAGCCCAGCAAGACGCTGCCTAGCTCCCAGACCTATAAGTCCATGCTTTGGTTTTCTTTCTTTATCAGTTTCTAAAGGGAAGGGTTATTGGTTCCGTACCCTTGACTGATCAACTGCTTTGTGTGATTTCATCTTTTGAATTGGTTTAGTTACAGCTTAGTGTTTGTTTCCTTTCAAATCATTAGAACGCTATACTACCGAGCATTACTTGGACAGAACAGCCTCGGATTGAGTTACTCCTTGAAAGAACAAAACGATCCCGGATTGACTTAATAATGTGGAATAATTGGTGGTGTGAGAGACCCTAGTTATCGCCCTACATTTTGGCGTCGTTGCTGGGGAAGGGGTAATAGCCATTCGTCCTTTATAGAGTAGTGCGCAAATCTGCTAGGAGGGAGTTGGATTTTAAAAACGGAAGGTAAGAACCTGCGTACGGAGCATGTAAGAGCCCTGCTCCACCGTCCGCTCTCTTAGTAGAATTGCTGGTTGATAGGATTTAGTAGTTTTCCTAGAGTGCATGACTAAGCAGAAAAAGATAGAAAAGAATATCAAGCTTCCAGTTAAAGCCAAAGGACCGGTGACCCTTGGTAGGACAACCTTTATAGACGAAATCTACAAGAAAACTGGATCTCAGTTGTCGGTAGGCTTTGGAAAAACTAATTCTAAGCAGCCTACCAGTTCCCTTCAGGCTACAACATCACCATCTGGAGCCTTTGCTGAGGTCCACAGCCAGACTAATGAACAGGACTATCAAGAAATTGAGAATTCTGTGACAGAACGGCTGCAAGAAGGGAACTTAAGTAACCTTTGTGAAGGAGAAGGGGAAACAGGGGAAATAGAAGAACCAAGGTCTCCTTCTAGGGTAATCCAACTGTTAAACAGTCCAGATAATGGGAGCGCAGCTAGAATTAATATTGAAGGCACCCCATTCCTTCAGATAGAGATTCCAGTTGTAGAAATTCCAGATAAGGGAAGCGCTATTAAACCAACCCTTGCCAAGTCCGTCCCTTCCCAACCTAGGAACACCCTCCTAGAAATCCCGGAAGGATATTGGCACATATTTGATCTCATGGCGCAGAATCAGCCAAATACTCAAACCTCTACCTTACAATATCCTATAGTAGATTTTACTGTGAATGCACCGATGAAGGCAATTCCGCTTCAACACATCCCAACGTTTCATGGACTCACATCCGAAGACCCTGATGCATTCTTATTCGAGTATGATGTGTTATGCAGGGGGTACGATTACACCACTGACCCCCAAAAGCTAAAGTTGTTCCCCTCTACTTTGAAGGGAGCAGCTCTGAGATGGTTTATGGGCTTAGGTGGTGGAGTCATAAACAATTGGGAAGAGATGAAAGAAGCCTTTCTTAAGAAATATCAGGATTACTGTAGGTCAAGGGAACTGAAAGATGAGATTTTCCAAATGACGGCCAAACCAAATGAAACTTTAGAAGAATATGTGGAATGCTTCCAATATAATTTGCAAAGGTCCCCCTATGCATCATTACCTTTGCCTGACAATGTGCTGAAAACAGCATTAATCAGAGGTATGAAAGAACAGTGGATTGAAACATTGAATATCATGGGAAAAGGGGACATTTACCAAGAAAACTTTGCTGATATTATTAAGTTATGCATCAGGTGTTCAAGGGGTAGCACAAGAATAAAACCAACATGAATACGACCGGTTTGTTAGAGATAATAAAATTTCAACAGAGGGGGTAACACGTGTAGAGCTTGGGAATTTATTAGAAAATTTCAAAACTGATATTTTAGGGACATTAACTACACAACTCGATATTATGCAGGCTAGACAAAAGCAAATGGAGGCGGAACAAAATCTGGCAATTTTTTGCCCCCGATGCAGAAAAAAACACAGCCACAAGGAATGTCCACTAGATTCAGTCCAAGCATGTGCTATTTGTACGAAGGAGCATCCTACTGAAAGCTGCCCCTCACTCCCTGGACTGAAGGCAGTATACAAAGAAGCAGAAGAGGAACCAGAGCCTGCATACTTTGTTAACCAGCGTCGCCAATGGTAGCCTAAGCAACCAGGTATGTTTTCGGATCCAACCTCTTCCTTTCAGCCTCCATAGTATAATACTCAACAATATGGTATATGGCAAAATCAATCTACACCCCCATTTTCAAACTGGCCATCACAACCATTTCCCTCTTCAAACCCATGGATGAATCAAACAAACCAATTTGGTTGGCCAAATTTTCCTTATGCCCCACCATACTGGCAAAATAACTCATATCCTCCGCAGTGGATTCCCCCCACCTCACAAGGTTCACCCTGGCAGACCAATTGGCCAAGATCGACATATCAATCAACAGGAACTATCCCACTCCCTCAACCAACTCTGCCAGCCTTACAACAAAATCCCCAGTCTAGTCTGAGACCGCAACTCCCAGCCCAACCCAACTCCAATCCCAATAATAGGCCAGTCCAATCCATCCAAATCATAGACACATCAGAGATTGGATCTGACCTAAGGGAGTGAAATGATCTGCAGTTAAGATCTGGGCGAATAATAGAAACAGAGGGAGACAAAACAATTCGCATTGAAGATCAGTTACCAATAGAACAACCCCCACAACAGAAGGATGAAAACAAAGAGCAAAACAATAAACAAGCGAGTACATCCTCTCCTCCTTTCCCAGAACGACTAGTCATATCTCGACCTATACAATCTCCAGACTTCGACATTTTGGGAGAATTACAAAATTTGTATATAAAGATTCCATTCCTCCAAGCCATACAAGATATTCCTATATATGCAAAAACCATAAAAGAATTGTGCATCAAAAAATCAAGGAGGAATACAAATACTAACCCTAGAGTCCAAGTAGTTGGTACTTTATCCGACCTATTATCAGGAAAAGAGGCACCTATCAAATATGAAGATCCCGGGAACCCAATTGTAACTGTCCAAATCTATGGCCAAACCCTGACTAACGCTCTAGTTGACCTGGGAGCTGCAATCAATATTTTGACAACCTCCACCTGCCAAAAGCTTGGCATCACGTCAGTAGAACCTACCTCTACTCTGTTAGAATTGGCAGATCGATCTGTAGTTCGACCAGAAGGTACTCTGAATGATGTCATGGTTTCCGTAAATTCCTGGGAGTATCCCACAGATTTCCTGGTAATTAATCCTAAAACCCGACTAGATGGACATCCGTTAATCCTAGGCAGACCCTGGCTTGCTACTGCCGATGCCTACATTGGCTGCCGGCAGGGAAACATGACTATAACTAAAGGGACGGATGTTAAAAATTTAATTTTATATCCTCCAGCACAGCCAAGCCTGCCAATGATTAAAACTAACTCTTATCCTGTGTCATATCTTGCTAACAATATCAGATCTCCATTAACTATACAGAAGGCTTTAGACTTTAAAGATCAAACAGAAGACGACGCCATTAACAATTTTATTAGTCAAACTGAAGCTAGAACACATATGCAATGTTTTATGATAGAAGCAGCATTTGACAGTGACCTAGAAGAAGATCCTTTAAAAGATCCACATGACCAAACAATACCAGTAACTGTTGTTGCCAATAGCAAAGTAGTGGAAATTGAACATGGTAAAACTCTGAATATTAACGCCAACCTTACATCAGATCAAGAAATAAAGCTTGTTAAACTGTTACAAAAATATAAGGATGCATTTGCGTGGGATTATCCTGACATGAAGGGGATTGATCCTCAATTATGCACCCATCACATCTATATAGACAAAGATGCAAGACCTATGGGTCAGCCACAAAGACGACTCAATCCTCACCTAAAAGAGATAGTAAAAGACGAACTTCAGAAGCTCTTAGACGTTAACTTTATTTACCCTATCTCTGACAATAAATGGGTCTCTCCCCTTGTGGTGGTACCCAAGAAAAATGGAAAATGGAGGATTTGCGTGGATTACAGGGAGTTAAACAAGGCTACACAGAAGGATCACTTTCCCCTCCCATTTATAGACCAAGTATTGGACACGTTAGCAGGGAAGAAATTTTTCTCCTTTCTGGACAGCTTCAGTGGGTATAACCAAATCCAAATTGCCCCTGAAGACCAGGATAAAACTACCTTTACGTGCCCCTGGGGAACGTTTGCCTATCGAGTATTACCCTTCGGCCTATGTAACGCCCCTGCTACATTTCAAAGGGCTATTCTCAGTATTTTTGCAGATCTAATAAACGACGGACTTGAGGTATATATGGACGACTTCACACTGTATGGGGATGAATTTGATCCAGCTCTGGACACCCTGGAAAAAGTTCTACAACGCTGCATTGCCACCAGACTCTGCCTGAGCCACGAGAAGTGCTACATGATGATGACGGAAGGGCTCATTCTAGGGCACTACATTTCAGCAGCTGGCATCCAGGTAGACCCTGCTAAAATTTAGATTCTTTTGCTCATCCCTACCCCCACTACTCAAACAGAGGTACGTAGTTTCCTTGGATTTTCTGGATATTATAGACGGTTTATAGAACATTATTAACGAATTGCAGCACCTCTATATGCCTTGACTAGTAATGTTGATTTTTTGTGGACAGATAAATGTGACCAGGCTTTTAAAGAATTGAAAAAGTTGTTGTCAATAGCTCCAGTCCTTTGAGGACCAAACTGGAATTTGCCATTCCAGATCTCATCTGATGCTTCGGATACAGCGATCGGTGCAGTCCTAGGACAAGAAGAGGATAAGAAGCCATACGCTATTTACTATATTAGCAAAAATTTATCCCAAACCAAACTCAATTATACTGTTACTGAAAAGGAATTCCTCGCTGTAATTCATGTTGTTAATAAATTTAGGCATTATATTACAGGTTATCCTGTTGTGTTATATACAGATCATTCTGCTATCAAATATCTAGCAAATAAACATGTTACGAATGCTAGAGTAACTCGATGGTTGATCCTGTTGCAGGAGTTCGACATCACAATTAAGGATCGACCCAGCAAGGAGAACCCTGTAGCCGACTTCCTCTCAAGAATACCCAAATCAATCGAAGCAGCAGCCGTGGAAGATCAATTCCCTGATGAACATCTGTTTGCAATTGCCATTCGAACACCCTGGTATGCTGATGTCGCCAATTACCTTGCAGTGGGTAAGTTACCAAAACACCTAACCCCTCAGGAACGAAAGAAAATTGTTCAAAAAAGCACTCGATTTTCGTGGATTGGAGACCATTTATTCCATACAGGGGCAGACATGCAAATCAGGAGGTGCATTCGAGAGGATGAGATCCTAGACATCTTAAAAGCTTGTCATAATGGAGCATGCGGAGGGCACTTTGCCGACAAAAGAACAACACATAAAGTACTACATGCAGGATATTATTGGCCTACAATTTTTAAGGACGCGAAAAAGTTTGTACAAGCCTGTGACAGCTGCCAGCGAGCAGGAAAATCTGGTCAAGCTGATGAAATGCCTCTGAGACCACAAGTGGATATTGAGCCATTTGAATGATGGGCTCTCGATTTCGTCGGGCCCATTAATCCACCATCAAACCAGAGGACATACATCCTGGTAGCAACAGACTATGTTACTAAATGGGTTGAGGCTGAATCATTAGCTAGGGCTACAGAAGATTCGGTAATACAATTTTTGTTCCATTTGTTTGTACGTTATGGACTTCCGAGAGAAGTAATTACAGATGGTGGACCACAATTTGTTGGAAATAAACTAGCTGCAACACTTAACAACTATCATATCCAACATAAGATCACTACCCCCTACCATCTGCAGGCAAATGGACAAGTAGAAAACAGTAACAAGATAATTGAATCAATCTTAACAAAGACTATCGCATCACACAGGTGTGATTGGGTTGCTCGGCTACCTGAAGCACTGTGGGCTTATAGAACCACATGGAGAATTACGACAAGCTATTCACCTTATCAATTGGTGTTTGGGAAACAACCGATCTTTCCTATCGAATTTGAGATCCAAACACTACGAACTGCACAAGAGGTCGGCTTAGATCTGAATGAGGCACAGATCAATCGACTACGACAAATCAACGAATTGGATGAGATTAGGCTCTCTGCGTTACAAAACACAGCATTAATCCAACAGCAGCGGGCTAAGTGGCATGATGCACTTATAAAGAATAAAGTCTTCCATGAAGGAGACTAGGCTCTGTTATACGATTCTCGGTTCCAGGATTTCCCGGGGAAACTCCAGACTCGCTGGCTAGGACCATATGAGATCCAGAAGGTGCATGACAATGGGACCCTCACTCTAATCACAATTGACGGTTCTAGACATACGTTCAAAGTAAATGGCCACCAAGTTCGTCTCTATCGAAGACCTCTTACTCGGGAATCCTTTTGTCAACAGCTACAGCAAGATACTGATTTGGAGATCTTAGGAGAGGAAGCGAAATCTTCCTCGCCTATAACTTAAGCAACTCGTTTTTCTAATTTGTACATAACATCCTGTACATATGTTCTTTTCATCTTTGTTTGTAGTATTTTTACTTTATTTTGCACAGCACTTTTGATTTTGCTGTTCCTTTTCAAAAGGAACAGCACTGGTTTGATTTTACCGTTCCTTTTCAAAAGGAACAGCACTCGTGTGATTCTGCTGTTCCTTTTCAAAAGGAACATCATTTTTTGTGTTTTGTTGTTCCTTTGTGAAAAGGAACATCACTTTTTTTCTTTGCTGTTCCTTTGCGAAAAGAAACAACACTTTTTGCTTTGTTGTTCCTTTGCGAAAAGGAACAACACTTTCTTGCTTTGCTGTTCCTTTGCGAAAAGGAACAACACTTTTTGCTTTGTTGTTCCTTTGCGAAAAGGAACAACACTTTTTGCTTTGCTGTTCCTTTGCGAAAAGGAACAACACTTTTTTGCTTTGCTGTTCCTTTGCGAAAAGGAACAACACGTGTGGATTTCTGCTGTTCCTTTGCGAAAAGGAACAACACGTTTGTGTTTTGGAATTTTTGTTGTTCCTTTGGGAAAAGGAACAACACTTTTTTCTTTGATGTTCCTTTGCGAAAAGGAACAACACCTTTTTTTCTTTTTCTGTTCATTTGCGAAAAGGAACAACACTTTTTGTTTTGCTGTTCCTTTGCAAAAAGGAACAACACTTTAGCGTTTTTGGAATTTTTTGCTGTTCCTTTGCGAAAAGGAACAGCACGTGTGGATTTTTGCTGTTCCTTTGCAAAAAGGAACAACACTCTTTGTGTTTTGCTGTTCCTTTGCGAAAAGGAACAGCACGCGCATATTTCTTTTTCCAAGATGCAGAATTTGGTTAATTCTGCTATTTCTTTTCCACAAGATAAGTCATCTACATGCTTCTCTCAGAGAGGACACCATCAAAACCTTTCTGCTCCTTTGGACGTTTTGCGATTATGCTCTCCTAAATTCTTTAGATATAGCAATGACATTATGCAATGAACATAAAGCATGATAAACCGAAACCAGCATATCACAAATCGCTACTATTTTAACAGTCAGTATATATAAGGAGACAAGAGGAGGGACATTAACTTTCGTCTTCACTGCCATTATCTTATTCCTGACCCGTGGTTTGGTAATTTTTATCATGTCGATCTCCCTAAAAACTTTCTTGATAATTACTAAGGAATAAGAGCAAATGATTTATATCTGTCTATTGGGATTGTAAGACTTCTTCCACCATTCCCCGCTCTTAAGGAGTGCGGAACCACCCTTATGTGTAAATGACCAAAGAAAAAGAAGTGTGCTGCAAAAGAAGAATCAAAGAAAAAAATAAAAAGAAGATATTAAATTCTCAAATGCAAGATAGGGGGTCTCATCCAGAGCCAGCCTACCATGATCATAAGGATGGAAGCGAAGTGGCATTCCCATTACGGCCACCACACCAGGGATATGGTCCAAAGGTAAAATAACAAGCAAACCTTGGAACAAGAGGTCTCATCACGAGCCGGCCTGACCACGTTTCGTGCCTACCTTGTGAATGGCATTATGGTTATTTGGTCACCAAGCCAGCATAATGACCTGCATTTTGACAAAGCACTCTTCAGTAAATACACAAAGGATAATGGTTCCGGAGGGTGAGATAAACAACTTTGCCAAGGTTATGAACACCTGTTGGCAGCAGAGCTCTGTTAATGGCATTGGAGTCGTAATATTTACACCAATAGGTATGATATTAAGTCTGTTTGTCTTTTATATCCTTTGCATGTATCATATGTCACACCCTAATATAATTATCGCATGAATACTATCACCAATCATGGCAACGGAATTGACAATGACTACTGGAGACTTGGTACAGTTGACAGACGTCCAACACCTCGACTCCTCATTATGTCACATTGGCTTATCTAAAAAGCGATCCACTTTTTTTTGCCTCGGTTTCGGTACTCCATTGTCCTTTTACAACATGGCATAATTTCTACCTGCTGTACTTTATGATTTGACTCCCGACTGGCTGCTGCTCGTCTCTTTGACGGCTGGGGGCAGCTTATCAGATCGCGAGGGGGAGGTGACCTCATTACTCCTATGGTTACGTGGCTACACACCATTGGGGAAAAATAATGACACGATTTAACGGTATGATGATCTCATTCTACGGACTGCCATCCACGATCTTTCTCTTTGTTGCATGCTCTGCAAAGATCCTTCCTAAAACTAGCATCGAGTATCCTCTCTGCTTGGTAAATACTGCAAACAGTTGCTGTTTCATTCCTGAGTCTATCTCTAGAGTAAGCTATGGGCGGGAAGACAATCCGAAGTGAACCACACAAGCTGACCGCATCAGCTGCTACCCGCGAAATTTTGGAAAATGCAGGATGGTTGAATTACTTCAACCGCCTGCAAGAATCGAATGAGGCTGTAGCGTTGGAATTCCTGCAAAATTTGCAGGAAAACCACTCTATAGTCGGAGGAAAGCAGATAGAAGTTACGGAGGACATTATCGCGGAAACCTCAGGATTACCAGCTGTTGGACCCAGATGGGAGCTGAAGAAGGAAAGACTGCAGAAAATAATGGAAATTTTCTAGAGCGAAGGTCAAAGTCTGACAGTCAAAGGGAAAGGAGTTCTGCCGACGACATTGGGGGAACCCTGGACCGAGCTGGCGAAGATAGTGCAGAGCTATATCACCTGCGAAGGGAGAAAAGATGTGGTAAGGGCTCGTCACTTAAAACTTCTAGCTGTTTTGAAGGGAAAATGTTCTGTAAATCTCCCTGCCCTTTTAAATTCGTTATTACATGATGTGGCCCGAAGCCTGAAGAAGGCTCAGCACGCAGATACGGTTGTGAGCCACCACGGACTGATTCGGCTAATAATAAGCCACAGTCTTACCCAACAGCAAAGCACCTGGGAGGAATTGGTCGAAACAGTTAAAGAGGGACTGGCTGTACCACCCCCAAAATCTGAACGAACCTCTAGCACACTAGAACGTTCAGAAAAACATAAGAAGCCAACAACAGAAAAGCATGCTGCTTCAAAACGAAAGCAGTCCTCCAGCACGCCGGAACAATCAGAGAAACGTAAGAAGTTGGCGGCAGAAAAGCTTGCTGTTTCGAAACGGAAGCAACCCTCCGATACGCCGAAACGACCAGAGGAACCTAGAGAACCTGTTGGCACTCCCAATCTGCCTGAAAGACCTAGGAAGTCAGCTCGATTGGTTCGAATACGGGGAAGGTTGGAAAAGATTCAGAAAACTGCGACCCAACCAATTGAAATCAAGGACGAACCTCCGGAAGTGGAAGGTGAATTACCCGAAGGAAATGCTGAGCAATCAGAGGCTGGAACTAACCAGCCAGAAGGAGGAATTGAAGCAGGACACGACCAATCCGAAGGAGAAGAGACCACCAAGCGAGACAATCAAGAAGAAGAAAACGCACAACCTATGGGTAGCCCGTTGCAAGACCCTCCAGGAGAAGAGGAATTGGCAGTAGTGCTGGCCAATATGAAAGAATACGGCCAAGCCTCCAGTATAGGAGGCGCCCTTGATGGCCCCGCAGAAGAAGAATTACCCGAGGAAAGGCATGCAGAAGAGGCAGGGGAAGAAAACATGCCTGGCTATGGTAATGAAGCAGAAGACATCAATCCAGGACAATCTGTGCCCAGGACGCCGGAAGATGTTCCAGGAGAGGAAGAAGAAGTAAGATTGAAGGCCAAACCCTCTGCCGAGGCAAGGGAAATTGAAAAATTGAGAAAGAAGCACCAAAGGATGCTGGGCACGATAGCCAGACTTCGGCAACAGATTAGAATGTTGAAAGCCAGTCTGAGAATACAAAAAACCGCAAGGAAAAGGAAGAGGACCACGGCAGCAAGAACCCCGAGGGTTAGAGTTCGTTTTGATGGACTAAACCCCATCAGGAGACCGATTGTTGAGGAACAGTCTGCTGTTCCAAATGATAATGAGGAACAAGGTGCTGTTCCAATGGAAACTGTTGTTCCATCTGGCTCGGAGGAACGAATGGACATTCCAATGGAATAGCAAGAGGATCTGGTGGAAGAAAGACCACAGCAGCCCTTTGTTCACATTAAAAAGGAAATGGATAGCAAAGAGGTTCAAACAGAAGCACCCCCCTCGGGTGTAATTCGGGTTCGAAATTCCAAACAACGTAATAGGAAGGTCGAGGTTAAACTTCCAGCTTCTACGGCTGTGTGGAAGAAAGACCCAAAAACCAGAACCTTGCATAAAATGATGAAGGAAGCCCAGCAGGAGGCCGAGCAGTTGCGAGAACAGACGATCCCCAAGGAAAGATATGAGGAACTCCAACAGCAACTTCGAAACATCAGTCAGTCTGAGAGCCACGCCTTTGAAGGATGGCATAAGGAGCAGGAAAAGGTTGCTAAGGTAACTCGTCGACTAGATAGTGTTGTTAAACAGATGGACACCCTGTGTTCCTTGTATACTGATGTTTTGACTTGTAGAGCCCCTGCTAAAAATTATGCTTATTTTTTGCTTGAATGATATTTGAGATTAAAAATAAAAGTTGTTAGGGCGGGAGCACCTATCCATATCAACACTGTTAATGATTTTATAGATTGCTGCAAGCACTATGGAGTTAAAGTTCAAAGGTTGTTATGTGAATTTTACCTGCACAATCTTGTCTTAGACCAAGAAACTGATTTGAATCCTGGCCCTTTCGTTGGCGATATACAATTTCAAGCCTTTATCTCATTTGGGGTGAATCAGTTAAAATGGCTTAAAGCTTACAACATCTTCCAGAGGCAAGAAAATAGTTTAGACCTATGGGTACGAGCTGAACCTAGGGACCCAGCAGCATTATGGAGGAAGCATAGGAGTGTGATGAGGATCCCAGATGTCATGAAGATATTAGGTCCCATGCATGAAGACTAGATCCAAAATGGTCTGGAGTATTTCCTAACTATTAAAGACCATGCCCTCCATGCTGCAAAGTTTCGCTACCGAACCTCTAACCCAAACATCCAGCTTAGGGAACCCTTTAACTTTGAGAATTTTGAATTGGCTGCCAGTCGATTGAGTCTCTATGGGGAACGGATTCTGCGAGCAGGGCCATTCTGGTTTGGGTATCGGTCTCGCAGCCCAATTATTTGGCATCCTGCACCCGAATATCAGGCCCTATATGAGATGCCTGCAGATCAGTTAGATCAGTTCTTTGACCATCTAGTTGCTAATCATGGTTGTCGACCTCTTCGTGAGATCCCTTCTCCGGTCTACTCTCTCACAGCCCTGCATGTCAATTATAACGTTTTCATGAGGACATGAAACAGGGTAAGCAGGGGGGTGTGTGGAGCACCTGGAAGGTATGCTTTTTGACATGCAATCTAGTGGTTTTTCAATAATATTTCTAACCTTTTCTGCATTATGAGTCTAAAGAACATAAGGGTTTTGATAAATTGTGTGAAAATGGACAAACGAACCTCAATCACTAATAATTGATGTTTTCTATGCAGAAGGACGCGGAAACAGGGAATCATCGAGTAAAAACAAGAAGCGAAAGGAAAGTAACTGCTGTCCCGTCGACAGGAAACTGGATGCGGACAAGATCAAGTAAAATTAGAGCCGAATAGTCCAGGAAAAGAACGCAGGATACCGAGACGAAGAACGCAAGAAGGGAAAGAGAAGAACTGAACGATTAGTGAATCCCTCAGGATCTTCGATCCTGAGGGATCGCTGCTTTAAGCTTATCTTTTGTATCTAGATATCTCCATCATTTCTGTTATATAAAGGTACCACGCCATCGAGCGTGGGGGATGACTGTTTTTGTAATCACAAGCTTCAGAACAACTTTAAGTTTTGTTAAAGATCTGATTTTGTATACTTTTGTTAATGCAATCAATATAAAGGACTTGGTGTTCACTTCGTCTCTGCATCTGGAGTAACTTTAGGCAGTGTACCATTGGTAGCCAAGGGCCTAGCTCCGACGGTCACTTGCTGTTGTATCATACAGTGATTTGTGTGGTTTGCTTATTTCTCTTGTTTCAGTAATCCGATATATCTTTTATATGATAGACTATGCTTCTTAATTAATATCTGAATCTGAATAAGTTCTTTAACCCACGTCTCTGTATTACACAAAGTGAATCTATCCGAATTGCATCCATTTCTATAGCAGGATATTGGCATGAATGTTATCATTAATGGATTCATATAAACTAAGTATTTGCGAGGCTTGAAGATAATATCACTTTGTTCAGAAACATAGTCACATCATACATTACCCTCGGATCGCCACAATAGTATAGAACGTGTACATACATCGGAGTTTGCTGTTCCATTTGAGTTTGCTGTTCCATTTGAGTTGTTGTTCCAATTTATATGATTGACGTTTCCTATTTATGATAGTTGCTGTTCCATTTAATTACTGTTGTTCCATTTGATGACTGTTGTTCCATTTGATTACTGCTGTTCCATTTTAAGAATTGTTGTTCCATTTTACTTTCGCCAATCTACCTTTATTGCTTTTGCGTGATAGCAGGTCTAAGGCTGTCGTGAGCCCAGCAAGACGCTGCCTAGCTCCCAGACCTATAAGTCCATGCTTTGGTTTTCTTTCTTTATCAGTTTCTAAAGGGAAGGGTTATTGGTTCCGTACCCTTGACTGATCAACTTCTTTGTGTGATTTCATCTTTTGAATTGGTTTAGTTACAACTTAGTGTTTGTTTCCTTTCAAATCATTAGAACGCTATACTACCGAGCATTACTTGGACAGAATAGCCTCGGATTGAGTTACTCCTTGAAAGAACAAAACGATCCCGGATTGACTTAATAATGTGGAATAATTGGTGGTGTGAGAGACCCTAGTTATCGCCCTACACAGTATAGAAGACAACAGCCTTTGGCTAGCGCAAAGCATTAGCAACCATAAACTTCCAGCTAAACCACAATAAAAGGTACAGCAAGAAAACAATCCAATAGCTATCACTATCTTCCTACGAGAAGATATTTTGAATTTCCTAGATTAGTTCCCAAGCTAATTTGGGATATTTTGTAAAAACATTTTGTATAAATACTTCATAAATTGAAGTATGTAGGGTGGATTCTTATACTTTCAATAGAATTTTGTTTAAAGACTGTAAAAGCTTTTGTATCACTCACTGGGCCAGCATGCTGGATTGATGAATAAAGATCAAATATTTCAAGGGATTCATGTGTAAAGAGGAGTACAAATGAGTAATTCTATTGTGTTTTTTTATCTCTCTTAAAGTTGTTTCATAATGTTAAATGTTTCATAATTTTGAATGTTTTAACTTGAATATTATTTCAGAATTTTCTTAACTTCACTTTGTCTTACTGTTATACATTCTTAATGTTTTCTCTTAAACTATATTAGCTAGGGAATTCTTAACTGCTCCTTAGCTTCTGTAGTTTCTCCTCTAGTCTATAGTAAAGGATTATTAATTTCCCTTTACTCATGATTCACTGTTGTTCCCCCATCTTAGCCTCGGTTTGAGGATTCTTGATTTCCCTCTCACCTCCGTTAGGACTCATTTCACCATTTAGTCCAAGGATTTGTACTTCACTCTGCTATGTTTCCCCTTGAACATTCCCTTTAGTGAGTTAACTCCAGCTTTGCTGCCCCTTCTTTGAATCCACTCCCCAATGGCCTAAAGGCATCAACCTATCTGCCTATTTTAAAGATTCCACCACCAAATCTTCATACAAATCAAAACCCCCCCCAAAACTCTAGAACTAGCCTAATATCTAAGCAAACATAGCTATATTATATGGAGAGAGCCCTCTCTGAGCCATAGGTTGGCTAGAGCCTATGCTTAAAAGTTGGTTTGTGGTTACCTCGAAGCCTTCCCTTCTTCCAAAACTTCTAAGGAAAAGTTTTGAGTGATAACATAGTCCACCATTTTGATTGTCATCTCTGATCTTCTTTCTGCAAACATACCATGTCATATAAACCAAATATAAACATGATCAGACACACCTTAGTGAATTTCAAGGGAGACTATCTCTTCTACACAAATAAGTCTATATTATCACAAGATATGTATATGTAATGAAATCAACATATCAATCGTCCCAACATCAACATCATGATGACACAAAACCACAATAATGACCATCACAATGCATGCATAACAAACACATAGAAAACTAACATGCATGCATGACAAACACATTCTGCCAATCCAGCCCACGTTTGTAAACCTTGAAGCTTTGATACTACCCTGTAATGCCTTCGCGCACCTTTACCCAAATTCATAAGCTCGCTAGGGTAAACATGAGATGAGAGTTACTATGCAAGAGACAATTTCCAAGATGCACTTATGGAAAATGGGGTCCTCATGTCCAGAACTAGATGTAAACACCTAGTGACACATGATCACACTATTATCATTCTAACTTAACCCAACACTATTTCTTTTCAGTTTTTCTTCCTTAAATTTAACAAAACTTTCTATTTTTGGCAATTTTCTCGGGTTCTAAATTTATGAGGCCATTTTGAGGGCCTAAATGATATTTTTAGGGAAAACATAGAGACCAAAAAATTCTAAGTCTAGTTTAATAGTTTGTTTTTGACCTCCTCATGGACATCTTCGAAATGAGGTATTATGATAGTTAAACGGAGGTTGTATGCGAACATTATGACCTCGAGAAGTTGGATGTTCGAATTACTCATTTAAACTATTTGTGTACATAGTACATGTAGGTTATAAATACATATATGTTCATTAATTCAATAAGCTCACCAGAGAATCATAATTGACACAATGACAAAGCTAAACATTCAATCTCAACTCATAACATGACCTAGACTAACTAGAACAGACTAGGCATTTCGTCAAACACGTGGCATACATGTAAGCTACAGGTTATGAATGCATATATGATCATAAAACTCTGAGGTTCATCTAAGAATCACCGAAAAGGCCCTATTCCCTCTCCACATAGTTGCAACAACACTTATTAGCCCATACATTCATCAACCAATCAATAGCTAAACCATTCATGACATGACACATAAATAACATATATCATGTAACCAACAAATGACAAGTAAATAACCAGCACATGAAACATGGAAACTCAACCATAATTTTACTTATATAATTGCTAAAAATATGCATGAATCACAATATAAAAATATTTCTTATTAATATATGAAGATACCAACCAAGTCAGGGACTTCCATGTACCACCCAACCATAGATTGAGCTTAACCAAATATCTCTTTCATCCAATCACCCTCGCACCATATTCCAAGTATGAATGTGGGATCTCATGGGATAAAGAAAACAAAACCAAACCATGGATTCTAGAGGCCAAACCACCTCAACCCTTAACCAATGATTCCACCTCACGGTCGGACATCACCAACACCAACCAGATTAGTCTCTACCCAAGTTGTCTAGGGCTCGAGGAACTAGTAACTCAACCCACAACCTTCGAGGGCTCTAGAGAATTTGTCCAACCCAACTCCAGGGACTAGTAACTCAACCCACCAAGGACTCTAGAGCGTTTTTCCCAACCTAGGCTCCAGGACTTGTAACTCAACCCAAGTTGTTTCAGGGCTTCCCGTTATCACCAAAAAATGATCACCTAGCCATTTCTAACTAGGTGGATCGAAATACACCATGTAAATTTAATTTTACTATAGTAAAATCACTTTCACTGTGGAAAATAATTTAGTAAACCACTTTTATTAAATTATTTTCTGATTTAAATGAAAAACCCCATGAGAATAATTAGATAAATCATTATTTATTTAATTTTCTCTAGGAATAATTATTAAATCATCATTTAATTATTATTCCTTGTCACATTTGACTAAATCCCTTAGGAATATTTAAATAAATCACTATTTATTTAAATTTCCTTTTTTTTTAATTAGAATAATTATTTTGACTTCACATCTTTCTTTTTTTTTGTGTAAGTAAGCTTTGATATTAACATAAAAATCATATATTACAAAAGCTCTGCCGAAGCAGATTACTGGCCGCTTTGAAGCAGGCCTCGCCTGGAGTTACTAAGAAGGTAGGGCTGAGAAGGAGTTGCCAAGAGAGGTGGACCATGTAAAACATAGAGTCTGAGGCAGCCAAAAGGAACCCCGCGCAGGGTGGTTCATGCCAGAGAATGCCATAAGTAATAACATCGAGGAAAAACTGATACATAAAGAGCGTTGAGCAGAAAAGAGGACAACAAGACAGAGAGCAACCATAGCAAAATAGATAGGGCTACCGCAGCCACTGAGAGCAGAAGAGAGAAACAAAGGACCAGAGGAAAACTAAGCCTTTGGTGGTCCCCCCTGATATGGTCCCTGATGCTTGTTGTCGGACTGAATGACTTTCTTGAGGAGCTGAATAAGTTCAGTGAGCTTGTTGCTGACCGAGCCCAGCTCCTGGTGAATTGCTGAGAGTTTGAATTCGCTGCTCTCAACCACGGCCATATGGTCATGAGTCATGGTGGCCGCAAAACTTTGAAGGGTCCGCAGCTGCTCCGCTTGTTCAGCTTGTACGTCCTTAGCCTTCGCCAGGATAGTCTTCATGCGCCAGGCTTCCGCTTGGGTGCGGACGAATTGGGTCGCCCGGGTGCTGTTAGTGCCTGGATTCTGCAGCCAATCCACTTCCTGGCCGAGTTGCTGGTCAGAGAGTTTTCCTTCTTCCTCTATGGCTGAAGTTTCCAAATCTATGATTCTGCGCTTGTTTCGTGCAGAGGTTCTGGACTCATACATGTCTTTTGCCAGCTGCAATTCTTTGTTCGCAGCATTGTTTCTGCATCCTTCACTCGCCATCGAACTAGAATCCTGGGGGGATAAGAGCTGGGGGAAATTGCTGAATGCAGAGACCGGAGAGAAGGGCTTCAAAATGATGAGGAGCAAGAGGAAGCAGGGCGGGATTAAATGGATGAAGGTGGGGTGATTTCGAGCTAGGGGGCGGGACGGGGCAATCAAATTGTCTGTCCGATCACCATAAATGCTTGGATTCAGGGTTAAGTGAAGCGAGGGGGGTGGGTAGGAGAAATTTTGGTTTCCTTCGTCTGCGCTACTGGTGAGACTCCACGTGTCCCACTGATCTTTGTAGCTGCTGTGGCCAATATCATCCCCTGTCGTGATGCTGTACAAAATTGTGTGAGCTGCTGTATCCATAATTGCCTTCCACCTCGAGGTGCTTTGAGGCCTGCAGTGTGATGGAAGCTTACGATCCTTTGTCCTATCCATGAGGGGGAAATGGGTATTCATTTTGTCCCGTCCTCAGCCACCAAGTCCAAGCGTGCAAGGTGGGAGCACCTTTCCTTGAGCTGAGTGTGCGTGACCTGGCTCCAACAGCTGTCCACAGTTCCGTCTGGGTTATCAATCCCATGATTTGCCAGGTGGTCTACTACTAAGTTGGCTTTCCTCCTTATCGATTGAAAGACAAGGCCTGTCATGCGCCCCAGAAGATTTCCTATACTTTCTGTGACCATGGATAGACGCCAGTGTTTAGTAACTTTACTGATCGGAGTGCCACCATAAATTTTCCTTGCTACCATAATTGCAATTTCAGAGTCACCTTCGATAATTGCATTGCCTGTCTGATTTCTGAGCAAGATTTTTAGTCCTTTTTCCATAGCAGTAAATTCCATTTCGTTGTTTGTGGCTTCCCCCAACGCTTGGCTGTATATGTGGAGAATTTCTCCTTGCTGATTGTGAATGAGGCCTCCAATGGCCGCTGGACCCGGGTTGCCTCGTGAGGCCCCGTCGAAATTCAGTTTTAGGAAGCCCTTAGGAGGGGGGGACCAGGAGTTGGGCACTTTTCTGGTATGAGGCTGAATAATGGGGGTTTGATGGCTTTGCTCAGCTCTAATGTTGAAGGCGTTCAGGATTCCTCTGTCCTTCTCGGAGATGTTGCTGGTCGGGTCCAGAGGGCTCTTGACCAGGATCAGTTGACGAATGTTCTCCATTAGGGTAATTTTCAAATGCTCGAGGTCCCTATGCTCGTTTTGGAAGATTCTTCTGTTCCTCTCTTTCCAGATTGTCCATGTGATGAATCCAGGTAAGGTTTTCCATATGCTATTAGTTTGTGGATTTTCCGAATAGTTACTTGGCCAATTGATAATTGTGCTATGAATTGAGTCTAAATCCCTGTTCTGATGCTTCATGATACTCTCAATCTCTAGCCATATGTGATTTGCCCAATTGCAAGAATTGAACAGGTGGTTCATTGTTTCTTCCTCTTGCATGCACATTGGGCAGATAGAGGGACCTTCAAAGCCTTTTTTCCTTAGGTTTTCCCAGGTGAGGGTCTTTTTCCGCATGAGAAGCCAGAGAAAAGTTTGGATTTTTGGCCAAAGTAGGGGATCCCATACCTGGTTAAGCCACGGGACTGGCTCCCTCTGCTCTGCGAGTTCTAGTTGTTTTCTTGCTTCTTTTAAGGTGAAATTTCCATTTCCTTTCATGCCCCATCGCAACTTGTCTGCACCCGTGGATCTCCTGATTTTCCTGCTGTGAATAACCTGGTGAAGATCCTGGATTCCGTTGTGATCTGCGTTGTGATTGCCTGTGTCTGGGAGAGTCCATTCACGCCAGGTTTGGTCATGGCCATTGTGATTCCAGTAATGTTGAACTGTGAGAAGTCCCCTGTTCTGGCACTGTAATTTGTAGTCCCCAAGGTCTGGGCTTTCCAGTTTGGGGTGTTGTTGCCATGCGTCTTCCCAGAAGAGGGCTGTTTCGCCATTACGAATCTCCCAGAAACTGTGATCCTGGACAATGTTTCGGTTTCTTTTGGCGAGGTTCCAGATTGGGGATCCCTCTGGCAGCTCCTGGAGTCTAATAAGATCCTGATCCCTGCAGTTGGGTGTGTATTTCTCCTTCCAGTGACGGGTCCAGGGGAGGTGGGTCTCTTTGAGCCATCGCCACCACAGCTTAGCGCCTCCAGTTTGATTGCTTGTATCAGGATCTATTAGGTTTAATCCTCCTGTTATTTTCGATTGGCATAGCTTGTCCCAGGCAACAAGGGCCCATTTCCTTTTTTCTGTGCTGCCACTCCAGAGGAAGGATCTTTGGATGGTCCGAATTTGTTGGAGGATAGCTTTAGGTGCTGGGAGGATAGATAGCATGTATTGAGGGATAGCCTGGAGAATAGCTTTGGTTAAGACAAGGCGTCCCGCGAAATTTAGGGCTCTGTAGGTCCAATGCTTGCTCTTTTTTTCCAGGTTTGCTATGAGCTTCTCCCAGTGGATCTTTTGCCATGGCTTGGTGGTGAGCGGAGCTCCCAGATACTTCGAGGGGAGGGAGCCTTTACGAAATCCAAGGATTCCTGTGAGGTGATTTTGAATAGCAACATGAGTATTGAAGAAAAAAATAGTTGATTTAGCCTGGTTAATTTCCATACCTGAGGCCTTGCTGAAGAGAGATAGAATTTCCTTGAGAGCCTTAGCCTCTTTGACGGTGGGGGCTCCATGTAGCATAGTATCATCGGCAAACTGCTGGTGAGTGGTTGCAGGGATGGAAGGGAAGGGGCGCAGACCTTTAATTGATCCTTCTGACTTAGCTTTGTGTATGTATCGACTCAAACCTTCCATAAGAATCACAAAGAGGAATGGGGATAACGGGTCGCCCTGCCTGATGCCTCGGGAGGGCGAGAAAGGAGCTGAGGGGGAACCATTGACAAGTATAGAGAAATTTGTTGACTTAATGAGGGCGAGGATCCAGTTGATCCATCCCTTGTCAAAACCAAAGGCTTTTAGAGTAGCCTCCAGGTAGTTCCATTTGACTTTGTCAAAAGCTTTTGAGAGATCTAGTTGAATCATCATTCCAGGGATTTTTTTTGATTGCAGAGTGTGGATCATCTCTTGAGCCAGCAGGATGTTGTCCAGAATTTGTCTTCCTTCCACAAAGCCCGATTGTTCCTCCGAGATGATGTTGGGGAGGATAGGTTTTAGACGGTTGGCAATGACCTTAGAGATGATTTTGTATATTACATTGCACAGGGCTATAGGCCGGAACTTTTCAGGGGTTCGGGCTTCCTCCTCTTTTGGAATCAGGGCTAGGAAGGTGGAGTTCAGGCCTTTGAGAATTGAGCCGGAACGCCGAGAATCTTCCACCACTTCCCAAACCTCAGTTTTGATTGTTTGCCAACATGATTTGTAGAAGTTTGTTGTGAAACCATCAGGGCCCGGGGCCTTATCATTTGGCATGTCATGAACTGCTTCCTCCACCTCTTCCATTGTGATCTTTCTTACCAAAGATGCGTTCTGAGCTGGGGTAATGAGTTGAGGGATAGCTTGCGTTATTGCCTCACAGGCTTCCACTCGATCTTCTTGAGACTCCTGTGCTATTCGTTTGAAGTGAGTGGTAAGAAGAGACGAGATCTCATTGTGGTTCTGAGTGACTTCTCCAGCAGCATTAGTGAGCTTGAGGATTTTATTTGCTCCTCTATAATCCATTGTTGATCTGTGAAAAAATTTGGTGTTTCGTTCTCCCTCTTTTAACCACTGGATGCGGGATTTTTGCTTCCAAAGGATTTCTTCCTGATGGGAGCGGATATGCCACTTCTGCATTAAAACCTTTTCCTGTTCGATGGAGTTTTCTTTGTAAATCCCAGAGGACCAATCCTTGTGGATTTCCTGAAGTTGGTCTTCTAAGTTTTGTTTATCCTGAAAGATATTGCCAAATTCAGTTGTATTCCACTCCTTTATTTTGAGTTTGATGTGCTTTAATTTAAACTGAAGTTTAAACATTTTTGTCCCTCTGACAGTACAGGGTTCATTCCACCATTTTTTAACCAGGCTCTGGAAGTTTGGGTGAGTGAGCCAGAATTTCTCAAACCTGAAGGGCCGATTCTTGGGGGATTGGATGAAAGCGGCTTCCAGTGCAATGGGCCAGTGGTCTGATCCCCCACTGGGGAGAATGTCAGAGGTGGCTGTTGTCCCATCGAGTAAGATGTTTTCTGAAACCAAAAACCTGTCAAGGCGGGAGGATATCCTGGCTACTCCTCCTCTTCGGTTGTTCCATGTGTAGAGCCCATTGTTAGGGGGGATATCCACGAGTTTGACCGACTCCATGAAGTCAATAAAGAGCTCTGAGTCTTTGTTGAGGCGTCTGAGACCTCCTTTTTTTTCCAGGAGGGTGGTAATCATGTTGAAATCTCCTCCCATGATTGTTTTGGAGTTTTGGTATCTCTGCTTTAGTTTTGTTAGCATATACAGGAATGTAGCCTTATCCTCTAGGCGCTGGGGTCCGTAGACATTTATACAGAGGTACGTTTCAGAGTTACCTGTTAATTGAAATTCAGTGGCAATGTAGGATCGAGTAGCTTCCATAGAAGTAATTTCGACAGTTCTGGAGTCCCAGAGGGTTGCAAGGCCTCCTTCCCACCCATGACTTGCACTTTCTATGTATTTGATAGAGGATCCTAGCTTTCTGGAAATGACTTCCATCTGAGCTTGGGAGCACTTAGTTTCTTGAATGAACATAATGTCTGGCTTCTCCTGTTGTAACTTCCTTTTGAGAAGTCGTTGTTTAGTGAGGCTGTTGAGCCCTCTTATATTCCAAGACGTGATTTTCATTATAAACAGGGAGGTTATTGGCTAAACAGGAAGGAGTGCAAGTCCTTTATCTTCCCTGAGTTGATTAGGAATATGCCTAGATCCTGGAGAACCTCTGCATCTGTTCTTCTTCCTCTTTTTTTATTTTGCTTACGTCCTGATGAAAAAATGGAGAGATTTTTAGGATGCTTACCTGTGCCCTTTGTGATCCCCAATCTATTTTGTTGCCTGTCCAGTACTGCTTGGTGTGTTGCAATGAAAATATCCCTGACTTTTCTGATTTCTTCCTCTGGGATATTGTCTGGTCCTTGGGTTTTCCATTGTTCTTCTATGGCCGGCAAATTGACCCCTTCTTTTTCTAGAATTTCATTGAGATCCATGTCTTCGCTTCCCCCATCACTTGTTAGCATGTCTGTGTCCTCTGCTGCTTCTTGGGTTTGAGTCTCTGTGTCTGTGACAAGTTCCTCTGTATTCGTGGCACCTTGGGTGGATATATGTCGAAGAGGAGCTTCAGGGGGTGTATTTTCTTTTTGGTTGTCTTCTGAGTCTGCTTCTGATTCTAAAACAGCGAACGGATTGAGGGTTCTGCTTGGGCCCATTGCTGCTTTACTGTTTCTTTTCCTGTATGCTCTTTGGCGGGGTTTTGGTTTTTTAAAGGTCGCTTGACTCTCCATTTTCGAGATTAACTCCATACTTTGCTATTAAAAGGACGGTTTTTCATTCATTTGTCACCATGATCATAATCATTGTCAACATTATCATCATTTCTCTTGAGCTCCCATTTTGAGTTCTCCACTTTTGTTTGGGTTTTTCACATATTGAGAGAGAATCAATTTCTAAATCATCAAGGATATCAAAGGACCCATCCCACCGAGGGGGACTTACAGACCCATCTGTAGATCTCCTTCACCAGGTTCTATCAATAAAATATTTTTTCATTTAAAAAAGTCTTTCCAATTGGGTTATTATACTGGATATTTTATATTGTTGCTTTTTGTTCTGGATCGTATCTTCTTTTACTGCAGGTTTTCTATTTGTGTTACAGATCTGAATCAACAGCAACCATCAACTTGTTGTTAGGGTCACTTGTCACCTAGTGACTTAAGTGAATTATTTTTGGTACAACTTCCAACAAATTTCACACTAACACTTCTAGAGTGTTTGTTCCAGCCCACAATAATAAGGAATTATGAGCACCAACTAGAAAACAATCAAATGGGAAAACCCACAACACCATGGATATCCAAGAAATGGAAAGGAAAGGCTAAAACCATTGTCAATCCAGGAAATCCTCCATTCCAATGGCAACACATAACCAAATAATCACTTGCATACAACAAGCATCCATAAATCAACAAGGAAAACACACATGCAACCTATTACCTGCAAAGCAATCCAACTATAGCGACTGACCCAATTGTTCCCTTGCACTTTCATACTTTCCTTTGCCTTCTTTCTCAAAATACAAGTGAATACTAGAGTGCTCCAAGCATGCTCCAATAATTCTCTAAGCGTGCAAGAGTATGATAGAGTGAGAGAATAGAAGAGAGCTCCAAGCTAAAAATGACTAAAGGTTGTGAACTAATCCTCAAAAGCCTTTTTATCATTGATGCCTCTATTTTGTTAATTTTTCTTTAATTTTCCTTCAATTTACCTCTCATGCAAATTTGTGATCTTTAATCTCCCTTTTCTCCTATTTTCCATTATTTTCATAAACAAAATTCCAATTAATGCCTTGTTTCCTTTTCCAATGTCTTTGCCAATCTCCATAGCCATTTATTAATCACCAGTGATCCCCATTAATATGTTTTTGCCCAACATTCAGCTTGGAATTCATGTCCCATGACCTCAGTCCTATTTTATTTATTTACATAGGAAATCAATCGGGGGTTGTTACAAAAAGGAAAAGCAAGGAAAGCAAAGGAAAACAAGGAGAAGTTTGGATCAACAGCTTCAGCAGGAAGATTTTGTAATTAACAGGTTGCATGTATGATTTCCTAGATGAGGTATGAATGCATGTTACATGCATTTGTTTATTTGGTTCATTTGTTTTCATTGGCATGGATTTTATGGGTTTGACAGTGGTTTCAGCCTTGCCTTGCCATTTCGTAGATAGCCTTGGTGTGATGAGATTCATTTATGGTTGAGCTTTGGATTACTAGAAGGTTTTGGATTTGGGTGAGGTGGTCTCAGGAAAATTCCCTAGGGTTGGAGGTGGAGATGGTTTTCTCGGGAAGCCCTAGACAAGTGGGTGGAGTCAGGAAAATTCCTCAAGGGATGGTGAAGGAATTCTGAGGCATCCAAGCTTGTTTTGGCTTTGTGACCTCTTGACCGATTTTGGCGAGATCGTGGTACTTTGAGGGTGGAGGTGGGTTAACCTCTGGATTCCATTGGTTGTTTATGTCTTGTTTTATCCCATGATATCTCAGATCCATGCTTGGAATATGGCATGGGGGTGATTGGATGAAAGAAATATTTGGTTCTGAGCTCAATCTATGGTCGAGTGGTACGTGGAAGTCCCTAACTTGGTTGGATTTTGCATATGTTAATAAGAGTTATTTCTCTATTGTGAATCATGAGTACTTGTACTTGTTATTATGTCGCCTTGATTGTAGTTCTATCATGGTTAATATTTTGGTTATATGTTGTTTATAAGCATGATTTATGATGTCTACCATCTATGGCTCTTGTCATGAATTGTTTAATTAATGATTGGTTGATGAATGTATGGACTAATAAGTGTTGTTGTAGCTATGTGGAGAGGGCATAAAGCCTTCTTGGTCACTCTCTGATGAATCTTAGACTAATATGATCATATATGCAATCATGACCTGTAGCTTACAAGTTTTCCATGTGTTTGATGAAATTTCTATTATGGATTAGACATGTCCTAGGTCAGTTATTATTCAATTTTTGTATGAAAATATTTTTCATTATGTCATTTATCATTCTAAGAAGTTACAAGAAGTTCTGGGTAGTGGTATAGAGGCTGACCTAGAAAGGTGGCTTAGATCTTAGGACCACACCCTCTGAACTGGAGATTTATGGCTATAACCACACTCAGGCAGTGTTGTGTATGTGGTTGGAGGCCTATAATCACACCCAGGAATTTTCATGCATGCAGTTGTGGGCTTAAGGCAATGAAAAAGAGCCCTAGCTAAGGGTTTGGTCACCTGGGTGGTCCTTTGGCCCCTGAGTGTCCTGTAGCCCTGAGGGATTTTGTGAGTTGTTAGTTTTTCAGCTCCACTTCCATAATTGGAGCTTGGAGGTCAGGTCAAATCATAGTAGCACTTTTCTTCACATTTACCAGGCGAGCTTGTAAAAGCAGGAAAATGTGGGAGGGGGTGTCATTACAGATTAGTACCAGAGCTTCTAGGTTCAAACACTTAAACTGGATGGGCTAGATGCATGTTGTAATGCATGCATTGTCATGGTTGTGGTTGTCGTGCATGAGGTCATTGTATGTAGTTAGTGTTATCATACATGATGTTGATATGTTGATATGGATTGATTTGTGTAGACGACATAACCTCACTTGAACTTCACTAAGGTATGTTTGATTATCTTTATATTTGGTTATCTAACATGGTATGTTTGTAGGAAGAAGATCAGAAATGAAAAGTAGAATGGTGGACTACAGTTCATGTGACTCTCCTTATAGATCAGATGAGAAACCAAGAGATGAGTATTCTCCTGACATAACAGATACCTTGAGAAGTCTAAAGGTAGAAATCATGAGTTGCAAAGTAGATAATGGAAAGATAATTCAGTCACAGGAAAGAATTAACAGGGCACAGGAAAAGAAAGCAGAGGTCAATGTAGTGATCCTTCAGAGTTTATCATATTTGCAGAGATAAGGTCATCCAAGGATCAGTTATGGATAGGAGGACAAGACCAATGGGGCATATGGTATCAGATCTCGATCAGGGCACCATTTGGATAGGGATGATATGGTCAGAGGTGGCAGATGGATGGATACACCTGACATGAGAGGTAGTGGTTATGGGTTCTATTCTAGTTCTAGTTTAGATAGACATCATGGTAATCATCGGTATCATCCTTATAGGAAGAGTGAGAGGGGATACTTTCCAAGGCCAAGCCTCCTACATTTGATGGGTAGTTGAAGAAACCAGAAGATGCAGAAGCATGTTTGCCTGGGATGAAGAAGTTATTCAAGTTGCATGACTACACAGAGAACATGAAAGCCAAGATATCTATTTTCAGTCTCAAGGGAAAGGAAGACATTTGGTGGTAAGATGCAAATAATTTCAGAGGCATCAAGACAGAGGATTTGAGTTGGCATGAATTCAAGAGACTTTTTAAAAATAAGTACTTGTCAGAGAGATATTATGATGTAAGGCTAAGGAGTTCTACGAGTTGAAGATGGGATCTATGATAGATGAAGAGTAAACTAATAAATTCTTGGAGTTGTTGATGTATGTGCCTTACCTCAAGGATGAGAAGACAAAACTTCAAAGATTCATCAGTGGATTTCCATTAGCATTCAAGGATCGGATTGAGTATGATGAGCCTTGGTCATTGGAGGAAGTCATTGGGAAGTTACAAAACTATTACGAGTAGTCAAAGTGAAAGACTGAGGCTAAGGGTGACTAAAAAGGAAATGACAAGACCAAAGGAAAATGGCCTCCGAAGTGGGAGAGACCTTAGGATGCAGGTGAGAAAGAAAATGTGGCTCCTTACAAGAAGTTCAACACAACAAAGAAGGGACATGGATCTCAACATGGAGAGCAACAAAATAAAGGTAGTGGTAGATAACCATTGCATTGTTGGATATGTAGCAAAGATCATTGCAAGAATGATTGTTTATTGTATCAGGGTGGCAACCCTCAGATCTACAGTGCTTAGGAGGTGCAGACAATTGGGGATGTTGGACAGAGTATTCCTCAGATCTATGCAACATTTGATAACAAGCAGACGAATCACCAATCATCCATTATTGAGATGGAAGGTAAGATTTGTGATTGAGTTTTTTCCATTTTGATTGATCTTGGATCTAATTATAATTATGATAATCCTAACCCAACAAATAAGTGTGGCTTGAGTAGATAAGTGCATGCAGAGTACTATTTGGTGTAGTTGGCTACAGGGACCAAGAAAAGAGTTCATCATTGGGTGAGAGATTGTGCATTTGAGCTAAATGGTATGCCTACATCAACACATCACCTATGGGTTTGTACAATATGATTTTGGGTATGGATTGGTTGTACCTTCACAGGACTAAGGTAAATTTCTACAAGAAGGATATTGAGTGCCTCGATGATGATGGAGAGAGAAGAATCTTGCAGGGTAAGAAGAATCCTACATTACTAATAATGGTTACAACTATGCAAGAAAAACGTTGTTGTAGGAAAGGGTGTCTATTATTTGCAATTCATATTTCTAGTGACAAAGGGAAGAATGTTGATGATTCTGAAGTCTTGAAGAGGATTTTGAAGACTTGAAGAGGTATTTGGTTTTGCTTATGTTTCAAAAACAAGTTAATGCATGCATTAGTAGAACACCACTTAATCACATAAGCTGTAAAGCATGGAGAACTGAATAATAATGTTGCAGCAAAATAATACAACAACAAACATGTGCGAAAGAAGACGACACAAGAAATTGATAATGAAGTTCGCTATCTCAAAGCCTACATCTCCAGGCCCAGTCTTCAATGGGGAGGCCTTTATATTAAAACTTCAAAGCCAATAAAATACATCAAAGTTACATCAACAAGATCCCTGGCTGGTCCAACTGTGTTCTGCTCGACCTCATAATTCTGATGCAACTGACAGCTCAACAAAAGACCTCTTACAACTCCCGGAATAAGCTTGCAAAGTTTTGCCTCCAAGTCTTCAAAGCTGCTCTAATGTAGGTTTTAACCCCGTACAGAAATTACCTGCATACGAATTCTAAAAAACAGAAAATAAACAATGGCGAGAGCATAACACATAAAAAAAATATACACATAGATTTTCTCTTGGATCCCAAAATCGAGACTACCAGATTGATTTTTCATTATGTTCCTTTCAGTGTTACAATACATATATATACATGTCGAAGCATCCATAAACCCCAACCCATTAACCTTGGATTAGAACATAATTGTAGTTCCCTTTACCGGATCTACAAAACACCATGGACCGAAAACCATCGCACCCAAAACCATGTGTGAAAACCATGCACAAAACCATAGGTAGGTCCACCCACCTAATATAGGGTGCAAAAAAAATTTTCCCAAGGCGTTGCCCCAAACCCAACATCTAAAATGCTTCTGCTATATAGAATGTTACAATTCCTCTCAAGGAACCAAGCTCACCTCTTCCATCTCTCTCTCTGCCCCCTTCATGGCATAACATTACATGTATATATAGTGTTTGTGGCTAACCCAAATATAGCAAATGAATTAAATTACTTATCGCATTGTTATAACCATATAACAATATGGTTCTATGGTTACAAACCCACTCTAGAATGAACATATTCGAAAGGTTTGTTTTAACAATATATACCATAATTATATGGTTGCTAACCATATCCACAATGCATAACAAATCTCATAACCATATCGGTGCAATTAAAACTTTACATCTCCGGCGGTTTGTCATTAGAGCCATAGACTCATGGCATGTGAACACAGTGAATTCAAACGGTTCCAAATCCTTTGTGGTCACGGTGGAGCAGTGGAACTGTGTCAAAAATGTTGACTTCAGCGTGTATATCGTCGTTAGCTTGGAGCGTTAACTCTGACGGTTCCTGTGGAAATTGGTATATAATGTTATAACCACCGCATACATAGATCTTTTGACGGAGCCACCATGTATTCGTAACATATAGTTTGCAATATATGGTTTGGTAATATATTTCGTTCCCATGGTTTATAACCCATCACATTTGTGTCATTCCATATTTAATATATGTTATGTGACTTAAATAATTTTATGCTAAGGTATGAATTTAATATCATAACATATATTTTAATATATGGTTTTTTTTACACCACATATTATATATGTTCATAAACCATATGTGTGCTATGAGACTTGATACCTTCACTATGCAATGAAGACCTGCACCCAAACTAGAGTTGACTTGACTTGTTGACTGCCACGTCAAACTGTGGAGCTACCACTTGGTCTGCAAGGCCTCATTTACCTGCTTACGCACAAACTTCAACGAGCTCTTTCTCATTCATCCGGAGGCAAAATGCACTCATTCAAGTTGTGTTGGAGTCATTTCTATGAGCTCTACGCAATGGTGTTGCTTCCACTTGAATCCAGTAAATTTGACTTTTAGGATTTTTCTAGATCCTTTATCATCCATTGATCAATTTCAGATCATGTGTATTATTTGCAATTCATATTTCCAGTGACAAAGGGAAGAATGTTGATGATTCTGAAGTCTTGAAGAGGATTTTGAAGACTTGAAGAGGTATTTGGTTTTGTAGTTTTTTCAGGATGTATTTCTAGTGGATATTTCAGAGTTACCGCCTCATACGGAAGTGGACTTTTCTATTGAGTTGGTACCAAGATCGGCACCAACATCAAAGGAACCTTACATAATGAGAAATCCATAGTTAATGGAATTGAACTTGCAACTTAAGGAAATGCTTGATAAGTGATACATTAGGCCAAGTGTGTCACCTTTGGGTGCACCAATGTTGTTTGTGAAGAAGAAGGATGATACTCTCAGGTTGTGCATTGACTACAGGAAGTTGAACAAGGTGACTATGAAGAACAGGTACCCATTTCCACGAATTGATGACTTGTTTGATCAGTTGAAGGGAGCAAAAATGTTCTCAAAGATTGACTTAAGATCAGGATATCATCAGGTACACATCAAAGAAGAGTACATATACAAGATTTCATTCCGCACCAGGTAAGGGAATTATGAGTTTGTAGAATTTTTGTTTGGTCCTAATAATGTTCCAACTACTTTCATGTGCTTGATGAATAGTGTGTTTCCGCCTTATCTGGACAAGTTTGTGATACTATTCATTAATGACATATTGATATGTTCTAAGAATGAGGAAGAGCATGTAAAAGACTTCACAATAGTGTTAAGATTGCTAAGAGAGCATCAATTGTATTCCAAGCTTAGCAAGTGAAATTTCTTTCAGATAGAAGTTCATTACTTGGGACATGTTTACAAGGAAGGTATAGCAATGGACCCAGAAAAGATCAGCGCTATCATGGAGTGGGAAGCTCCAAGAAATGTGGATGAGGTTAGATAATTCACGAGACTAGCAAGTTACTCCAAGAGGTTCACCTGGAACTTCTCACGGATTTCTTATCCTATTATATCCTTGCAGCAAAAAGGGAAGAAGTTTGAATTGAACGAGGAGTGCACAAGTAGTTTTGAGCAGTTGAAGCATTTTCTTACAAATTCTTCGGTCTTGAAGATTAGAGATCCATATAAAGAGTATGTGGTATGTATAGATGCTTGTAAGAGAGGACTTAGTGGAGTCTTGATGCAGGAAGGAAAGGTGGTATGATATGATTCAAGGAAGCTGAATGAACACGAATAGAATTATGTGATGCACGATCTCAATTTGGAAGCTATCATTCATGAATTAAAGATATGGAGACATTATCTTCTTAACAAGAGGTTTGTATTGATGAGTGGTCACAGTGGGATGAGGTACTTGTTTAAGCAGCCTAATCTGAATGTCAAGCAAGCAAGATGGTTAGCTACTCTCAGTGAGTTTGATTTCGAGATCAGGTAAATCAAGGGAAAGGAGAACAACATTGCAGATGCTCTCAATAGGAGATTTCAAGTGAATCACATTGCAACAATGAGTCCTTATGGGACAAACTTGTAGGAGCGGATCTTACAGGCAAGACAACATGATGATAGGTATCAGCAGTTGAGGCATGAGTTACAACAGCAGGGTGAAGGAGAAGGGGATGAGGAGTATCATCTAACAACATATGGCTTGGTTAGATTCAGCAACAAGATTTATGTACCATATGAGAGTGAGCTCAAGAAGATTATCTTGAGGGACTTTCATGTCAATCCATATTTAGGTCACTCGAGATATTAGAAGTCTTTGACAGTAATTAATAAGTTTTATCATTGGACGCACTTGAAGAAAGAGGTGATTGAGTTTGTTGCGAGATGTTTGGACCATCAGTAGATAAAAGAAAAGTGTAAGCATCCATGTGGTTTGTTACAACTGATTCCAATTCTAGAGTGGAAATGGGAGGTCATTTCCATGGATTTCATTACAAGTTTTCCAAGGACATCAAAGCAGCATGATTCCATCATGGTTGTGGTTGACATGTTAAGTAAGGTAGCTCATTTCATTGTAGTTAAGTCTACAAATTCAACTAGTGAGGTAGCTCAAATTTTCATAAGGGACATTGTAAGATTGCTTGGTGTTCCTAAGAAGATTGTATGAGACAGAGATGCAAAGTTCACTTCCAATTTTTGGAAGGAGTTGTTTGAAGGTTTGGGGACATAGTTGGTCTTAAGTACAACTTATCATCCGAAGATAGATGGATAAATAGATAGGGTTGATAGGGTTCTTGAGGACATGTTCAATATGTACGTCATGCATCAGCTAAGGAAGTGGGAAGAGTATCTTTCACTGGTATAGTTTACATATAATAATGGGTATCAGGAGTACTTGAAGATGAGTTCATTTGAGGCACTTTATGGGCGGAGTTCTAATACTCCTATCAGTCGGTGTGATCTAGTGAATAAGGTAGGGTATTGATTGGACCAGACATGTTGGTGAATATGGAACAGGAAATGCATGTTAATAAGAGGAATTTGAAGGTAGCATAGGACAAGCAGAATCTCTATGCAAATCAACATAGGGCATCTAAGGAGTTTTAGGTTGGGGAGCATGTGTATTTGTGCATCAAGCCCAAGAGGAGCTCCTTGAGGATTGGGTCATGTGCCAAGTTGGCACCTCACTATTGTGGGCATTTTGAGATCCTTGAGAGGATTAGACCAGTGGCCTACATACTTGCACTACCTCCAACAGTGAAAATCCATGATGTTTTCCACGTTTCATTTCTTAAGAAGTATGTCTAGGACGTTGATCATGTGATTGACCGGTCTACATTGCAGGTTGATCCATAGGGAGAATTCTATCCAAAGCCTTAGTGCATATTGTAGCGGAAACAACTCATGCTCTGAAACCAAGAAATCAAGCAAGTTAAAGTGCAGTGGAAGCACTTTGGACCTAGTGAAGCTACATGGGAGATGGTTGATCAGATGTGGGCTTTATATACTTCATTATTTGTTGGGTCAAGCAAATGAGTTTTGGTATATGTATGTGGTTGTAGATACCACATTGAGATGTATTATAAAGCTCCCATAAGTTGTATGATTGTCATGTTTGTCATGTTGGTCATGGTTTGCAGTAGTTGTTCATTATAAATACTGCATCGAGCTCTGCTATAAAGATCCATGGGAAGTATGTTTTGTTTTCAGTGGTTTTCTAGTTATTGGTGTCATAGAACACCAAGGATGGTGTTCCCCTAAAGTGGGAGGGGTTTGTAACATGCCAAGGTTAAAAGTTCATGTAATAAAAGGTTATTAAAGGAAAAATAAGACCAAGGTCATGGGACATGTATTCCAAGCTGAATGTTGAGAAAAGCACATAGTGGGTATCATTTTTGGTTTATTAATGGCTAAGGAAATTGACAAAGGCATTGGCAAAGGAAAAGAGACAATAATTGGAATTTAATTATGAGAAATAAAGGAAAAATAGGAGAAAAATAAGGTGAAGAGACACATATTTGTATGAGAGGGAAATTAATGGAAAAATGAAGGAAAATGAAGAAAATAGAGGCCTCAATGATAAAAAGGCTTCTTAGGATCAATTCAAAACTTATTTTGGTTTTAGCTTTTGTTGGTTTAACTTTTTGTCATTTTTAGCTTGGGTCGAGTGAGAAAGAGAGATATGAGCACCAAGATGAGAAAGCAAGCAAGCAAGCAAAGGGAGGAAAAGGGAAAGCAAGGAAAGTAAAGGAAAACAAGGAGAAGGTTGGATCAATAACTTCAACCAGAGGATTTTGCAGGTAATAGGTTGCATGTATGATTTCCTAGATGAGGTGTGAATGCATGGTAAATGCATTTGTTCATTTGGTTCATTTGTTGTCATTGGCATGGGTTTTTTCTGGTTTAGCAGTGGTTTCAGCCTTGCCTTACCATTTCCTGGATAGTTAGGGTAAATATGAGACCAAGAGTTACTATGATCTGACCCAACCTCATAGCTCCAGCTAAGGAAGTGGGGCCTACAACCGACCATCGAATGACAACTCACAACATTCCCACAGGGCTATAGGACACTCAAGGGCCAAGGAACCACCCCAGGCGACCAAAACCTGAGTTAGGTCTCCTTTTCACACAACTTAACCCCAAACTGCATACACAATCCTGCAAGGGTATGGTTGAAGTCCTCCAACTGCACACATAGAACTGCCTGAGTGTGGTTGTGACCCAAGATGTCTAGTTCAAAGGGTGTGGTCCCAAGATCTGAGGCATGATTCCAGTTCAGCCTCCAGAACACTGCCCAAAAATTTATGAGACTTCTTAGAATCATAAATAACACAATGAAAATGGTAAACATACAAATTTCAAGGAAGAAATTGACCTAGACTACCTAGAACATAACATACATTTCATCAAACACATGGAAAACATGTAAGCTACAGGTCATGAATGCATATATGATCATAAAAGTATGAGATTCATCTGAGAATCACTAAGAAGGCCCTATGCCTTCTCCACAAATCTTCAACAATAGTTATTAGTCCATACATTCATCAACCGATCAATAAATAAACCATTCATGACAAGAGTCATCGATGCTACACATCAAATAACCAACATTTAACCAGAAAATAACCAACATAGAAACTGTGGCAACTCAACCATAATATCTCCAACATAATCACTACCAATATACATGAATCACAATAGAAAAATAGCTCTTATTAACATATGAAAATACCAACCAAGTCAAGGACTTCCACGTACCACCTGACCGTAGATTGGGCATAAAAACATATCTCTTTCATCTAGTCACCCTCACACCATATTCCAAGCATGAATGTGGGATCTTATGGAATGTGGGATCTTTACTATTTCACAATATGTTCCATATTCCAAGCTGGTTTTTGGGATGGTACCAAAGGATGCATACTATAAGAAAGTTGGATAATGAAAATGGGATCTCTGTCACTTACAATAATCTTTGGGTTTCCATGTAGCTTTTGAATTGTTTCCATAAATGCAGTAGAAATTGTACTTGCTTTAAATGGATGAGATAATGCACAAAAGTGTGCATACCTGGTAAGTCTGTCAACTACCGCCGTGATAACACTCTTTCCGTCGGACTTGGGTAAACCTGTGATAAAATCCATTGAAACCTCCTCCCAACATTGGATTGGAATGGATAAAGGTTGTAATAGTCCTGGTGTCTTAATTGCTTCAACTTTATTTTGTTGGCAAACCAAACATTCTGCCACAAACTTTCGAATATCTGATTTAAGGCCATCCCAAAAAAAATCCTTCTTAACCCTATGGTAGGATTTTACAAACCCTGAGTGCCCTCCTAAGGGAGAGGTGTGCAATTCCCTAAGAATATTTTGTTTGAGTTGGGAATTCTTACATAGTTATAACCAATCCTTGTACCATAACGAATCATTTTTCCAGCTAAATGTATCAGATGTACTGGGATCTTGTTGTATCTTTTGAATGAGTACCCAAACTTCCTCTTCATTCTTCCATTCATCCCTTGCTTCGTTTATCCAATCTGGTTAGATTATAGAAATGGCACAAATAAATGCTTCCACATCCTCATCCTTTCTTGAGAGTGCATCTGCCACAACATTTTGCTTCCCTTTTTTGTAGATGATTTCAAAGCCATAACCCAACATCTTTGTGACCCATTTTTGTTGCTCTTCTAAAGATAATATTTGTTCTAAAAAGTATTTAAGAATATAATGATCTATTTTTACCTTGAAGTGTCTTCCCATTAGGTAGGGTCGCCATTTCTTAAGTGCATGTAGTATTTCCAACATTCCCTTCTCATAAATAGCTTTGTGTAAATAATTTTCTTTGATTGGGCGACTTTCAAAAGAAATGGGTATCTCTTCTTGCATTAAAACAACACCAATTCCATTTCCTGAGGCATCACATTCCACTATAAAGGTTTTTGTGAAGTCCAGTGTAGCTAAGACTGGTGCTTGGCACATTGCCTCTTTAAGATGTTCAAAGGCCTTTGTTGCTTCTGGAGTCCATGACAATGCATCTTTCTTTAGTAATGTTGTTAGAGGTGCTGCCATTCTCCCATAATTCTTAACAAACTTGTGATAATACCCTGTCAACCCGAGAAATCCTCGTAGATGCTTTATGGATGTGGAGATTTTCCATCGCTTAAAGGTTTTAATTTTGCTAGGGTCTAACTTAACACCTTAATGAGATACAATATGACCCAGATATTCCACCTTTTGTACTCCAAAGAAACAGTTGGATATTTTTGCATATAATTGTTTCTCCTCCAATAGTTTAAGCACCATGTGAACATGTTGGACATGATCCTTCCAAGGCTTGTTATGGATTAGTATATCATCAAAAAATACTAACACGAATTTTCTAAGGAAGGGTTTGAAAATGGAATTCATCAAACCTTGAAATGTAGAAGGTGCATTAGTAAGGCCAAAAGGCATGACCAAAAATTCATAATGACCCTCATGAGTTCTAAATGTTGTTTTTGGAATGTCTTCAGTCTTCATTTTGATTTGATGATATCCTGAACAAAGATCCAACTTGGTGAAGTAAATTGATCCATGCAATTCATCCAATAATTCATCAATGACAGGAATGGGAAATTTATCTTTAATAGTGAGCTTGTTGAGCTCCCTATAATCTGTACACATGTGCCATGATCCATCCTTCTTGTGAACTAATATTACTGGAGTAGAGAAAGAACTTTGACTATGTTGAATTATACCAGCCTCTAACATTTCTGCAACCATATGTTCAAGTTCACTCTTTTGGACATAGGGATATTTGTAAGGCCTGATGTTTAGAGGAACACATCCTGGAGTAAAATTAATAGCATGATCATGATCACGAATAGGTGGGAGACCTTTGGGAGTCTCAAATACCTTGGAATTATTTTCCAAGACTTTTTGGAGATATGGAGAAATTGATGATTTTGATGTGGGAACCTTTAGTGAACATAAGTGTGCAATTATGTCTTGTTGTTCTTTCTTTAGAAGCTTTTTCATTCCGTTAGAGCTGATTATCTTTCTTGGTTGATGCCCCTTAATTCAACTTCCTTTCCTTCTGGAAGAGAATGTCATGAAAATTTCTTGAAAATTAAAATCTATTGTACCCAAGGATTGTAGCCATTGGCCTCCTAGTACAACATCAGCACCACCCATTGGAATGGAAAGCATTGGGCTATTCAATACATATTCTCCCATGGCTAGCTTGGTATTATTGGACTTTCCTGAGAAATTTATGGTTTCTCCACTTGCAACCATCACTTGAGACTCTGGTGCTGGCTATAGGAAGTAATTCAATTCTTTGGCTATCTTACAATGAATAAAATTATGGGTACTTCCTGAATCAATCAACACTATTACATTTTTCTTCTTGATATGCCCTTCTATCTTGATAGTTTGAGGAGTGGTAATTCCAACTAATGCATTACAAGATATGGTCAGATTCATTTCTTATTTTTCTACGGTTTGTTCCTGGTGTATATCTTCTTCTTTTGACATTTCTTGTTCCTTTTCTTCCTCCTCCTCACAATCTATGTAAAATAATTTCTTCTCTGCACACTTATGACCTTTAGTGTATTTGCTATAAAAAATATAACAAATCCCTTTTTCTCTTTTTTCTTCCAATTGTTGTGGTGTCAACCTTGTAGGTTGTGGATAGCTAGGGGTAGTGACACTTCCATCTTTGTGATTGTGAGTGGTAGGCTTCCTTGTTCCATAATTTTGATTTCCATTTTTCTTTCCAACCTGAATGCCTTCTCTAATGAATATGATTCCGAAAAACGAACCTCATGTTGGACATTATCTTTTAAAGTCCCTATGAACACATCAATCCTATGCTCCTCTAGAATATCTTTTACCCTTATATTCAATTTTTGGAAGTCCTCAATGTGCTCCATCATTGAATCATTTTGTTTGAGATTTATCAATTGGCTAAAAAAAGTGTTGCTTTTTGTATCCTCATAATGTTCTATCATTTCATCTATAAAAATAGCCCAAGTGACAATTTGTTTATGAGAGAAAAGCCATCGATGCCATACAAACTGATTTGGTTCCAAATATAAAGTTGCAATGTGTACCTTTTGTGTGATTTGCACATTATGGAGATCGACAAATTGCTCCATCTGTAGTATCCATGTTCCGGGATCCTTGCCATCAAACTTCCTCATATCAATCTTTGGAACATGGGGGTTCTTCGATCCAACATTAGAGTCTATGAAATCATGATTAACATTTATTTTGTTCTCATGATGAGTTTCCTTTACAACCATTTCGCCATTAGTAAGCATTTGTTGTAGAAACTTTGTCAAACCTATCTTCAAATTTGTCTGCAAATCTTCCATGCCTTTCTTTAAATCATCCATCTTAGCTTCCAATCCATCCATATTAGCTTCCACGTCGTCCCTCTTAGCTTCCACGTTGTCCATTTTAGCTTCCATGCCATCCATCTTAGCTTCCATGTCATTAATCTTAGCTTCTACTCCTTTCTTTAAACCATCCATCTTAGCTTCTACGCCTTTCTTCAAACCATCCATCTTAGCTTCTACATCTTTCTTTAAACCATCCATCTTATTTTCTATTGCTTTTTGTGCGAGTGAAATTTGTTGCACTTGGTCTCGTAATTTTGATATATCATGTTTCATTTCTTCCTCTTCTTCATGAGTCATGCTAGAGCTTTCAAGTTCCTTACTAGATGTTTCCATTTTATTCCTTCGGGGCATCAATTACCGATAATAATGCTTCACTATTCCCTTTGAATTCCTTCAAACTAATTTTTCAAACCAAGCTTATGCAAAAATTTAAAAAAAACCTACACACCTTTTTTCATTTTGTAGGAGCTCAATATTGAATCTAATGTATCTCTATAATTTTGGATCTCCCAAGTCTAAAATTTCTTCCTGTGGTAACTCCCTAAGCAATATTTCTAACCTCACAAGTCCGATCAAGATTGGATTCTCCAATGAAGAGTTATGCCAAATCTCCCATGATGACCTGAGTATAGACTGGTTCAATAGAGCGAACTTGTACCACATGCCGTGGGTCAGTGTTTCAACCTTAGGTTCTAAAAATGATACCCAAAAAAATTACAATCTCTCCTCTTTCTGTAACTTCTTATGAAAATTTAATCTGATGCTCGGAGCGAATGTTATGATGATTTTCCCAAGGTGACCTATTTGGAATGTAATTCAGGGGTCTACAAAAACCCTAACATCCTCAGATTATATCTCTGAAACTATAGCGAGACAAGATCTTAAATTCAGATCCAAGATTCAGAACGATTTCTTTTCAAATGGTTTTTTTTTTTAGCTTCTGAAACGTCACAAAAAAAAGGTATAGAAAAAATTCCACGATGACCTATTTGGAGCTGCGAAACCCTAGAATCCAAAGCTCTGATACCAAATGTTATGAAACCAGCTCACAAAAAGATAGAATATATAGATGAACACCTTATAAATAAGCCTCTTCGAGTGGGCAACCTCCTTTACATCACACAAATGAACAATTATTGGATGATTTAAATGACAAAACCTCCTATCTATATAGGAGTCTTAGGGGTCACAATATAACCAAGCCAACCTAACAATAATAATATAAAGGCACAAAAATAACAATACAGGGATTCTATGGGGCACAATAATGACAATATAGGGAAAATAGGGGCACAACAACAATAATAATAGATACAATGACAATAGTAATGGGGGAATCACTAGTATTATAGGGACCTAACATGACATTTCTGTTAAATTCACATTCACCATCTCTAATTATTCAAATCTCACAGTGAAACTCCAAATGAATTGAAGGGAATATAAGATAAGATGATAGGAGTAATGGAAAGGGTAACATGAGGAGAATTTTTGAACAAGTGAGCCCAAAGATGATAGGAATGTGGCAGAGAATGTGGCTCCAACTTATGCATTATAGAAGGATGGAAACATTTCCATATGTTAATCAACAATTACAATGCATAAGTGGTATTACAGTCAAATATCTCGAGTTTGAATCACACCCGGCCTGCGTTAGGGGGAGATTGTTGGACATTATATAAACCAACGTTCCCCATGTGTTTCATGATATATGCTTAACCACATATCGTGGATCTATTAACTTTGGTGATGCATCTGTTTACTAACACTTGCAGGTTTTGGTGTAACAACAATCGCGTTTCCAACAAGAACTTACCCGCTGAAGATTCCACATGGGAGGACGAGAATTTTATACAGAAGCATCCAAAACTACTCAAGCATTGAGGATAAATCTTTTTGAAGGAAAGGGGCATGTTAGGTCCCTATAATACCATGTAGACCCCATATTGTTATTGTTGTGCTCCATAGAAGCCCAATATTGCTATTGGTGAGCCCCTACATTATTATTGTTATGTAGGCCCTAATTATATTGTGACCCTTAAGACTCCTATATCTACCGAGGAGGTCTTGTCATTTGCATCATCCAATAATTTTTCATTTATATGATGTAAATGAGGCTACCCCCTCAATTAGGCCTATTTTCAAGTTTTGAACCTATCTTTTTTCTTCTTTTTTTTTATCTAGTTACATAACAAATATAGACCCTACATATCTGAAGACGAATCAATCATATGACTAGACGACAACATTCATATGATCCATAGAGAGTGACTTTGTTGAAACCCAACAATTTTAGAATTTAACCGAATGTGACTAGGTCTTCAAGGGTCCATGGTCATCATCATGATGTCATTGATACATGTGGCAGCCTGTAATGGGTGCCACAAGTCAGCATTTTTCGACCCTTTCACTAATAAAAGTGCACCAAATATGCCTTCCACGTGGCAACCTCTAGTTTTTCCATGTCATCATGCTAACAATATCATATTACGTGTCAAAACGTGTTGTACACATAACCACGTCATGTCCTCTAACTTTCTTCCAAGTGTTCAAGCTTTCATATCATTATGTCGAGGCAATCCTCATGCTCCAAATGTCAATCTACCATGTCATTGCATCAAGCCAATCAAAACTCTGTTAGGTCCCTATAATACTAGTGTATTCCCCTTATTTTTATTGTTAGTGTAACCCCCTACTATTATTGTTGTTCCCATATATCCCTCATGTTGTTATTTTTGTGCCCCACAAAAGTCCACTATTGTTATTGTTGTGCCCTTACATTATTATTGTTATGTAGGCTCTGATTATATTGTGACCCCTTAGAATCTTATATATACCAAGGAGGTATTATCATTTGTATCATCCAAGAATTTTTCATTTCTGTAATTTAAAGTAGGTTTCCCCCTCAAAGAGGATAATTTTTAAGTCGTTGATCTATCTTTTATGTCAGCTGGTTGCATAACATTTGGTATCAGAGATTTGGATTCTAGGGTTTCACTTCTTCAAAAGGTCATATTGGTATTTTTGCTATACCTTTTTTTTCTACAAAGTTTTAGAAGCTGAAATTGTAACCTCATGGAGCATAAATATTGGTGAACATGGTGTACAAATTTTAGATATTGGTTTGCTATATTTTCGGAGATATGATCCAAGGAATTTAGGGTTTTTACAGGCTCCAGAATTCCATCTCAAACAGGGGACCTAGGGAAAATCGTCATCTCAAATAGGTGACATAACTTTCTCTCCGAACATTGGATTTGAATTTTGTAAAAAGTGGATGAAAGCAAATGGGCATTAATGTTTTGGGTATTATTTTCAGGGTCAATGGTTGAAACAGTGACATGTGGAACTCTATACAAGTTCACTCTACTCAACCAGTCTATAATCAGGTCATCATGGGGGATTGGGCATAAATCCTTCTTGAAGAATCTAATCTTGGTTTGGATTGTGGGGCTAGAAAGAAGATGAAAAGGGTTACTATAGGATGAAATTTTAGATCTTAGAGATCCGAAATTACAGAGATACAACAGTTTCAATATCGAGCTCCTAGAAAGAAAGAAAAAGGTATGTATATTTTGTAAATGTTGCATAAGTTGTGTTTGAAAAATCACTTTGAATTGATTCAAAGGGAATAATGAAGCATAGATATCATTTTTTTATTCCAAAATTCCTCAAAATAAAAAAATGGACACACCTAGTAAGCAACCATAAATCTCTTCTATGACGCATGAAGAAGAGGAAGAAATGCAGCATGATATATCAAAATTACGAGACCAAGTGCAACAAATTTCATTCTCACAGAAAGTAACAAAAATGAATTGGAAGCCATGATGAGTGTTAAAATAGATGGTCTAAAAATGGACATGGGAGTTTTGAATGATGGTTTAAAAGCATACATTGAAGAAATGATGGATTTCAAGATAGATGGATTTAAGGAAGGGTTGGAAAAGTTGTTAGAAGAAAGTTTTCCGAGTGGTGACAATGTAATCTATGAAAATCATGATAACGACAAAAGAAATATGAATTATGATTTTAGAGACTCCAATGTTAGGCCCCTATACTACTAGTGTAACCCCTTATTGTTATTAGTACAACCCACTTATTACATTGATGTACCCATGTAGTCCCCATATTGTTACTATTGTGCCCCATAGAAGTCCACTATTGTTATTATTGTGCCCTTACATTATTATTGTTATGTCGACTCTGATTATGTTATGACCCCTTAGACTCCTATATATAGAAAGGAGGTCTTTTCATTTGTATCATCCAAGAATTGTTCATTTATGTAAGGTAAAGGAGGTTTCCTCCTCAAAGAGGCTGAATTCTAAGGCGTTGATCTATCTTTTCTATCTTTTCTTGAGTTGGTTTCATAACATTTGGTATCAGAGCTTTGGATTCTAGGGTTTCACTGCTCCAAACAGGTCATCATGGAATTTTCGCTATAACTTTTTTTCTGCGACGTTTCAAAAGTTGCAAAAAAACCCATTTGAGAAGAAATCATGCTAAATCGCAGGTCCGAATTTCAGAGCTTTGTGCACTATATTTGCGGAGATATGATTTGAGGAAGTTGGTCTTTTTGCAGACTCCTGAATTACATTCCAAACAGGTGACCTGGGGAAAATCGTCATAACTTTCTCTCTGAGAATCAGACTGAAATTTCGTAAGAAGGTACAAAAAGAGGACAGACTGTAGTTTCTTGTAGATAGTTTTAAGAGCCAAAGGTCGAAACATGGAGACGAATCACGTCGTACAAGTTCGCTCTTCTAGAAAGGTCTATAATCAGGTCATCTTGGGAGATTGTGCATAACTCTTTCTTGGAGAATCCAATTTTGATCAGACCGGTGGCATTGGAAAGAGGACACAGAGGGCTACTAGAGGTTGCAATTTCAGAACTTAAATATCTGAAAGTACGGAGTTACAGTCGTTTCAAGATCGAGCTCCTAAAATCAAGGAAAAGCAAGATGAGGAAGTTTGATGGCAAGGATCCGGTAAATTGGATACTTCAGATGGAACAATATTTTGATCTACATGGTGTACCACTGTTGCAGAAGGTATGTATTGCATATTCATATTTAGAACCAGATCAATTTTTATGGTATGAAGGGCTTTGTTCTCGTAAACAACTTGTTACGTGGTCAATTTTCACGGAGGAAATGATAGCACGTTATGAAGATACAAAGAGCAACACCACAACAATTGGAAAGAGTAAAAGAGCTTTGTGACATAGTGGAAAGCAAAATTATGGAAACCAGGAAGCATAACCCTCACAACTATAAAGATGGAAGTGTTGTTTCTCCTAGCCTTCCACAACCTACAAGGCTTACACCACAACAATTAGAAGAAAAAAGAGAAAAAGGGCTTTGTTACAATTGTGATAGAAAATGCACTAAAGGTCATAAGTGTGCTGAGAAGAAATTATTTTACATAGAATATGAAGAGGAGGAAGAAAAGAATGAAGAACCATCAAAAGAAGAAGGTATACGCCAGGACCCCACACCAAAGAAAGAAGAAATGAATCAGACCATATCTTGTAAAGCATTGGCAAGAATTACCACTCCTCAAACTTTTAAGATAGAAGGACATATCAAGAAGAAAAAGGTGCAAGAAGTGAAAGATCACATCAAGAAAGAAGAAATGAATCCAACCATATCTTGTAATTCATTGGTCGAAATTACCACTCCTCAAACTATCAAGATAGAAGGACATATCAAGAAGAAAAATGTTCAAGAAGTGAAAGATCACATCGAGCATTAAGAAATGAATCCGACCATATCTTGTAAAGGATTGGAAGAAATTATCACTCCTCAAACTCTAGAGATAGAAGGACATATCAATAAGAAAAAGGTTCAGGCAATGAAAGATCACATCGAGCATCAACAACAAGTTCTTCAAATTTTAAAGGATAACGCCACTTCGGTGCAAAATCAAATGAAACAACAGGTAGATCAACATCGTAGTGAAAAATGTTTTGATGTAGGTGATTGGGTATTTTTACTACTACATCTCAAGAAAGCTATTTATGAGAATGAAATGTTGGCAATACTACATGCACTTAAAAAATGGTGACCTTACCGAATGGGAAGACTCTTCAAGGATGAGGATGTGGAAGCATTGTTTTGTGCTATTTCTATTATCCAACCAGATTGGATAAACGAAGCAAGGGATGAATGGAAGAAGGATGAAGAAGTATGGCCACTTATTCAAAAGTTGCAAAAGATCCCAATTCAAACAATATTGCTAGAAATTGAAGAGGAAGGAAAAATCATATTGGAACCTGGAGCAGTCACAGAAAAAAGAACCCGACAGCTACGAAATCGATCAATTTTAGAGTATCTCATCAAGTGGAAGAACTTACCTGTTGAAGATTCCACATGGGAGGACAAGAATTTTATACAGAAGCATCAAGAACTACTCAAGCATTGAGGACAACGCTTTTTCAAGGAGAGGGGCATGTTAGGCCCCTATACTACTAGTTTAACCCCTTATTGTTATTAGTACAACACACTTATTATATTGATGTACCCATGTAGTGCCCATATTGTTACTATTGTGCCCCATAGAAGCCCACTATTGTTATTATTGTGCCCTTACATTATTATTGTTATGTCGGCTCTGATTATGTTATGACCCCTCAGACTCCTATATATAGAAAGGAGGTCTTTTCATTTGTATCATCCAAGAATTGTTCATTTATGTAAGGTAAAGGAGGTTTCCCCCTCGAAGAGGCTGAATTTTAAGGCGTTGATCTATCTTTTCTATCTTTTCTTGAGTTGGTTTCATAACATTTGGTATCAGAGCTTTGGTTTCTAGGGTTTCGCTGCTCCAAACAGGTCATCGTGGAATTTTCACTATAACCTTTTTTATGCAACGTTTCAGAAGCTAAAAGAAAAACCCATTTGAGAATAAATCATGCTGAACCTTGGGTCCCAATTTGAGAGCTTTTTGCGCTATATTTTCGGAGATATGATCTGAGGAAGTTGGTCTTTTTGCACACTCCTGAATTACATTCCAAACAGGTGACCTAGGGAAAATCGTCATAACTGTCTCTCTGAGCATCGGATTGAAATTTTGTAAGAACATACAAAAACAGGATAGACTATAGTTTCTTGTATATATTTTTCAGAGCCAAAGGTCAAAACAGTGACTCGTGGAACGTCGTAAAAGTTCACTCTACTGAATTAGTCTATAATCAGGTCACTGTGGGAGATTTGGCATCACTATTCATTGGAGAATCCAATTGGGGTCAGACTGGTTGCATTGGAAAGAGGACATAGAGAGCTACTACAGATCACAATTTTAGAACTTAAAGATCCGAAAGTATAGAGTTATAGTCATTTCAAGATCGAGCTCCTAAAATCAAGAAAAAGAAAGATGAGAAAGTTTGATGGCAAGGATCTGGTAAATTGGATACTTCAAATGGAGCAATATTTTGATCTACATGGTGTACCACTATTACAAAAGGTATGTATTGCATCTTCATATTTAGAACAGATCAATTTTTATGGTATGAAGGGCTTTGTTCTTGTAAACAACTTGTTACGTGGTCAATTTTCACGGAGGAAATGATAGCACATTATGAGGATACAAAGAGCAACAACTTCTTTAGAGGGACACCACAACAATTGGAAAGAATAAAAGGGCTTTGTGACATAGTGGAAAGAAAAATTATGGATACCAGGAAGCATACCCCTCACAACTATAAAGATGGAAGTGTTGTTTCTCCTAGCCTTCCACAACCTACAAGGGTTACACCACCACAATTGGAAGAAAAAAGAGAAAAAGGGCTTTGTTACAATTGTGATAGCAAATGCACTAAAGGTCATAAGTGTGCTGAGAAGAAATTATTTTACATAGAATATGAAGAGGAGGAACAAAAGGATCAAGAAACATCAAAAGAAGAAGATATACACCAGGACCCCACCCCAGAGAAAGAAGAAATTAATAAGACCATATCTTGTAAAGCATTGGCAAGAATTACCACTCCTCAAACTCTCAAGATAGAAGGACATATCAAGAAGAAAAAGGTGCAAGAAGTGAAAGATCACATCAAGAAAGAAGAAATGAATCCAACCATATCTTGTAATTCATTGGTCGAAATTACCACTCCTCAAACTATCAAGATAGAAGGGCATATCAAGAAGAAAAATGTTCAAGAAGTGAAAGATCACATCGAGCATCAAGAAGTGAATCTGACCATATCTTGTCAAGGATTGGAAGAAATTACCACTCCTCAAACTCTAGAGATAGAAGGACATATTAAGAAGAAAAAGGTTCAAGTAGTGAAAGATCACATCGAGCATCAACAACAAGTTCTCAAAATTTTAAAGGATAACATCACTTCGGTGCAAAATCAAACGAAACAACAGGTAGATCAACATCGTAGTGAAAAATGTTTTGATGTAGGTGATTGGGTATTTTTACAGCTACATCTCAAGCAAGCTATTTATGAGAAGGAAATGTTGGCAATACTACATGCACTTAAAAAATGGCGACCTTACCGAATGGGAAGACTCTTCAAGGATGAGGATGTGGAAGCATTTTTTTGTGCTATTTCTATTATCCAACCAGATTGGATAAACGAAGCAAGGGATGAATGGAAGAAGGATGAAGAAGTATGGCCACTTATTAAAAATTTGCAAAAGATCCCAATTCAAACAATATTTCCAGAAATTGAAGAGGAAGGAAAAATCATATTGAACTTGGAGCAGTCACAGAAAGAAGAACTTGACAGCTACGAAATTGATCAATTTCAGAGTATCTCATCAAGTGGAAGAACTTACCCACTGAAGATTCCACATGGGAGGACAAAAATTTTATATAGAAGCATCAAGAACTACTCAGGCGTTGAGGACAACGCTTTTTGAAGGAGAGGGGCATTTTAGGCCCCTATACTACTAGTGTAACCCCTTATTGTTATTAGTACAACCCACTTATTATATTGATGTACCCATGTAGTGCCCATATTGTTACTATTGTGCCCCATAGAAGCCCACTATTGTTATTATTGTGCCCTTACATTATTATTGTTATGTCGGCTCTGATTATGTTATGACCCCTTAGACTCCTATATATAGAAAGGAGGTCTTTTCATTTGTATCATCCAAGAATTGTTCATTTATGTAAGGTAAAGGAGGTTGCCCCCTCGAAGAGGCTGAATTCTAAGGCGTTGATCTATCTTTTCTATCTTTTCTTGAGTTGGTTTCATTACACACCACATTACAAAGATCGATATGAGGACATTTGATGGCAAGGATTTGGTAACATGGATACTACAAATGGAGCAATATTTTGATCTCCATGATGTGCAACACTCACAAAAGGTATGCATTGCAACTTTATATTTAGAACCAAATAAGTTTGTATGGTATCAATGGATTTTTTCTTATAAACCACTTGTCACTTGGTCAATTTTTATGAAGGAATTGATAGCACATTATGAGGATACAAAGAGTACCACCTTTAGCTAATGGAGAAATATCAAACAAAAGGGTTCAATGGCAGAGCACATTGAGGACTTCCAAAAATTGATTATCAAGGTAAGTGATATTCCAAAGGAGCATAGGCTTGATGTCTTCATAGGTACTTTGAAGGATAAGATTGAACATGATGTTCGTCTTTGGGAACCTAATTCATTGGAGAAGGCTTTCAGGGTGGCAATAAAAGTTGAAAGAAAAATTATGGCAACAAGGAAGTCTACCACTCACAACTATAAAGATGGAAGTTTTGTTGCTCCTAACCTTCCACAACCTACAAGGTTGATGCCACAACAATTGGAGGAAAAAATAGAAAAAGGATTTTTCTACAACTGTGACAGAAAATACAGTAAAGGTCATAAGTGTGCTGAGAAGAAATTATTCTTCATAGATTGTCAAGAGGAGGAGGAAAAGGAACAAGAAACATCAAAAGAGGAGCATATACACTAGGAACAAACCCCTTAGAAAGAAGAAATGAATCCGACCATATTCGATAATGCATTGGTAGGAATTACCACTCCTCAAATACTCAAGATAGAAGGATATATCAAGAAGAAAAAGGTAATAGTGTTGATTTATTCTGGTAGTACTCATAATTTTTTTCATTGTAATATAGCTAGGGAGTTGAATTACTTCCTATTTCAAACACTAGAGTGTCAAGCGATAGTTGAAAATGGAGGAACTATAAATTGCTTTGGAAAGCACCGTAATATCAATCTAACCATCGGGGAATTTGTATTGAATAGTCCAATTCTTTCCATTAAAATGGGTGGTGTTGATGTTGTACTAGGAGTCCAATTGTTACAATATTTGGGGATGATAACTTTTAGTTTTCAAGGAATTTTATTGAATATTTTTTCATAAGGAAAGGAAGTTGAATTAAAGGGTATCACAAGAAACTAGGACAGTTAATTAGCTTTAAAGGCATGAAAAAACTTTTGAAGAAAGAACAATGGGGTGTAATTGCACAATTATGCTCACTAGAGTTTCAAACATCAAAATCATCTATTTCTCTAGATCTCCAAAAAGTATTAGACAATCATTACAAGGTATTTGAGACTCCCAAAGGCCTCCCACCTATTCGTGATCATGATGATGCTATTCATTTGATTCCAGGAAGCGTTGCTCCAAACATAAGACCTTACAGGTATATTTATGCCCAAAAGAGTGAAATTTAACATATGGCTGCAAAAATGCTAGAGGCTCATATAATTCAACCTAGTCAAAGTTATTTCTCTACTCTAGTAGTATTGGTGGACAAGAAGGATGGATCATGGTGTATTTGTCCAGATTATAGGGAGCTAAACTAGCTCACTATTTAAGATAAATTTCACATTCCTATCATTGATGAATTGTTTGATTAATTAAATGGAGAAATTTACTTCACCAAGATGGATATTCATTAAGGATGCCATCAAACTAGAATGGAGACTAAAGACATTTTGAAAACAACATTCAGAACTCATGAATGTCATTATGAATTTTTGGTCATTCCTTTTGGATTTACTAATGTGCCTTCGACATTTCAAGGTTTGATGAATTCCATTTTAAAACCCTTCCTTAGTAAATTAGTGTTAGTATTTTTGATGATATACTAATCTACAACAAGTCTTGGAAGGATCATGTTCAACATGTTGACAGGGTGCTCAAACTTTTGGAAGAGAAGCAATTATATGCAAAAACCTCCAAATGCTTCTTTGGAGTACAGGAGGTGGAATATTTAGGTCATATTGTATCTCATGAGGGTGTTAATGCAGACCCTAACAAAATTAAAACCATTAAGGAATGGAAAATCCCCACAACAATAAAACATCTTCGAGGATTTCTCAAGTTGACAGGGTATTATCACAAGTTTGTTGAGAATTATGGGAGAATAGTAGTGCCTCTAACAACATTACTGAGGAAATATGCATTTTCTTGGACTCCATAAGCAACTAAGGCCTTTGAACATCTTAAAAAGACAATGTGCCAAGAACCGGTCTTAGTTATACCTAACTTCACAAAAACCTTTATTGTGGAATGTGATACCTCAAGAAATGGAATTGACATTATTTTAATGCAAGAAGGAAGACCCATTTCTTTTGAAAGTCATCCAATCAAAGGAAAGTTTTTACACAAAACTATTTATGAGAAGGAAATGTTGGCAATACTACATGCACTAAAGCAATGGAGACCTTACCTAATGGAAAGACACGTCAAGGTAAAAACAAATCATGATAGTCTTAAATAATTTTTTTAACAAAGATTTTCTTCAAAAGAGCAGCACAAATGGGTCATAAAGATGTTGAGTTATGACTTTGAAATCATCTACAAAAGGCAAGAAAATTTTTGTTGCAGATGCACTCTTAAAAAAAGAGGAGGATGTGGAAGCATTGATTTGTGCCATTTATATTATCCAACCTAATTGGATAACTGAAGCGACGAATGAATGAAAGAATGACAAAGAGGTGTGGACACTCATTCAAAATTTCATCAAGATCTCATTACATATGATACATTTAGCTAGAAAAATGATTCATTATGGTATAAACATCTTTGTATATTTGTAAGAATCCCCAACTCAAGCAAAATATTCTTTTGGAATTGCACACCTCCCCCTTAGGAGGGCACTCAGAATTTTTTAGAACATACCATTGGGTCAAGAAGGAATTTTTTTGGGATGGCCTTAAATATAATATTCATAAGTTTTTGGCAGAATGTTTGGTTTTCCAACAAAATAAAGTTGAGACAATTAAGACCCTGGGTTTTTTACAACCTTTAGCCATTCCAAGTCAGTCTTGGGAGGAGGTCTCAATGGATTTTATCACTTTTTTACCCAAGTCTGAAGGAAATAGTGTCATCATGGTGGTAGTTGATAGAATTACTAAGTATGTACATTTTTGTGCATTATCTCATCCTTTTAAAGTCAGTACAATTGCTACTAAATTTATGGAAACAATTCAAAAGATGCATGGAAATCCAAAGATTATTGTAGGTGACAAAAATCCTATTTTCACTGGAAATTTTTGGATGAAATTATTTTCTTTTCTTGGTACTCAATTAGCTCATAGCTCATCTTATCATCCTCAATTTGAGGAGCAAATTGAGACAATGAACACATGTTTGGAAGGATATCTTCGTTTCTTTGTATATGATAAACAAGCACAATTTGTTAAGTGGTTACATCTAGCTGAATGGTGGTATAACACTTCCTTCCATAGTACAAAAAAAATTACCCCATTTATGGTGCTTTATGGATATCATCCACCATCCATCACATCATATTTAAGAGAAAATTCTAAGGTTCAAGTAGTGGAATATCACATTGAGCATCAAAAGAAGTTCATAACTCTTAAAGGATAACATCACTATGGCGCAGAATTGAATGAAACAACTGGAAAATAAACATCGCAGTGAAAGAAGTTTTTATGTAGACAGATATGTATTTTTGCGGCTACAACCATACAAACAAATGAGCCTTAAGAAATCTAAGAAGGATAATAAATTATCACCCAAGTACTATGGTCCTTACAAGGTGTTGCAAAAGATTGGTACTATGGCATACAAATTGGAGCTGCCTGCATCTTCCTGAGTAGACCCAATTTTCCATATTTCATGCTTAAAGAAGGTTATTGGTGATAGGTCCCCAATTCAAACAGTGTTTCTAGAACTTGACGAAGAAGGAAAAATCATATTTGAGCCTAAGGAAGTCACAAAAACGAGAACTCAACAACTACATAATCAATTAATTTCAAAGTATCTCATTAAGTGGAAGAACTTACCTGTTGAAGACTCCACATGGGAGGATGCTAATTTTATACAGAAGCATGTGGAACTACTGAAGCATTGAGGAAAATACTTTGTTGAAGGAGATGGGCATGTTAGGCCCCTATAATACTAGTGTATTCCTCTTATTGTTATTTTTAGTGTATCCCCCTACTGTTATTGTTATGCCCATATATCCCCCATGTTGTTATTGTTATGCCCCATAGAAGTCCACTATTGTTATTGTTGTACCCTTTAATTATTATTGTTATGTACAATCTAATTATATTGTGACCCCTTAGACTCCTATGTATACCAAGGAGGTCTTATCATTTGTATCATCCAAGAATTGTTCATTTATGTAATGTAAAGGAGTTTTCCCCCTCAAAGAGGATAATTTTTAAGTGGTTGATCTATCTTTTCTTTTAGCTGGTTCCATATCAAACTCACCAAGTGTTAATCCCTTTCTATACCATGTGCCTTGAAACTTTTCTCAGATTTAACACACGTGCCTTCAATGAATGACTGCCACAAGTCATCACTTTATTGGGTTGGTGAGACTGGTTAAGTGTCAGGAAAATCTTGACATTATCCACCATTCACTTTCTCATTTGGTTCCTAAAGTCGTTTGATCAGAGAAAACATGCTCAAACTTTAATGATGTTATTCAAGTTCGTGCAGGTTGGGCCAACATCTACCTTAGATTTTCCTAAAGATTCTCATTGTTTAACAAATTAATGTTGGGGTTTTCTTCCTTATAGTTTGGGACCTCAATTAATGTTGATTTTCAAATGGCTATAACTTCTCATCTAGGAGGGTTTTTCAGAGCAAGATATACTAGTGGCCTGCCATATTAGAGCCCATGGATTACATGTAATAAAGTCTTTATAAGGCTTTGGAATTCTCCATTATAACGTGCCTAAGTTGAGTGGAGGGCTCAATTGACTAGGCCAAGAGGTTGGTTAGCTTGACTACTTTTACATCAAGGCATGGTTGTTTTTAAGCTACCAAATAATAATATATTTATTATTGGATGTTTTTTTTCTTTCCAATTAAAATTTTCCATTGTAAAGAATGGTATGCGTGGCTTATGTGTATTATTGTTATGTATTGTTTTTCTCATTATTTATCTCGTATTATTTTTATCTATAACACCGAGCCATTTTAAAACACCATAAAATCAACCATGCATCTCATTAAAAATCTATTAACATTAGCATGAACTAAACACATGCTTAATTCATAGTGTAATGTCTTAATATCTATGTCTATAGAATAAAATAATTGATCCTCATAAAAATGCACTTTAGTTCAATTGGAAACATCGTATGAGAATGAAGCATGCACTCTTTACCTGCATACACTAGGTAACATGAAAAATAATGAAGTTTCTTCCTCTCCATTCACTAAAAAAAACATAGTATATATATAAAGGATAAATTCTGCACAAGTTCTTAAAAAAATCACTTTTTATCTTTTTAGTGTTGTATGAAAGAGACACGAAGCATATTTAACACATTTAGTTATTTAATAATTTAACATTCTCTACGTTATTGTATTTGAGATAATTATTGTTTTACACAATTTCAATAAGAAAGCAAAGTTATAAGAGGATTTAATAGAATATTATTATAGTCATTATTATCTTTTTTTTTCATATTAGGGGCAGTTTTGTGTATTTGATGGTCAAATTTTGAGAGTTTTATTTCTTATAATTGTGTATTTTATTTCTTATAATTGTGTATCAAGAATAATTTAAACTAAATCTATTGTTTTTTTTTTCAAGATTTTTAGTGTGTCAATATCAAGTCTCTAAAAAGTGTTCAGTTTACGTGGAGTATGATATTTTGGGTGCTTTGCATCTCAATTTCATGGTGTGATTCTTCTTTCAATCACTTGCAAATTTCAAATTCTTCAAGAAAATCTACTATCACCAAATATGTCTAAGTCAATCAATTTACTCACTGATTTAGGTAAGTTGGATGACTGATTACAAAGCTTAGAAATACTATATGCACAATTCGTTGGTATATAATGAGTTATGGTATGATATTTCTGATGTTGATACTCCTCCAACCAAACAAACTAATGTTGCTTAATTAGTTAAATGGGAATTAAAAGATGAAAAATCTCTTGCTCTACTTCGATATTTTGTAACTCAATAGATGTTTAGTCACATTGTAAATTCCACCATTTCTTGGTATACCTAGAGTGAATTTCACACACGTTTTGATACTTATGTTGCATCTCAAAGAGTTTATTAGGAAAATATTAGTTGATTATGTGTATGTGTTATAATACATTTCAAGAATAAATAACATACCCAAGGAAAATATCAAAGGTGGTTTTGCTAAACTTGAAGATAATTTTTTTATCTCTATTTTGATAGATGATTTTCCTCCATATTATAAGTACATAGAAAAATCTTTCCAATTTTTTGATAAATGATCATTTACAACTTTTGATTCACTTTGCGAACTGTTAGCTCGACATAGTAATTCATTTGGTAAACAACAACAATCTCAAGAGGATCTTCTTTTCACTAGTTTAAATAGAGCTAAAAGTTCTAGAGGAAGATGTACAAGATATTTTGGAATTTATTAGAATTAGTCTTCTAAATGAGCTCGTGGTATAGGTTGCCCTTAAGGTAGATGACATAATAACTATAATCAATATAGTTTCCCAAGTAATATAAATTATCTCAATTATAATACACCACCCATAATAAGCATAAATTAAAGTCAAGTAAAGTGAAAAAGATTCTTACGAAAGGGGTTAATGCATCTCATTACTTAACAAGTAACAAAAATTGGCCAAAGTTTAAGAAAAATTCAAATTTTATATCAAATTCAAATTCTAGTCACCAACTCAATATGTAGATGATCAAGGTTTTTAAGATGAACAACATGAATACATTTTTTGCTACAATATAGGAGGTTGATTTAGCAACATCCATTGATACTAATAATCTACTAAGAAATTCATTTGAAGATGATTCGATATTGGATACAGGAGCAACATAGCATATGGATATTCACATGGATTGCTTTGGAACAATGATATTCAAATAAATCCCATTTATTTAGTTGACCAAATGAGTCAAACTCTCCAAGGAAAGGGCTCGTACAATTTTTTTTCTCCCAAAATTTGGTGAAAATTTGATTTCTAATGTATGTTTTGTACTTATGCTTAAGAATAATTTGTTATGTTTGGTCTCACATTGATGCTAAGAAAAATACTTGCGGGTTGGGGGGGCGGGCGGCTATTGAATCAATATTTTTAATCCATTTTAACTTTTCATTTCTTATTCTAAATTATGTATGCTATTGTTATTAATGCAACATGTGTGTACATGACTTTAGTGAAGTAAAAAGATGTATATCCACTTTACTTGATTTATCATAAATTCCATAAGTGAGTTAACTTTAACCATTGCAATATTGATTAATTAACCATCTAGTATGCAGTAAAGAACGGATAAATGACAACACATAAGAAACACACATAGAACACCATGATTTTAGGTGGAAACCCAATGTGGGTGAAAACCACAGCTGCCGATGTCTTTGTCTTCTTCTTTTATTATAAAGAAAAACTTCTTAAAATCTTATAATGGTGTAGACTCTTAACAACACGTAGGATCTTCCCTATAGTAGGATACAGCCTCCACTCATTCTCCAGCAGCCACTTGAAGGGAGCTATAACCCCTTGATCCCATTTACCAACTCTTACCGGAAGGGAAAACCTACCCTCTGAACAAGTTTACTATCTACCACTGGAAAGAAGCTTCGAATGCCTCACTGAAGACTCCAACCCTCAGCAGCTCATGTACCATGTTTCATAATATTTCATATTGAATCCACCTAAATCAAAACATCAAAACCTGTAGGGCACATTCAATGAAATTTTCACACTAGACCCACTTCAACAATAAGCCTAATGTTAATTAACCATATTGAAACTAGATAATGAATCAAATAATCCAATCATTGAACAAACGAAGATACCATACTAAATCATAGAATAATGAATCACTATAACCATATCATACCAATTCTCACCCACTCATCAATATAACAAGCCATACAATGTTAGTCACCACATAAACAAAATGTTGTTATTGCAAACCCTGATCAGATTTACTTCGGAATGTATACGCAATTGTTTTGAAGTAAACTCACATATATACATGCTTCCCAGATTACTAAACATTGAATTGTTTTACTTACTGAATCACTGTAGTGCTAAAACAACCATTGAATCAAGTACAAATTGTTGAACCAATCACAGATCTCCATGTTGTGGGGGAAAGTATCCAACTCGGAATGACCCTAACCCACTCTAAGGGTGACAGTTACCTTAGCAACAGCTGAAAGCAAAGCTATCTAAAGTTTCTTCTTTATGACGTGCAAGAGATAAAAATGATAGATCCACTTACCGACGTCTTGCGCAAATGGTCGATCCAATCTCCTTTAATTGCCACTTGCTCCCAGCTCCAAGTCTCTTCACGGGCCCAGCTACACGAGATCCTGCAAACAAGACAAAGAAAGGAAACTACAAGAAGCATGCATGCATAACTGATTCAAGGATTAGCATAAATCAAAGACGCAAGTAAGACAACACACATTGAAACACATGCGAATAGAAGAACCTCAAATGCTTTATTGATATATAGAAGTAAGGTTCAGGCGGTGATACAACCATGAGAGGTCCAATCCAGCATCACCTTCCCGACGGAGAGAAATCTCTTCTTCACCTCCCTCAAGCAATCACCCAATGCTCACAACTGCAAACCAACAACGATTCTTTGCGCCAAATTCCATCCTCAAGATCCCATGGGATGAGATCCTTATATAGAGTTTTGGAGTGAAGGTAAGTCATGTTGGTGTGTGACTTACTGTGCTCTTCAACTCCAGTTGTTCTTCAGTCCTTCACTCAGAGCCTCTGCTGTCCACTTGGAGTTTTAGAAGCTCTTTAACTCATCATTAGGCGAATCTTATGATCACATGCTTTTCTGGAAGCTTCCTGGGCACTGGCAGTTTGAGAAAAAGACTCCTCCATATGTCCAGTTACGCCCAACGCAGGTAGCCTTTGTCCTACCTGCTTTGCAACGCAGGTAGCCTTTGTTGCACCTGATTTGATCCAAAACTGACCTGTTTTGAGTGTTTTTTCAGTGGAAGACTGATTTGCAGAGCTGTGGTTTGCTGACCTTGTTCCTCCAAGGGTAAGAACAACATGTTTAGGGACTTTGGATCCCTCAGTTTATTGACATTTCATGCTCCATGCTGTGAGGCACAAAAATGTCTATAACAGTTGCCCCCTAAAGTATGAGGTCGTTTATCGGGTGAAATGCTTTATTAGGAGGATCCGAAGTTCATTCAATTGTCGGGAGGTGACCTGTAACAAAAATACAATACAATACATCATTTTTTCATACTTTCTTTTCATGATCTAGCTGAGGCGGGCATTTCCCATGCTCAGCTTTATAAATACATTTTCTGTACATAAACAGACGATCGTCTAATGATAGACTGATAATCCTCTGATTTTAATTATCATCCTTTTAGTAGGATGATCGTCTGCTGCACATGTCTATGTCTTTATCTCCTGAATATATATCGCAGCCCGGATGGATGAAACTAGATCCGGGGTCTTCAAACTTCCGATCTTCATACTAAGTACAAGTCGATCCATGTGAGAATTTCTTGAAGTCGAACATGGAAAGACATCGCTTGATTACCAGTCAATAATGCAAACTGTTAACAAGCGCGAGAGGAATCACCGATAATGATGATGACCCTCAAGGTACTGCAGCACAATTCACGTGGCGTGAATATAGGATCTGACGTCGAACACCATGCAAAGTCCCCCGGTTGAAGGTCATTAATGTATACCTATTGCCGGAAGTGAGAAACTTGCCATTGAGGCATGCAAGCTTCAAAGTACTGAGGGGGTGTTCCTAGATCAACTTCTTGGATAGTGAGATGATGTCGACAAGAAGCGATCCGTCAAAGGAGGGCCTTAATGAATCCCACATCAGTGACACGGAACGAAGCTAGTGATGATGGTGAAAACAATTTGTGACATATGATTCAGGGTGGCGGTCATGGAAGGATGAAAGATGATGTATGGTAGTGGATGGGACCCGGTTGACACTTTCTGAATGACATCTCTTGAACATATAACGACACTGATGTGATGGATCGGTAGCATTACCCCATGTATGGATGGTATGGCGAGACCATGGCGAAGGGACTGGTGAATGATAATAACCCAACCCGATTTTTACGGAGGCAAAAGTGTCATGTTCAAGAGCGACTTGCTACCATTAAGCTTTGAGGTTCTTCCCAATTTTCCCCAGTCATTTCTGACCAGTACCTCTTTATTTTTTGACAAGCTTGAGGAGGATGACATATGCTTGATCTATAACCTGCCCTTCGGGCAAGCCTATCGCTATGTTTTTAATGAGCTTAGCGATAGGGAAACTCGTTCTCGTCTACAGACAAGTTTGTCGCTTTTCACCCCTTTTAACGAGCCCAGCGACAAAGACAGCTCGGTCCTTTTCATTTTTAGAGAGTCTGAAAAGGGTACATAAAGTGGACTCCAAAGGTCCTTTTTCGTCATCTAATCCCTTAAGTCCGAAAAAGTATAAAACAATACAGAAGGGATGAATGTTCGATAGCTTTATCGAGCCGAACTAGACAAGCGCTCGATCTTTTTGTGCAATAATCCCTCAGGTCCAAAAAGATTAAAATCTAAAGGAGGGATAGCTCTTCCGGTTCTTTTAACGAGCTGGAAGGCCAAAACTCGGCAAACTTTTCATTTTTTACGAGTCAGTGAAAAGAGCTCAAAGAAGACTCGTATTTTGAGGAACGAGTGATAAACAGGGATAGCTACAGATTCCAGGTACGAGTTGGAATTTTCCAATCACGGCAGTATTACAAGGATGGCTAGGTGAGATCACTCTTCGCAGCTGTTCCTCAAAATAGGTAAACAATCAAGTGGATGTGAATGATCGGCCAAATGATAGGTGGAGGTGACGGTACACAAACACGACCAAGGCTTTTATGGCTGATGAATTTACGGTCTCAAATGTTATTTACCGGTTCATTTTTTCTGAATGAGCTTGAACTCTGGGGGAAGCCTGCTCACAAGCTTATGTTTATTTTTTAACGAGCATGAATTTCCGCATTAAAACTGCTCGGATCTTGCGTTTATTTTTTAACGAGCATGAACTTTATGCTAAAACTGCTCGATCTTGCGTTTATTTTTTAACGAGCATGAACTTTATGCTAAAACTGCTCGATTTTACCAGTCATAAAGTAGGAAGGTCTCATGGGAGATCTCTATTTTTTAAGGAGCTTCATCTCCCTACGTATTGCTCCATATCCTCTCTTTGTGCAGGCTGGGTATCGGCTAATCCTATGAGTTTAACGGGTTAGACCTACAGGTTTAAAGGGAGGACCTAAAAAACTAAAAAACAAAATAGCCGCCCGTGCTTGCATTCCAAGAGGTTTGCATGCCCCCAGGTGTAAGTCTAATTTCAAGGCTGCCCCTACTTTTCCGTAAAAAACCCTTTGTTTTCAACAGGTGAGGCTTACCTCTTTCAGGTTACCCAAAGATTGTTCTGCTAATTTTTTCAAATAGAAACTTTCTTCAGCGATGTCTATCATCAGGTTATCCAAAGATGGTTACAATTTGTTGCAGCAATAGCATCACATTCTTTGGGGGCTGCCCCTAATTATCCTTTAAAACATTTGTTTTAATGGGTGAGGCTTGCCTTTTACCCAAAGACAGTACCTACTTGCTGCCGCAAACGGATCCCCTTCTTTGGTAGAGCCCACTTATTTAGACAAAGGTGAATGACAGCGCTTCCGCCACCCACTTAACTTTAACAAAAGAATCTTTTTCCAGAACAACCCCATTCCTAACAGCCCCTTCTTCTGCATGAGAGCTCTTCCTGGCTCTTCTGTTTTACGAAGAAGAAGGAGGGGACGGGGTACGGACTAGTCATATTCTCCCGCGGAAATTCTACTTTACACCCAAGGTTTTTTCTGCCTCCATAGCAGACCAGGGTGCATGCCCCCTGGGTTCCGGCCTTCCTTTCCCGAATTACTCGCACTCATCAGGAAGAAGAACTGGAGGTAGAGACCTTTCTTGATCAAATAGACCATTGAGGATAGGTATGTGACTACTTGCGATGCGTGATCCCGGAAGTGAAAGTTGGTCTACGAGCTTGACCATTCTTCCTTCGTATGGAAAACACATTATCCGAAAGAGTGAGGAGACTATTGCTTCCATGCAATATATGTAGTCTCATCCAAGGAGTAGTTTATAATCCAAGGGTCCTTGGACGACCATCAAATTCATCTTGACAGCCTTTTCTTTCAGGGTAATAGGCACATTAGGCAGAATCCCTAATGGTCGACTAGTTCCTCTGTCAAAACCCGAGAGATTTCTAGTCTTAGGCAAAAGCGCCGGGCAACCCAGTGCTTTCCAAGCAATAGAGGACATGATACTCACAGACGCCCCTTCATCAATGATAGTTCCAGCCATGACCATTTTGTATATTTGGACAATAATTCTAAATGGTATACTGGCTGGTAACCGGGGTCTGCCTAGTTGGTTCCAATCAAAGGACACAACCAGGTTGCTTGGTGGGGGGACCGCATATACGACCGGGTATGATCCTGACGATGCTCCTTCCTGCGATAAAGGAGTGGGCACATTGCCCTGATGTTCATCAGAATCGGAGTTGATGAAGAGAACCTGGATGGTGTCATCCTTACTCTCTTCAGTAAGGGTGTCAACTGAAGATAAATCTTCAGTGACTGCGGTGTTTGAAGATGAAACTTCTGAAGGGAGAACTGGGTCAACTGCCGTTTCGACCTTTGGACTTTCGTCCGGTCCGGATTCAGTAGGTTCACTTTCAATGACTGACCCTTCAGCTGGCCCTATGAGCGGGGCAGCTGTATTTTCAACCAACGAAGGACTCGGCGTGAGTTTTTGATATCCAGGAGGAAGTAGCAACGGTGCAACCGGTTGATCTTCCAAAACTCTCTTTGCTTCATCTAAAAAGGGACAACGGCGGAGGGTGTGATTGCCTTCACACAGTTCGCAGGGGGATCTCATTCCCCTTCGTTGTCTGCGACCTTCACTTTCGTTGGTCGACGGAAAGCATTCAACCTGGTTGCTAGAGGTTGACGCTTCCGAATCGTGCAAACGAGGTGTATAAGAAGTGGAAGGCTGGAGGGTAGCTCTAGACTGGTCTAACTGTCGACTCAACTGTTCAGGAACCGTGGTGGTCTGAACTACAGCGGTTGAGAATAGCCATACTGGCAGGCCAATTGTCAGTCCTGGAAGCGACAATGTGGCCATGTGGGGTGCACCAACTTCTCCCCAAGAGAAGGGCCAGGGGTCCCATCATGTGGAATCCCTTGGTCGGTGCGTTCCATGTTCTCAACCTTAAGATCAACGTAGGAATCAGGGGTGATTATGTTCCGTTTAGAATGAATTTTATATGATGACGCTTTTTAAGACACAACTTGCTTTTTCACTTTTTAAGAGTCGAGAAAAAGATAAAGATGACTCTAGTCTCCTCCGATGTATTAACGAGCCCGAAGTGACAAATGCTCGGATGGAATTTTTCAGTTATAGAGTTTGAAAAAGGCCAAAAGAAACTACTCTGGAGTGCTAGGCAAGGGTGTGCCAAACCTTTCGCAAAACCACAAAATACGTTTTACGGTACGAGTGGTCGATCTTCGTGAATGTTGTGTTCACTGCATCGCGATCAGTAGGGCGGTCGACACGGCTTCCTATGGATAAAGGCTTTGTTCCTATAGGGGTCCCCCAATATACGCGACGGTACGCGGGGGCACAAGTCCGTATTAGTGCTATCGTCCCTCAGGAGGAATCACCCACCTTCGTAGAGATCGACAGTCACTATGTTTAAAGACGACGGTTCACGTCTCTACCTAGACCTCTACTGTGTTTCGTTATATTTCAAAGCGTTGTTAGATAAATTCAGTTCTTTTTAGGTTGATCTTGTTTAGCAGTTTGCCTTTATGGATCACCACGTGATGTATGATACAACTCCTAAATGCAGTCTAAGAATGATAAGCAAGCTTTTTCAATTCTTTCAACTTATGAAAACCTTAACTACTAAAGGAAAAGAAAGACATCATCTTTTCGAACAGATCATGGAGCACACACTAATGCACTTTCCCTAAATCGACATGCAAACTGTCAAAATGCACATGCACAATGCAAGTATTTCTTTTCTTCTTTCTTAATGTTGTGTATGACAAAAAGAAAGCTGTTGTACGATTTCGAATTCAATTTCAAGCGAAAGCAAACAAGTATTGTCCAACAATCAAAAGAACACCTTAAGATTTACTCGTTTCTACACAAGAAATACTGAAATTCGAACCTTATAACGAAAGCAAATGTTCAAGTAGCTATGAACAACAATAAACTAGCTCTTAGAATCACAACGACACTTTCTCAAAGGTCTAGATCCAAGAGGTCACAGCAAGACTAGCTCACTTTCGCTACGGGAAACTGTGAATGAAAGCAAGAAATACAATAAGAACAATCATGGTTTCAACATACAACTGAGGCGGAATGAGGGCAAAGAAAAGTGGTTTCAGCTGGGTATACAGGTTGACAGCAGGCTGCAAAACAATATTGAAAACTGGGCAACAGACAGTAAGGAATCCCAGTTGCACAAGGCAAAACTAGATCAGCGCAGGTAGATGCACTGTCAGGCAGGGATGCAGCGCAGGTAGCCCCTTCATGACCTGCGTTGCAGCGCAGGTAGCCTTTGTGGCAGCTGCACTGAACGAGACAACTCTCGTTCGTCCCAGATTCCGGGTCACAGTTTGCTCAAAAATCAACGGTTTTTGCTCAAATCAGAGGTTATCAGTCAAGTATACTCTAGAGGATGATTAAGGAAGATGAACACTATCACAAAGAGCAAAAGAGTCCTTGTGGATCAGCTCTTCAAATCATGAACATGCCCAGCACTGGGCTAGAGTAGCTGCCCTCTACTTTGCATTCGAGGAACTCGCATGTAGTTCGATTCGGTACTCTCTTTTGTTCAAGAGATGAATAGCAAGAATGCACAAGCTACCAACAAGACACCATCCCCAGCGGAGTCACCAGTCTGTTGTGGGGGAAAGTATCCAACTCGGAATGACCCTAACCCACTCTAAGGGTGACAGTTACCTTAGCAATAGCTGAAAGCAAAGCTATCTAAAGTTTCTTCTTTATGACGTGCAAGAGATAAAAAGGATAGATCCACTTACCGATGTCTTGTGCAAATGGTCGATCCAATCTCCTTTGATTGCCGCTTGCTCCCAGCTCCAAGTCTCTTCACGGGCCTAGCTACACGAGATCCTGCAAACAAGACAAAGAAAGGAAACTACAAGAAGCATGCATGCATAACTGATTCAAGGATTAGCATAAATCAAAGACGCAAGTAAGACAATACACATTGAAACACATGCGAATAGAAGAACCTCAAATGCTTTATTGATATATAGAAGTAAGGTTCAGGCAGTGATACAACCATGAGAGGTCCAATCCAGCATCACCTTCGCGACGGAGAGAAATCTCTTCTTCACCTCCCTCAAGCAATCACCCAATGCTCACAACTGCAAACCAACAGCGATTCTTTGCGCCAAATTCCGTCCTCCAGATCCCATGGGATGAGATCCTTATATAGAGTTTTGGAGTGAAGGTAAGTCATGTTGGTGTGTGACTTACTGTGCTCTTCAACTCCAGTTGTTCTTCAGTCCTTCACTCAGAGCCTCTGCTGTCCACTTGGAGTTTTAGAAGCTCTTTAACTCATCATTAGGCGAATCTTATGATCACATGCTTTTCTGGAAGCTTCCTGGGCACTGGCAGTTTGAGAAAAAGACTCCTCCATATGTCCAGTTATGCCCAACGCAGGTAGCCTTTGTCCTACCTGCTTTGCAACGCAGGTAGCCTTTGTTGCACCTGCTTTGCAACACAGGTAGCCTTTGTTGCACCTGCTTTGATCCAAAACTGACCTGTTTTGAGTGTTTTTTCAGTGGAAGACTAATTTGCAGAGCTGTGGTTTGCTGACCTTGTTCCTCCAAGGGTAAGAACAACATGTTTAGGGACTTTGGATCCCTCAGTTTATTGACATTTCATGCTCCATGCTGTGAGGCACAAAAATGTCTATAACACTCCACACTGCAGCATCATTACTAACCAATATTCTAATCCAAAATCAACCCAAGCAACATTATCACACACAGATCATCATGATAGAGACATCATTGATAGACATCAACAAATAGAATAAAAATCATCAAATGTCAACATCAAGAAGCAATGTAAACCTTAGTACATATACGCAACTTCCACAAGACAAATCAATGTATCTACCCATTTATGATGCAAAAAACCCGCATACAAGTCTCGACATACTGAAAAGCATATCCCAAAATATATATGCGACCCAACAGAAACAGATCCGCGTATGTGTTAAGTCCCTATAATACTAGTGTATTCGCTCATTGTTATTAGTGTAGCCTCCATGGTGTTATTGTTGTGCCCCATAGAAGCCCACTATTCCCTCATTGTTATTAGTGTAGCCCCGTTATTGTTATTGTTGTGCCCCATAGAAGCCCACTAGTCCCTCATTGTTATTAGTGTAGCCCCCTTATTGTTATTTTTGTGCACCATAGTAGCCCACTATTGTTATTGTGGTTCCCTTACATTATTATTGTTATGTCGGCTCTGATTATATTGTGAACCCTTAGACTCTTATATATAGAAAGGAGGTTGTCTCATTTGAATAATCCAAGAATTGTTCATTTGTGTAATGTAAAGGAGGTTGCCCCCTCGAAGAGGCTTATTTTGAAGGCGTTGATCTATCTTTTCTACTATTTTGTGAGCTAGTTACATAACATTTGGTATCAGAGCTTTGGATTCTAGGGTTTTGCTACTCCAAATAGGTCATCGTGGAATTGGCGCTATAACTTTTTTTCTGTAATGTTTCAAAATCTAAAAAAAAACCATTTGAACTGAAATCTTGTTGAACCTAGGTTCTGAATTTCAGATCTTGTCTTGCTATATTTTTAGAGATATGATCCAAGGACCCTAGGGTTTGTGCACGATCCTGAATTACATCCCAAACTAGTGACATTGGTAAAATAGTCATAACTTTCTCTCTATGTATCAAATTGAAATTTCATAAGAATTTATAGATAGAGGACAGAATGTAGTTTTTTGTGTATAATTCTCAGGTCCAAAGGTGGAAACAGTGATACGTGGAACTTCATAGAAGTCTTCTCTACTGAAGAACTATATAATCAGGTCAGTGTGGAATATTAGGCCTAACTCTTTCTTGAAGACTCCAATCTTGATTAGACCTATAGGGTTGGAAAGAGGGTTCAGATGGCTACCACAGGATGAAACTGCAGACCTTGGAGATTTGAAATTGTAGAGATACAACAGATTCAATATTGAGCTCCTACAAAGAAGAAAAAAAGGTGTGTATTCTTTTTAAAATTTTCATAAGTTTGGTTTGAAAATCTAGTTTGAAGTGATTCAAAAGGGCATAGTGAAGCATAATTATCATTAATTGATGCCCTGAAGAAATAAAATTGAAACACCTAGTAAGGAACCCCCCAAGCTCCACTATGACACATGAAGAAGAGGAAGAAATGCAACATGATATATCAAAATTGAAAGACCAAATGCAACAATTTTTTCTCTCACGAAAAGTAACAAAAATGAATTGGAAGTCATGATGAATGCTATGATAGATGGTATAAAAATGGACATGGTATTTTTGGTTGATGGTTTAAAATCATACATGGAAGTAATGATGAATTTCAAGATAGAAGGATTGAAAGAAGGTTTGGCAAAGTTGCTAGAAGAAAGGTGTCCCATTGGTGACAAGGAAATCCATGAAAATCATGATGAAGACAAAAGAAATATCAATCACGATTTTAGAGACTCCCATGTGGGGTTTAAAAACCACCACATTCCAAAGATAGAGATGAGGAAGTTTTATGGTAAGGATTCGGTAACTTGGATACTACAAATGGAGCAATATTTTGACCTACAGGATGTGCAACCCTCACAAAAGGTATGTATTGCATCTTTATATTTAGAACCAAATTAGTTTGTATGGTATAGATGGCTTTTTTCTCGTAAACCACTTGTCACCTGGTCAATTTTTACGGAACAAATGATAGCACATTATGAAGATACAAAGAGCAACACCTTCTTTAACCAATTGATAAATCTCAAACAAAAGGGTTCAATGGTAGAGCACATTGAAGACTTCCAAAATTTTAATATTAGGGTAACTAAAATTCCAGAGAAGCATAGGATTTATGTCTTCATAGGGAATTTAAAAGATAACATCCAACATGAGGTTCGCCTTTGGGAACCTGATTCCTTGGAGAAGGCATTCAGGGTGGCAAGAAAACTTGAAATCAAAATTATGGCAATAAGGAAATCTACCAATCACAACAATAAAGATGGAAGTGTTACTGGTCCTATTCTTCCACAACCTACAATGTTGACACTACAACAATTGGAGGAAAAAATAGAAAAGGGGCTTTGTTATAGTTGTGATAGAAAATAAACTAAAGGTCATCAGTGTGCTTAGAAGAAATTATTTTACATAGATTGTGAAGAGGAGGAAGAAAAGGAACAAGAAACATCAAAAGAGGAGGATATACACCAGGAAACAACCCGAGAGAAAGAAGAAATCAATCCAAACATATACTGTAATGAATTGGTAGGAATTACCACTTATCAAACTCTCAAGATAGAAGGACATATCAAGAAGAAAAAGGTAATAGTGTTGATTGATTCAGGTAGTACCCATAATTTTATTCATTCTAAGATAGCAAAGGAATTAAATTTCTTCCTATATCTAGCACCAGAGTGTCAAGTGATGGTTGCAAATGGAGGAACCATAAATTTCTCTAGAAAGTGACATAATATCAAGCTATCCATGGTAGAATATGTATTGAATAGTCCAATGCTTTCCATTCCAATGTGTGATGCTGATGTTGTACTAGGAGTCCAATGGTTACAATCTTTGGGCACGATAACTTTTAATTTTAAAGAACTTTTCTCACAAATTTTTTGGGAAGGAAAGGAAGTTTAATTAATGGGTATCGCAGGGAAACCAGGAAAGATAATCAGCTCTAATAGCATGAAAAAGCTTCTAAATAAAGAACAATAGGGCATAATTAAAAAAATATGTTCTCTAAAGGTTCAAACATCGAAATCATCTATTTATCCAGACCTCCAAAAAGTATTGGATAACCATTCCAAGGCATTTGAGACTCTAAAAGGCTTCCCACCTATTCAGGATCATGATCATGTTATTCATTTGATTCTAGGAACTATTCCTCGAAACATCAGGCCTTACAGATATCCTTATGCCCAAAAGAGTGAAATTGAATGTATGGTTGCAGAAATGCTAGAGGAAAGTATAATTCAACCTAGTCAAAGTTCTTTCTCTACTCCAGTAGTATTGGTGCATAAGAAGGATGGATCATGGCGCATGTGTCCAGATTATAGGGAGCTCAACAAGCTCACTATTAAAGATAAATTTCCCATTCCTGTCATTGATGAATTATTGGATGAATTACATGAAGCAATTTACTCCACCAAGTTGGATCTTCGTTCAGGATATCATCAAATAAGAATGAAGACTGAAGATGTTCCGAAAACAACATTTAGAACTCATGAAGGTCATTATGAATTTTTGGTCATGCCTTTTGACCTTACCAATGTACCTTCTACATTTCAAGGTTTGATGGCGTGGAAGCTAAGATGGATGGTTTAAAGGAAGGCATAGAAGCTAAGATGAATGACATGGGAGCTAAGATGAATGAAGTGGAAGCTAAGATGGATGTCATATGGATGGTTTAAAGAAAGGCGTGGAACCTAAGATGGATGGTTTAGAAGAAAAATTTAAAGGCAACATGGAAGATTTGAAGACAATTTTGAAAAATTTAATACAAGAAATGCTTACTAATGGTGAAAGGGTAGTAAAGGAAACTCATGATGAGAACAAAATAAATTTTAATCATGATTTCAGAGACTCTAACATTGGATCAAAGACCCACCATGCTCCAAAGATCGATATGAGGAAGTTTGATGGCAAGGATCTCGTAACATGGATACTACAGATGGAGCAATATTTCGATCTCCATAATGTGAAAAACACACAAAAGGTACGCATTGAGACTTTCTATTTGGAACCAAATCAGTTTGTATGGTATCGATGGCTTTGCTCTTGTAAACAAATTGTCGCTTGGGCAATTTTTACGGATGAAATGATAACACATTATGAGGATACAAAAAGCAACACTTTTTTAAGCCAATTAATAAATCTCAAACAAAAGGGTTCAATAATGGAGCACAATGAGGACATCCAGAAATTGAATATAAGGGTAAAAGATATTCTAGAGAAGCATAGGATTGATGTGTTCATAGGGACTTTAAATAATAACATCCAACATGAGGTTCACCTTTGGGAACCTGGTTCATTGCAGAAGGCATTCACATTGGCAACAAAAATGGAAAGCAAAATTATTGCAACAAGGAAGCCTACCACTCACAATTATAAATATGGAAGTGTTTTTTCCCCTAGCCTTCCACAAACTACAAGGTTGACACAACAACAATTGAAAGAAAAAAGAGAAAAAGGGCTTTGTTACAGTTGTTGGGTTGTGCTATATTATTTTCAGGGGGGGTTATAGGGGGAGCATAGCTAACCTCTACGGGGTCTAGGGCAGTGCCTCGGGGAAAAAAAATTGAACCCTATATTAAGTGGGCGAAGTTACCTACCTATGCTTTTGTGCATGGATTTCACACATGGTTTCGGGCACGATGGCTTTCGGTCCATGGTATTTTGTAGATCTGATCAAGGGAACTACGATTATGTTCTAATTCAAGGTTAATGGATTAGGGTTTATGGATTCTTCGACATGTATATATATGTATTGTAACATTGAAAGGAACATAATAAAAAATCAATCTAGTAGTCCCAGTTTTTGGATCCAAGGGAAAATCTTTGTGTATATTTTTTCTATGTTATATGCTCTTGCCATTGTTTATTTTCTATTTTTAGAATTCGTATGTGAGTAATTTATGTACGGGGTTAAAACCTACAACAGTTGTGATAGAAAATACACTAAAGGTCATAAGTGTGCTGAGAATAAATTATTTTACATAGATTGTGAAGACGAGGAAGAAAAGGAACAAGAAATGTCAAAAGAAGAGGATATACACCAGGAACAAACCCTAGAGAAAGAAGAAATGAATCTGACCATATCTTGTATTGCATTGGATAGAATTACCACACCTCAAACTATCAAGATAGAAGGACATATCAAGAAGAAAAAGGTAATAACATTGATTGATTTGGGTAGTACCAATAATTTTATTCATTTTAAGATACCCAAGGAATTGAATTTCTTCCTATATCCACTACCAGAATGTCAAGTGACGGTTGCAAGTGGAGGAACCATAAATTGCTCCGAAAACTACCATAATATCAAGCTATCCATGGGAGAATATGTATTGCATAACCTAATGCTTTCCATTCCAATGGGTGGTGCTGATGTTGTACTAGGAGTCCAATAGATACAATCCTTGGGTACAATAGCTTTTAATTTTCAAGAACTTTTCATGAATTTTTCTTCAAAAGGAAAGGAAGTTGAATTAAGGGGTATCGCAGGGAAACTGGGAAATATAATCAACTCTAACGGAATGAAAAATCTTATAAATAAAGAACAACGAGGCATAATTGCACAATTATTTTCATTGGAGGTTCCCACATCGAAATCATCTATTTCTCCATATTGCCAAAAATTCTTGGACAATCATTCTAAGATATTTGAGACTCCCAAACACCTCCTACCTATTCACGATCATGATCATGTTATTCATTTTATTCCAGGAAGTGTTCATCGAAACATTAGGCCTTACAGATATCCCTATCCCCAAAAGAGTGAAATTGAACATATGGTTGCAAAAATGCTAGAGGTTGGTATAATTCAACCTAGTAAAGTTCTTTCTCTGCTCCAGTAGTATTGGTTCACAAGAAGGATGGATCATGGTGCATGTGTTTGGATTCTAGGGAGCTCAACAAGCTCAATATTAAAGATAAATTTTCCATTCTTGTCATTGATGAATTATTGGATGAATTGCATGGAACAATTTACTTCACCAAGTTGGATCTTTGTTCAGGATATCATCAAATCAGAATGAAGACTGAAGACATCTCGAAAATATCATTTAAAACTCATGAGGGTCATTATGAAATTTTGGTCATGCCTTTTGGCCTTACCAATGCACCTTATACATTGCAAGGTTTGATGAATCTCATTTTCAAACCCTTCCTTAGAAAATTTGTGTTAGTATTTTTTGATGATATACTAATCTACAACAGGTCTTGGAAGGATCATGTTCAACATGTTGACAGGGTGCTCAAACTATTGGAGGAGAAACAATTATATGCAAAAAGCTCCAAATGTTTCTTTGGAGTACAAGAGGTAGACCCTAGCAAAATTAAAACCATTAAGCAATGGAAAATCCCCATAATCCATAAAGCATCTGCGAGGATTTCTTGGGTTAACAGAGTATTATTGCAAGTTTGTTAATAATTATGGGAGAATAGGAGCACCTCTATCAACATTATTGAAGGAAGATGCATTTTCATGGACTCTAGAAGCAATGAAGGCCTTTGAACATATTAAATAGGAAATATGCCAAGCACCGGTCTTAGTTACATCAGACTTCCCAAAAACCCTTATTGTGGAATGTGATGCCTCAGGAAATGGAATTGGTGTTGTTTTAATGCAAGAAGAAAGACCCATTTCTTTAGAAAGTCGTCCAATCAAAGGAAAGTATTTACACAAAGCTATTTATGAGAAGGAAATGTTGGCAATACTACATGCACTTAAGAAATGACGACCCTACCTAATGGGAAGACACTTCAAGGTAAAAACGGATCATGATAGTATTAAATACTTTTTAGAACAAAGATTATATTCAGAAGAGCAGAAAAAATGGGTCACAAAGATGATGGGTTATCACTTTGAAATCATCTACAAAAAATGGAAGCAAAGGGATAAACAAAGCAAGGGATGAATGGAAGAATAATGTGTGCACTCATTCAAAAGTTACAACAAGATCTCAGTACATCTGCTAGATTTAGCTAGAAAAATTATTCATTATGGTACAAAGATTGCTTATACCTATGTAAGAATTCCCTACTCAAACAAAATATTCTTATGGAATTTCACACCTCTCCCTTAGGAGGGCACTCAGGATTTATAAAAACTTACCATAGGGTTAAGAAGAAATTTTTTCAGGACAGCCTTAAATCAGATATTCAAAAGTTTGTGGTAGAATGTTTGGTTTTCCAACAAAATAAAGTTGAAACAATTAAGACCACGGATCTATTACAACCTTTATCCATTCCATGCTAATGTTGGGAGGAGGTTTCAATGGATTTTATCATAGGTTTACCCAAGTCCATAGGAAAGAGTGTTATCATGGTGGTAGTTGACAAACTTACCAAGTATGCACACTTTTGTGCATTATCTCATCCATTTAAATTGATTACGGTTTCTACTACATTTATGGAAACAATACAAAAGCTACATGGAAACCCAAAGATTATTTTAAGCGACAGAGATCCTATTTTCACTCGAAATTTTTGGACATAATTATTTTCTTTTCTTGGTACTCAGTTAGCTCGTAGCTCATCTCATCATCCTCAAACAAGCTAAGAAGGATAATAAATTATCACCAAAGTATTATGTTTCGTACAAGGTGTTGCAAAAGATAGGTACTATGGCATACAAATGGGAGCTTCCTGCAGCTTCCCGAGTGCACCCAGTTTTCTGTGTTTCATGCTTAAAGAACGTTATAGGTGACAATCTACCAGTTCAAACAATATTGCCAGAACTTGATGAGGAAGGAAAAATTATATTGGTGCTTGAAGCAGTCACAGAAACAAGAACTCGACAAATATGAAATCGATCAATTTCACAGTATCTCATCAAGTGGAAGAACTTACCTGCTGAAGATTCCACATGGGAGGATGATAATTTTATACAGAATCATCCAAAACTACTCAAGAGTTGAGGACAACACTTTTTTTAAGGAGAGAGGCATGTTAGGTCCCTATAATACTAGTGATTACCCCATTACTATTGCCATTGTAGCCCTTATTGTTATTGTTGTGCCCCTATTGTCCCCATATTTTTATTTTTGTGCCCCATAGAAGCCCACTATTGTTATTTGTGTACTCTTATATTATTATTGTTATGTCGGATTTGATTATATTGTGACCCCTTAGAATCTTATATATAGAAAGGAAGTTTTTTCATTTAAATCATCCAAGAATTGTTCATTTGTGTAATGTAAATGAGGTTTGCCCCTCAAAGAGGCTGATTTTTAAGTTGTTGATCTATCTTTTCTATCTTTTTGTGAGTTCGTTTCATAACAGGAAGAATGACGAAGAAGTGTGGGCACTTATTCCAAAGTTGCAGCAAGATCCTAGAACATATGATACATTTAGATGGAAAAATGATGCATTATGGTACAAAGATCGCTTATACCTTTGTAAGGATTCCCAACTCAAACAAAAGATTCCTTCTGGAATTGCACACCTCTCCCATAGGAGGGCACTCTGGATTTTTAAAAAATTACTACAAGATTAAGAAGGAATTTTTTTGGGATGGCCTTAAATTTGATATTCAAAAGTTTGTGGCAGAATGTTTGGTTTTCCAACAAAATAAAGTTGAGACAATTAAGACTCTGGGTCTATTAAAACCTTTAACCTTTCCAAGTCAATGTTGGGAGGAGGTTTCAATGGATTTTATCACAGGTTTGCTCAAGTCCGAAGGAAAAAGTGTCATCATGGTGGTAGTTGATAGACTTACCAAGTATGAACACTTTTGTGAATTATCTCATCCATTTAAAGCCAGTACAGTTGCTACTGCATTTATGGAAACAATTCAAAATCTACATGGAAACCCAAATATTATTGTAAGCGACAGAGATCCTTTTTTCACTGGAAATCTTTGGACGGAATTAGTTTCTTGTCTAGGTACTCAATTAGCTCATAGCTCATCTTATCATCCTCAATCAGATGGGCAAACTGAGATAGTAAACAAATGTTTGGAAGGATATATTTGTTTCTTTGTATATGATAAAGAAACAAAATGGGTCAAATGGTTACCTCTGGCGGAATGGTGGTATAACACTTCCTTCCATACTGCAGTAAAAATGACCCCATTTATGGCACTTTATGGATATCATCCACCATCCATCACGTCATCCTTAAGAGACAATTCTAAGGTTAAAGTAGTGGAAGATCACATATAGCATCCACGACAAGTTCGCCAACTCTTAAAGGATAACCTCACTTTGGCGCAGAATAGAATAAAACAATAGGTGGATCAACATCGCAACGAAAGAAGTTTTGATATAGGTGGCTGGGTATTTTTACGACTACAACCATACAAACAAATGTCCCTCAAGCAAGCTAAGAAGGATAATAAACTATCACCAAAGTATTATGGTCCTTACAAGGTGTTGCAAAAAAATGGTACTATGGTATACAAATTGGAGCTTCCTACATCTTCGAGAGTGCACCCAGTTTTCCATGTTTCATGCTTAAAGAAGGTTATAATTGACAAGCTCCTAGTTCAAACAATATATCCAGAACTTGATGAGGAAGGAAAAATCATATTGGAACCTGAAGCAGTCACAGAAACAAGAAATCGATAGTTATGAAATCGATCAATTTTAGTGTATCTCATAAAGTGGAAGAACTTACCCGTGGAAGATTCCACATGGGAGGGTGAGAATTTTATACAAAAGCATCTAAAACTACTCAAGCATTGAGGACAATGCCTTTTTTTTAAGGAGAGGGGCATGTTAGGTCCCTATAATACTAGTGTATTCCCTCACTGTTATTAGTGTAGCCCCCTTATTGTTATTTTCGTGCCCCATAGAATCCCATTATTCCCTCATTGTTACTAGTGCAGCCCCATTATTGTTATTGTTGTGCCCCATAGAAGCCCACTATTGTTATTGTGGTGCCCTTACATTATTATTTTTACGTCGGGTTTGATTATATTGTGACCCCTTATACTCCTATATAGAGAGAGGTTGTGTCAATTGAATCATTTAAGAATTGTTCATTGTGTAATGTAAATGAGGTTGCCCCTTCGAAGAGGCTACGTTTGAAGGCATTGATATATATTTTCTTCTATTTTGTGAGTTCATTGCATAACAAAACGACTATCCAAAAGAAAAACAGTATATAAATCTTAAATTACTGAAGCCTACCTTTTCTGCAAACACAACTTACATTCCACAACCTTCACTGTCAAAACTTCAGACTTCTAAATAACTCATTCAGATCACAATATCATTATAACCATAGATCTATAATTGTTAGTTACTTAAATATATGCAATAAGTAAATAAAACAACTATATATATCAAAATATCTTCAGATATTTCTAATTTGAGTCTTCTCCTTGCTTCCTAGTGCACACCTATTTCAGATCATATTTCACATAAATAACCCATTCACTTGCACACTTAACACCTTGATCACCATCTCCTTATATAGTTTTTTCCTTAACCAATACCTCAACTAAATATTTTGGTAATGTCATTAGTATTCATTTTTGAGATCAAATAAATGTTGATGCTTCAATTAGTATGGGAAAATACCATGGTAAAGACCCATGGTATCTAGATTTCCATGGTTCAGATTCTGTACGTGACTTTTTCTCACAGGAACTGTGTATGTATGCGACCCTTCTTCACGGGAACAGTGTATAGCTCATCAAACTTCACTTTTTCCATCCTTCTATAACTGAAATTCCAATTCTCTGTTCATGTCATCTACACCAACAATCCTGATGTCTCCATTTATTCCACAATCATCATATTATCATCATTGTTGACATCAAGTACATATATATCAAGTAGGTTTCCATCAATGACAACACATTAGCCATAGTTCCAACAATCTCCCCCTTTGGACTTGATGGAAACCACTTTGGTGTTTGGACATTGCCTATAAATACCTACAAAAATACTTGCAAACACCAAGTATTCTCTCCAAATTCTCTCCAAAAATGAAGACTTTTATCCATCTTTGACATAAAGGGAAAAGGGTTGAACCAGGCTTAATGAAGTAATTTCCTTATAGTGCTCATCATTGTAAGTTTGATATGCTGATATGAACTGTGAAGTCTACATATTCTACATGCTCCCCCTAAGCATATGCTGGACTTTTGAAGATATGCAATAAAAGTAAAAGTCTTTATGACTCAAACAAATATGACATTTCCTATCACCAATGACTATATGCCCCCATGATTACATCAATCACCCAATATATTGGGTTTACAAATTTTACATCAATGTCCCAAAATAATGGGATTACATATATGAGATGACTTGATCCTAATAGCCCATACATGACTGAATTTTACATTGTTTACAACATGGGTCTTTTCATGACCTCTGCATCACGAGAAACACATGATCATAGACATAAATTTCAATAATGAAGTATCCTTTGTAGCAAGACCATGATAGTCATCAACAATCACTATGCACCATATAGGAATCTGCAACATAGTCATTTGATAACAACAACATAGATGTCAACAACATGAACATCATCATCATCAACATGTAAGATAAGACAATGTAGCATCAATTTCTCCAATATCATAAACATGTGACCAAATATGCAGTGTTTCCAAGCAAGTATGAGATAGTGCAATAAATATATGTCAACAACTCATCCCCTTGACCTTATGACATCAAGGTCAACATGCTCTCTCCACATATAGGAGGGGCCACAATCCTCAAGTAGCAAAGCCATATCAATTCCTTGTACCACAACACCATAAGAAACATATATATATATTCTTTACATGCATCAACAACATATGTGAAAACCTCCAACATCACAAGCCATAGAACTGATCAACAACATCTTCAAAGAACATAGCATACATATCTTCAATTTTTAACAAAAACTTCACCAAACTCAAGAAACATATATGCATCATCCATAACTTTACCATATGCAATTCATGCATTATTGATAGCTCATAATATAATGATAGTAGCATGATTATCTTCCAATAGTGAGAAAATGAAATAAGACTAATAATAACAATAATGACCATGAACTCATCATAAACACCATCATGCAACTAGGAGTACTCAAGAAACCATAATGCCAACAATGAACCATTAGAAGAATAACAGATGCTCCCCATAAACATGTGCCAACTTTTCATCCTCAATTTTGATCACATTATACCCATCTTATCAATCAACACAATGCACCATAGAACCATTCCAACAATGACAATAAACTTATCATGAACAAAAATCATTCCTAAGCAGCATATGGGCATCATTAACAGTCTGCAACAAGTCAATATCAGAACCAGAAAGCTAATAATAACTGATGGAAGCATATGAGAAGACCCCCCTGAATCTGTGTCACTCCTCTTTCATTACTGAGAGGCATACACAACTGTCTAGATCAAAACTTGTGTATACACGTGATTGTCTTTCATAAGATCCGTGTACAGAAGATAAAATTCCAATTTTTCATAACCACATCTCCCCCTGAACATGTCATCCCTGTTCCTATTCACTGCTACTTCATCAGATGAAATTTCAGTAATATAAACATTACCAAAAGAATACCAAAACATCATGGGGAATCATCATTAAGATACATATGCCTAGCTCCCCCTGAGATCATAAACAACTGATCCTGTGGACCTAATAATCATCACTTGTGCCTTATGAGGTTATGTAACTCTCATTCACTTCTGTATTCACTATTATAATTATACCTTAAATACAATACACTGCAGTAGAGCCTGTCTTCTTCTACTCTGAATCTGAAAAAGAGGAGCTATGCCTCTTATTTCTACATGACTTCATCTTTACTAGCACATATAATTTGTATGCATTTTTGAATCCTCTTGCTATATCCTTTTGAGTTTCTTCTTCTACAACTTTGCATTTATTTGATGTAAACACAATTACATGTCCTTTTTCAACTATTTTACCTACACTTATAATATTATGTTTTAGCCCTTGAACTAATAATGCACCAACTTCTTTTGTATACTTTTCAAGATTAGCTCTACCTTTTCCTAGAACTTTTGCTGAAGCATTATTTCCAAGAATAACTTTACCATATTTGTTTTTCTTGAGATATTCAAACTTGTTATTATCTCTAGTCATGTGGTGAGAGCATCCACTGTTGATGTACCATTCATCTTCGTCTTCAAATGAGAAAAGAGCAAAGCCACACCTTATTTGTTCTTCTTCCTTTTTCTTAATATGAGAAGTGTTGGTGAATCCTGTTGTGCCCTACAACAACCCCCCATTTCATAATATTTTTATCACAAACAATTTACATATGAAATGGGTCCCTTTTAAAATTTTTAATTGGCATTTATAAACTTGTTCAGTTAAGGTATGATAATCAAATGAATTTGTGCTTAAAACCCTTGTTGAACAAATAATGAGCAATTTTTGAGGTTAAGTCCGAAAAAAGGCAATCGCAAGATTGGCTGCCATCTTGGTTTTTCCCGATGCGATATCGCTATCGGCAGTCGGTAGAATCCTACGCAGTTTCATAAGACGTTCATATCTTTTCCCCGATGCGATATCGCTATCGGCATTCGGTAAATCAATTGGGAATTGTTTTCGCGCACCGATACAATGTCGCAATCGGCGTTCGCTAAAGATCCTTCCCAAATGACAATGTCATTTATCCTCCCAATGCGATTTGATGACGCTTAATGATGACCTCAGTTTCCAAAAGGTGATTATTTCAAAACATTAAAGTTAGATTTAAATCCGATTTGACAACAACACAGATCTCAAGATACCGTTAAGTAAAGGGATAAGGTAATGCATGCGTATTTAAAGCTTTGCCCCTTCGAATTAACGAGCAATTACGATTAGACCTTTGAAAAAATCTATTACACGCTTTAAGGGGTCATTCGGTTTAATAACTTCAGTAATGGTCATTTATGAAGCTGCAGGCCGTAAAATCACCATCATTGCATCTACGATGCCTTCTCAAATCATTAGATCCGCAGCCTCTTTTAGGAATAATCTCGCCACGCTTCAAATTATATATTTATCCCGTTATGGATTGTCATTGTTATTTCTTTGTTACGATTTCTCTTGCACTTGTGTAGAATTCGACTACCGAGAGAAGTCTGAATATGATGGGAAAGAAGTTCAAGAAGGTGGTAGGTTCTACTGCGACACCTGCCTCAGGCCAAGCTGCTACAGCTTCAAGGAAAGGCTTAATCTCAGATACTACATGCACTGGTCTTACTGGTACTACATGGCAAGGGACATACAATTTGCTAGAAGGAGAACAACCAGAAGCGACAGTAACGGAGGCAAGTGTGGATGAACTAAGAAAGTCTGAGGCAACTATTAAAGATTTGGCTGACTCCTTTCTGCACAGAATAGCAGCCAGGGAACAAGTCTTGCCTTATACTGATGTGGTACGTTGGGCAATTGAAGAAATTCCTCTCACTAATAGAACCTTCCTTACTAAGGATGGAAGGATTTTCGGCTCCTTCAAGCCTGACGACTTGAGACGAATGTATCATTTGCCCAATCCCGAGCAAGTCTATAACAGAGCATTTGTGGAGAAATTCGCCAGAGAGAATGAATCACCAGCCGAACCTCTCCGAGATTGGAGGCAAAATCCAGCAAAACACAAGCAAGATATGTCGGGTAAGTACTCCAATGCTTCTTTGGCTTCACCTTACTGCTATGCTAGAATTATGATGTGTAGATTGTGGGGATTTCATGATTCTGCAAATATCCATGTTGATATGGTTCCCCTAATGGAAGCGGCCGTCAATAGTATAATTATGGATTGGGCCACTATCCTGTCTGATAAGTTGGTCTTAGATATTCGCGAGTTTAGGGCCAAAACTAGAGTCACTGAGAGAAAAATCCCACCTTTCTATTATTCTGCCTACATTATGGATGCCCTTTGTTTTAATTCTGAGTTTCCTGTCCTTGGTTGGAGATGGACAACCCATGACCCAACACCTATTCATTTGTATCATCGTAAATTGTGGAAACCCTCTCACAAAGACCATTTATACCAAATCTGCAATGGTTTTATGGTTCCCATTCACTATTCTATTTTTGACAAACCTATCCCTAGGATTTCCTATGAAGCCTCTTTTGACCTACCAGCCGTAGCCCATTGGTTCGGTGAAGAATGTTTTTCTTATATCAGAGTTTTTGGAAGCAAAGCCAGGCCACATGTTCTCCCCTTATACATGCCAGACAAATTGTTAGCCCGAGAAATCTCCTATCAGATCATGTCTGAAGGTGTCACCCAAACTCTCAAAGAGGAGAAGAAGAGAGGATGGCCATCTTTTCCTTTAAGAATTGGAGTTTATACGCTACTAAATTATAAGCATGCAGAAAAGGAAGCAGCAAAGCTCCAAATGCTATCTCTAGTTTCTATTCCCAACAGACTCTATGACTCGAAAAAGACAGCTTTCATTGCCTTAGAACAGGCTAAGCTGACAAAGGTTGTTCATCAAGAAGACCAGTTCGACGACCTGTTCATGGGTGCTGATTCAATAAGCCAAGTCAGACAACTTGCTGCGATGAGATATGAAGATGTGGAACTAACTGAATTTAATAAACTTAGAAAGCAAAGGTTGCAAACTTTGCCTCTAAAGTTATTATCCACAACCCCAACTTCATCCTCAAGCGAGCCTGATCAGCCAGAAATAAATTCACCTCCCGTTACAATTAGAGAACAGGAGGAAAGTCAAAGAAAGCTGCAGGCAGAAAGGCACAGAAGAGAACAAATAGAAAGGCAGCAAAAAGCACAAATTGAACAAGAGCAAAGAAGGCAAAGGGAGCAAGAAGAGCAAAGGAGACAAAGGGAGATAGAAGAACAGAGGAAAAAAGAGGAAGAAGAAAAAGTAAAGAAAGAACTGGAAGATAGACAGATAAAGGAATTGGAGGAACAGCAACGAAGAGTACAAGAGGATCAACAGCGGGAGGCATTCGAAGAACAGCAGAGGATAGAAAAAGATAAAGAACAGAGTAAGCAAATCTCTGTTGATACTGAATTGATTAAAGAATGGAATCAATTTGATTCCATTATAAGTGGTAAAGAAGCCTCCAAAGACTCAGATGCCTTAAAGACTCCCGATACTACTCTTTCTCCGGTTCTTGAAAGAACCAGCGGCCCACCCATGGTACAAAGTGTTGAGGAAATTACTCAAAGCCCAGCCGATCAAATTGATCTTCAGGTAGAGGAAATTCCTCCCCTAGACATTTTCTACAGCCCTAAGCATAGAGCCGTTGTAAGACGCTCAAGGAAGAGACGAAGGATTGATCAACCTTCTGTTTCAAATGAGCAAACAGTCACAGGCAATGTCGTCTGGAAGGGAGAATTAAGTCCCTCTGAAGATCTGACAAATCTGTCGCAATTTGCGGGAGCTTATTCAGCGGCAACCATTGACAAAGCATCCGAAGTGAGTCTTCTTTTGAAGACTAAAGAGCATGAGGTCTACGCATTGCAAGCAGAAGTGATAGAAGCAAGGAATAAGGCAGCACAGGCAGAAGAACAATTGCTGGTCCAACAACAAGAAAATCATTTGTTAATAGATCAGAGTGACATTCAAAAGGCACAAGAATTGTCAGAAGCACTATCCCAGTTGGAGGCAGCGAATGAGCTGTTATTGAAATCTAAAGAGGAGCAGATAATTTAGCTGTCAGCACAGCTTGAAAGTATCAAAAGTGCCAAGAGTATTGATGATTTCAAAACAGAGGCAATTCTAATAAACGGCGCATTGATATCTCAGACCAGACTCTTGTGTCAACAACTAGTCGAAGCTGAGATACTCTGTGACACATCTACAGCAGTATGTGAGCAAATCGAGAAAGCCAAGAGTAACTTGGATCAGGCCGAGGAAGATATAACAGATTATATTGAATGGCAAGACACTCCAGAAGGTAAAGCGTCAAATTTTTCCCGAATCTGTGTAACATATAAAGACATACTTTTTATGGAATGGAACACACAGGTAATGAAGGCGGAAAGGGCAGCATCCAGGTGCAAAACAATTTCCAAAAACATGATAAATCTAGTCAATGATACATTGTATCTGGCTAACATGATTTCACAATGCACACCTGGAAACATAACAACCGCGAATATGCTGGAGCACAAGAATTATTCTCAGCTGGAAGAACAAGGGCGGTTAATTGTTGGAGTGAATACCTTGACTGCCGACGCATACTGGCTTTTCCTGATTAAACCGCATTCTCAAAGGTCGGCTCTTAACTGCTTAACCGACGCTCTCCGATACCTGATTGCCGATTTCCAAGATGCCACATACGATGCACAGCTGACTTCGCGCCTCAATACTCCACCAGAAGTAGAGCCAATGCTGGCGATATGTCAGCGAAGGAGTAAAGGCAAAGAGACCTCTGCCTAAAGCATCATCGCCGACTGCCGAATCATCCAAATGGACAATGATATTTGTTAATGCCGATTTAGTTGTTTTTCAGTTTCAGATATTTAGATATTTTTAGATTAGTATAGTATTTATAGATCCTTTCATTGTTTTGGAAAGGGTCGTAAAATTTTGTAAAAGACTAAAAGGCTGAAGTTTGCACTATTGTGCTTCAGTCTATATTCTTTTTGAAACTCGACCACTGGTCCTTAATTTTACATGGAATGCTGTTTTAAGTAAATTGTGCACTATTGTCGTTTGCTTGGAATGTTTTCTGGTTGGAAGGAAGGACCGCGACATAGCGATTAATATATTGGATTGATCAAACAGCTTGCATGGTACTATTATCTGTATCTGTTCTCTTTTCTGTTATATAAATTGCTGTGTTATTACTCTGCTATTATTGATTACATGTATGCGATATAACAACAAATTTACATTTCATATCACTATTGAATGTTTTGTGATTTGTTATCTCTTTCACTCATGTATGTAACAATGATATAAATGAATAAGTGCAGTAATTCGCTATTATCGCTCTGCATAAATATTTATGCAGAGCAATCTTAAATGGTTTAAACATTTATGCTTACTGTTAGTGACATCTATATGCCTGCCATTAAGCATAGATTATCAAACGCTGCATTGTCTGAATCGATAAGTCCCGGGATTAGCTTATAGTTATTATATTTCTTTCATAGTTTAATTATTTGTTTATTATCACTTCATATCCTAAAATCATCCATCCATCCCGTTTACTTATAAATCTTTGGGAAACTGGTCCCATTATCCCCAGTCGGAGCCACTATTCCAAACGGAAAAGGAGCTGCACTAAGTTCCGGACCGGGTGGTTTCCCCGATGTTGTTGCAACGAATTTCGGGGCATCAACAAATCCATATTTATCATGTATTTTGGTAACAATATTCTTGTCTAGTTGATTTCCTTATATAAAACCAACTTGTTGTATGTGTGAATCCATTGACTTGTTCCTACATTCTTTGGCTACATGCCCAAACTTGTTACAAGCATAACATCTTACATGACCAGAAAAGGGAGCAGAGGAATCATCATATTTCTGTTTTTCATTTCTCCTATAGAAATCAATAGATTTGTGACCAAACATGTTGCAAACCAAACAATATCCATTAAAGAAACTTAAGTACCTAGGAGCTGATGATATTCTTGTGAAGTGGTTGTTTGCTTGAGATAAAAACAATTTACTTCTGCAATGTGTCCATAGTTATGACATATAAAACATTCAACACCATTTTCTAGAGGAGAGAATCGATTGATACTTCTATAGTTAGGAGAAAATTATTTCCTTTGAAAATTTTCTTTCTTTGGTTACTGGAATGGTTGACTTCTTAATTCTTTACCCAGTCTTTTAGAGTTTTATTTGATAATATCATAATTTTTTTCACAATCTTGTGAGCTAGATTCTCCTTTTCTCATCTCAAAGGTTGTTAATATTCCATGGAGGTGTTCAAGAATAAGTTTATTCAAATCCTTCATTTCTTCAATGACAAAGACTTTGGAATCGAAATTTGGAGTTAGTGATCTCAAAATATTTTCAACAATAGTAGAATCTTTTATTTCATCACCAAGATTTTTCATTGAGTTAATAATCTCACCTACTCTAAGGAAAAAGCTTACAATTCTTTCATCATCCATGCATTTTAAGAGTCTCATACTCAATTTGATATGTTTGAAGTTTAGTACTTTCTACCTTAGTGTCACCTTCATAGCTTTGGATGAGCTTATCCCATATTTCCTTTGCAGTGCTCAACCAAACGTCCCAAGATAGAATTTACAACCTTTGCATTGATCTCATACTGCTTCTTCCCTGCAATATCTGTGGGAATAGAGGTTGGGTATTGATATCCACCTTCAACAATTGCCCATACATTAGCTCTTAGTGCCTGCAAATATGATCTCATTCTAATTTTCCAAAATACAAAGTTAGTTCCATTAAACAAAGGTGGCCTGATAGAATATACTCCCTCTAGACTGCCCATATTGATATATCTACCTTTAAGTGATCACGCTTCTTCTGAGGGACCTGCTTTGATACCAATTGTTAGGAAAGATACCGGGGGGGGTGGGGGGTGAATTAGTATTTTTAATCCACTTTAACTTTTCATTTCATATTCTAAATTATGTACAATATTGTTCTTAATGCAACCCTCATGTGTACATGACTTCTGTGAAGTAAAACCGCGTATATCCAGTTTACTTGATTTATCATCAATTCCATTAGTGAGTTAACTTTAACCATTACTGATTCATTAACCATCTAATATGTAGTAAAGAAAATGTAAATCACAACACATAATAAATGCACATAGAACACCAGCATTTTAGGTGGAAACACAATGTGGGTGAAAACCACCACTACCATTATCTTTGTCTTCTTCCTTTATTATAAATAATAACTTCTTACAATCTTATATGGGCACAGACTCTTACCAGCACATAGGATATTAGCTACAGGAGGCTACAACCACCACTTGTTCTCCAGCACCCATTCGAAGGGAGCTACAACCCCTTGAACAAGTTTACCAGCTACCACTAGAAGGAAGCTTCAACACTCTCACTAAAGTCTCCAACCCTCAAAACCTCATGGACGATGTTTCCTAATATTTTTAGACTGGACCTAATTAACTCAAAACATCAAAACCTGTAGGCCACCTTTCATCAAATTTTGACACTGGACCCACATCAACAATAGGCCCAATACCAATCAACCATGTTGAAACCAAATACTGAATCAAATCATCTAGTCATTGAAAAAACCAAGATACAATATTGAATCATATAATACTAAATAAATACCGAATCACTATAACCAGATCATACCAATGCTCACCCACTCATCAATATACCGAGGCATACACTATTAGTCACCATAGAAGCAAAGTGTTTTTGTTGCAAACCCTGATCAGATTTACTTCAAAATGTATATGCGAATTTTCTGAAGTAAACTCATGTATATATGTGATTCCTCTGTATACAATCTGCGCATAATTCTCAAATTATTGAACATTGAATTGTTTGAATTATTGAATCACTCTAGTACTAAACCAACCACTGAATCAAGTACAATTTTTTTAAGCAATCACATATCTCCACACTGTAGCATCATTACTAATCAATATTCCAATCCAAAATCAACCCAATCAACATTTTCATACAAAGATCATCATGATATATACATCATTAATAGAAAACAACAAATAGAACATAACTCATCAAATGACATCATCAAGTAGCACTGCAAACCCTAATACATATACGTGACTTCCACAAGATAAATCAATATATGTACACGTTTACCATGCATAACACCCGCTTACAGATCTCAACATATTGTAAAACATATCTTAGAATATATACATGACCCAACAAATACAGATATGTGTATGTATGTGACTATCCATAAGAAAACCAACAGATAGATCTTAAATTACTGAAGCATATCTTCACTGCAAACACAACTTACATTTTGTAACCTTCATTGTCAAAACTACAGACTTCTAAATAAATCATTCATATCACATCATCATTATAACCACAAATCTATCATTGTTAGTTATTTAAACATATGCAATAAGTAAATCAAACAACCATATATATCAACATATCTTCAGATCTTTCAGATCTGAGTCTTCTCCTTGCTTCCTCATGCACGCCCATTTCAGATCAAATTTCACATAAATAACCCATTCACTTGCACACTTAACACCTTGATCTCCATATCCTTATATAGTTTTTCCTTAGACAATGCCTCAATTAAATCATTTGGTAATGTCATTAGTATTCTTTGACGAGATCAAATAAATGTTGACGCTCCAATTACTATGGGAAAATACCATGGTAATGACCCCTACTATCCATATTTCCATGGTTCAGATTTTGTACGCTACTTTTTCTCACAGGACCTATCTATGTACGAGACCCTTCTTCATAGGAATTGCATATACTTTCTCAAGCATCACTTTTTTCATCCTTCTATAACTGAACTGCCAATTCTCTATTCATATCATCTTTACCAACATTCTTGATATCTACATTAGTTCCACAATCATCATATTATCATCACTGTTGACATGAAGTACACCTGTATCAAGTAGGTTTCCATCAAGGACAACACATTAGCCATAGTGCCAACAATTGACAAGTTGGACATCAAATTTGTAACACCCCCCTTTTGATCCTTCCTGACAATGTAATTAATTATATTAATGTTGCTTGAACGAACATCTTTATGGGGAATGGGTTAAACTCAAAATAACACGTACGTATTTTATTGTTAATGAAAAATATCAAATAACTGAATGAAGGAATGAGAACCTACACCAACCATAGGCCATGTGTGGGAAAGGTGGGGGTTGTACTTGCTGAAACTACCATGCCAAGAATTATTTTTCAAAGTTGAAAATTAAAAGCCCAATTGTACAATTTTTCAAGGAAACAATTAGAGAATGAATTGGTAATTGAATTAACAACAAACTATAATTATGGGGGTAGTTGGGATTTGTACCAACTTGTCCCTAAATGGTATACATAAATAACCCATCTAGAAGTTTGACTTGACCCTCAAATTTGGGGATTTGACCCATGAAATATCATGTTAGAAAATTAAAGAACATGGATATTTCACATGCAAGGAGTATGGAATGCACATGAATGGGTCTAAGGACATTGTCTAAATGAAAAATAGTTCCAAAACATTGTTGGTTGATGGTAGAACTATGAGGAGTCATTAGATCCATTTTCTAGTTGAGAAAATCAATCACAAGTTCCCTATACTTGAGATATAATAGAGAGTTATGTTTTTAGATGATTATTAGGCAAGGCCTATAGGCACTAAGAGGGGAGGTCACCAAGGGACTATTGGGCTTGTAAAGGGAATCCAAGCCAACTGAGAAACCACTTATGGTTTGAGTAGACTCTTGGTTTAAGTGGGTTTGAAGGAAAGTCTTGTTTATTTTTTGTTAACAAAGTAGATTGTCCTTCATACTTCCACCTTTTATTTGCTAAGAGATAGTTACACTGAAGGAATTGTGGTTTTGCTAGGAGGTAGCCAACTTCAAGATATATTAATGCACATTTGGGCTTATGGTTGGGTGGAAAATGACTCACCTTTGAATCAAATCATATACGTGTTTCTATGTTTTAAATATGAAATATGATAATTGTTTGATGTTATGTAATTTATGCTCATGTATGTATATTTAACCTTATTTCTAGGTGAATTGGAAATTGGATCCACACATACATGGTTACTTGTTTTGCATATTGAACGGGAAAGGGTTCCACACTAAGAAATATCTTTCGGACCAACTAATACCTATAATATGATGATTGTAATATGTATTTTTTAAGAACATTTTATTTCTAGAAAGGTAAAGCAATTATACCTCCCAACTTCTTGAACAACCATGAAGGCTATGTTGGAAATACTGAGAGGGGGGTGAATAAATGTTTCCTTCTTTTTCACACAATTGGTCAGATTATTTAAACATTAAGAGCATCAACAATTAAATCATATGACACATCATCACATCAAGGAGAGTACACAAAATATGTCATCTAAACAAGATTTCTTATGTATGATGTACATACAAAATTTACCAAACAAGTATGGAATGAGGAGATATGTAGAGTCTCTAATTGCATTCAAGGGCTTTAATCCTTAGTTGTTCCAGGGGCGAACAATAAAAAAGGTGGTATTGAATTATTTATGAACTCCAATGAACTCCAATCTTCCAAAAATGAAGGTCAAATGCATCAATATTTTTCTTCGCTAGTTTGATGCAATTTAGTCACTAAGATGTTGTGATGACTTTTGTGTTTTAGCATTCTTCTTGTAGAAACGAGAACAAGTGCCAAACACACATAAAACTTTCACAAACTGGAGTTGTTTCAGGGCTCCATTGTTAAGCACTTCAGACTTGACTTGGTAATATATATATATATATATATATATATATATAAACATTTCACCAAGAATATGTAAATGAACCCATATCCTTGCTCATCTAAGCTCCCATAGAAACAAGGATTTGATCTACTTTGTTGGTCTCTTAAATAAATTATAGATCTAACTCTTCAAGATTAATGTCAAAATCCAAATTCTTCACACCAGGCTTAGGAAAGTCCTCGCCGTTCCTTCATCACAATGATAATGATTCTCTATATAGCATCCAAAATCAAACTTTCCTTTTACACAGGCCTGCAAAGTTCTTTACAACCTTTTGATAACAAATTTTAGTCTCAAAAACCCCTTTGCAATTTCAATGAGACCACAAAGTCGAGACCTTTGAAAATTTAAAGAATTAGATCTTGATTTCTTTTGTTCCTTTGCAAGTATAATCCACAGAGATATTAAGCGTTCAAGGTTTCTTTTCTCCAAGTACATGAGTTCCCTTTTTGTTGGTTCTTGAGGACCCACTTAACTTTCATGCGGGCCAAAATATAAAGATAAATACTTAGGAATTTGCACAGAGGTAGGATTGTGAGACCATAAGTCTTGTTCTTGATTTTGGTTAAATCCGTTGACAAGTCTTCACCATAGATGCTCATAGATCTGCAATGAAAGAAAGAAAAATCCTAATCCCAATAGAAAATATGAACCAAAATCCTAGAAATCATTCAGATCTTCTTCCTTCCATATTAATCTACAAAAATTCCTGAAGGTCGCAAAACCTCTTTATGTCAAACAGGCATCAAACACACATTGATTAGTGTTTGATACACTTCACAATTGATGAGGAATGATGATTTTACATAGTTTTTGAAAATGCTGCAAAAATATATTGCACCATTGTGATCCTTGCACAATTATGTTAAAATGAGTATAAATTTTACTATATCCAGTCACTTGCAATTTTGGCCCCTAAGGGAATATTCAAGTTTCCACAAAAGATTTTGCATGCGAATATTTTAGGGAATATTCCTTGTAATTATTCTCGTGGAATATTCCTTCTCGATCCATGTTCCTACAATAGGGTTCCACTTGGAAGGTTCTCATTCTCACAGTTCCACTATTCTGAGTTCTGACCTTCGCCCTCAAATCACGCTCCGACCCCGCGTCAAATGAGATGGCATGGTTCAAATACTTTCTTGTCAGTGGACATTCTAATTTCTACCTAGTTGGTGGGTTGGTTGGACTTTTTAATTGAAGGTGTTCATTGGTTGGTGTCCCAGGTTCAAAACCTGTAAGCCTACCCAATTTTGTTTTATTGTTATTTTAATCAAATGTCGCCTATCAGGTTTGATCTCTTGATGGTATATAACATAAACCATTAACCACCACTATTTAAATTTGAAGCCTTTTTCATGGAAATAAACCATAATCATTGTTGTTTGTACTGCTGACCATTTTGATGTTTGAAATCGTCGTTTGGTGGAACCACCCGTTTATATAAAACCGCCGCGCTAATATAATTGTTGATTATTGGTCGATTCAAAACCGTCGAACATATTAAACCATAGTCATTTAGAGTTTTTCCAATCGCCTGATAAAATTTACCCATTTGGTTATATCTGACCATCTGAAACTCATCAATTAAATTTAGTGGAGTGGCCAGTTTTTGTAGACTCCACCAACCCTTTCATAGACAGTCAAACACAAATACGGTTGGCCATGATATAATATTAAGCCTTGTGGTTGTTGTGCAATGGCAAGCCATCAAAATTTTAGTAAGGATGTCTGGGGGTCGATTCCTGTCAGGTCCTCCATCCATATTTTGGTCAATCCGTTAGGGCCACATGGCAACCTTTCACATGGCCATGTTTCGCCCATTCATTAGGCCACATGGCATCTTGTGATTGGGCCATGTTGGCCAATCATATTGTGACCAATATCTCCATCTAGTAGGGCCACATGGAAACTCCTCATTGGCCCAAGTGTTGTGATGATGGTCTTCCATGTGGTAGTCTATGGGAGTTCCACATGGTACCTTGTGTGTCCACTTGCTATCAAAAGTTTAATTGTTTGCCAGAAATTTTAGAAGGGCATATCTTTCATATATGAACTCAGATTAAGGCATTGTTGACACCATTAGATTTCTTATGATGAGCTCTTCGATCTAGTCCTAGTTTCACTGCAATATAAGGACTTGATTTTTAGGCCATTATGGATCCACCTAGATCACCTCTAAGTGAAACACTTAAGATATACCTTTCGACACAAGTGTCAACCACAAAAAGGAAGTGTGAAATACCTTGAGGATGAGTCCATTGCATGTCCCTATGATACATATAATCCATTAATGTAAGAGAAATTATTGAAGTTTCCTCTTAAAGGTGTGCCATAACTACCTTTCACAAAGAACGACACTTCCCTTAACAAAAGACGATACATTGAATTCCTTCAAAAAGGGACTTAGAAACTTAGGAAGAAAGTATGGGATAACTCTCACAACTAGACACGACAATTCACATGATAAAAATTAGGCTCCAAAGTATAGGCAAAAATTTGGAGGGTGTTTTAGCAGTGACAATAGGATGATGATCAACAAGCTAGGGAGAATTCAAATGGGACAATGATGATAGGTGGGAGAATATGCTGAGATAGTGTTGGTAGGTAATTTACTACATGGACATTGAAATTATAGAAAAATACAATTGTATAAATGAATACCTAGATGGTAGTGAGGAGAGTGCTCAAAATTGCATTATTGTGGTGGTGGTGGTGCTTAACGTCCACTAAGACCAAATTGGTCTATCGGACCTATAATTTTCTTAGTTTTTAATTATCTGGCTCCTCATCTTTCTTGGCAAGATTGGTTTTTTAGCTTTCTTTTTTTTCTCTACAGTCGTCCAACTTCCTTTATCTTGCATCTCCTTCATCTCTTCTGGTTCTTCAGACATTGGTGTCTTAGCTTCGCAATCTATTGTGTTCGTCCTTTTGAAGATAGTCGAAGAAGAAGTTTGGCCTAGGATATCTACTTTGTTGTTAAATGAAGATTTATTTTGTGCGGTATCCGAATCCTCATCACTGTTGATGCTTGAGGGGTTGTCGAGTTCACTTTTTTATTGTTGGGTGAGGTTTTCTCCCTGATTGTCTTAAGAGTTGTTTCTTTCTTGCCCGATTTCTTATGAAAGTTTTATCTAGAGTATTCTTCTCTGATGACAGTGTAGTGTTCTTTTTGTGCTCCCTCCCACCATGTAGATCTGTGGTGGTTTTTTCTAGTAGAATTTTTCTGGGAGGTTTTTAGGCAATTTTTGGCTAGATGACCCATCTCAAAGCAGGATCGGCATCTGAAGAGGACACTTTCATAATCGAGTTTATGGTTCCACACATAGTATTTACTTGTTAGGTCTATTTCAGCTGGGAATCTGACGCCGAAGTCCATTTCCACACAGATGCGTGCATAGGTGGTTCTGGCATATTCCTCTGTTTCTATGCACCTGCAGTGAAATTTCCCAATTGCATTTCTAATGGCTTTTAGCGAGGAGAGATTCCAGAGATGCAAGGGTAGGCTTGGCAATCTCACCCAAACTAGTGCTGAGGTTATGACTGCTGTTGAGGAATCGAATGATGGGTTCCATGGCTTTAGGAATAGGCCTGATTTTTCCCAAAACCAAGGGTCGGAATCTAGAATACATTGTCTACTTTCAGGATTTTCAAAATCTACTTTAAAGAAATCCTTAGCATAGGGGTAGATATTAATTTCATCAGAAATGATAGGCTTCCATACCTCTGAGATCCAATTGTGGAGAGCTATCAGCCGCAGCCAAAAACCATTGAATCGACAAATTAGGGCACTTTCAGAAAACTTCAAAGCCTCATCAAGTGAGGCCTAGACCACTTGGACAGTGGGAGCTGGGGCTTCACTGACGATATGGGCAGGAGCTTGCCCTCCAAAAGCGGACAGAACTGAGCCAGATATTATTTTCGCAAAGCTGGGAGCCATATTTTACTTGCCCGTAGAACATAGTGTTATAGACAATTTTGTGCCTTACAGCAACAAGCATGAATTGTCAATAATCCAAGGGATCCAAAGTTCCCTAAACATGATGTTCCTACCCCTAGAGGAACAAGGTCAGCAAACCAACAGCTCTCAGATCAGTTCTCCACCTGAAAACACTCAAAAACAAGCAATCCTGAAATCAAAGCAGGTGCTCCACTAGGTTTCTGCGCTGAAACTCAGTTGCTCCATGGTGTACCTGCGTTGCAAAGCAAGTGGGACAAAGGCCACCTACGCTGAGCGAGATGGGACAAGTGGCACAATGAGTCATTGCTTTGGAATCTTCCAAAAATGACACTTGGATCAGGGATTTCGCCTTGTGATGAGTCAGAGGCTTTGTTTCTCCAAGTGGAAGCAAGGTTCACCAAGTGGACTCAAGAACTGAAGATCAACTAAAGATTAACTGAAGAGAGAGAGGAGACAAGGCAGCTACACATCAGTTGCAAGCTGACTCATCCTTTCTCAATTCATCTATATATTGAGCTCTCTCCTATGAGCTTAGGGGGCTGGAATTTTGTGCAAAGTAATGATATGCTGTTGGTTTCACTATTGAGTTATTGGGTGATTGTTTGAGAGAGGTGAAGAAGAGCAATTCTTTCTGCTGGGAGGTGTTGCTGGGTTGGAGCCTTCAATGGTTGTAATACTCTCAGAACCTTTATTTCTTCATTAATAAAAGCTATTGAGGTTCTTCTATGTGCTCTTGTTTCAATTATATATTGTGATGATTGCATGTTTGGTTTACACTAATCCATGAACCAGTTATGATTGCATGCCTCTTGTAGTTTCCTTCTTTGTTATTTTGCAGGATCTCATTGTAGCTGGGCAAGCAGAAGAACAAAGAGTTAGGAGCAAGCGGCCAAAGAGAAGAGTTTGGATTCGACATTAAGCGCAAGGCAACGGTTAGTGCTTTCTCCATTCTCTTTTGCTTTCATAAAGAAGTAAACCTTGAGTAGTTTGTTTTACAGTTGTTGCTAAGGAACTATCACCCTTAGAGTGGGATAGGGTCATCCGAGTCGGATACTTTTCCCTACAACACATAGCCACAGAGAAATAAGGCAGAAGATAATATTAGATCTAGATCTAGCCGGAGAAGATTAGATCTAGAACCTAGCCACAAAGAAATAAGGCAAAAGATTAGATCTAGATCTAGATCTAGCCGCAAAAGATTAGATCTAGAACCCAGCTGCAGAGTCTCAGTAAGCCTTTTAATCTGCAAGCAACCCTTAGCATGTGTTTATTTCTGGTCTTGCCCAAACTAAATGTTAAACTCCAGAATTGGAAAACTCCAATATTTACACGTAAAACATCTTCATATATTTTCTTCTTCAGCGATGGTGATTTCCGGCAAGCACAATCTCTATTACAACTAGATATTGGTGGCAAATACTATATGTGAATAATACTCAGCACATGAAGCAAACACAGGAAGAAAATGGAGATGGATCAAATGGAAGTCACCGTTCCAAATTCTAATGACCCAAGTAGTGTCAAATCGTTGGAGATGAGAGAAAAGTGACTTACCAGGTACTCATAAGTCATGCTCACTTAGATAAGATTTCAAAATTGAAATTTCAATCTATGATTTATGGTTTAACAAATGCCCCAGGTGATGGAACGAATGATGGGCAACAAGGTAGCTAATGGTGTTAAAAGAACCAATGACACTTGGCCTACCGACAAGGAAGTTCACCGTAGGAGTTCCCAATTGCTATGTATATTGTATGTACATGCATATTACACTGACCAATAGGGTTGAAATTTCAAAACAGACCCACCCATCAAATTTGATGGTTTTCACACCACCCCCAGTTGTGTTCACAATTTCAAGAAAAGATCTTAACAGTTGTGCAATTTTTTATCTGTATTTGACAGATCATGATGAGTAATTTACCCATCAAATTCCATCCCTATTAACTAGTGAAAACCATCTTAATGATTACTGCATTGTAAGTCGTGCTCACCTTACCCTACCTACCCTTCATTCTCAACTTTTAAGAACAAATGTGAAAGGTGGATTCCATTAAAGAGGTGAGGAGTTACAGTATTCATGATTTCATTTACTATGGCAACCCTACCACTTGTCCACTCTCCACTTGACTCTGTTATAGAGGTGAGGAGCCATTGTATTCATGATATCATTAATTTAGGATGGCAAACCTACCTCCCACCAACTCTCCACTTTAAGGTACAAATGTAAGAATTTGATTTCATTATGGAGGTGAGAACCAAGAAAAATCTTAATTTCTGTAAAAGAAACGTATGAAACACTCTTGTATTTGTACATCTTCACATGTTGGATGAAAAAAAAACTCTAAATAAAAAGGCGCACATATTCGCGTGTTGGAAGCAGACCCATTTACATGTTTTCACCCTTTCTAGTCATCAAATAGAATTTATTCCAAAATCCGCACATCATTTTTAACTTGCTAGTAATTTAGAAAAGTGACATGGTGATGTGCATTCTGGAAAAGTAAGTGTTTTAAAATAATTGATACACTGAGAGTACTTGGGAATAATGGCAATACATATCAAAGCGAGTTGTTTTTATGCAAAGATGGATAATATTAAAGCATGATGTGATGGGTAAAGCTATGGGAATTGAAAAGTTTCAATGCTTTTGGCCAACAATGGCTTAAAGACTACGCAAGCTAGCTAAAGACGTTGAACAAAAGTGTACGAATAATTGAAGTGCTACCTTCTTCATGCTTACAGGGTTAAATGGTTGAATAAATTGAAGTGTGAGACAAAGCCCTGGAGCATGAAAAATGGTGTTAGTGGGTTTAATGGTTTGTAACACCCTGTAAGCATGAAGAAGGGATGTTATTCTCATGATTATGATCAATGAATGGATTTTTTGTGGGCGTTGATATTTTAGATAGAGAGATTGGTGTTTATAAATTGTAAGCACCTGTTGGTGTCAAATTTGTATGTTGTTGCTACAAAAGACACATAATTTGTTGGTGTTTTTTTGGCTCCTTCTAATGGTGGTTATAAAAAAGAGATGCCTCAGGACCAAGGCAGCCTCGGTGTGGACAACAAAAGTATATGAGGGGAACTCCATTTGGTTTCATCGTGTAATCTGACCAAAAAACCTTATAAAGTTTTATCCTTTCTCCTTTATTTTATTTGAATGAAGGAGACAAGAATAACTTGACTTCATGTGCTAGGTCTACCTATAATATGAATCTGGAGGCAAGAATCACTTTCTTTCATGTGTGGGGTGTAGCAGAGAAGGAAGGGATGAGGTTTGTTACAGGTTCACATTGTTAAGATCAGCGTAGAGTGCTTATATTGTCTTATGATGTACACACGAAACAAGTTAGATTCATCTGGTGGAAGTGTGGGCTGAATTTTTGACCTCAAGGCAATCATAGAGAGTCCAAATGGAGAGTTGCTTAGTGCACTACGACTGTTTAGATTGATGTCCTTTTTAATTTGAAATCAATTTTTTGATATTATTTTGTGGTTACATTACCTTTATTGTTTCAATTATCTTATTGAATTTAAAGGCACAACTTAGCATTTTAGTGTTGAGTTAGTTGGTTGTGTCATCTAAAGGTTTTGATTGTTTGAATTGCTCTATTTCTTTCTCCGGTTTCGTTTAGTTTCTCATATATAGATTACAAAGATTCCTTATGTGACCCTAGTTTGTGATTGGTATTATGTGCATTATGTCCAATTGTGAAGGTTAATTTAATTTGTCAATTAAGGTGGGATCCACTTAAACCTTTTATTCTTGAATTAATGGATGAATTAATATAAAAGAGTAAAAAAATCAGAAAATTAAGATTCTCGTACTGTGCCATATTTTATTTTTAAATTTAATTTAAATCAGGGTGTCCTAATATTCCAAGTAATCAAAATCAAATTCGGGGAAGTTAGAAACAAATCATTCTGAAGTACTCAAACTTACCTCTATTTGTCTGCAACAATATCAAACTTAATTTATTTTTGGTGAATTAAATGATTTTTTTTTAATTTATTTCTAGGGATTTTTTTTTTTGGACAAACAAGCCTCAAATATTTTAGTTTAGATCTTGTCTGGTACAAATTTTGCATTTAATTAGACAACTAAGGCTCTGGTTGGGAGTTACCTTGGGTGGAGTGTTGAAAATACCAACAAGAAATGCTAAATATAGAAGTGATGCTATAAATAGAATTTCGGGATACATTCCAATTTTAGTTAGTCCTTGAACTAAAATTGAGAATAAAATTCGAATTTGATCTTAGCAGCTATTTGAAAAGTAATTAATTAATTCATCTTGAGTTAATTAGTTGGAGAAAATCAAACATGAAGTCTATGTGAAGACATGCAACAGTTATCCCTTTGATTGAGGAAGTTATCCCTTAATTAAGGAGATCAGGATGAGTTGTACTTTGAGTTGTAATTAGTTAGCTCAGTTAACTGAGTTAAGTCCAATTAGATTAGTTCCAACAGTTTGTGGGACTGATTGTGAGTTCAGTTAGTTAATGCATGCATGTATGTAACTAGTGTACTTCAGATAACTGAATATTCTCTCATAAATAACTCATGCATGTCAGTTCAGTCAAAGACCCAGTTGAGATCAGAGGATGGGACAGTATACTATCAGTTGCAGGAATATTCCATTGAGGATATCTCTTGCATGCATAAGGAATTCATTCCTTGGGGATTGCGTAGTTATTTATGAGTTTGGTGAGTTATGTGAGAGGTGAATTCACACAGGTGGCAGCCAGAGGAACCAAAAGAAACTGTGCAAGGAAATAGGAGGCTTGGAGGACTGAAGGAAGGCATATGTTGTGTCTATTCAATCTATGAGCAGCATTGAGGGATTGTACTGAGAGCTGGATAGATTGTGAGCTAAAGCTTTGTGTAATCCTGAGATATTTCCACTTGTATGATAATACAGATAGCGGGGTTTTTAGCTGAGGCTTTCCCCAGAATATTCTTCTGTGTTCATGTGTGATTGTTTCTTCTTCATCTGTTATATGTGTTCTATTTTATCTTGCTCAAAATCGATTAAGCTTCTGCATGTTTGTTTGTAGAAATAGATCAAGTATTTTGCTTTAATATATTACATTATCAAGTGATCTACAATGGGAATTTCTACATGGTATCGGAGCAAAGGTGATCAAAGCAGAGAACAATATACAAAGAAGGGAGAAGTTTGAAGGTTGAAGTTCCTGATTATAGAAATCGAATTCTTATCACATCTCAAATTTCACCAATGGCATTCAACAGTTTGAGACTCGAGTATGCCCTAGATGGCAGCTTGAGTTATATAGCCTAGAAGGATCGCATGGAAGCGGTATTAGAGGACAACAGTTTGAAGGACTTCATTGATCAAGAAGTCCCCAAGCCAGCAGCTACTAATGCCCAAGAATTGGCGGAATGGAAGAAATGTGTGGCTAGAGTGAGGAGGATCCTTCTGGAGGGAGTTCGAGACCACATTGTCTCAAGTCTCCATGGGAAGGAGACATCGTTTTCAATGTGGAAAACATTGAAGGATCTATATCAGAACAGAAGAGATCAGAGGAAGCTGGCGCTGAAAGACAAGCTTCGGAAAATTAAGTGTGAAAAGGGTGAGACGATCTCTACATATCTGAACAAGCTGACCACCTACAAGGATGAGCTTGGAAGTGTAGGAATCACGACAGTCGATGATGACATGGTGAGTCTTGCTCTCCGCGGTCTTCCTAAGAGCTAGCATAGCTACCAAGACTTAGTAAATGTAAGAGAGAATTTGCCAGATTGGTAACAACTATGGTCAGATTTGATCTAGGAGGAGATGAGGAGAAGCACTACGGATGGTTCTTCATCAAAGCATGATGATGAAGAAAATCTAGCCTTAGCGAGTAAGGAGAGGAAAGGGAAAGGGAAGGCTTCCCATTCCAAATCGAGCTCTTCCCATGGTGGGAAGAATATTGACAAATCGAAAGTGTGATGCTTTCATTGTCATGAGGTGGGCCATTATGCTACAAATTGTCCACGGAAGAAATCCAAGAAGGGATCCTCGAAAGGATCAGATGGTGAGGCACTGGCCTCACAGTTCAAATTGGATTTCACCCTCATCGCATGCATGGTTTCATCGATGGTGGGTTGTGTTTGGTACCTGGACAGTGGAGCCTCATTCCACATGACCGGCGACAAGAGTTTGCCCAGTACCTTGGAGGAGAAGGACCTCCAGATGCACATAGAGATGGGTGATGATGGAAAGTACTATGTTTTAGGTGAAGGCATGGTTGTGTTTCAGAGGGAGCATGGAGCTCCTCTCACCTTGACTGATGTAAAGTATGTGCTTGGTCTGAAGAAGAACCTGGTATCCGTCACTATGTTGGAAGACAAAGGCTATGATGTAGTCTTTAGTAAAGGAAAGGCATTCCTGAGGCACATCGGCACTGGACAAACCAAGAGGATTGGGATTCGAGTAAAGAATCTCTACAAGCTAGAGGTAGATGATTGTGTTGCATTGAGTTCCAAAGCAGATTTGGTGCAAAGCCAAGATATTGGCGAGCTATGGCATAGAAGATTGGGCCACTTGCACCATGGGGCCTTGAAGATCATGCAACAGATTTCTACTGGACTTCCCAAGGGTAAACTGGAGCAAGTGGATACATGCAAAGGTTGTACCTTGGGTAAGTATGGAAAATCTTCCTTTCAGGATCGGGACAGTCGAGCTAGAGAATCCTGGAGCGAGTGCATATAGATGTGTGTGGACCATTCTCGACAGCCTCCACCGCTAAACAAAGGTACTGCGTTATTTTTATTTATGATTTTTCTCGTAGATGTTGGATCTACTTCATGCAGAAGAAGGATCAAACCTTATCAAGGTTTTGTGAGTTCAAAGCCTTGGTTGAGAAAGAATCTAGATAGAAACTAAGGGCCTTGCGAAGTGACAATGGTGGAGAGTGTGTCTCTCAACAGTTTAAGGACTTCTGTGTAATAGAAGAAATTAAACTGGAGTTGACAACACCCCATAACCCACAGCAGAATGGGGTGGTCTAAAGGAAGAATAGAATGATTGTGGGAGCAGCTCAGACGATGCTGCATGACCAAGGCCTACCACTTCATTTGTGGGCTGAGGCATGCAATACAACAATATACTTACATAATAAAATCCCGCATCGTATACTAGGGATGAAGACACCAATGGAGGCCTTCTCTAGGAAGAGACCAAATGTGAGTCACTTCAGGATCTTTAGGTCATCAGTTTATTGCCATGTGACCAAAGATGCCCAGAAGAAGCTAGAACCAACAGCTGAGTTGGGGATACTTGTGGGGTACAATGATACAACCCACAACTATCGGGTGTTCTTGCCTACCAGTCAGAGGATAGTGGTACATAGAGATCTGAAGTTTGATGAACAGAAGTCCATGCGCATTTCCCTTGAGAGGGAGCTCAATTTGCATGCAGAGGAGGAACTTTTGGTTCCTAAGGAGGAGGAGCCTCAGACTGATGTAGAGAAGCCACATGTAGAGGATCCAGGAGTGGAGACATCCACTCATGCAGATTCTTCCAAAGATGGGCAGAAACGCTCAAGGAAAGCTGATAGATTGGTGATGGTTGCGAAAGAGAATGTGGGACAACCATATTCTCAGTGCAAACAAAGGACATCACCTGAGCGGTACACTGGTTACATGGCCTTAGTTGGGGAATGTATAGAAACCGAACCATCTTCCTTTGAGGAAGTAGTGCAGCAACCAGTCTGGGTTGATGCTATAGTGGAGGAGTACGACTCCATAGTTCGGAACAATGTTTGGGATGTTGTCCCAAGACCGAAGAACAAGTCAATGGTGAGTTTCCGATGGCTTTACAAGGCAAAGCAAGCAACTGATGGGAGTGTGGAGAAACATAAGGCAAGGTTCGTTTCTCATGGTTTCTCACAGGTCGAGGGGATCGACTATGATGAGACTTTTACTCCTGTAGCAAGGTACTCATCTATCAGATCGATGTTGCACTATCAACACAGATGGGTTGGAAGATCCATCAGATGGATGTGAAGAATGCTTTCCTCAATGGCAAGATTGAGGAAGAAGTGTACATAGAGCAGCTAGAAGGATTTGAGACCTTTGATCATGAGTCACATGTGTACTGACTCAAGAGATATTTGTATAGGCTGAAGCAAGCACCTCATGCTTAGTACACTAGGATCGACAGCTATTTAATTGGGTTGGGGTTCACAAAGAGTGAAGCAAATGCGAACCTTTACCACATCATGGTAGAAGGTAAGCCATTTATCATTGTTCTTTATGTTGATGATTTGATATTGATAGGTGATGATCAGTTGATCAAGTCTTGCAACGAGGACCTTGCAAGAAAGTTTGAGATGAAAGACATGGGTCTCATGCACTTCTTTCTATGCATGGAAGTGTGGCAAAAGGATGGGGAAGTGTTTTTGTCTTAAGGCAAGTATGCCAATGAGATACTCAGGATATTCCACATGGAGAAGTGCAATCCCATGCAAACTCCTCTAGCAGGTAACTGCAGGAAGGAGGATGCTACTTCAAGTGAGGTAGCAGCTGCTACTATTTATCGGCAGCTTGTAGGTTCATTGATGTATTTAGTGAACACATGACCAGATTTGTGGTTTGAGGTGAACCAGATGAGTCAAGCTATGGTTCAACCTACTAAATTGTTTTGGAAGGCAGCGAAGCATGTGCTGAGATACCTCAGAGGCACATCTCAGTATGGATTATGGTACAAAAGGACAAAGGGAGTGAAGCTTCAGGGCTTCACAGATGCAGGTTTGGCAGGGAGTCCATCAGATTGGAAGAGCACTTTAGAAGGAATTTTCAACCTTGGTTTAGCTGCAGTTTCTTGGTACAGCAGGAAACAGAGGTCAGTTTCACTTAGCTCAGCAAAGGCTGAATACATGGCTTCCAGTTAGGCAGTATGTGAGGCCATTTGGATGCAGAAAATTCTAGTCCAATTGTTCGATCAGAGGATGGATCCAACAGTGATCTATTGCAATAATCAAAGTTGTATCAAACTCTTTGAGAATCCAATATTTCATGACAGGTCCAAGCACATCGATATCCGGTATCATCATCTTCGAGACTGTGTGGTGAAGAGGATCATGTTGTTCTTGTATGTTTCGACCGAGGAGCAAGATGCAGATATTTTGACTAAGGCATTGTCAAAATGCAAATTCGAGTTCCATAGAGATAGGATCTGGGTGATAGGTAATCCCTTTCTTTTTTAGAGGGAGTGTTGAAAATAGCAACAAGAAATGCTAAATATAGAAGTTCTAAAAATAACATTGCTATAAATATCATTTCGAGATACATTCCAAATTTAGTTAGTGCCTGAACTAAAATTGAGAATTAAAATTCGAATTTGATCTTAACAGTTGTTTGAAAAATAATTAATTAATTCATCTTGAGTTAATTAGTTGGAGAAAATCAAACATGAAGTCTATGTGAAGACATGCAACAATTATCCTTTTGATTGAGGAAGTTATCCCTTAATTAAGGAGATTAGGATGAGTTGTACTTTGAGTTGTAATTAGTTAGCTCAGTTAACTCAATTAAGTCTCATTAGATTAGTTCCAATAGTTTGTGGAACTGATTGTGAGTTCAGTTAGTTAATGCATGCATGCATGTAACTAGTGTACTTCAGATAATTGAATATTCTCTCATAAATAACTCATGGATGTCAGTTCAGTCAGATACCCAGTTGAGATCAGAGGATGGGACAGTGTACTATCAATTGTTGGAATATTCCATTGAGGATATCTCTTACATGCAAAAGGAATTCATTCCTTGAGGATTGCGCGGTTATTTCTGAGTTTGGTGAGTTGTGTGAGAGGTGAATTCACACAAGTGGCAGCCAGAGAACTCAGGAGAAACTGCGCAAGGAAATAAGAGGCTTCGAGGACTGAAGGAAGGCATATGTTGTGTCTGTTCAGTCTATGAGCAGCATTGAGGGATTATACTAAGAGCTAGATAGCTTGTGAGCTAAAGCTTTGTGTAATCCTGAGATATTTCCACTTGTATGATAATACAGATAGCAGGGTTTTTAGCTGAGGCTTTCCCCAGAGTATTCTTCTATGTTCATGTGTGATTGTTTCTTCTTCATCTATTATATGTGTTCTATTTGATCTTGCTCAAAATTGATTAAGCTTCTACAAGTTTTCTTGTAGAAGTAGATCAAGTCTTTTGCTTTAGAATATTGCATTATCAGGTGATCTACAGTGGCAATTTCTACATGGAGTCCATAGTATGTGTTTGAATCTCAAACCCACTAATTTGAAGTTCATTCTCATGTTCCAAATTACTCACATTTTGCATCAAACATTACACAAACCTTTATTTCATGTATTCTCTTTAGAATTTTTTCATTTAATTACACAACTGAAGTTCTCATTGGCAGTTATTGTGCGTGGAGTCCAATATATGCTTATTGTACTAAATCATCTTCTTTCAATAGTTTTACATGTTGAATTGTATATCTCTCTTACCATAAAATCAAAACATGAATTTTCAGTCTTACGATTGCCACATTTAGGCATCAATATGGAAATTTTAATCCTGAATTTCACTTTTAACTACACGATTGCAAACTTGTAAGACAACAAAATTGGAAACCAAATTCAACTGTATATTAAATTATCTCAAACAATGATGTACATAGTGTACATATTAATACAATAGGTAAACTATTGATTCAATTTCCTAGGTTTCTTGGACTCCAATAACTATAATCCTAAGGATTAGGTATATAAAATTTCCTGCTTAATCCGAAGGGATGTATCAAAGTCCAAGAATGATAGCTAAAAATGCAAAAATTCATCTCATCCAAGAGCTGAATGTCACTTAGAAATGGTTTCCAAAGGATGACCACAAACCAAGGATGGTGGTTCTTTAGAGAAAACCACAAACGATACTAAAATATGGGAGAACTCAAAGGTCTCAACTAGTGATGGTTTAAGGATGACCATCAACTCTGGAACTATCATAGAATTTCTTCAAACAAATCAAATTTGGAACAATTCCTAATCTGGCATCCACTGCTAGTGGAAGTGCTCCATAACAAATCTCAGCATGATAAAAATGTTAAACACAACCATGGCGAAGACAAAAATATGAAATATAAGCATTAGATGCATATATTATTCACATGATATACATTTATAATACATTGGAGTGACTCATGGATTCATTTTCCAAGGTCTGTTGGACTCCCTTTGATTGTTCAACTTCTTCACCATAACCCTTAGTGGACTATGTGTCTAACATTCCTCCCCTTAATCCGAAGGGGTATGTGTGAGTCCAAGAAGAGAGTTGTAATACAAAATTTGAAAAAATGCATGGCAGCACTAAGCTAAATGTGCTCTCTAAAATGTTGGTATAAGTTTGTGGTTTAAGGATGACCACCAACACTAAAAAACTTAGTGCATTTCCTAAAACTCTTCCAAATCTAGCAAGAAGTTGAAATCTTCTGGTAGAGGAAGTGTCCCTAATGCATTGAAGAGGGATACCTTCAACCTAGAAAAGGTAGGCCTACAACCTACGGTGGTTTAAGGATGACCACCAACTATGGAATGCTTAAATAAATTCCTAGAACTCTTCCAAAACTAGTAAGAAGTTGAAGTCTTCTGCTAGAGGAAGTGTCCCCAATTCTTGAAAAGGGAGGTCTCAACCCCACATAGATGGTTTAAGGCTAATCACCAACCAAAGGCATCCTCAAGGCCATCTTTGTCTCTAGCGACAACTCTGAATCTACTATGGTAGGTTATGGCTCAGGGTTGCTTGATGTGGCTTTAAAGCTTGTATATGACCACCACTTCCCCCCCCTCATACACAAGATGAAAATATGGAGAAAAATCAACTACAAGACTATTCAATACTCTAGAACAAGTTCTAACATATGACTGAAATATCTTCTTGTTGAAGCCCATTGCCAAGAAGTGATCCATCATAGATGAATCTTTGTTCTTATAGGAGGCTCGTTTTTGAAGAATTTGTTTGAAGAATGAGTAGTTTTATGACAATTCTCACATGGATGAAGATCAAAACAATGATATTTCATATGGCCAACTATGTCACAATATTGGCATTTAACATTCTAGTGTAGCTGCTGTGGAAGAAGAGCAGGATCTGGAACAACTGAAGATGAACTCTCATAAAGAAATCCAAAACTCTAAAATTGGATGGGCTTTGAGTAATATGGAATATGAAAGGACACATCTTTGTCATATCCAAGACCATTTCTGTGATTTTTATGGACAAGCTCTTCCCAAGGCCTGATGATGGGTTTGGGAAGTGTATGTTGAATTTCTACTTTTGCATGCAACTCTTCCCTTGAGATGGGTACCACATTTGAATTAATATTAATCTCATTGATATGATTACTTTATGGAAGATTATGGGAGTCTGTCTCAATTTTCTAAACAAAAACAATTTCAGAATGACAACTCTTATGTTTTAATTCTTCTCGCTGAAGCTGACATTATAGTTGCAAAAAATGAATATTTTCCTATGCATTTTGAAGAAAAATTTGAATATCAACAAGATTTATTTTGTTGATTTTGACTATATCATCCGTAGAACATAGTATCAAAGTTTTCATGAAATCCAATACTATATTAATTCTAGTCATTTTCATTGAACATTTCAAGTGAATCTCTCTAATTAGATGGCTAAAGTGGTTGCAATGATAAACAAAGATACCCTTTTCGACAAAATGCTCAGAAATAATTTTTCAAAATGGCCAAAATACACTCAAAATTAGCAATATTGCTAGCGATCAGCGCAAAACTTGCCACAATTCTCAGTACAGTCAAATGTATTTAGTGCACCAAAGCCAAGCCAAGTTTGTTGAAGCTTACAATTAATATATTATGTTGCAATCTATAAGACCAAATTCAATAAGCTATGAACACTCCATAATCATCCAACGTGCCAAAACAATATGGCACCCAACCCTATTTCTACCGACTTCATGCAATACTTGAGCAAATCACAACAATGTAACCAATATTCCAAAGAAACAATTTTCACCTTGATGGAATCTTCCTATGCCAGTCGATGGAGGCTATACACAATAATTATAGTAGAGGTGAAGATAATAATGTTGCTTATCTGGGAAACCACAATAATGATCTAGACCATACATGCTTGTATGGTGACGTTCTCAATGATGAACCAAGGAAAATCTCTGTGTTACACCTCTATGCAGGTGGAGGCAGTACTAGCTCTATTCGTCCCCAACAACTCATGATAATTCCTAATACAAATTTCCAATCACTGATGGTTCGATGGAAACTTCCTCTAAGGGAATTCTTATGTGCTTGTCACTAGATTCTCCAAAATTCATCGTCCTATTTTCTCTTTTCTCGCTCTTAGTTATGACTGACAGGGGTCAATTTTGCTTCTGATAATGGAAATTTTATTACCAGTCGTGCCTCATCCATTTCGCTCAGTCTTTTGGAAAAATGCATCACTATTTAAATTGAATGTGGTAACCCAAAAATAAACATGGGAATTAATTCACGCACTTCCACATACGCTACAATCAGTCTACTTGAATCCTTGATATCTTATCCACATGGAGGGAAACTCACTTGTCCCACTGCCTTACCATTATAGCAATTTTCTTTCAGCCTTCTTCATTGAAATTAGTTTGAATCCTGACACTTCACATTCCAAAAACGAAACATCAATCTTGCATAACCAATGCAAAGTGGGATTGGAATTTAAGGATGCAAGAGGGACCTCATGATTTAATAAAATCCTTTTGGCAAGGAATGTGCCCCATGTCTCACAACAACTGATAATCCATACACAGAGACTCAACGCACTATGTTATACCAGTCGCAATGGAACGACCCTCAAAATCATTTGAAGACAAGCTCAAAGTATAATTTGGTGATTAAACTCTTCGTAGAGAAGCCACTACAAGATTTCCATAGAAGTGTGCTTATTCCGGTATGGTCAAACTAGGGAAAAGATAACAACCAATACAAATTTGTTAGCAGAGGAGCTTCAGGCCAAGTGCTTCAACAAACTTGAATGGAAACTGTTTAACTTATATCATGAACACAAAACTCAATGTAGGAGTAATGCACAATGAATCAATGTCAATACAACTTTGCATATAAACCTCGAGATTCAAGCAAAGAATGGAGAAACCAACCAGGAGTTTCAACTCTCCATTCCCAATAAATGACACTCCAACATAGTGCACAATTTGCAATTCAACACAACATACCCTCCAATTCTTCGTTGTAATTGTTGAATTGAATGTTGGAACGATGTGTTTTTACCTATTCACCACAGTTAAAATTAAAATAGTGAATCTACTAGCCACCTGACTTGGAGATTGTGGAACATGTATAACAGGTGGGCTATGCAATCTGGAAAATGCTAGTTGGTATTGGGGGTTGCACCTGCAAATGGCCCAAAATAACGTACATCCAAAAATAGTGCCAAGAAAAGAAATTGACACAAAATTTGTAGGGGAAATGGAAGATCTGAGAGAGGTATATGAATATGTTATAGTGGAAAATGAGTGCACTGCAACAGTAAAAGACATAGAATGCCAAGGCATCTAATTCAAAGGTGTAGGACTGACATGCACAAAAAATGCCATAAAAACTAGTGGCTCAAACAAGATTGAGCAAGTTAGAAACGTACCAACTTTGATACCATGTTAAACACAACCATGGTGAAGACAAAAATATGAAAGATAAGCATTAGATACATATATTATTCACATGATATGCAATTATAATACATTAGAGTGACTCTTGGATTCATCTTCCAAGGTCTCTTGTTTTAGTGTCAGTTATTTATGCCTGTCACCAGTGATCAAATATGCTTTTACCAAGTTTTGTTAGGGGTCTCAAAATCAAATTTTATCATGTCACTAGGTTTTTAGAATAAAATTTGGTCAATGGTTAGGGTGTCTAGGGTTATTTCCACTCTCTCAAGAATTTCACATGCTGGTCATGTTCATCAATCAGCTAAGTGCATCATCATTAAGAGACTATCATCATCATTTCAGTCATCACCATCATGATTTCATTCAGTTCAGTGTCTCCATTAGGTCATTAGGGTTTTAAGATCACTAAAACTTTCATTTCATACATAAAATATGGCAAAGGAGGAGTGGTAATAAGAAAGTTTCTTCAATAAATTTTGATTTCAAATGTAATTTTATCTTTTTATATGTAATAAGTACTTCAAACTCCCAAAAGGGCATTGCAAAAAGAAAGAGACCAAAACCTTCTAAACGAGGATTTGATTATTGACGACAGAATTGCTATGGAAATCAATGAAGTCAGGGAATATTGGCCAGGAAAACTCAATGACCATCTACAGAATCTTCTTGACAAAGCTAACAGGGACAATCAGATGTTAAGGCACATGGCCAACCACTATCAAACAAGGAATCAGATTGCACAAATCAAAATCAAGAAATTGAAAACAAAAATGAAAGAAGTCCAAGACAAGGAAAGTGAGTCAAGAAAAAGGGGTAAAAGAATAAAATTGGTGGCTAAAACATCCAAGGATGTTTAGCCTATCATCCATAGAAGCCAAGGAGAAAATTTTGAAAATTTTGGATTAATTTGAAATTTTAATGAAATTTTACAGGAAATGGAACACAAAAGCGTCATGTAGATGTGCAACCCTTTTTCCCTGGACATCCAAATGAAGTCTTTCCTACATGGATGAATAAAAAATGATGAGTACATACCAAATATCAGCTTATTTTTGCATAAAATCTTCCTATTCTGATCAAAAACTCAAAAAACCTCACCTTTTTCATGCCTCTACCATTCAATCTGGACTAGTGTGACACTTTTGAGTGAGGTTGGAAAAATTAGGTTTTCAAGGCCTTCCCATGGGTATTTTTCGAAGATTTATGGCTCATTGGAAAGTAGACACTTGGGGATACTTGACCCAGATTTAACAATGAATAATGGACTCCTAAAAGTTGTCCAAAATCATCTCACAACGGGCACGACCCTTTTGCTAGCTGGTGTGACCCTTCTAGAGACACCTTGGGAGAATGCGTTTTTGGAGACCTTCCCATGGGTCATTTTAAAAAATTCAAGATGTTATGGAAAATAGACATACAAGGCTAGTTTATAATTCTTTCATATTTCAATTTTGACTTCACGAAGGCACCTAAAAATGGCCTCCAACTTGGCACTACGCTTCTGCAATTTTCTCAGATTTAATTAAACTTTTCACTATGTAATTTTTCAGAGTTTCTAGTTTGACTTTTGTAAAATTCAAAAGGTGAAAGTGGATGAATGTAAATGGTAAAATTTAAACGTAAATGGGTTAATATATGGGTAAATAGGTTTCTTATCCTCCATTTAATGCTTTGTATAAATATCTTGTGATAGTTAGATGAAAGAGGAAATGGTTGAGTAACCTCCCTAGTATGTAGCAGTGATTAGATAGGTGCATGTATTTGACTTTATCTGTTGGAAATTCAACCTCCTAGGGAGGATTTCGATTTTAGAGCCTATATGAGGCCTTTTGTAATCATTTTCAAGTGTTGGATGCAATGGAATTAAGCCTTGGATGCTAGTGTAATTGAGAATTTGGCAAGAACTAACAGACAGAGTTTACAACTATTATGCTGGGATTCCTTTGGTATGTGTTTTAGCAGTGTTTTTCCTTCTATGATCATAAGTTTGAATTTATTGTATCTTTCATTTCCATTTCCATGGTTCATGTGCTTATTTCCTAAGATAATAAACATAATTCATTCATGTAATTCTTTGTTTTGGAGAAGCTTTCACATTATTGTTCATTTTTCTTCTGATATAAACGAATTCATGAGACTCATGCTCATTTAGAAACCATACCTATATCACATACACACAATGACAACCCAAAGCGCTAAATTGTCTGCCTACCTTTCCCCATTACCTCTCTGTAAATCTGATTTTCAAAGCCTTGACCTATCTCCCTAGACCTAAGCCATCATCTAGCAAATAATCAATCAAATCAAACCCTGATATAAACATGTCTAGCCTAAAATACTTTATATCTCAGTCATATTTTCACTGTGATTTAATAGAGAGATCCCTCTCTGGTTTGGTAGGGCTAGCTACCAAACTAAAATCTTGGTCTGTGGTTACCTCTGTCGATTCCTCTCAGCCTGCGACATTCTGGGGGATAGCGTTTTGGCATCGTTGCAAGGGAAACGAGAGATCATATCTTCCCTGGGAAAGAACGATAAAGATCAGATCTGATTGCTGATGGTGAACAACAATCAGACACATATGAAGGCTAAACCATTCACCTAACGAATCCCATTTGATCCGAAGACTCCACTGGTAGCAGGATCCAGAAATCGAAATGAGTTCTCAATCCAGAAGGTATGCTCCTATGCATCGAGATCATGTTCTAGGCTTTCCAAATCGTATGCCTCAGGTAGATTGGCAAACATACTTGCCAAAATTCATAGATGGAAAAGGTGATGATGCTACACTTCATTTAATAAGATTTCATATGCATGTGTGTAAGCTGAGGATTAATTTTCATGAAGATTGTTTAATGAATATGTTCATGGTCACATTAGAAGAAAGAGCACAATTTTGGTATGAAATCTTGCCTCTTGATTGTATCTATTCTCTGAAGGATTTTCGCTTAGTATTTTTTGAGAAGTATAGAGAAGCCTATCCTTCTTTGCTTTTCATTGAGGATTGTTGTGATAATTTTGAAATTTTTATTCAAGATCTAGAAAGTGCTTACGGTGATGAAGAGTTAATGGATGATGCACTCTTGGATGCTTTGAATGAAAATCCTTTTCACCACCATGTTAAGATCATGGATTCTATCTGGATTAGAGTGAAATTGAGCAGAATTCTCCAATAAATGACAATGATCTTCTATCATCTAAAATAGGTGATAATTTGCAACAGTCATGCCTTCCTTTTAGTGCAAAAGATACATATGATAATGGCCATTTCAGCTACCCTCCACTCCTTGATGAAGATTCTAATTCTGATTTGGTTTGCATTAAGATTCTTGAGAGTCATCATTCATCCATTGAGTTTGAAATTAATGAGCAACAGGTTTGTTTCCTAGAACTTAATGATCAACCTGTTCAGCAGTTTTTAAATTAGATAGGAAAAGAAGAAATAGATAGTCAAATGCTTTATGTTTCTTATGAGGAACTAATTAATAAAAGGAAGATTTTATATCCTTTTAATCAATCTTATTCTCAAGAGCATAAAAATGCAGCCGAAAGTGTGGAACGTGAAGAGCTTATAGAAAATCATGTAGTCTCATTGGAACCAATGTATGACAAGTTGCAACAATCCTCTCAAATTCTCCTTGATCCAATAGCTGATGTTGTGGATGGTAGCTGTAGTCAAAGTTCTTCTCCATTAGTTAACAATGAGCTTCAAAACAAATATGACTAGAATTTGATCAGGCAGTTGGCTTCATTGTTTTGTTCAGCAGGAGTCCTGTTACAAATTTCATCCAAAAATTTGCAGTCTACATCTATTTTTCTTGAGAATGATAATCTTCATTTTATAAAACAACCAATGTCTAAAAAGCAAGAATATTCTTGTATCATTTTTTATCATCAAGAAAAGGTAGTCATTTACGAGTTCTAGGATCCTTTGTCAAGTTGTTTCATCCATCTAGGGAGATGAGTTTTATTATATTTATGGATCATGTACAAATGTTCAGTGAACACTTGGAGTGGCCTAGCTTTTGTTTTTTCTGCCTGCTCAAGGAAAGTACGAGAAGAATTCAAGTAAGTAGCCATTTTATGGATTGGTTACATTGGAGGGATCATTACACATGATTGTATATATGTATCTTCAGCAGATGGGTGGTTATCATCAGGATTTGAAGCTCGAGGTGAAGGCCCTAAGATCCCGATGGTTTGTTACCATAGGTAAGTTCAGTCAATGTGTTCTTTTTTATAGTCAAGTCAATCAGTTAGTTAGTTAGTATTTTGTTTGCATTTAGTCTTTTCATTTTGACTCCATGCCCAATGAACAAAGCTACTAGGCCTACGATGTTCTTGACACCTCCAAGGAGCTGCCATCCCCAGTTGGAGCCAATGTTAGTTTCAGTCATTTCTTCCTGTCACTAGTGATGAAATATGCTTCTACCAAGTTTTGTTAGGGGTCTCAAAGTCAAATTTTATCATGACACTAGGTTGTCAGAATAAAATTTGGTCACTAGTTAGTGTTTCTACGGTTATTTCCACTCTCTAAAGAATTTCACATGCCGATCACTTTCATCACTCAGCTAAGTGTATCATCATTAAGAGACTGTCAACATCATGTCATTCATCACCATCATGATTTCATTTGATCCAGTGTTTCCATTAGGTCATTAGGGTTTCAAGGTCACTAAAACATTCATTTCATGCATAAAATTTGGCAAAGAAGGAGTGGTAATAAGCAATTTTCTTCAATAAATTTTAATTTCAAATGTAATTTTATGTTTTTATATGAAATAAGTACTTCAAAGCCCCAAAAGGGCATTGCAAGAAAGAAAGAGCCCAAAACCTACTAAATGAGCATTTGAGTATTGAAGACATAATTGTTATGGAAATCAATGAAGACAGGCAATATTGGCTAGGCAAATTCAATGACTATCTAGAGAATATTCTTGACAAAGCTAATAGGGACAATCAGATGTTTAGGCACATGGCCAACCACTATCAAACAAGGAATCAAATTGCGCAAATCAAAATCAAGAAATTGAAAACAAAACTGAAAGAAGTCCAAGACAAGCAAAAGGATTCAAGAAAAAGGGGTAAAATAATGAAATTGGTGGCTAAAACATCCAAGGATGTTTAGCCTATCCTCCATAGCATACAAGGTTAAAATTTTGAAAATTTTGGAGCAATTTGAATTTTTTATGAAATTTTACAGGAAATGGCACACAAAAGTGCTACACAGAGGCGTGAACCATTTTCCTTAGACATCCAAATGAAGTATTTCCTACATGGATGAGTACATAATGATGAGTACATGCCAAATATCAGCCTATTTTTTCATAAAAGCTTCCTACTCTGATCATAAACTCAAAAAACCTCACATTTTTCATGCCTCTACCATTAAATCTGGACTAGCGCGACACTTTTGAGTGAGGTTGGAAAAATAATGTTTTGGAGGCCTTCCCATGGGTATTTTGTTGGAGCTTGATGGCTCATTGGAAAGTAGAAACCTGGGGCTACTTGACCCAACTTTCAAAATGTATAATTCACTCTTAAAAGTCTACCAAAAATTAGTTCTCAATAGGTGCGACCCTTTTGCTGGCTAGTGCAACCCTTCTAGGCCTGGCGCGACCCTTCTAGAGATACCTTGGGATAATGAGTTTTTGGAGGCCTTCCCATAGGTCATTTTCAAACATTCAAGATGATATGGAAAGTAGAAAGACAAGGCTAGTTTACCATTCTTTCAGATTTCAATTTTGACTTCAGAAAGGCACCTATAAATGGTATCAAACTTGGCGCTACACTTCAGCAATTTTCTGAGATTTTAATTAAAATTTTCACAGTGTAATTTTTCAAAATTTCTAGTTTGACTTTTGTAAAAGTCAAAATGTGAAAGTGGATGAATGTAAATCATCAAATGTAAATGTAAATGGGTTATAATATGGGTAAATAGGTGTCTTATCCTCCATTTAATGCTTTGGATAAATATCTTGTGATAGTTAGATTAAAGAGGAAGTGGTTAAGTAACCTCCCTAGTATATAGCAGTGATCAGATATGTGCATGTATTTGACTTTCTTTGCTGGAAATTCGACCTCCTAGGGAGGATTTAGACTTAAAAGCCTATATGAGGCATTTTTTAATCATTTTCAAGGGTTGGATGCAGTGGAATTAAGCCTTGGATGCCAGTGTAATTGAGAATTTGGCAAGAACTAATAGATAAAGCTCGCAACTATTATATAGGGATTCCTGTAGTATGTGTTTTATCAGTTTTTTTCCTTTTGTGATCATACATTTGAATGTATTGTATCTTTCATTTCCATTTCCATGTTTCATGTGCTTGTTTCCTAAGATAATAAACAAAATTCATTCATGTAATGCTCTTTTTTGGAGAAGCTTTCACATTATTGTTCATTTTTCTTCTGATATAAATGAATTCACGGACTCATGCTCGTTTAGAAACCCTACCTATCTCCCATATACACAATGAAAACCCTGAAGTGCTAAAGTGTGTGCCTACCTTGCCCCATTACATATCTGCAAATTTGATTCTCAAAGCCTTGACCTAACTCCCTAAACCTAAGCCATCATCCAAAAAACAATCAAAATCAAATCAAACCCTCATCTAAACATACCTAGCCTAAAATCCTTTATATCTCAGTCACCTTTTGATTGTGATTTCATAGAGAGCCCTCTCTGGTTCGATAGGGCTAGCTACCAAACTAAAATCTTGGTCTGTGGTTACCTTTGTCAATTCCTCTCATCCTGGGACATTGTGGGGGATAACATCTTGGACTCCCTTTGACTATTCAACTTATTCACCATAACCCTTAGTGGATTAGGTGTCCAACAAAAAACATGCAATCATGTTCATCCTTACAGAGCATAAATCAAAACAACTATGTCTATAACTCTGAATCTGAAACCAGACTCTAGGTTGTAATAGTAAAACTCTGATTATCTTTGTCTTAGGCTCACTTGAAAAATCTTCAAACCTTTAGTAGACCATCAATTCTCCCCTTGTCTGATACAAGGTGAGAATATGAATTACTCTTCATCACTACAAGGTTGGTCAATATTCTTGAACATATCCTATGGTATGACATGTAAAACTTCTAACATAGTTACCGATCAAACGAGAAAATTACCTAGTACCCATTTTTTTTAGATAGCAAAAAATCACTCGATTTTGAAAAATGGTGATTTAGAATACACCTTTTTTTAAGCATATTTTTGCACTTTAATTTTATTTTTTTTATGTATCAAGTATGCACATTTTTTTTAAATTTTAGTGATTTTCATGCTGATTTTGAAAAGTGTTGATGGAGCATCAACACATATTTCTAGAGGGATTATTTTTGACACTTTAAAGTTTTTTTATGTATCAAGGATGAGAATTTTATTTTTTGTTAGTGATTTTCATCTTGATTTTGAAAAGTGGTGATTAGCATCAACCCTTTTTGTTTAGAGGACTTTTTACACTTTAAATTTTCTAATGTATTAAGTGTGGATACTTTTTTTTAAATGTTAGTCATTTTTATCTTGGTAAAAAAAAACCCTAGAAATTTAAATAAAAAATTAACAATAAATAAATAAATATCAGAAAATGATTTTTTTTCAAAAAAAATATAATTTAAGGAAAAAAATAATCTAAACCCATTTTTTTAGGTACGAAAAAAAATAAAATTAAAACTATTAAAATTTAAAAAAATAAATAAATAAAAATGAAAGAAACATGGCCCACCTCACCCCTTGCACCCCTCCCCACCGTCCCTCCACTCCCACCCCATGCTCCTCCCACCTACAACACCCCTCCCACACCTCCTCGCCTAGCCTCCCAAACTTCCTTCCCTCGCAGCCCACCCTACCCTTCCTCCCCACCCAAGCCACGACCCAACCGACCCAGGGAGGCAAGGGGCTAACACCCAGAATCGACCTATCGCCACCCCAGGTCGGTTGGGCCACGACGTGGATGGGGAGGAGGGTTAAGTGCGGTGCGGGGGATTGAGGGCAGGTTGGGGTGGATGGGGTGGGGAGGAGTGGGAGGGTGGGGTGGTATGGATCAGGTCAGGTGGGAAGGAATGGGAGGGCAGGGTGTTATGGACTAGGTCGGGTGAGGAGGAGTGGGAGGGAGGACAGGGTAAGGTGTACCGCATGTGGTGGGGAGGAGAGGGAAGGAGGGTAGTTTTTTATTTTTTTATTTTTATTTTTAATTTATGTTTTTAAATTTTAATTATTTCAGTTTTTTTTTTTTAATTTACTTTTTAATTTTAATTATTTTTTTGCTAATTATTTTATGTTTTTTTTTTTATTAGGAAGTTTTATTAATTTTTTTTAACTTATAAAAAATGATTTAGTTTTGTTTTCCCTTAAACTATATGTTTTTTTGATATATTTTCCTTTTTTATTTTTTATTTTTATTTTTTATTTTTTATTTTTATTTAAAGTCTTTACTTTTACAAATAACATATATTTCATTAAATTTGGAGGTTTTTTATTACAAGGCCTTCAACAACATTCATTCTTTTGTAAATCGCCATATTAACTTGATTCAACATTAAAATAATTTTAGTAATCTCAAACCAATTAGAAATCGTGAATAGGTCAAACATGGGGTTGTTATGTACAATAGTATCAATACACAATAGGAGTGTGAAATAAAAAAAATACATTTATAAACTTATATGAATACAAATAACTAAATGAAATTCAATAAATAACTTCCCATTCATGTCTAGTATCAGCAGTGATTTTGTCTTCAAGTCATATTGGATTCTAATAATGAAATTATTTAAACCACAAATAAACTATTTAAGAATTGGAAATGACAAAATGCTAATATGGATTGGAAAATCAATGTCCTATGGTGCAAAAAGTTTAAATACAACCATTTTTGACCTATCCCTTTAATGAGTCTAGATGGTCCACTTAACACATAATTTGTTAATTAATTATTCCATGTTTTATTAAGAAGAGAATTTTGTTTTACATAGAGTTTTGTTTCAAAACAATACAATATGAGATTAATACAGTCTTAATAAATTACGTGATAGACAAATAAAAGTCAATAAATGGATTCCTTATTAAATTAAATGAGATGAGATGATTGCATATACAAATAGTTGATTTAAGAATATATGAAAAAAAATTATGGGTTAAAAATTGAATGCCCTACAATTTAACGAGTAGTATTCACTTATGAGCCATCACCCATTAGCCTAAATAGTCCACTTAATACTTATTATCAAGAAATTAAAAGACTTATTTTTCGAAAAAATGCATCATAATATATGGATATTATAAATCACATTTATATACTCATATTAATGGACATAACTAAGTACAAGTCAATAATATAATTCTAGCTCAAGTGATGATTTCAATTTATTTAAAATACAAATTTACAAAAAAATGACTTTAAATAATGAAATTAGATGCCTTACAATTCAAAATGTTTAGTGACATAATTCATCCATGATTGTGTCTAATCAAACCTTGATAATCCACTTATCAATTATTATCATCATATATATGTTTTTTTAAGAAATGCAAAATTATTTAGAATACATTTTTATCTCAAAAATTACATATCACATTTATGCACTCATATTAGTGCATTTTATATGTAAACAATGAATAACTCACTTTGTACCTTGTTGATTTTCAATATGATATGCTTGTAGTTACAACCATTAATTGATTCAAGCATATAAATTTATGAAAACTATCGATTGAGAAATCACATATCTTATGCTTCAAAAATATCAAATCATTTACCTATGACACATTTCTCATTAGCCTTACTAGTGAATTATGCATTGTGAATAGTGAATAATGCACATAACATTTATCAAGTAAATTATTATAATTTCTTTAGTAAGAATAGCACCTTTGTTTGCAAGTATTTTATTACAAGGCCTTCAACAACATTCATTCTTTTGTAAATCGTCATATTAACTTGATTCAACATTAAAATAATTTTAGTAATTTCAAACCAATTAGAGATCATGAATAGGTCAAACATGGGGTTGTTATGTACAATAGTATCAATACACAAAAGGAGTGTGAAATCAAACTGTTAGAAGAAATTGATTTAAGCTAAATCATATTAGTATGGCAACTCTAACCCCCTTTCCCCCAACCTACGGGGGATTTGTTGATTGAATGATGGTGATGTGAAGATCTTATTGTAAATGACAACGATAAGCGTCCCTTGCATTTCTTTGAAACTAGTATACTTAAACCTTAGTAAAATGTTCTTGTGCTCAATTTCATACGGGCCCTATGTGCCTTTATGAAGCACTAATGAGGAGGTCATAATTCATCTTCATAGCATGCAGACATCCACTATAAAAGTTATACATTGTTGATCTAGGTATTTCAAGAAGGTTAGGCACCATTGATCTATCTCCACTTAAATCCAAGTACATCAAATGAGAGTTTTTAAATGGGTATTCAAGTCATTCCATTATGATGGACAGTGTCACAAATTGAAGTAAACAAGAAACTTTACTGGTGACTTCTTGTAAGTAGTGGAGGCAAGGGTTTTCAAATATTAGCACAATTGATGGTAGTGTGGATATTGATCTCTCCTTGTCAACATTGTCAAAATCAATAATAGTCTCGATGTAAATTTAGTGTCAACCAACTGTATGGAAAACCATGATTGATCACTACTTTCACTAAGAAGAGAAAATGATAAGCATTTTTAATGGGGAAGAAATAAGTGTGAAACATAACTCATGTATTTTAGTTTAAATTTATATAAGTCCCCGTGTTCTTTAATTATTAAATACTTAATGTAAATGCAAATAAATTATCATTAAGATATTGATTTTGAAGATTAAATATGTATTAAAAGGCATTCATCTATGACACTTGATTTTTCATGTAGTCTGAATAAACCACTTAAAGTTTATTATCAATTAATTCTAATTAGTTTTGTATAAGATATATCTTTACTTACATTAATAGCTTTATTTCAAAAATAAATTACAATTATAAACTTATATGAATACATATAACTAAATGAAATTCAATAAATAACTTCTGAGTCTTGTTGGATTCTATGAGATTATTTTAAGTACAAATAGTTTATTTAAGAATTGAAATCTACAAAATGTTAATATTGATAGGAAAAGCATGTCATATGGTGAAAAAAGTTTAAAGGCATCCATTTATGGCCCATCTCTTGAATGAGCTTAAATAGTCTACTTAATGCTCATGGTGAAGTCATTAATCCATGTTTTATTAGAAAATTCATTTTCTTTACATGGTTTTTTATTCTAGAAATAGCAATTTCACATTTATACATTCATATTAAACCACATGATAGTTAAATAAAAATCAATTAATGGTTTCTTGACTTATTGACTTATATGACATGATTGCATATAGGAATAATTGATTTAATAATGCATATTTAGAAAAAGTTGTCAATTCAAAATAGAATAAACTAGTTAGAACTCATAAATAATTGATTTTAAATTATTAATTTTCTAAAAATATATATTTTTACTTACATTGAGATCTTTATTTCAAAAATAAATTCCATTTATACATACATACATACTAAATATAATTTAATACATACTCGTTTTGTTGGTTTCTATGAAATTATTTCAATTACAAATAATTTATTTGAGAACTGAAATTTACGAAATGTTAATAAAGGTGGGAAAATCAAATGCCATATGTTGCATAAAGTTTAGATACATTTATTTATGACTTGTACCTTGAAATAACTTTAACAATCTACTTAACATTCATTACCAATTAATTATTCCATGTGTTGTTAGGAAAAACATTTCATATTACATGGAGTTTTTTTTTAAAAAAGAAGTGTGACATTTACACACTTAGATATATGGCTTTATATAGACTACTTAAAACTCATTATCAATTAATTATAATTTTTTTTGTAAAATATATATATATTTTTTACATTAGGAGTTACATTTAGAAAATGCATCACATTTATGAACTTCTATCAATGCATATAGCCAAATAGAATTCTTCAACTCATATTGGATTCTATGAAATTATTTAAACCACAAATAAAATATTAAAGAAATGAAAATGAAAAAATGCTAATATGGATTAGAAAGCAATGTCTTATGGTGCAAAAAGTTTAAATACAACCATTTTTTACCCATCTCTTTAATGAGTCTAGATGGTCCACTTAACACATTATTAATTAATTATTCCATGTTTTATTAAGAAGAGAATTTTGTTTTTCATGGAGTTTTGTTTCAAAACAATACAATATGAGATTAATACAATCTTAATATATTCCATGATAGACAAATAAAAGTCAATAAATGGATTCCTTATTAAATTAAATGAGATGAGATGATTTCATATACAAATAGTTGATTCAAGAATATATGAAAAAAATATGGCTTAAAAATTGAATGCCCTACAATTTAACGAGTAGTATTCACTTATGAGACATCACCCATTAAGCCTAAATAGTATACTTAATACTTATTATCAAGAAATTAAAAGATGTATTTTTCGAAAAAAATGCATCATAGTATACTCGTATTGATGGACGTAACTAAGTAAAAGTCAATAATATAATTCTAGCTCAAGTGATATGATTTCAATTTATTTAAAATACAAATTTACAAAAAAATGACTTTAAATAATGAAATTATATGCCTTAGAGTTCAAAAATTTCAATGACATAATTCATCCATGATAGTGTCTAATCAAACCATGATAATCCACTTATCAATCATTATCATCATGTATATGTTTTTTTAAGAAATGCAAAATTATTTAAAATATATTTTTTATCTCAAAAATTACATATCACATTTATGCACATATATTAGTGCATTTTATATGTAAACAATGAATAACTAACTTTGTGCCTTGTTGATTTTCAATATGATATGATTGTAGTTACAACCATTAGTTGATTTAAGCATATAAATTTATGAAAACTATCGATTGAGAAATCACATATCTTATGCTTCAAAAAGATCAAATCACTTACCTATGACACATTCATCATTAGCCTTAATAGTGAATAATGCATTGTGAATAGTGGATAATGCACATAACATTTATCAAGTAAATTATTATAATTTCTTTAGTAAGAATAGCACCTTTGTTTGCAAGGAGTTCTATTTCAAAACTTATATTTCACATTTATATATGATTATTGATACATATAAGTAAACATAAGTCATTAACAATAACATGCCTTGACGGTTCATGTAAGATAATTTGAATGGCAAACAATTAATTTAAGAACATGCGTGCGTGCACACATGTCTTAGAAACAAAAATTGATACAACAAAGTCATTGCAAAAACAATTATAAATAATAAGAAATATACATATTAATATAAATGGCATCCCATATATTTCAAAAAATATAAAATTATAAAAATTGATTCAACAAAAACTATGTCCAAAATGTATTGAAAAATTGGAATGTACTTTTCAACAAATTTATAAAGGAAATTATCTCCATCAACTACAATGAAGTACATGTTCTATTGAAAATTCGAATGTACTCATGTTTTTGTTTGATTGAAGTGTCTTAGAAAAGGGGAATAAAACTTGCAGAAGCCACATATCTTGCTCTTTTCCTGTATATGATTTTATCAAGATGTGGTTTGATCGATATCCAATGAATTGAGAAGTATGTTTTTTTGTATCTATTAGCAATACATTTGATTCTTCATAATTATCTCCATATTGGGACCACACATCAATCAACTTTTTCTCATAAAATTGTCTTGTTCTCCCTGCTTCCAATTTTGTTTGCAAATGACAATGAGACTTGTCCCATGCAAATTTAAATTCCTCTATATCAATATTTGATTTTTCAAGTACTTTTTTGATGTACTTGTCAGTGACATTTAATGTCCATATTGCGACATCACAATTTCTTAAGCAATATTTTAATACTTCTGACTGAAAAGGCCTTAAAAGAAAGGACCTATCACCAAACTGCCAATCTAGTTCTCTTTGAATATGAAAATTTTGTTCATCTTTGGTGTATGATTGGAAGAATACTCCTTCCATTTCAAATATCAACAACATCTTCTGACTTGTAGTAATGCCCATCTGCATCTGCACTGTAACCACATGTATGATATTAACATATCTTCACTTCAACACTTCATTGCTTAAGGACATAAAAACCTATCATTTTAAAAATGATGTTAATATTTATTATGAATTATTTCCATTTGTATGCTAAGGTAATTTTACAATGAGTTCAGAGTATCACAAAATACAAATACAATTGCCCCATTAAAATGAACAAACAAATAATATGTTTACTTTATACATACAACCTAATACCTTTATTTAATTTGTATGAATAAAATTCTTATAAGAATGCATTGGCCCACCATTTAAATCAATGATTTTAAGACTTAAAATGATTTATTTAATTGCAATTGAAAAATATAATTAGAATGGTCTAGTGCAAGTAAACAAACTAATTATATATTATTTTTCACATACAATATAATACAATTTTTAAATTTCAAACCTAATTAATTATATGTTAATTTATAGAGTTTCTACCTTAGTTTCTTTTGGTGCTTCTTTTAGTAAAAATTGTATGTTTATTGTTGGTGCTACATACAACTTAATATAGTTTTTCAACTTATATGGAATAAAAAAGGTTATAAGAATGCAATGGGTCATCCTTCACATTACTAATTTATAAGAGGTATAACAATAACTTAAACCACATTTAAAGCAAATAATTGTAATGATCTAATTAAAACAAATAGACCAATTATCTATTAATTTTACATACAATGTAATCCATTGTGAAAAAAAAATATAGCATGGGAAATTTTGATATGAAAACATTAAATGATCATTCATCTCACCAAAAATAAAGAAAATAAAAATATTTTATTTTTGGTAATGACAAACCAAATCAACAATTCTTTATTAGTGTGTGAAATACAAGTAATAATTCATGATGTCATGCATATAATAGCATGAAATAGACATCGGTAATCTTAAGGTACTTCTAAATGTAATTGAACATCCTTCAAAATAGCTCGCACATCCGTAGCCTTGTTGAGTTTATGCAATATTCTCCATAGCTCATTGATCAACTAATTATCCCCTTGATTTGCTCCAATGAATGGAGGGGCAAGAATCACATTTTATTTTGGATTCTCTTTCACTCTCTCAATTAAACAATCAACTATAATAGTATTGGTTGCGTCATATTGGGTATGCATTTCCCACACTTTTTTCAATGATTTAGTGTGTATAACTTTCATTGGATTGTCAATGACCTTATGTCCCTTATGTGGTTTACAGTCTAAAACAATCCACTTAAACAAAAGTTTATCTTGTAATGTTTCTCAAACCTGTTAAACAAACATGGAAGCAAGAATAATCTGAATGATAAATCATGAGAGTACAATTTTTATTAACAAGAGATATACATTTATAGTACAATATGTGACCGTTGGGTTTCACATCCCAAGGTCTCTTGGACTCCTTTGTCCATTCGGCTTCCACACTAACCCATTGAGGATTAGGTGTCCAACATTCCCCCCCTTAATCCGAAGGGTTATGTATGAGTCCAACAAGAGAGCTGTAATACAAAATGTGCAAAAAATGCATGGCAGCACTAGGTTGAATGTGCTCTCTAAAATGTTGGTATAAAGGGCGGTGGTTTAAGGATGACCACCAACACTGGAACTCTTAGTGCAGTTCCCGGAACTCTTCCAAAACTGGCAACAAACTGAAGTTTTCTGCTAGAGGAAGTGCTCCTATTGTTTTGAAGAGGGAAACCTTCAACCATGAAAGGGCAGTCTCACCCCGCATAAAAGGGAGAACTTCAACCTGAAAATGGAAGTCTCAACCTGTGATGGTTTAAGGATGACCAACAACTCTGGAATGCTTAATGAAATTTCTGGAACTCTTCCAAAACTGGCAAGAAGCTGGAGTCTTCTACTAGAGGAAGTGTTCTCAATTTTGTTCCTGGAATTCTTCCAAAGCTGGCAAGAAGCTGAAGTCTTCTGCTAGAGGAAGTGTCCCAGATTTCCAACTGAAGGCATGTTCAAGGGCATCTTTGCTTCTGGCTACAACTCTGAAACTAGTGTGGCAGGTTGTGGCTCAGGCTCGCTTGATGTGACTTTCAAACTTGTAGATGACCATCATTTCCCCCCTGTCAGATACAAGGTGAGAAGATGGAGAAAACTCAACTGCAAGACTGTTCAATACTCTGGAACAAGTTATGACATGTGTTTGGAATATCTTCTTGGCTTTTGATGCCCATTGCCAAGAAGCGATCCATCCAAGATGAATCTTTATTCTTGCAGGACGTTTGTTTTTGAAGCATCTGTGTGAAGAATGACTGGTTTTATGATAGTGCTTACATGGATGAAGATCAAAACAGTGATATTTCCAATGGCCAACTCGGTCACAGTGTTGGCATTTCACAATATGTTGTTTTTGTTGTTGTTGTGGAAGAGGGGCAGGATCTGGAACAACTGAAGCTGAACTGTCATGAATGAATCCAGCACTCTGAAACTGAATGGGCTTGGCATAGTCTGGAATATGAAAGGACAAGTCCTTGTCATATCCAAGACCAGTTCTGTGCTTGTTGTGGACAAGCTGTTCCCAAGGTCTGATGATGGGCTTGGGAAGTGCAGACTGAGTTTCTGCATCTGCATGGACAATTGCTGCTTTATTTGAATGAACTGTAACATTATTGACTTGCTGCTGATGGGTGGTTGTCTCAAAGTTCTGAACAGAAATAGATTCAGAATGATGACTCCACTGTTGTAATTCTTCTTGTTGTAGCTGAGATTCAAGCTGCAAAAAATCAATCTTTTCTTGTGCATTTTGTAGACATGTATGAATTTTTGAGAGAGATCCTATGCTGATTTGTAATGTGTCATCAACAATAGATTGTATAAGAGTTTTCATGAACTCTAATACTTCAGTGATTCTGGCCATTTATTCTTAAATGTCAAATTTACACCTTAAAAACTGATCACAATTATTACTTAATGCAGAAAAGTAATATCCACTTACAGTACACAGCAATATCTTGTATAAATGTGCAGCAAATGAATCAGGGAATCAATGCATATATATGTAGACATAAACTATAATGGGTTTTAAATACAATGCCACAATTGGGGCAGCAGCAACTGCAAACTTGCTTGGATCCTTCAAGTACTCCTTCAGAAATGATGGCTATCAAAACTTCAATAATTATAACACCATGTCATGGGCATTGGAATGAATCTCTAGCATGCTGAAACAGCAGTGATAGACCTCCTTACATGTCCAAATACTTAGCAAACTATATAGTGCTGGTCATATATACCATAGCATTTTACCATGACCTTTCAAGAGCCTTCCAACTATGCACAGTTTCAGGAAAACCTCCAGGAGATTAGAGAATACTCGCCCCATTCAGGCATATGCGCACAATTCATACTTTTCACAGGATCAACCAATAACAACATTATTACCACCGCATCGACCAAATGAAGTTCATCTGCTTGTAATGTGACTTGATCAACTATGAACTGCACCTTTAATTATACCAAAACAGCATATGTAAAATAATATGGGCAAATAAATGGTTTCATATCAGAATCGAACCATAATCTAGTAAGGCTCGACTTCTTCATTCAACTTTTCCTCACCAGACTTCTCCATTCTCGTTTCCACATAGAACCAATGACTTATTGTATTAAACATAAATCGATATCACTATTTAATTTATTTATAAACAACACTCTGTGTCTCTTCATACATACCAGTCATGAATTCAACCGCGCTTTCTCTTATACCCAATTTCCACATCGTTTTCTCATTCCGCCTTTACACTGCATGTAGACTTGGCAAACTGTTCCAATCTCCTTACGCAGAACAGTTACACAAAGAACCTTCAATCGATTTCCTTGTCCAACGCTGTCCAATCGAATTCCATTCGATTATATACCATCAGGTCTTCAAACGCTCTTCCGGTATTTCTTTAACGCTGTAATTCGACTTTGCCAGAGTGTATTTCTTCAGAGCCTTCAATTCAATGACTTTGCCAGCTTGTTAACTTATGTTCCTCCTCTGCAATTCCAAATGTCAATTCACTGTATACAGAAATCGAATTATTAAACTGATCACCTCCGTATAGATTATTGTGAATGTCAGACAAAAATGGATTCAATCGATTTGACTTCAAGAACAGGTCTGAGGCGCGCTTATATATTGTTGTTCTTAATCACACAGCTATGACCCCACATTCTATTCGATATCGACTCTTTTTTTTTCTTTTAAACAAGAGCTCAACGCACATATAAAGTCAACAAAGGACCAACACAACACTCAATTTAACGCTCAAATCAACAACGTCATACGCTGGAACTGTTACCCACCATGCAACGCATGGAATATGATACACCAATGCAGAGAGCAGTTAAATTTACCAATACAAAACACAGCCCTTCAAAAATTCAACACTTTGCTGGACTCCACATAACTTGTGACTATGCGCTGGACCATTCTACAAACTCAGTTCAATACCATATACCAAGTCAGTTCAACGCATATACAAAGTGAATGCAAGCACTGTATACCAAAGCTCTTCTCAGCCAAATCAAAAGAATACCAAAGTCAGTTCAACGCATATACAAACTCTGATATCCGCATATACCAGCTCAGTTCAACATACAGATTTTGGATGGGCATATGTATAAACCCACGGCGTTAATATATATAAAGCAATACAGGTATATCGGAGTGGCGCAGCAGATTCATTCAACAGCGTTAATACCATTCAATAAAATGTTGATACCATTCAATAAAATGTTGATACCATTCAATAAAACAGCGTTAATACGCATTCATGACCCCTTTTTCGCATCTGTCTCCCACGCAGAGATACCATTCAATAAACTGTTGATACTACACAATAATTCAAACGCTGTGTTAAAATGTGACAGCGTTAAAATGGGACAACGTTACCATTCGCATTCAAATGTCGATACTACTTCCATACCACATTCAACAGTTACCATGGTAGGAAACGCAGCGTTAATACCATTCTATACATACCGCATTCAACATATTCAAATGCTGCGTTAAAATGGGACAACATTTCCAATGGAACAACGTTACCAAACGTTATCAGAGCATTCAACATATACCGCATTCAACTTCGAACATAACGCATTCAAATAGAAACCATATAAATGTCGATACCATTCAACAGCGTTAATATTCAAAACCGCATACCAGGAGCTAGAAAACTTCGGACCTTCATCGATGGTGGCGTATCTACCACTCAGCATTCAACGCAGATTCAATGATCTCTGCTTTACTTGATTCCATGTCAGCCTCAGCGCTAAAACAGGAAATGACAGTGCTATAAAAAATTGACAGTATGGACAGATGTGCAGCGCTGGCAGAGGTAGGTTATTTCAGGTCTGAGGGGAATAAGGCAGATTATTACGACTGAGAAGATTCAGAATGGCAGAGAGAGGCCAAAAATGGCGCTGGAGAAATGACAGGTTAGCTGAGAAAATATTCATGAAATGATCTGCACATACACATAAGGGCCATAAAACAAATGGCTCAAAAATAATTATGTAGGGCAGGAATACGCCTGCTCTGATACCATGTTAAACACACATGGAAGCAAGAATAATCTGAATGATAAATCATGAGAGTACAATTTTTATTAACAAGAGATATGCATTTATAGTACAATATGTGACCATTGGGTTTCACATCCCAAGGTCTCTTGGACTCCTTTTGTTCATTCGGCTTCCACACTAACCCATTGAGGATTAGGTGTCCAACAAAACCAACTCTTTTAGAAATCTTGTTGTGCTTTGTTTCAAAGTTGTCGTCCAAATTGCAATGTCAAGAGATTCATTTTTGAAACACATTTCAAAAAATCATTTTGCATGTGGATGAATCCAAAATAATTTTTTCTCTATTGTGTAATCAACATCAGCTCCCATTTTCTCAATATGCCCTTTGTTTGTTGATTCATGATCGATGCTATGATAAAAAATATCCTTTAGTTCAAAAATAACTAGTTTCTTTTCAGTTATTTTGGCTGCAATACAATGGAAAATAATCTAGTCAAACCATTTTATTCATGTTACATAAATTACTAAAAAAATTGTTGAAACGATACACTTACCTTGAGAGGTTTTCACACTATTTATAGATGAAACAATAATTTATTTTATCATCTTGATAGAACCTGGAGTAAACATATTAAACCTTCAATCAAATACCAATACCAAGAAAAACATTAGTAATGCAACCTTTAAAAAGAAAAACACACACAGACACACCTTTAACATTATTTTGATTGTTAATTTTATCTTTTTTATTTGTTCCTATAATAAAAATATACAATGTTATGGTAGTTACAAGAATTAGAGTTTGAAGAATAATAAGATAAACAATAAGACAAGTTATAAGTATCTGATATGACATTATCTTCATATTTGCAACAATGCACCTCATCATCATCTTCGTTACCTTTAGTTGTCTCCAAATTAAACATATAAAATATTTTGAATTGTGAAAATGAATAGAATCATTAAATAATAAGGAAAACATGTAGACAAATTATAAGTACCTGATGTTATATTTTGTTCTTGATTAAAGTTTTGTTTTACTTTCATTTGATCAATGTCTTGGTTCTCCTTGCTTGTCGCTATAATAAACATAAAAAAATATTATAAATTGTGACAATGAACAAAATTCATTAAACAACTATACAAAAAAAGAATCATCTATAATCGTCCATAATAATATTTTGGTCTTGATTGTAGTTTTGTGGGACAGTCCCCTGGTCATTATATTCATTCTATTTATTTCCAACTACAATCAACATATGAAATGATATGAATCACGATAATAAAAATAATAATTTAGAATAATAATAATAAATAAATAAATAAAATTAAAAAAAAAAAAAAAAGATAGAGTTATGTTGATTAATACCCATTTCTGTCTCCATCGTTCCATGGTATTTGTCTTGATTAATTCCATTCATCTCATAATTCCCTGTAATAGTCATCCAAAAATGTTATGAATATGGAAATTAAATAAATTGAAAAATTATCAAGAGAAAAAACCAAAAAAATTATGTACCTGGTATGATAACTTCTTCCTCTCCTCCTTCTCCTCCTATTTCCATCTCTATACTTTTTTCAACATCATGAGCACTATGTTGATTATTTTTTTCTTCCCATTTTCATCATTCTCTGTTTTAGAATCTCCATCATTAATTATTTTAGTAAACACTCTGACAATTAAGAAATATGAACAAAATATTATCCAAAGTATTATAAGAAAAAAAATGAATTGTAGTACCTGAATTTTCCAAGAAGTTAATGGATCCTAGATTTGATAGTTGAAAAGATTTGTAATTATTTAACATGATTGTCCTTTGTGTCTCTGTTTGCACAACACATGAAATTCTTCTTCCATATGTACAACAGGCCTTGATTAAATTTGTCCCTGCATAAAGAGAAATAACCACTTTTGCATCACTACATTGTTGGTGTTTTTCCAATAAATCCATCTAGAAATCATAATCTCTCTCATTTTCATCGAATGTGTCTTCAAATGTGTGAGAGTATTTGATAGCCTCCAAAATTTTTAATTCTGAAGTATAGAAATGTATAGTAAGAACTATATCATAACTATAATTGTTTTGGGACTTATATTCATAAATGCCACTAGTCATTTTATAGTTGAACTTGGAGTTCTTTATGGAAATTTCCAAATATTGGTGTACATCATTACAAAACCAAAGCTCTACTAAGAGAACTGTAGTAAAGTCATTCAACTCATTTTTTTCGATAATAAATCGAAAAAATTCAATATAATATCCCTTGTGGAATTGTTCTTTTTCAAAGCCAGTGTATCCAAAACAACAAGGTCAGTATGTAAAACTAGTTGCAACTAACATGGAAAAGAGTGCAAAAGTGTTGACAAAAGATCAGGGCCCCCAAAATGACAACCAAATTCAAAATTGTTGTCAACCTGTTGAACACTTGTTGATCCATTTATTATTCTGTCAAGGACTCTACATGCTTGCTGAGAAAGGGACTCTATCGTTGTATTACGTGTTCCTTTGACATAAGTAGACCCCTCCACCATGTTGCAAAAATTGGTAAATATGATATCATTAATTTCATAATGCTCAAGAATGTTGAATGTGGTAAGAGTCATCTCATTCAACTTCTGATCATGACTTTGACAATATGTAACCATTGGTTCCAATATTGTTCTGCTGGTTTTCAATTTAGAACAATAATCTTTTAATTTTGTGGCATTTGATGGATGATTAAGTGGAATAGAAAACCAAATGATTCCATCCAATAGCTTATCTACTACTGAAGCAATTTCCTCCATGGTTAACCCCTGAAGGGGCCGAAGAGTAGCTATTGTCAAACTGTGTAGACTATTTCTCTTGTAGTTCTCAAAACCAGGTTGGCTTGGAGAACACTTTAATGTGTCTAGTTGGTAACAGTTAAAAATTGTGTCCCATTTATACCAAATAGGTTCCTCAAAATATAAGAGAATTTTTTTATCAGAAAAATTTGTAATTGGACAGTCGAAGAATGAGCACAACATTTCATCATCAACCTGATAAAATAATAAATATAAACTAATAAGAATTCAATGTAAAAATGAAACTAAATAAGGTGTTATAAACTAATGAGAATTCATTATAAATATGAGAAAATATGACTTATATTATCAACTTTAGTCATTTATCTACAATAAAAATAGATACAATAATAAAATGTTAAATGTAAAAATAATTAAAATTACATACCTTGTCTTCAGTCGTCTTAGAACATCCAATCATCCTTTTCTTTAATTTGTCATTGGCAATTAAGAAATGCCTTGCCAAGCGCGCACAATCAATAAAAGGAGTTTTGAAGAATACCTTATTTGCAGAATTTAATTGACAACAAATGCGGATCACCTCAGTGGGTTCAACTGATGGATGCAAGAATCGAGCATTGTGTTTTTATATTTTTTTCGCTTCTGTAGATAAATTATATTTAGGATTTGTTAAAATTTCTTTCGTTGCTTGAATGGTGTGTTGACCATCAACTATCCAAAAAATGATATTCTTGGAATTTAGATCTGTCTGATTTATAATTTTGATAGAGTTTACCAATGGATCAGACTCATTGATGTCAAATGGAATCAGAAGAGCATCGGGTAATGAGGTTTGAAATTTTTCTAGGAATGATTTCACTAATACTTGAACATTTAAATCATCTCGTGATCTTAATTTGAACACTTTGGGGGATTCTATACATCTTTCAATAACCACTTTTCTACTAAAGGAGTTTGAAAATAGATAGCAATGCTTGAAGGCTTCATGAATCTCATCACATTGATTTGCAAGGTTTGTTGTCTCAAATTCAACTTTCCTAGTTTTTTGAAATTTTGTAGTAGGCTTGAAATCACTTTCTGTTATGTTCTCCTCCAAATCAGATAAATATACTCTTCTCAAAGAAAGTAATTGAGAATCAAGTTTATCATCTGGTATTTTATCAAGAAATTTACCTTTTTCTTGTAAATGAAGAAGTACAGATGATGTTTGTTTACTTCTTAGATAGTGATATCTCAGAATGGTGGTGGTGTGTTTTAAAAGATCTGCGCAACTATTTAGTCCATATTTAGATAAGCTTTCATAGTTATCCAACTTGAACATTGAATTCTTTATCGTATTTGTTGAATCAGTACTTGAAGCTTCAATCAAATCTGGTCTAAAATTTGTATACTCCACTTGACGTGAAATTAATTTTACCTCATTTTCTTTAATCATTTCCACTTGAAAGTCAATATCATTTTCATTGCAAGCATAGAAATTAATTATTATTCCTAATATCTCTGGTTCTTTTCCATCTATTGATCCAATAAATACATATCAGGAAACATATTCAGGGGAGCTTCTATTTGGATGTACTAATCTTGCACAAACTCATATTTATTAGATGTATTGTATTTTTTAATCATTTCAAAATTAGAAGTAGAAGGTGTTATTGATACTGCCATTTGATTTGAATAAATTTTCTTTTTCTTAAATGATAGTTGTAACATTTCATTTTCTTTAGGGTCAACCAATTCTGCAAATAACAAAAAAAAAATATTTGCATGAATCAAAATGAAAATACAATTTCAAATATTGTCACATAATGTTCTTTTAAATATTGAAAAATCACCTACTCTAACCATTTCTAAGAGAGTGTACATAAAATATAAAACCACCATACCAGTTGAAGGAGGCATGGTTTGTATATCACTTGTTTTTCTTTTTCTCTTCACTACTTTACTTCGAATTTCATGCACACCAGTTTCCACAGTTTCTAGAAACAAATTATGGAAGACATGAAATACCAAATATTATTAAACAACCTTATAATACACGATTCCCATTTACACGAAAAATAATAAATAAGTACATATGTTATGCAAGTTTACTATATGACACTAAAAGTTACCACCTAGCTAAAATTGCTCGAAAAAAAAAATTACCCATGTTAGTATGGGTTTTCCTCATTAAAACACCACTCCTAAGGCTATTTCTATGGTTTTTATTAATCAACAACCAGTTATTAACATAATGTCTAACGATTGTAACAAAGTATTGTCAGGCAGAAAGAGTCGATTGTGCGGACACAACCAACCTCCCTAGGAGCCTAAGACTCTCTAGTGACAAACAAGACAAACAAGAGCAATCCTTCTCTAAACATGCATTTACTATATGGGAAATCAAGTGTTTAGATCCTACCTGTAATCCAACGTTGTTGTAGCAGTCCAGCTTCGCTGATCCGGATGAGCTCCTCCTTCACTTTGAAACCTGCATACACTAATAATCAAACAATTAAATAGCACTTGATAATCTCATAGAATAAAACATATTTAACACATAGACCAAGGAGTACATGAAACAACTCATAAATAACAAGTTATTGAGAAGAATGGACTCATTTGCATTAATAGGTAACAAAAGGAACAAATACAACCTGAGCCTTGGTGTTGTGCAAGTCCCTCCCAGGGTCCATCAAGAGTTCTCCTTTACTTTGACAAAGCTCACCCACTTCCAAATAGAATAAGCAAAGATGGCAATCTCTCCTCACAAGCTTCTAAATGGGAGTCCTAATTCCTGCAGCATTTACCCTTAGAAATGTATAGCTTTCAACCTCCCTTCCTTCTGGCCCAATGCCTGTATTTATAGTGCTCAAGAGGAAGTTAATCAGGTCCACCATCAATGGGATAATCCCCTCTTTGGATGGGATAGCTCCCTTATTGATGGGATAAGTTCCTCTTTGGTAGGAGTGCATGAACCATCTGGAGGCGCTCAATACACGTCGAAAAACCTTCTAGAATGATCTAGAAATGACCACAAGTGACTTTTTAAAGATGAAACTTGTGCATTTTAACCTTTACAGGGGGACGCACCTGCCCCTTTACATACAGAGCGTCCAAAGACGCAGCTTTTCTGAACATTGGGTGCGTCCCCGCAGGTAAGGTTGAGAGAACCTGCGTCCCCAGAGATAAATACATTTATAAAGACTTTTCTCTCTTTTTTGGAGTTTGACATGGAGAGCAGAGGCATAAGACTTGCCCAAGAGGATAGCATGACTGTTGATAGAGCCATACTAACTGTAAATAGTCATGGTGACATTTTTTAGTGTAACAGATTGCCCCCTAAAGTGCGAAGCCTAAAATAGATTAGGGTTTTGTATTATCTAGGAAGGGTGAAGCGCTTTATCATTTCAAGGATTATCTCGTGGAGAGCCTGGTCAGAACCTGCAATTTTCAACACAAAATACATGTATAAGATTATATCATCACTGAGGTAGGCATTCCCATACTCAGATTAAAACTTTAACTAACAGACTAACTACTCTGATACAGGAATGATCTTGCAGTACATCATAATCATAGACTTTTGTAGACACAGTATGGGCGCAACCATCTGTTTATGATTAGTCTACTTAGATAATGAATACAAAACTCCTCGCAGCCTGGATGGTGGAAACTAGATCCAGGGTCTTCATTTCTACTTCCCGAATTGGTACGATTCTAGCCATGCGAATAAATGAGTCGATGTCGAACATGGTAGAAACCACTTGATTACCAGTCGATGATGTAAACTGTTAACAAGTGTGAGAGAGACCACCAGTAATGTCAATGGTTCCAAAGTACCTAGTACAATCCATGAGATGTGAATGAATGTGTTGATGTCGAACATTTCACGGAATCCTTCGATCGAAAGTCAATGATGTAAACTGACGTCAAAGGCGAGAAACCTGCCATTGATGCATGCAGACTTCAAGGTACTGACGATTTCTAAGTCATCTCTCTAGATAATGTGCTGATGTCGATAGAAAGCGACCCGTTGCAGGCAAGCCCGCAACACGAAATCATTGTTCAAGTTGAAGAAATGTTGCTGTAAGGACTGACTCAGGGATGGTCAAATGGATGACAAGTATTTTGCAGATGAAAGTTTTGCTTGCAGACCTCTTGAACACATAACGACACGACAGATGGCTTGGTGATGAATAAATCAAAGTTAATCCTCAGAACCCGGCTGAAGACTTTCAAAGTGGTTTGATCAACTGTGAGGTAAAGGATTTCCCAACCCAGGTGAATGAAAAGTGTCGTGTTCAAGAGTGGTAATAAAGTTTCTTCTGAGACAAAAGGTAACAAATAGGCTCATTCTTCTCTCTTTTCCCCCACCATTTCTGGCAAGTACCTCTTTATTTTTAACAAGCTTGAGGAGGATAACATATGCTTGATTATAAGCTCATCCTTCGGATGAGTCCAACCTAGTTTTGATTCGAACCCTAGGGAGGAGCGGTTCGTTCCTGTTTGTAATTGAACAGGTCCTTTACTGTGAAATGTTTAACGAGCCCAGTATAGGAGAAACTCGGCGTTTTTCAATTTTAGAGAGTCTGAAAAACTTAAGAAGACTCCAAGTTGAACTTTTTCGTAGATTTGTGTCCCTCAAGCCCGAAAAAGTATAAAATAATACCTGGGGGAACCGCTTGATCTTGCGACCAAGGAGTACTTTCATAATTAGTGCCACTGACCTGAAAAGTAAAAAGCGATCAAGGACACGTCGTTTTATTTCCGTATCGAGTTTGAAACGACAAAAACCCGGCAATCTTTTCCTGATTTTACGGTCAGAAAAGAGCTATAAGGGGACCGTCTTTTAATTCCGTTTTAACGAGTGTAAAAGAAACGCTCGGCAATCTTTTCATTTTTTAGGAGTCAGAAAAGGGCTTAAAAGATGACTCTGATATTTTGGTTCGTGAAAAATGAAAATTTTCCCTCTAAATCCCTTTGTCCTGCACAAAAACAACACATTACTCATACCTGTTTAAGATAGGCAAAAATACATCGAAAAACATCCTTCCATGGTGAAAAATGAACAAATTCATCCAAAAAACCTATAAAAAGACTTTTTACCATGTCATTTTTACCATTTTACTGTTGAGGTTGAAAAAAGGGCTTTTGGCAAGAAACTTCCCGTGGTCGCTGCGGAAAATCCGACCGTCAGAATCGAACGCCGTCTCTTCCAGGTATTTTACAACATCCTACTCTTCAATTTCATCCAATTAAAATTGTGTTTTAGGTTTTAGTTTTGATTTTTTGGGGGTTTTGGGTTTCAAAATGCGCTCTGCGGTGGACGCAGGTGCCCTTCGGGTGACCTGCGTCCCCCGACTTTTTCCTACACAGGAAAAAGGTCGGGGGACGCAGCCCACCTTCAGGCCAGCTGCGTCCCGACGCCCTGTGTTCTAAACGCGGGGTGCGTCCTCCGTGAAAGGCGGAATTTGAAACCCCAATCCCCACAAATAACCATTCAAATTTCCCCAAATCAATTCTAATCATTGTTTCTTGGTGTGTAGGGCACTCACCATGTTGGATTGGAGAGAAAGAGAGCACGAAGACGTTGATTTAGCTGCAATTGAACATCAACCTTCCATTGATGCCCTAAAAGCATGCGGCCTATATAAATACTGGGCCATACCTGGCATGAGGGCTCAGGTGAGATTCTTGGAATGGCTGGTTGAGAGATGGAACGTTCAAGAGCAATGCTTTTACATCGGAGGGCATCAGCTCGAGATAGAGCCCTCTGATGTATACTTTCTCACTGGCTTGCCAAATAGAGGTGAGCAACTCAATCTAGCCGGGACTAGGCCGGGTGGCCAATCCCTTGCTAGTCTCCGGGCAGATTGGTGCACACCTAATGCACACCATGCGAAAGGCGTGGAAATCAAACACATCTCTCTGCGTGAACTCAAAGTTATAGCTTTCACGGTTACCAGAATTTGCGGTGCAGCCGCTTTACATATTGCCTCTCGGTCCCAAATGCGAATGGCGATTGACTGTTACCAAGGCACCATTTTCAACTGGTGTGATGCTGTGTCGGCTAACATGAAGAGCCAACTGACTAGGGAAAAGAACGGACGACTGAAGACCTTTGGATATGGGCCTCTAGTCGTGAGCTTTGCCTTAGAGAGAGTTCCGATGCTGATCCCTCAGCAACTCACTGTTGATATCTTGGGTCCTCGGGAGCCAAAGCTGGTACGATGGGTTGCGGTGATGGCCCGGCATCCTGACGAGGGCGCGGCGATTGTTCGATTCTCTGATAGTTATTTTCACTGGTTAGAGGACCAGGTTTTTTCGATCCAGGACTTTCCGTATGCCGGAGTAGATTTTCGAGGTGATCCGGACATGGTTCTTCCACAGGGAGAACAATGGGATGACAGAGGTACTTTATTTTCACAAGTTTTCAAATTATGTATTTTTTTTGTTTTTTATATATATCGTCTCAAAACTGACAGTAAAAATTTTCAAAATGCAGATGTTGGTCCACAGCGCCCAGCCAACCTCCGGCCTTTTGAGAGGAGACATCCAGTTGCACCGGTACCGGCCCCACAGGACGCGGCTGCAGAGTCACTAGCTGAGTTGGAGCATGATCTAGAGCGTCTGACGGCGGATATGCCTGAGACTACCATAGATGATATTCCTATCAGACTTCAGCGCTATGTAGTCGCAGTCCCTGGACCGTTTAGGAGATTTTTGTGTAAGGTAGCCCGTGCAGTGGTGTCGTATAGGGAGCACCACCAGTGATTGGCTAGTCACTTTGTAGACACATGTGACATTTTTGACTTTTTGTACTTATCATTTTGCCGATCATAAGGTGTTTTTCAACCTATGATCGAAGACGATGTATATTTTTTGACACACTCCTATCTATATATATATCACTATTACCGGCTTATCTTGTTTAACATATGTGATGAAATGTTTTTAAATTTACTTGCATGATTATCGTAAATGTCTGTCCAACATTCGAGAAGCAATTGCATCTGCTAATGTATTTAAAGACCTTGGAATATGCTGATATTCAATGTAATCAAATTCACGTTCCAAGAGACGCACTCTCAAAAACAACCTTAATAACACAGGATTTCTAATGGCATAAACTCTATTAAGCTGTAATACAACAAGTTCAGAATCTAACCTCACTATCAAACGTCGAATTCCAAATGAAATAGATTCGGATAATAATTCAACCACTGCACTGTATTCTGCAATGTTGTTCGTTGTTTGACCGAGGCTTACCCCATGCATAGAAACTAACTCGTCAGAGGGTGAATAGATAACCCAAGCTGCGGAAGAGATATTCCGTGTACTACGACAAGCACCATCAGCAAATCCAATGTATGTTTGGAGAGGCGTCGACATCTGCAATATCAAGAGTAAAACCAAGATAAGCCAGAATAACGATGAAAAACACACTCTCTAAGCTAAGCTCACTGACTAACTAACCAACATACTAGCTAGAAAGAAAACTAACTAACTAAAACAAATACTAGCTAGAAAGAAAACCTAACCTAACTAAAAATTCTCCATACCCACCATTTAAGCATAATACCTCTTTAGGTAAAGTCCATTTCTGGGTTTACCCAAAGAGTCCCCATCAAAATCTACCAGCTCATAAGCCCCTTTTGCTAGCTTTCGCTTTACAATGTAGGGTCCATGCCACATAGGAACGAATTTTCCAGCACCTAGCTTATCGTTAGCTTGATCATATAATAGCACTAGGTCTCCCTCCGAAAAACTTCGAGGGGTCACATTTCTATCATACTGAGCTTTCATTCGCTTCGCGTGAGTCTCGATTGCCAATGTAGCGTCACGTCGAGTCTCATCTAATTTAGCTAAGTACAATAAACGTTTCTCCTCTTCGGAAGTAGCTGGAAGTAATTCGACAGCCATTTGAAGTGATGGGATTTCGCATTCAATGGGTAACACAGCTTCCAAGCCATAAACTAGCTGGAAAGGAGTGAACCCTGTTGAAGTTTTCACTGAGGTTCGGTATGCCCATAGCGCCGAAAATAACATGTTGTGCCAATTCGACCGATGAATACCAATGGTTCGTCGGATCATGATAACCAGAACTTTGTTGATAGACTCAACCAAACCGTTGGCTTGCGGATAATAAGGAGTAGAGCTATCGTGGCGCAAACCAAGCTGGCTTGTAAGCTCAGTCATCATGATGTTTCGAAAATGGCTCCCATGGTCAGTAATGATTGCTTGTGGGACACCAAACCTAGTTATAATATGATTGAATACGAAAACTGCAGCTGTTTTGCCGCTTGCGTCGAATGTAGGCATCGCCTCGGCCCATTTAGTAAAATAATCAACCGCGAGGATGATATACGCATGCCCCCCGGCCGAGTGAGGGTTACAAGTAATAAAGTCGATACCCCATTTGGCGAATGGACCAACGGCAATTATAGGGTGGAGAGGAGCAGGTGGTGCGCGCATCTTTCGATCAAACACTTGGCAGTTGTGGCACTTCCGGACTGCAATGATACAATCTTTAAACATAGATGGCCAGAAGTAACCAGCGCGCAACACCTTCTGAGCTGTGGCATACCCAGACATATGACCGCCACATGCTCCAGAGTGACAATCATTCAAAACCCTCTCAGCCTCTTCGTGAGTTAAACAACGTCGAAAAACTAAGTCTGCCCCCGGCGATAAAGTGTATCTCCAATAATTTTGTATTGCTGGGATTGAAACCGAATTTTTCGACGTTCCGCCTTTGAAGCTTCAGGCCGAAAGGTTTGGGTTTGGAGATAGATGATTATATCCCCGTACCACGGATCTAAAGTACTGATAAGAAACAAAGATTCGTCCGCAATGGACTCCTCTGCCACAGTCTCTGTGTCAGCACGAGGGAAATCACACATCAATTCCGCAAAAACTAAGGATTTCTTAGACTTGGACTTCTCGAACTCCAAGTCGAACTCTTGCAGGATAACGATCCATTTAGAGTACTTGCCCCCTAGCAATTGTTTTGTCAAAATGTAAATCATAGGGTTGCAATCCGAAATAACTGTAGTTTTACGGAGAAGAATGTAGTGACGAAAACGCTGGACAGCTTGAACGGCTGCCAGGGCCAATTTCTCCACATGCGAATATTTTAGCTCAGTGGGATTTAAGGTCCTACTAAGATAATATATCACATGTTCCGCTCCGAATTCATCTTCTTGAACTAACACCATTCCAATGGTGGAATGCGAAGCTGCGAGGTATAAGAAGTAGTCCTGGTTGTAGTTGGGAGGATGCAACAACGGTGCATGGGTCAACGCGTGTTTAAGTGCATCAAAAGATTGTTGGGCAATCTCGTCCCAAAAGAATTGAGCGTTCTGTTTCAACAACCGTGTAAAACCTTTAGTGACCTCGGCGTAGTTTGGGATGAATCGGCGTAAAAAGTTCGCTTTCCCTTGCAAACTTTGGAGTTGGCGCAAACTCGAAGGAGGAGGCAATTTGATGATAGCTTCGACCTTCGAGGGATCGACGCGAATGCCGGCTTTTGAAACAACAAATCCCAGCAATCGACCTGTTTCTATACAGAAAACACACTTGTGGGGATTCAACCGAATTCGATAATGCCTACACCTCATAAAGATTGCTCGTAAGTGGACAAGGTGATCAGCTCGATGTAAAGAATGAGCAGGCAAATCATCGAGATACGGTTGCACAATGTGCTTGATGTCATGAAATGCGTAAGACATCGCCCGTTGAAAAGTGGCCCCGGCATTCTTAAGCCCAAAAGGTAATTTGCAATAAGCAAATGTCCCCCATGGACAAATGAATGCCGTTTTTGGTTGGTCGGCAGGTAGAATATTGATTTGATTATAGCCCGAAAAACCATCCATGAAGGAAAACATTTCACTTCCGGCACAATCATCAATAATTTGATCGATATAAGGCGTAGGATAGTTGTCTTTTGGACAAGCTCGATTGATATCCCTATAGTCGATACAGATTCTTATTGTTCCTTGTTTCTTGTTGACCGGAACAATATTCGATACCCAATCCGTTAACGGGATCGGATAAATGAAACCTGCTTTCAACAGCTTTTCGACTTCTGCTTTAATCGCAGCCGCTTTTCGAGGGTGAATCTGACGCAACCGTTGCCGGACGGGTTTAGCATCCGGGTAGGTTTTTATTTCATGAACAACAATGGCAGGATCGATTCCCGGCATTTCCTCGTAAGACCAGGCAAACACATCGCGGAATTCTTGGAATAGGGCCTTGTAAGTTTGGATTTCATCTTCTGTACATGCGGCACCTATATGAATGTTCTCCTCAATTCCGGGCTTCACTGAAATATCAATGGGAATAGTGCGAGAAATATTCCCTAAATTCAACTCTGAATCAGAATGTTTCGTTGGATCCTGAGCGTCTTTGACATATTCAGCGGTAAAGATAGATGAAAAATCATTTTCAAATGCATCATCCTTAGGTAAAAACGAAGATCTGTGATGGAGATCTTCCCATGGTAGATCGTCTACACTTAGGATTTCGCGAAGTTGTTCGTCAGATGACACGACTTCGGGAAACGCTATCCGTTCTAAGGTTGAGGTGAAAAGTGATTCTTCACTGACCACATTCATTTGGTCGATCTCGGTTGAACGCGAGTCGGTAAAAGACATGACAGCTTCATAAGCAATTTCATATGGACTCAAAGGCATAGCATCACCGAATGAGTCTATCTCAGATTCAGATGGGACAATCCAAGGATCATCATAAATAATGTTTTCTGATGTAATCATATGAATTGATGCAAATGAAGGATCTACGCTGAGTGGAGGGAGAGGAAAAGTTCCCAGTAAACCGGAATCTTTAACTAAACCTACGCCAACGTCCCTATAAGGGATTGTCGTCTTACCGACATGCTGGATACTCTCTGAAGAGGCTGGGTCGGATGAAAAGTATGTCAGCTGATCAATAGTCACGATCTTACCGTTATGTGGAAACTTAATTACTCTGAAGACCGATGAAACGACCGCCGTCATAGCATATGACCAACTTCGACCCAAAAGAAGGTTGTAGTCTAGAGGGGCATCAACCACTTCCACATCCAGACTAACGGTTTTACCTTCTACCCCTATAGGCAATTCCTGTAGAATACCAAACGGACGGAACCCACGGCCATCAAAGGCCTTAAGGATGGTGGGGGATTGGTTCAACGAAGGAGAACCAAGAGATCTCCAACATTGAATCGACATAATACACGTAGAAGCTCCCTCATCAATCACAGTCCGATGAATAGGCCTGTTTTTGACTATCACTGGAATTTGGAAAGCCATTTGATGGGGGAGACGCGGTGTACTATTTTCTAGATCGAAGATTATTAGATTCGGGTCCTGAACATCAACAGCTCCGATAGCCGACAAAAGTAATTTTCGTTGTGCTGGGCATGATTGCAGCACTTCTAACGCCGACATTGCTGAGGGTGAAACAGCTAAGTCCTCAACAATGTTGTAATTCTGGGCTGCTCTCGCATGTGGATTGAAAGCAGACCTTCGAAGTACACCCTTGGCGGGCGGTTTGATTACTAAGTCCGGGTTAGGTTTCTCGATCTGTAGTGGATCGGAACCAGGAGCTGAGGTTGATGGGTTAGAGTGAGAAGATTCTGCTTCCTTACCATCAACAGGATTCTTACTACCATAATCTTGCGATCGAGTCGCAATCCTCACATGAGACATCATCAAAATGGGTTCTTCACTGGCATTCGAGGAAGAACCTATCATCTTATTCTCCTGCTCCGGAAATGGATTTTTTAACACAGCAGGAGTGGGAGAACCTTTGACTATTTTCACAACCTCGGCCCGATGAGGGCAATCTCTCGTAAAATGATCCTCTTCACAAATAAGACAAGGATATCGAGGTTTGCGCTTTTCGTCATTGGTTTCCGACTTTTTCGTTTTCTCCTTCGGAGCCTTGTCTGCTTTAGCCTTCTTCTTTCCTTTCTTCTTTCCACCGTTTTTTGATTTGGCCGTAGATGACTCTACAGCGTGAATATCGGCGGTAAGTTCAGGAGAAGACTCTCCTGTCGGGGAATCAGGCAAAGTGATAATAGGAGTAGTTGAAGCCTTGGAAGACTTCTTCTTGCTCTTTGTATTCACGATACCAATCATACCATCAGCGGCATGAGATCCCGAAGGAGCAGCAGCGATTTGATTCGACTTTGGAAGATCCGGAATCTTCTCGTGTAACGTACCCGACTGAGTGTAAACTAAGTCAAGGTATTGCGCCTGAGCAATGACTTGCTCCTCAGTAACTACTCCGGCCTTAGCTACATCTTCAGTAATCTTCAGTAATAATGATTTAACAAACCATTCAGCTAAGATTTGGTCCGGGATAAAAACTTTCACTAGCCTTCTTCGACGTCTCCACTCATGAATGTGATCAGAAATATACGTGGACGTTGATTGTTTTAGTGAAGTTAATAACTCCGTGCCGTTATCGTATCTGACCGGCAACTGAAAGTGAGTTAAGAACGAGGTAGCTAACTGGCTAAAATTGTAAAAAGAGGCCCGTGGTAACTCAATGTACCACTTGGCCGCGAGACCAATGAGTGTACGCTGGAAAAGACGTAATCAGATCGAATCATCCGAGATAGAATTTGAAGCACACCAGAGGTGGTAAGTCATCACATGATTGGACGGATCCTCTCCTGACTTACCTTCGAACTTGGGTATATCGCTGGGCAACTTATTTGGCATTGGCGGCCAGAATGGAAGATATTGAATTAGATCGTTCGTTAGGCGCGTCAAGTCTGGTAAATATCCCAGGTTGGTACTATCCCTGGTACGGTTGGTGAACAAATTGAGGTTGAGTAGTGACAACCGTACTTATACCAGGCTAACCTGCAGGCATCTGGACTGTGGTTTGAATCGTAGATCCAGACAACGGTAAAGATGTCTGAGGAGTGGTTACAGAGACAGTAGAAACCGGAGCCGTCGATACTCCAGAAGTAAGTATGGTAGATGTGGCGGTAGTTGCAGCAGCCGTTTGAGATGGAGTACTAGGTGCAATTGGCGGCTGAGTAACTACCGAAGTTACAGAAGTTTGAACATTTGACTGGACAGGTTGCGGTTGCTGGGGTGGACCAGAAACTACGGGTTGTCCAGCTTGAGGTACCAACTGTATACTTGGTTGCAACACTTGTTGACCCTGTGATGGATCCCACACTAACATTCCAGGGTATTGACCCGTAACAGGTTGAGGATACTGAGATCCATAACCGGATTGAGGATAGGATTGATAATTGTAAGGTGCAGTTCCCATACCTTGACCATATGATTGACCTTGAGGTGGTTGATAACCTTGACCTGAGTATTGACCTTGAAGTTGATAACCTTGAGGTAAATATGGATACTGGGGTTGACCTTGACCTTGAGGTTGATACCCTTGAGGTTGATACCCTTGGGGTTGCCATCCTTGAGGTTGATATTGATACTGGGGTTGACCCTGGGGTACATATTGAGGCTGGGGTTGACCTTGAGGCATGTATTACACCATGGGTACATACTGTCCTTGAGGTGGCCCCCCAGACACGAATGGTGTACCTTGGGGTTTCCCCCCAGGCGTTAACTGAGGCTGCCCCCAAGGCGGTAATTGGCCACCTTGAGGTTGGGACACAGGAACTGAACCTGACATCATGTAAATGTCACCTACACCCAATGGTACATTACCACTGTTTCGAGCTAATAACCCATGATCAATGGGTTGAGGAGATGCCCCCGCAAAAGTACCAGAAAGAGATTGATACCCAGTGGGAACAGAAGGACCACCATGTAAAAAAGATTCAGGACTTTGAGTAAACACGGACGACGGACCAGGCATATTGACAGGAGTATGAATACCTCCAGGTGGAAAAGGAGTACGAGGTGTAGAAAAACCTACCCCAAAGTTGTCTAAATAATTGGTTAACGAAAGGTACCAAGTAGTACTTCTAGGAGGACTGTAAAAGATAGATTCACGCTCTCTTAGATCAATAGTAAGTTGATCTTCAAGGTTAGAGACGCCTATTTCTTCCTCTGGAGCAAGTTCTTCAATAGAAATCAGACCAGTAGGAAGATTTTCAGTGATAACTCGTTCTACTCTTGGTGAATCTGGAACACTAGAAGTCGGAGTAACAGGTTCAGATATTTCAGGTTCTTCGCCTGTATCACTAGTAGACGAAAAACTACCAACAAGCTCAGAAACTGTAATAGCTTCGGGATTATAACCTGTCGCTAAGCCTTGGTAATCTGAATGGACTACCAAGGAAGATTCTCCTTCTTCATGTGAACCTACTCTACTGCCACTAGGAGGAGTTACAAGGACCTTTAAACCTTCTAGATTACCCGGGTCGTCTCGAGGAGGTGATCCCCTAAGTCTACGGGATCTTCTCAACAATTCGGCCACAGAAACAACTTCAGGAGACTGGCCCCGAAGTCTACGGGACTGTCTCGGTAATTCCGCCACAGCTAAAAACTTTTAACTACTACACACGAAAACAAAATAAAATTTCAAATCAAACCACCTAAAGTCTCTAAAGAACCAAACAAATTTGAATCACACGCCTAAAGAATCTAGGGCGTCAAACCAAGCAAAAACAGTAGCCTTCCATACCAAAAGCGCTAGTTGGTGATGAAGCCCAACATCACTGGATTCAGTACAGAAGTGGCGGGTGGAACAGTTACCCCGGCAACCTGCTTAATGAATAGACTGGACCAAGTTCCTCCACTTTAACCGTCTCGAGTGAAGTGAACCCCCCAGAAAATCCAAGTGAGTCTAGCCGACGCCTGCTCCAGGTACAGTGGGATCTTCCCTCCACCGTCACCTCGGTAGAATCCTAAAGATAATGGTCACTAAGGTTACCAACCGCAACAAATGCACCTGGGGGAACAGTCTAAACTCCGACAGCACGCAAGGGCAGAGTAGCAAGCTCAATCCCCTTGCCGGCTCCTTGACAATAATCCAAGGTTTACCGACAAGTGACCCCTGGCTCCTCGACAATGGTTAATCTGAGGTTTACCGTTTGTAATACGTGCGTGTCTGGCGTCGTTCCCAACGAGGGGGGATTGATCCCCTCACTGGTTCGGACACGAGCTCGTGCTTCTCCTTTAAGAGGAGCTTTCCCAGAGTACAAATGAGACAATTGGATTTATTCTATCACAAGATAAGCTACTTGTTTGGTTTTGTTGTCTTGGAGAGTTAATTACTCACCTACTCCAAGACACTAGCCTGATCTAAATTGGTGTTTCAGAGCCCTAGTAAATAAAAGTTACTACGTCAATTTTACTTTAAGCGTTAATTTTATGGTTTTTTCTTAAAGACAAAAGGTAGCGGAAGTGAAACCAATGGTGTGTAGACTCGACTCAAACCACTACAAATATGCACCTAAGATGATTTATGCTACTTTCCTTCTTCAATGAAATTCTTAACTAAGAGAGTTGAGAGATGCAAATTTTATAGAAAACCACTTTCTTAGAAAAGACAATCAAAGAAACAATTCTCTTTATCTTTTCAAGCATACAAACATGACCACTCCTTACGTGCACGAAAAACTCTTTTTCTTTCAAAACTTTTCAAAGCTACTTGAAACAAAACTTTTCAAAGGATATTTTTTTGTATTTTCTCTTTTTAATAAAGCATATAAATCTATCTTAACAAAAATCAATCCCAAAAGTTATAAAATCTATGAAAACTTGACTCATAAGCAAATCAAAAAAGGAAATTACTCTAGGCAAACCTAACAAGGCAAAAGCTCACAAAGATGATTCTAGGTTGTTTTACTTGACCAAAATCAAATCAAGGACCAGCTAATGCAGAATCAAAAGACTAGTCAAAACAAAACTCAAATCTTTTTGTTCTTTTTGTAAAATGGAATTCAAGACTCAATCAACAAGCACTTCGAAATTTGCCCAAAGAAACAACTCAATGGTAAGTTGCTCTCACAGGTAGACTTTATGACAGGTCTGACTTCTAAGAATGCTGACAAAACCAAAGAGATCTAAGGCTTGACAACTTCTACCGCCAAAGTCACTACAAGACCTACTCAAAAATCAAACCCTAGGGTTTAAACTTCTATGAAATCCACTAAAACACTCAATGCTATCGAAACAAGTTCAAGTGAATATCTTTGACAAGAGACTAATGAATCTGGGCAGTAAAAACTGAGAAAAAGCAAAACCTAAGAGAAAAAATGCAAAAAATGGAATTTTCTCAAATTTTAGCAGGGGACGCAGGCGACCCGTTAAGATAGGTGCGGGCCCGCTCTGTGCACACAGCAACAGTGCGTCCAGGGACGCACTGTGCAATACTCAGAGGGTGCGTCCTACTGGAAAATTCAAGAAAAACCAAAATGAACCTAACCCTAAGCTAACCCACCCAAAGACAAAGTCACAGAGCCAAAAACCAGAAAAATAAACCAATTTTCTCAGAGCAAAGTTCATACAAAGGAAAATACTTTTCACATCAATGGAGTCCCCAGCGGAATCGCCAATTTGTCAGGCGGAAAGAGTCGATTGTGCGGACACAACCAACCTCCCTAGGAGCCTAAGACTCTCTAGTGACAAACAAGACAAACAAGAGCAATCCTTCTCTAAACATGCATTTACTATATGGGAAATCAAGTGTTTAGATCCTACCTGTAATCCAACGCTGTTGTAGCAGTCCAGCTTCGCTGATCCAGATGAGCTCCTCCTTAACTTTGAAACCTGCATACACTAACAATCAAACAATTAAATAGCACTTGATAATCTCATAGAATAAAACATATTTAACACATAGACCAAGGAGTACATGAAACAACTCATAAATAACAAGTTATTGAGAAGAATGGACTCATTTGCATTAATAGGTAACAAAAGGAACAAATACAACCTGAGCCTTGGTGTTGTGCAAGTCCCTCCCAGGGTCCATCAAGAGTTATCCTTTACTTTGACAAAGCTCACCCACTTCCAAATAGAATAAGCAAAGATGGAAATCTCTCCTCACAAGCTTCTAAATGGGAGTCCTAATTCCTGTAGCATTTACCCTTAGAAATGTATAGCTTTCAACCTCCCTTCCTTCTGGCCCAATGCCTGTATTTATAGTGCTCAAGAGGAAGTTAATCAGGTCCACCATCAATGGGATAATCCCCTCTTTGGATGGGATAGATCCCTTATTGATGGGATAATTTCCTCTTTGGTAGGAGTGCATGAACCATCTGGAGGCGCTCAATACACGTCGAACAACCCTCTAGAATGCTCTAGAAATGACCACAAGTGACTTTTTAAAGATGAAAATTGTGCATTTTAACCTTTACAGGGGGACGCACCTGCCCCTTTACATACAGAGCGTCCAAAGACGCAGCTTTTCTGAACATTGGGTGCGTCTCCGCAGGTAAGGTTGAGAGAACCTGCGTCCCCAGAGATAAATACATTTATAAAGACTTTTCTCTCTTTTTTGGAGTTTGACATGGAGAGCAGAGGCATAAGACTTGCCCAAGAGGATAACATGACTGTTGATAGAGCCATACTAACTGTAAATAGTCATGGTGACATTTTTTAGTGTAACAAGTATAAACTAATTTTAAAATTTTCATACCATTTAAAGAATTTGGTGTCGTGTTTCTTGAACTTCCTTTTTCCTTGGATGCTTCCTTTGAATTCTCACTAGCTTCATAGTCCATGGTTTCTGAAAATAAAGTAGAAAATTATTATCACAATTTCGAATTATTGAAGAAAATATGAATTTATAAATACTATAACTACTCGCATCATTATATGTGTAACAAAATGAACAAGAACAATAACAAGTGTAGAACTCACAATAATAGCTAATCAAGTGTAGAACATGTGTTAGATTTCCTCTTAGTGCAAACTCAAGCTCCTAGAAACATTGTAGAGTGAGAAATCTAGCAAGTGCTAGATTTATGTCTACCATAAACACAATCACATTTCCAACAACAACAATGTAGAGTATAAGAATTCTAGATTGTGTTAAATTTTCTTCCAACACAAACACAAGCACATTTTAATTTGAAATAAATCTAAAACATGTTATATTTCCTTCAAGCATAAACACAAGAAAATAACAACATTGTAGTACTAAATAAGTCTAATGTGTTCTAGATTAACAACATTGCAATGTAAAATAAAATCTAACATGTGTTAGATTTCCTTTTAGCGCAAACTCAAGCACATAGAAACATTGTAGAGTGAGAAATCTAGTAAGTGCTAGATTTATGTCTACCACAAATACAAGCACATTGCCAACAAAAACATTGTAGAGTATAAAATCTTGCTTGTGCTAAATTTTCTTCCAACACAAACACAAACACATTTAAATTTGAAAGAAATCTAACACAAGTTATATTTCCTTCTAGCACAAACACAAGAACATAGCAACATTGTAGGACTAAATAAGTCTAATGTGTGCTATATTAACAACATTGCAATGTAAAAGGAAATCTAACATGTGTTAGATTTCCTTTTAGCACACAATCAAGCACATAGAAACATTGTAGAGTGAGAAATCTATCAAGTGCTAGATTTATGTCTACCACAAATATAACCACATTGCAACAACAACATTGTAGGGTATAAGAATTCTAGATTGTGTTAAATTCTCTTCCAACACAAAGACAAGCACATTTGAATTTGAAAGAAATCTAACACATGTTATATTTCCTTCGAGCACAAACACAAGAACATAACAACATTGTAGGACTAAATAAGTCTAATGTGTGCTAGATTAACAACATTGCAATGTAAAATAAAATCTAACACGTGTTAGATTTCCTTTTAGCGCAAACATGAGCACATGGAAACATTTAAGAGTGAGAAATCTAGCAAGTGCTAGATTTATGTCTACCACAAATACAAGCATGTTGCCAACAAAAACATTGTAGAATATAAGAAATCTAACTTGTGTTAAATTTTCTTCCAACACAAACACAAGCACGTTTAAATTTGAAAGAAATCTAACACATGCTATATTTCCTTCTAGCACAAACACAAGAACATAACAAAATTTTAGGACTAAACAAGTCTAATGTGTGCTAGATTAACAACATTACAATGGTAAAGAAAATCTAACATGTGTTAGATTTCCTTTTAGCACAAACTCAAGCACACAGAAACATTGTAGATTGACAAATCTAACACGTGCTATATTTGTCTACCACAAATACAAACACGTTGCCAACACCAACATTGTAGAGTATAAGAAATCTAGCTTGTGTAAAATTTTATTCCAACACAAACAAAAGCACATTTAAATTGAGAAGAAATCTAACACATGCTATATTTCCTTCTAGCACAAAGACAAGAACATAACAACATTGTAGGACTAAATAAGTCTAATGTGTGCTAGATTAACAACAACGCAATGTAAAAGAAAATCTAACATGTGTTATATTTACTTTTAGCACAAATTCAAGCACATAGAAACATTGTAGAGTGAGAAATCTAGCAAGTGCTAAATTTATATCTACCACAAATACAAGCACGTTGCCAACAACAACATTGTAGAGTATAAGAAATGTGGCTTGTGTTAAATTTTATTCAACACAAACACAAGCAAATTTAAATTTGAAACCCAAACAATTAATGTGAAAGATCAAGATGATTGGACGACCACAATGAAAGAGCGGATCGAATCTATCGCGATCATAAATAACTCTCCTATAACTGGAATGTCTCTGGTGGATTCAGAGATTCATACTGGATCGAAGGGAAGTTTTAACATATTGGGATCAACATTAAAAAAACGTTTGGTTCAGATTCGGCGAATCTAAAACATGTTATATTTCATTCGAGCACAAACCCAATAACATAACAACATTGTAGGACTAAATAAGTCTAATGTGTGCTAGATTAACAACATTGCAATGTAAAAGAAAATCTAACATGTGTTAGATTTCCTTTTAGCGCAAACTCAAGAACGTAGAAACATTGTAGATTGAGAAATATAGCAAGTGCTAGATTTATGTCTACCACAAATACAAGCATGTTTCCCACAACAACATTGTAGAGTATAAGAAATCCGGCTTGTGTTAAATTTTCTTCCAACACATACACAAGCACATTTAAATTTGAAAGAAATCTAACACATGTCATATTTCATTCTAGCACAAACACAAGAACATAACAACATTTTAGGACTAAATAGGTCTAATTTGTGCTAGATTAACAACATTGCAATGTAAAAGAAAATCTAACATGTGTTAGATTTCCTTTTAGCGCAAACTCAAGCACATAGAAACATTGTAGATTGATAAATCTAGCAAGTGCTAGATTTATGTCTACCACAAATGCAAGCACGTCACCAACAACAACATTGTAGAGTATAAGAAATCTAGCTTGTGTTAAATTTTCTTCCAACTCAAACACAAGCACATTTAAATTTGAAATAAATCTAAAACATGCTATATTTCCTTCTAGCCCAAACACAAATACATAACAACATTGTAGGACTAAATAAGTCTAATGTGTTCTAGATTAACAATATTGCAATGTAAAAGAAAATCTAACATGTGTTAGATTTCCTTTTAGTGCAAACTCAAGCACATAGAAACATTGTAGAGTGAGACATCTAGCAAGTGCTATATTTATGTCTACCACAAATACAAGCACGTTGCCAACAACAACATTATAGAGTATAAGAGATCTAGCTTGTGTTAAATTTTCTTCCAACACAAACACAAGCACATTTAAATTTGAAAGAAATCTAACACGTGCTATATTTCCTTCTATCACAAACACAAGTACATAACAACATTGTAGGACTAAATAAGTCTAATGTGTGCTAGATTAACAACATTGCAATGTAAAAGAAAATATAACATGTGTTAGATTTTATTTTAGCGCAAACTCAAGCACATAGAAACATTGTAGAATGAGAAATCTAGCAAGTGTTACATTTATGTCTACCACAAATATAAGCACGTTTCCAACAACAACATTGTAGAGTATAAGAATTATAGACTGTGTTAAATTTTCTTCCAACACAAACAAGCACATTTTAATTTGAAAGAAATCTAACACATGTTATATTACCTTTGAGCACAAACACAAGAACATAACAACATTGTAGGAATAAATAAGTCTAATGTCTGCTAAAATAACAAAATTGCAATGTAAAATAAAGTCTAACATGTGTTAGATTTCCTTTTAGTGAAAACTTGAGCACATAGAAACATTGTAGATTGAGAAATCTAGCAAGTGCTAGATTTATGTCTACCACAAATATAAGCACGTTGCCAACAACAACATTGTAGAGTATAAGAAATCTAGCCTGTGTTAAATTTTCTTCCAACACAAACACAAGCACATCTAAATTCAAAAGAAATCTAACACATGCTATATCTCCTTCTAGCACAAACACAAGAACATAACAAAATTTTAGGACTAAATAAGTCTAATGTGCACTAGATTAACAACATTGCAATGTAAAAGAATACCTAACATGCGTTATATTTCCTTTTAGTGCAAACTCAAGCACATAGAAACATTGTAGAGTGAGAAATCTAGCAAGTTGTGATGGATTTCTCACAGAAAACAATCTCATACTCATCTCCATATCCCTCCACTTACTCCTCCCCATCTAGGAGATGCATATACATGTTTATAAACCACATCAAGTAAAATGTCTCTCTCACTCGTGTGAAATCCTAGGTCTTTTAAGATTTCCCAAACTCTGCAAATAGAACAAACTCTAACATTATCATCAAGAAATTAAATCCCCCTCTATGCTCACTAAATCTGGAGTTAAGATGGATCAAAACAAAAAGCATGCACCTTAGAATTATGATCCCTTTGTAGGCTCAAAAAATTTGAGAAGATTTTAATTTGAGGGCTTAGATGATTCTTATCAATAATCTAGATAAAGAGTCTTACTTTTCAGTTAACAAATTTTGTTCCCGGAAATTTGAATCATGGTTAGACAAAAATTGTAGTATAAGAAATTTAATTCACGTTCAAGAATTTTTTAACTCCATGTAAACATAAGCAAATTCTCAATCATGATTATAATTCTCATTCAAGAGATTATTTAACTCTAAGCAAATATAGTAAAAATTACATAAAAACACGAGATTTCATTTTAAAATATGTTGTCTATCTTATTTTTTCACCCATTTAAAAAATATATATATAAAATAAAAAATAAATATAAAATAAAATAAAATAAAAAACTCTTATATCTTAATAAAACATGCTTATGGGGGCAATTCAATTAGAAGTTTTCATGTTATGAAGTATTATGTAAACTATGAGATTCAAGATTCAAAACCCCTCTGGTTCAAACCATAAACCATAAAAAACCAACCATTTTAAGGGTTGGTATGGCCAAGATCAGGGGCAATATCTTAGTGATTTTTACAGTTTAAAGAACCATGGGTTGCAATTTCTTAGACCATTTTCTAATCCCTTAAGTAATGGGCATGTTAACACACACACACAATAATATATGTGTGTGTGGTTGCTAGCATGTCATATGTGTGTGTGGTTGCTATATAATATTATATGTGTGTGTGGGGTTCCTAGAATGTCTATTACTTAAGGGATTAGTTTGTGGTCTAAGAAATTGTGACCCATGGGTATATAAACTGTCAAAAGCACTTAAGTACTACCCCTGATCTAGATCATACCAACCCTTAACAAGGTTGATATTTTTTATGGTTTCTCCTCTCAACTACCACAAATTTCAAACCTTGACCACCTTACAAAAGCAAACCCTCAAAATCTAAAACATTAAAAAAATTACTTTAAAAAAAAACTAACTTTAACCCACTTTTATACACGACCCATAAATAATAAAGTATAACAAATATTTATTTATAATAATTTTTCATTTTAAAACTATTTTTTTAATAAAACATTACTTTTCTTATACCTTTTATTAATAAATATTATATCTTTAAAATATTTTTTCTCAAGTATAACAATATTCAATTCCCCTTCATTACAACTCTAAACTTTTTCTAATTTTAACCATTTATCTTTATTAATCTTATGGTAAAGAATTGGCCATAAAAAAAAAATGTAGTTGGGCATTAAAAAGATATATAATTAGGCTATTTTCAAATTTTTATTTTGGATTATTTCTCTATACTATGAGTGGGAATCTTATTAGAATTTTATGAAATGATCAGCCATTGAAATAGTCCTAGAAAAGTGGAAATTACTCTAGGCATAGAGCTCGGAAGGCTTGGAGTAAGAAGATAGCCACATATGTTGGTCGGACAACCCTCAAAAGGTGAGTAGTGGCCATAGTAGAAAATGATGTATGACTAGAGATACACAAGGTTGCATACGCAAGAGGTACTATGTACGGTTGCAATATTAGGAATTACTTTTAGGCATGGGTGATCCTCGAAGCGTGGGACCATGAAACTCGTCATTTGATGTTAAATGATGGACCTATAGACCTAAAACTTATGGGTTGAACCTTAATAATAGTGTACTTCACATGAAATTTAACATGGTTAGTTATATGTGTGCATTTTGATCTCTCCGTGTATATGTTACGTGGAATCAGAATTTTCTATTTTATAAATATAATAAAATAAATATCATAGTTTTTTAATAAAATTTGTAATTTATTTTCGTATCTAGAGAAATTAGAGAAATTGGTAACGAGTTAATCTCATACTTATGTGATATAGATAGGATCTCCTATTCATGTGACATAGATAGGATTGATTTAAATCATTATCATTATAAATTCTATTGACGTATGTATGTTTTTTTAGCACATAAAAGTAAATTAGAGAGGTTTGAACACTAGACCTCATACCCGTGTGACCTAGATAGGATCGATTCCAATCGCTGTCATTATAAACTCTAGTCATGTATGTATGTCTTTTTAGCACATAAATGTAAATTAGAGAGATTTGAACACTAGAATTCCTCACACTTAATACGTCATTCACATAGCCATTTCCTCTTGAATATATAGAGGCTTATAAGCATGGAAGTTTGAGGCTATAGATTCTACTCGTAGTCATGCTTGAGAGCCCCCTAAAGTGCCATGACCACCATTTCCATGTTGGTAAAGAGCTCGCTAATGAGTCATGGTTGTTGGAGGTAGCAATATGTCACAAAGTCTAACACGGGGATGGGAGGGAAGCTACATGAGACATTTATGAAAAATATAGGTCATGATAACTTTCTAAGCAAGTTGCACCAAGGACGAGCTCGGGGCTAAGCCTTTTCCATCAGAAAAAGTCGCTAAGGGAGGGGGGGGAACCAATGAAGTAGACAAAAGGAAACCCACCCAAGAAACCAAATAGGAATGTGAGTGCATGGTGGACAAGGGAAGCAATAGGAGTAGGTGTCAAAGTGTTAACTAAATCTTGAGCTAGTGGCCAAGGATGAAGAGCATATTGGAGTGAACCCAATTCATGTAGATGAGCAGAAAAAGAAAAATCATGCCAAAGGGCTTCTTCTACACTCCTTGGGAGGTGAGGTCCCATAAATTCACTATGATGTGGTAGCATGAATAGGAGGGAGGCAATGAGAGGGCACATCAAATCCAATAAGATCCATTTAATTCCCATTATAACACCCCCATCAGGTTTCAAAATTCCTAGGTGGTGATTTCTTGGCATTCTTTAAGGGAGTGTATTTTGATGAATAATATTTAATATATAGTGGGAGGTATAAATTTGGAAAGGGTCATCCATATTATAAATATTAAATGCATTATAATGTAATTCGAACCATTTAAATTTAAAATTCTGAAATTTCGCCAGCAATTCAAGCGGTTTCTTTCTAAGCCGAGAATGAAAATGGAGCACTGCAGCTCTGGTTTTGTATGTCCCATAGAAATCAAGGTATCAGATGAATCTTGTTTGGACAGGGGATTGTTTATTACATAGGATTGCATGGCAAGAGATCTGGTTCTATTCTTAAATCCTATTGTGGTCACCATGAAAGAAGGAGAGGCTCTAGACCATATCAGTTTAGGGATGCATCAATTTGATGGCCTTTTCGACATTGAAGTGCAAGAATTACATCATAAACTCTTCATTGAGGCTAAACGATCCCCAATTTTATAAAAATGAATATGGGCTCTTTTCTATCATTCCAGGTCGACCACTAATATACATCTGTATTGGCCTAAGCAATACCAAGAAAGGAAATCACAACAAGGTGCCACTGAATTACAGGAGGAATGACCTAAATGGGATCTCCAGTTAGCTGATTCTGTGAGATTATATGCTACAGGTGTCTAGTATTCAAACCAAAATGAACCTTCAGAGGCCAAGATTTTTTGTGGAGTATACCTACTTCCAGGGTTTATCAATCATTCCTGCATTCCATCTACATCGAGATTCTACATTGGGAAATACAATCGCGTGTTTATGTTATTATTTCCACAAACCCCAAAAATCAGATTTACCCCCCTCCCATCCCCCTAAGAAGAAGAAGAAACAAAAAACTTGAACTACCTACTACCAACTCAAACTATTAGTTGCTTCTAGTCTCCTTTATTATTAAATGTGTTTTGTATTTTAATATATTGCATAGACACAAACTTTTGAGAGCAATTACTTCTCTAGATTTCATGTTTTTCATGATCTACTAGTATCACTCTAGCAATTGGGTGTTCATAAACGTATGTTGTGGAAATGTATTCTGATCATATTCACTTTAGAAGTTGCATTCATGGTTGTTAGCCATGTTTTACATTGTCCAATTACTGGAGCTTCTTCCCTGGTCATCTCAATTTCAGCATTGTGTTTTGATGCCAACCTTGATCATAATTCATTGTAAGCTACATTTTGGGTCTGAGTCAGCCTTTCTTTTCTTGGATAACATGTGTTTCCTATGTAAATATTTATGCTTTTCTAGATGTGCTCTGCTACCTCTTCTTACTTCATGATATCAATTTAATATTGACTGAGGTTTTGGGGTTGCAACACTTAAATCATTCTTAACTTCTCACTCAAATAATAGTCTTTTCATCCATTTGTAATCTATTTTTCCCATGCTTCTAAAAATCCCCTTTCTTTGGTGACTGTCGTGTATGGCTATATAATTCTTTCTGATAATTACATGTCAATCCCATTTGATTGTTTGGTCTAATATATAAATCATGAAGTCAAATCTGCATAGGTAAATGTCTGTTATAGTCATAATCTCATCTAGTGTTTTAAATCACATTTATTTAGAATAAGATAGGACAAGGTGAAGCAATTAACTTATCAGACATCAGCATAAACCTTTTGGACCATGCATTTCCAATATGTATATCATGATTGTAAGTACTCACTTGATCCAGAAGGTGATATGAAAGATCTTTCATTCTATCATCAATAATACCAGAATATCCATGCACATGAATATTCAACAGCAACCCTAGAGCATTCAAGTAAACCTGAGAACCCAAAAGACAACTGATTGCAAATGAAAACCAAGAGCAAGTAATCTTAAGAATATCTTAGACCAGGTCACTCCCCTAATTTAGCAAAAATGGAGAAAGGTTATAGTAATCATGACGTGTGAAGGATCAACATTCTCTCTATGCAAAGAAGCCAAGATATGGGAGTCATATATATGGAGCACTTTACTCAAATGTGCATGGCCTTCCAAGTAACATAACGCTAGATGCCACCAATTGTGAGTATACATGGCACCCTAAAATATGTCAGTGCATGATCGAACCCACTTTTCAAACTACCTACCATCTGTAATGTATGGAATACTAAACAATGATAAAAGAGGGAAAAGACTACTTCACATGAATGAACAGCAAGCATTCCGTGAATCCAAACATGTTTTCATAAATTGGACTGCCTCCTTAAAGCGACATTCATGTTGAAACACATGACATAGTTGTACCAAAAACTAAAGGAGATCAAAGACATGTTGTAAAATGATTAACACAAATAAATTAGGTGCCCCCAACCAAAACAAAATACTATTTTTCAAATGCAATGCAAAAAATAATCCATCAATCTTGGATAAAAATTTAAAATACAGCATGCTAAGTGTCTACTGTGTTGTGGCACACACCGCATGCTAAGACCATGGGTCATCACTTTTGATTGTCAAGCCTTTCCTTGAAGCCAATTCTCCATCCCCCATTCGCCCAACCTCCAGTAAAGAAAATGAAAACATTCCATATATATAGTTTTCACCTTGATTTGTTGGCAAAACCTGCCTTGATAAGTCAGAATCTATGAATAGAAAATCTCAGACTCTTCTGAACATATAATTTTCAGATTGAAAGGTAGAGTGTAAGAGAAATGTCCTGACTCTTATTACAAGCTAACTTTTATTGGTTGTTTAATTCTTTTCTAGAATGCATAGTAGATAAAAAAGCTAGAAGGAAATGAAAGAATATCTTTCTTAACTACTCACCAAAGCAATTTTCAATTCCATAGAAAACCCCGAATGAGAAAATTTAATCGTCATGCATCTTTTATGAGATACACCATATGTTTTTTGAAATACTATTCAATTAGATTATTAATAAATATAATAGGTCTCTAGAATTTATCTACTACGTCAAGGTCTTCAGAATGCGTATTAGACATCTACCTGTCAGAAAGGGGAAGCAATACCTGCTCTACAAGCTGAAGAGAAAGATCAGGTCAGCCAATGTAAAAGCAAAGCACCTGGGCTCTTTTCAGTGACACCAAATCCTTTGGGAAGTCCTTCGGGAGCTACAAAGCAAAATAAGTTATTATTTCAGAAACTGACACTCCTCACAAACATATTAGAAAAACCCCATTTTATTCAAAATTCATACTTCTTGCTAGCTAGTTATTAATCATAAAAATATAGCAAAACTAATGAAGGAGAAAAGATGCAAGTGTGTGACAAAGTACTACATCGAATGCAGTATGGTTGTATCCAAATTAGAATCTATCATTGCAATTACTCAAGGAACTGAAAATAATAACATAAATATGATAGGAGTGAAACTCAAAAGATAGAAAAAAAAATAATGAAACTAGTGGAGGCACCTGCACACCCAATGGGTGGATTGTACCTGCAAATCAGGATTAATGGACAAAAATTATCCAAAGGAACTTTTTGATTGTATTTCTAAAATGATAAATGTTACAAATGAAAGGGGACTCTTTATACCAAATGAGGTGGAAACCCTAAAACTTAAAAGCTCTAGTTACTAATAAAAGTGATAAGACCCTTATTACACAACAATGGAATTTTAAAGATATAAAAATATGGTATTATAAAGACCTAAGACAAGAACATTATTACAAAATTATGAGCTTACAGACAAAATAGTTGATTTATATTATGTAATGTCTAAAAGCTTATGTGGTGAGGTACACAGCATGCCCTCCCTTTAAAAAGTTTTATCCTTGTCTCTAATCAAATCAATAGGGTTGTTGAGGTCCATGCAACCTACTCTCATTGACACACACAAGATGAGGGCCCACTATTCCCCAAATCCCACTCTTTAAGCCCAACTACCTCCTTGATGGCTATGAGAAGATTCCTTTAGAATACCTCACCCAATCAATAAGATCAATGCCTTAAATTGGATCTATGGGTGAAACAGAGGAGTTAACTATTTGTTGTCCTACTGGCTGACTATGTATGAATTAAGGTGGGTAATTACTAATAGATTATGATGGTCACCTTTTTATAGGACTTATGTAAATTAATACATGTAATAAGCAGTGGCTTTTTAGGTAGGCATATAAGTTGTCGAGTTTGGAAGTTGAGAGGTTAGTTTTATGAAGTTGCAATTGAATACAATATTGACATCTAAAAACATATGTAACCCTACAAGGGTGGATGAACCTTCCAAATAATAAAGTTAATATTATTATCAGTCTTGCAAAGGGAATATATTGCCAACGCTCCAGAAATAAACTTATTTGAAATATAGAGGAAGATATTGGAAATCATTGGAAAATATCAGCACACATAACTTGGACTAAAAGCTCAGAAAATATTGGAAACATTGGCACCCTGAAAAACTCAGGAAAAATTGGAAATATCATAAGAATTTGTAGATTTTTTCAACACTGATTATTATCATCTCTCTTTCTCTCTATTTTATGTGTACATTATATGAAATTTGAAGTTTTAAGCAAATGATCTGCATACATAATTTTGCTGATACAATGTCCAATGGAAAAATTAGAAGGGAATCCTTTGTAGGAAACTATGAGCGTAGTTTTGTCTTGCATGCAACCACTAACATTCCACACCTTATCTTCTTTTTTCATAAGTACAATATTGAACTTATGCTAATCTGCAGGACTTACAATGTCAAGTTCCAATTATACATGATCAAGTGTTTAATGTATATCATTGATTAGACAAACTAAAGTCTCATGGACACTTAAAAATGTTAAGATTTTTGGTTTTGGCTGTGTATGTCAATGATGGTCTTGTCGACAGAAATATGCTTACTCTTAGCCAGTGGGTCATTTTCTAGATCAGTTGTAGTTTTGTCTGAATTTGAAATTCCTGCACATATTTAGGATGGTGTATTTTACGATTACTTCTAGCTTTGTTCTAAATTTTTAATTACTGTAATGAAAATCTGAGCTATGCACAATCCATTACTCAAGGATAAGTTGGGGTAGAGCTAGTTTACTTTTTGGTAAATTGCGACTTTCATTCTTTACAAGTTTGTATTAAATGCTAGATATGATATTTTAACTCTCACATAAAATGTATTAATATTAACCATTTTTCACACAGGTTTTCATCTTCTTGACATTTTAATTTATTGCATTATGGGACATGTTTCTTCTCACTCCATGTTCAACCAATTGTGTATATTTCTTAACACCTTTTTTATTAGAAGTTGGTAACTTTTCCAGTCATTATGGCACCAAGAATGGCTCCTAGATCTTTTGGCAGTATGGGCACTTACATTTTCTAATAAGTTTTCCATGTTCGTGATTGTAGTGAGGGATATGAAAGCTGGTGATGAGATCACTTTTCCTTACATCTCTGCAATCCACCCCTTTTCAGAAAGGAAGAAGATGTTGAAAGAATGGGGCATTCATGACTGCTACTATAGCAGATGCAAATTTGAAAACAACAATGGTACCCAAGATACCATATTCTGTGTTAATAGCTCTAAGAGATTTTGAAATATTGAAGCCTATGAAAAGGGAGTGGTATATCGCCTCACACCAGCACAACCTTTTGAGTGTTTCACATCCAAATGAGTATGAATCCATTTGCCAAGAACATGGGTCAATTTTTGATGTGCCAAGTTACTATGTGGACAATTGTAGGAGACTGGAGGTGTTGCAGGCAATACAAGCTACAGTGCCCAGACATCCATACTTTATTCAAATGTTGGTGAAGGAAGCAGAATTAATTTTCATTACTAACAAGTCATTGGAGAGCTTAGGGTTCATTGAAAGCATTTTGAATATGGCAAGGAACGCATTCTATTCAATTTATGGAAATTAGCTAGAAGCTGGACTAGTTTCTGGCTCTGAGCAATTTTCTATTTGTAGACATGTCTATACGTAGATGTGCTATTTTTAGTAGTTGTTCAAGTTTCCTCATATTTTTAGGTGCAGATTCTGTTGTTAGATACTGCTCTATTTGGATACATGAGAGTGCACATAAACGTCCTTGCCCCTACCTCTTATTAATAGTACAAGACTTTTATTAATTTCAACCTTGCCACATATTTCTATTTATAACTGAGAAGATACCACAACTATTAAACATAGAATTCCATTGTTCAATGAATTTGAAATGTGCAAGAATAAGAATATCAATCATTGATACAGCGAAAGCTTAATGGCCAAACCATTTCATCAAACTAGCAAAATGAGAAATAGATGCTAAAAAGTAATAAAAAACACACAAATGATCAATCATACTCTTAAGCACTAACATTATCACAAACATAGTTTGAATTCAAAATGTAACTTAACAAATTTTCATTATAGTGTCCCTCTAAAGAAGAAAAACACTACATAAAACAACTATTACAAATACAAAATGACTGGTTCACATGAAACTTGGATACAAACCAGGGAAAGGAGTACAATGACAAGAATAATCATAATAATGTGAAAGAATGTGAAGAATGAACACTTATCACTCTTAAAACCCCTTAATTCCCACCTCATTGACTATAACTCCAAGTTTCCTAACCTTAGACTATCATATTTATCCCACAAAGTCTTTGTAAGGATATCTACAATTTGCAAAAAAACAGGACAATATGGCAGCCTAGCTTCCTTATTTGTCACCTACTTCTTAATGTAGTGAAAACGTACCTCAATGTGTACTGTGTGTGGTTAATGGTACAAGCATAGGACAATGAGGTGCTCAGTGAGATATCAAAATCTAACAGACAATATACCATAGAACGTATGGATATACATGCACATCATGTTGCTTCTCCTTCTGGCCAGAATCTTGATCACCAACAACCTTGTTTTCATTTCCTGAGTGACATGGGCAAGGAATTCACCAAAGGCAGTGATGGCCCAGGTTCTAATTTTTCTATATTGTTCAAATGTTAAGATTCTTGCTTCCTCGTGTTCAACAATCATGTGCTCACTGGCTTGAACGATGCATTTGAAACAAACATGGATTTGGCCTACTAATCTATGACTCCACTCACAAAACACATTATTCTTACTATTTAGTGCTCACTGGCTTAAAGGATGCATTTGAAACAAACATGGATTTGGCCTACTAATCTTTGACTCCACTCACATAACAGAACCATAATCACTCTTAAATTCAATGAATGCATAGAATTTTAAAGTGAAATTAACTTCTCAATGCATCTATACACATGCAGATTCATTGGCATGCATGACATTTTGTGCTCTTCAAGACAATATATTTATTTCACACAACTTTCTATTTTTAGAAATCACATGCATGCAAATTTGTGGGAAATATCAGTTTTATCTTCGAAGACATTGCTTTTCTAAATTTAGAAGTTCATATTTTTAGCAGGTGCAATGTGCATGCAAGTGTACAAATTCCATTTCAGGAGGATGAAGCTATTTTTTTGGTTCTGAGCAATTTTCCATTTGTAGACATGTCTATAGGTAGATGTGCTATTTTTAGTAGCTGTGCAAGTTTCCTCCTTTTTTTAGGTTGAGATTCTATTGTTAGATACTGCTCCATTTTGTCCGTATAAATAAAACAAATACAGATTATTTTTCTTCGGAAATTTAGATTAATTTAAAAGAAGAAAGATATGCTTGATGTTTGCATGCAACATGTCTATCTGAACATAGGGTTTCATTCATGATTTAATCAATTTCCTTTTCCAAACCCCATGTTCACATGTATAAAAGCAAGTATTTTAACTTTAAATTGTTTTAGTAGTAATAAAAATAAGTTGGTAGGTATTTAACTATAAATTGGAGGACATTGCTATTATTTCTTTCAATATGGAGAGAGTTCCCATATCTAATCAACGAGGGTGTGTCTCTTTGACCTATTTGCTAATGATTTTCTTTTAACCAATCCACAAAGTAAATTGGATCCAGGTATACGCTCCAAGAGGATCCAACTTCCAACTTTTAATCTGACTATTTGTTAAATTAAGCTGAAACTTAAACTAGTTCCAAAAAAATTTAGCAAAATCAAACAATCATTGAGCACCTTGTTCACATTCATTTAGTATGATTCTATTCCTACCCACAACTCTGTCAAGTTTAAATTTTATCAATCGGTAAAAGATTACAAAATAAGCTGTCAAAACTGGGCTATTCTACAAACCATTCAAATACTAACAAAAAGCAACTGGCTAAACAGAGAGTCAAACACAAAAACCACGAGTCAAACATTAACCTCTAAGGGTCTCAGTATGCTTTTTTCAGATGAAGGGTCTCAGTGGCCTTACTCTATACGTTGTTTTGTCTAGATGCATCCCTATCTATATCATAGACCATCTTTCTAAATACTTGAAATCTGTAGGTAGATAGGCGATGGATTACACACCTCAAACAAATATGGAGATCAATTAGGAGCGTCCCAGAAGTAGGGTCATCTTCAAGTAAGTATCTAATACCCACTTGGTGGACCTTTCTTTCACTCCTATATTTTATGTCATTGCTGTCATTTATTGATCCCACAACTCAATAGATCAATTAGTAAATATCGTGCTTGTAGTAGTAGCTATTCAGGGTTTGTAAGTGACGATGAGGATGGAGACTTGGATGACTGGGAGGTTCTAGCTAATTCCCTAAATCTTTTTGAGGACTCTTTTAAATTGTCACGAGAAAAAACGAGGGAGGAAATACCTACTATTGCTCAGTTTCATACCAAAATTTGTTATTCAATGAAAGTGGAAAACAAGAAAATTCTAAAACCACATTACAAAACCAAGCCCGTAATGATTCCAAATCTTGTCTCATTGCCCAGTATCTCTAAACTACATAGCGTTCTAGCACAATCCGGGAGGCTATCTACATGGGTATCAACTAATAGGACTGAACAAAGCGATCAAACAAACCTATCTCAACTAAGCAAATTGCAAATACTTACAGCCCAGGATGGACAAATTTTGTGTAAAAGTATTTTTCAATAACAGAAAAAGAGAGTATATTAAAAATACATGGTAGAAACTGTTTAGAAAAAGTGCACAAAGGTAATCAAAATTACAATCATAAGTAGGAAAAAAATTGCAGTTTGCATGAACTCTGATTTCCAAATGGGGAAAATCTGAACCAGTAAAAATCTAAACCAAAAACTTGTGCTGCTTGTAAATTTATGTAAATATCGTGCTAATGAATTTGTAAACTTCCATACCTTATTGCTTTTAAGGATTAGCTGGGTGCATTAATGGAAGTAAATTTACCAGCTCAGAACTGCCATATTTATTAATTCATTAGAGCCCGAACTATCTGATGAGATCAAATCAGATATAAGATGGTGGAGTGGGAATCAACACTTAGTTTACTAACTACTTTCACCTACTTCAATAGCCTATATTTATTGACAAAATTGTGCATGTAGATAGATATCATGATTGTGAATTGGTCACATGACATGAATGAAAAATCTGAAATTTTAAAAAATCATGTATATTTTTTATATATGGAAAAAATAGTATTTGGATTGGAATTGTAAGTAAAAGTTCAATAGGCATGTAATGAAAATCTAATTTTTTATTTTTTTTATTATGTTGAATAATAAATTTAGTAATTATTAAAAGAAAGAAAAAATAGATTTTTCCTTATTTCAAATCAGGAATTAGTTCAAATCCAGAATTTAGTAATTATTCAAAAAATTTAAAGTAGACATTTTTTTGTATTCAAATAAGGAATTTAGGAATTTGTTAGTTATTTTTTATCTCTATTTTTCTAGCAATATATACTTGTCTCATATAAAACCTCAAGCAATAAGTTTGGTAACACCCTTGAAATAATATTTACTCTCATTTATTAAATATTTTGTATTTCCACTTTTCAACTTCAGTGACAAAGAAATAATAAATTTAGTTAGCAATGAGAAAAAATCCATCAAAAGTGTTGCCTAAAGTCATAGTTATTTGATCTATTACAGATGATGAAACTATTTGTGAAATTAAAAATTTCAATATGTGACATAGTAATCAAGATCATTTACAGGAATTCTTACCTATAACTATTCATGTGATACATAACTTTGGTTCCATTACAAAAGATATTGAATAATTAGGCCATGTTCATTTTAGCAATAATATAAACAATAAGATGGGATCCTAGAATTGTAAGTAAAAGTTCAATATGTATGTAGTGAAAAATATAATTTTTATTTTTTTTATTTTTTTTATGTATGTTAAATAATAAATTTAGTAATTATTAAAAGAAAAAAAGAAGAGATTTTTCTTTATTTCAAATACAGAATTTAGTAATTATTAAAAAAATTAAAAGTAGAGATTTTTTTTTTTATTCAAATAAGGAATTTAGGAATTTGTTAACTATTTTTTATTTCTATTTTTCTAGCAATATATACTTGTCTCATATAAAACCTCAAGCAATAAATTTGGTAACACCCTTGAAATAATATTTACTCTCATTTATGAAATATTTTGCAATTCCACTTTTCAACTTCAGTGACAAAGAAATAATAAAGTTAACAATGAGTAAAATACATCAAAAGTGTTCCCTAAAGTCATAGTTATTTGATCTATTATAGATGATCAAACTATTTGTGAAATTAAAGATTTCAATATGTGACATAGTAATCAAGTTCATTTATAGGAATTCTTACCTATAACTATTCATGTGATACATACTTTGGTTCCATTACAAGAGATATTAAATAATCAAGCCATGTTCATTTTAGCAATGATATAAATAATAAGATGGGATCCTAGTTTCTTCTTTACAAATTCTCATTTTTTATAGTCTAAGAAAAGGTGTTTTATTTGAAATTTGGTATTATTTAAGTTTATATTGTAACTTCTCTCTTATACATATTTATTTGCTTCTTGTCAAGCACATGGCAGTCCTTTGCCCACATGTCACCATTATAAAATGGCATATCAACTTCCACAATAGCTTACCTAGTCAATTAATTTGGCTATTATATCCACTATCGACCACTTGGGAAATATCACATTAGTTTAAAACTTGCTTACTCGGTCTTCACATAACCAAACAATGGGTCATCAATTAACACAGTTACCTTTCCATCATCTACCTTATCCATTTGTCAGATCACTAAGCCCCTATCCCCCCAGGACACTTAATGCTCTATACATACTTACTGTCTCGATACTTGACACCTAACATACAGACGAGCTTGTAGATTGAAGCCCTAATGTCTCAATACTCGATATCTTGAAAGGCCAATGGTCGAGCTATCAAGCGATTGAGCCCTCGGAAGAGGTTAAAGAGTGTCATTGATACTAATTAGCTGATATATTAACATCCAAAAGCCCAACATCCACATCATCGCTATATGGTTACCACCTAGACATCACCTCGGTGCCTAGTCAACCTTCCATTGCCATGTCAACATGCCACATCACTTGCCACATTGGTATGCCATGTCATCTAGACCCACATTGGTTCCACATCATAATGAGACGTTAGCATGTCAAATCAACTGCCACACAATTGACATGTGGTATCCCCGGATCCACGTCCACTCACCACATCATTACTCAGTTGATACCAAGGTTTCTTGTTGGGACTAGTGTCCTACTTACTAATGTCTACTACCCAATATTGTGACATTTTGATAGGTTGATGTACCAACAACTAATACATTGCATTAGTGCTGGTTGACCTTGAGGTGTCCTTAATACATTTAGCCCGACATTTGACCTCTCAATGGACTATAGTCCCCAACCATCAAGTGAGAGTCCTTGAACCCTCTATCTGCATGAGCTAATGGATAATGTAGGATGATATGCTAATATCGAGGACATGTTTGACATGGCATCTAGGTTAGTTGGGGATTTTTGCACAGTTAGGTGATGGGGAGCACTATTTTCCATCATTATAAACCATAGGTATATAGATGGTGTATGGGTGTTAATGTGAGGATAATTTTTCCCCACAAGGATGGCTTTGTTTGGGTCCTTGGACATCATCTAAGGAGAAACACCATTATCATCCTAGGGCCTAGTACGAGTGGTTTTTAAGGCTTAGTAATAATACAAACTATGCACATGGTACAAAACCACCTCCCAATGCCTCTAAGGTGAATAGTTGGCCTAGTGGTGCTCATGGAGACCATCTAAGGGATGGTTCTTAGGCCCTTGAGCATTTTTCAAGGATGAAAACTAGTCCCTGAGGGCCCAAAGAGGTGTAAAATAATGTTCATGGTCCATGTATAAGCTCCCAAGCCAATTCAATACAAAATCTACAAAGCAAATATTTTCCCCACGTATGTTGTATGGACAATGTCTATTTCCCTTTAGTGGTTAATTCCTATTGAAAAGTGTTTGAAATTTTTCATGTTATATGTTGATGCCTATTGCTACACTTTTTATCTTTCAATCTCTATTCTTCTAGCAATATATACTTGTCTCATATACAACCTCAAGCAATATGCTTGGTAACACCCTTGAAATAATATTTACTCATTTATTAAATATTTTGTATTTCCACTTTTCCACTTTAATCACAAAGAAATAATATATCTAGTTAAAAATGAGTAAAATCCATCAAAAGTGTTGCCATAACAACAAATGGTTGTACAAGATTCTCCATCTCCTCCTAGGGGTAATGCGGGGAAATGGTAATATGGTCCTAATAACAATGCATAGGTCCTCATGTTAATTCTCACATTTATTTTACCATGAGAGAAAAATCATATGACCCTCCTGATTCAAGTTCTACTTCTAAGGACTTGACCACCCCTTTCGCTTCCACTAGATCTCTCACATCAGATAAGCCTATGTAACTGCTATATCGCCCACCTAACGATGTAGTCCAAAAGTTAACAAACAATCCTGATGCACAGGCTTCCCAACATTATAGTATTATTGAAGAGTTAGTCGAAGCATCATGTGTCATGTCTTCCTTAGAGGATTTTCAGTCTTGCCTCATGTAGCGCAAATCCTTATTAACTACTATTGGAGGCGTATATCCCTTGGAATATGACTAGGATCATTTTACCACAGGGGTTGTCACTCTGCCTATTGAACATGACTCCCTAATGACAAATTTCCTTCAGAAAAATTCATCATGGAGGTCATGGATTCACCTATTGACAATCCTAGGGAGATTATGCGTCTTGATACCTCTAGTCTCCCCAAATGGAAAAAAGTAGAGATTGGTAAACTAAATCTCGAATTAACCTAGGGGGAATTTTCTCAACCATCCTTGGAAGTGTCACCCTTGGACCAAGTAACGTTTTCGGTTTCTAATGTTGAACTTTCCAGTGAATTGTCCAACACACATCAATCATTCAATGAGTTTCTTGTCACCCCTTTATGTCTTCATAGACCTTGTCATGGAGCCACAGTAGCTCACAAGACCACTCACTTTTTATGTCCTATGTTTATTCCTAATAACACTATGTTTCTAGGGTTTCCTTGTTATCATCAATATTTAGTAGTCTCATTGTTAAAATTTGTATTGCATGGCCCCATCATGGCACACCATATGGTACCTCAACTCCTCCATGAGTTCATGTACAGGAATCCTTTTCTTATGTCCAAAATAGGCACACATTGACATGATTGTTTTGATTGAGTTGTGATTATACCTTGTACATAGAAGTGTGTGTGTTGTTTTATATCCTTTTGGTTTGATGTGTAATGCGAGAACTTTTCTACCATATAATTTTTGAGAAAAAATACCAAAAAATTCTAGGGAATGAAATATTCTAGAAAAAATATATGGACGTTGGTTAGAAATGACTAATCTGATGCTTTGAACGCCAAACAATACACTAAGTATGGATGTTGGTTAGAAAAGACTAATATGATGCTCTCAAAGCCAAACAATACACTAAGAACGAATGGAGGAGGCATATTCCTAGTGTTGAACCAATGTTCGTGCTCCAACAAGCTCAAAATGAAGGGCCCAATATATGCAAAAGGGTAAAAAACATAATGATGACTACAAATAAATATAAGGAAGGAAATTGGTTGATAACGCTTCATATTATTTTTTATGCCATACATAATACACGAGGATTATATTCAAATTTTAAATTAATATTAAGTATAAAATTTATTAAATTGCATAATAATTGATAAATTCAAAATTTGTCTTCTCAATTAATATATGTGATGAGTCTCCCATAAGGTTTTTCTAACCACTCCTAGGCACATAAAGGTTATATTGAACCTAATTTTGTTCACTTAATAATACTTTCCTAGCTTAATGAGTTCTTAGGAGAGTCCAAGATATTTTTCATACTTTATGTGCCTAACATGACTATTGTGTAATATTTGAATGGATTCTACACAAATTTCAAGGAGAATCATCTAGAGATATTTGTGGGGCCTACTACCTTCTACAAAATAAACCCAACATGACTTCCTAAGGATAGTAAATCCTCCTTACTATTGCTACATGGTGATCCAGGAAACAAGATCTAGGTTTTTATTGATTTTTCGAGGGAAAGTAGTCCTCCACACAAGGAGTTTTCCTCCTATCCACTTGTACAAACAATAGGCTTGAGTAGCATAATAGGATTAGAATAAAATCATAGTAAATCATGTGAATAATACGAGAGGTTTAGATTCTAAGCATTTTTTGTAACTTTGTCATGTACAAATAACATTTTTGCTAATCGAAGTGATATTTGATTTCAGCTCTTAGTTCAGCTTTCTTCTAAGGTTTTTAAGTTTCATTGTGTTAATGCCCAACCTAGGTGGTCGATATCCCTCTTGTATCATTTATGTTCACACATTTTTTTATGTCTACAAAATATTTATGAACATTACTTTCATGCATGTTTATTTAGATAGTTTATGAGCAATTTTTTCTTGCAGATTATCTTAACATTTGTTGATGATAGTTGTAGCACTGTTACATTAGTTATATACAATTTCTACTTTGAATTTAGTTCATTTCCATTACTATTTTTAATTTTTTGTTCATTATTTATTATTCATTGTTTCTTACACTCTACTCTATTTTTCAACTACAAGAAACACTACAACCTTGCATTTTGTTAGATTAACCCTACCACAAGTTGTTTTGATGCATTGGATAGGTGCACTTTTCAATTTTCCAACTTCTCCTTAGCATCATTGCCATCCAATATCACGTTTAGCATATTCACCTTCACATTATGTTGTTTCTTCTAGAAAAACAAGGACACTTGTAGCAGTTTGCAACCTGACTTCCAAGATTGCCCAAATTCAAACGAAACAAATGATTTTCCTTAATGCTCTATACATACTTATTGTCTCGATACTCGACACCTAACATACAAATGAGCTTGTAGATTGAAGCCCTAATTTCTCAATACCCAATATCTTGAAAGGCCAATGGTCGAGCTATCAAGCCACCGGGCCCTCGAGAAGAGGCTAATGAGTGTCATTGATACTAATTAGTCGATATCTTAACATCCAAAATCCCAACATCCACATCATCACTATATGGTTACCACCTATACGTCACCTGGTGCCAAGTCAACCTTCCATTGCCATGTCAACATGCCACATCACTTGCCACATTGGTATGCCATGTCATCTAGACCCACATTGGTGCCACATCATAATGAGATGTTAGCATGTCAAATCAACTGCCACACATTTTACATGCGGTAGTTCCCTGGGTCCACATCCACTCACAACATCATTACTCTATTGTTATCAAGGTTTCTTGTTGGTGACTAGTGTCCTACTTACTAATGTCTACTACCCAATATTGTGACATTTTGATAGGTCGATGTACGAACAACTAATACATTGCATTAGTGTTGGTTGACCTTGAGGTGTCCTTAATACAGTTAGCCCAACATTTGACCTCTTGATGGACTATAGTCTCCAACCATCAAGTGATAGTCCTTGAACCCTCTATCTCCATGAGCTACTGGATAATGTAGGATAATATGTGAATATCGAGGACATCTAACCTAGACTAGGTTAGTTGGGGCTTTTTGCACAATTAGGTGATGAGGAGCACTATTTGCCATCATTATAAACCATAGGTATATAAATGTTGTATGGGTGTTAATGTGAGGATTTGCCCAACAAGGATGACTTTTGTTGAGGCCTTGGACGTCATCTAAGAAGAAACACCATTATCATCCTATGGCCTATGAATGGTTTTTAAGGTTTAGCAATAATATAAACTATGCACATTGTACAAAACCACTTCCCGGTGCCTCTAAGGTGAATAGTCTATAAGATGCAGATGCGTTTTTATATAATTTATAGGATGCACAGGTTAGTTAATATTATATGGTTTGTATTAATAAAATAAATGCACAAATTAATAGAACTGCTGGCAAATGAACCTTTAAAAAATTATTATGATGAAGACTTTTCAAACATTTTTGTGAGAAAATTTAAAATGTTATGGGAACTTTAAAATTTTGTGGGAAAATTCAATTAATAGAACTGTTGGCAAATGAACCTTTAAAAAAATATTATGAAGAGGACTTTTCAAACATTTCTGTGAGAAAATTTAAAATTTTGTGGGAAAATTTAAAATTTCGCTTATCTCCTTCGCTCGGCTTGGCTCGAATCGGTTGTTCTTATCTCCTTGGCTCGAAGTCCCACCACCTGAACATTATCTTCCAATGATTGATTAAGGTGTCGCTGTCAGGGTTCACACCCAGGAGGAAAGCTTATTTTTTGAACCAACTAGCTTATATTATTATATGATATTTGGCAAGTTGGGCTCTAAATATTTGGTATTCAATGATTTGGGAAACTTTTAGGCAAACAGATCAGTGTGCTTTGAGGAGAAATATCCAAGACAGGTTTACCAGCTCTGCATTTACTGCTATTTTTTCTGTGAGGCCGATCTTCCATAGTTTTTGCCTAAAACAAGTATGTGTTTTAGCTTTCTATTTGTTTTAGTAAAAAATAGCTCTTTGAAGATAGGGTATAGAAACTGCAGGCAAACTTTTCATGTATGTTTTAGCTTCTGGATCCTCTCCAGTTCCATTCCTGCCTCCTCTATATCCACCTCACGCACCTCCTTAGTTGTTCCTGGGGTCACCTCCTCAACTCGAAAATAATTTCTTTTGAATCATTTTTCGATTATATGGAGGGTGCAAAACTTGTTCCTAGGGTTTTCAGTTGTATGGAGGGCACAAAAGTTGTTCTTGTGGTCACCTCTTCAACTTGAAAATAATTTCTTTTGAATCATTTTTCCATTGTATGGAAGCCACAAAAGTTTTCATAGTATTAGTATTTGGAGGGCATTTCTGTCCCAAGGCATACCATCCCACTTTCTTTGGTTATCAAAGAGTTTTCCCTGATCAGTTCATGCCATGCAATCATCTTTGACATTGCTCGCATGCCCATCATAACTGAAAATGGGTGGATGAATTCAAAGGCACCTCCACTTCCCCTAAATTGCTTTTGTTGTTTGCACATCAAATCGAAGGTTTGAGGAGATGATTGATCAAGAGGGGGCACATGTACGCCTAGTGCCAATTTTGGTGGAGATTAAGGAGGGGACCCTCCACTCTGAGTTTTTTGTAAAGTTATGATTATGCTTAGGGCATATCTTATGAATCATTAGGGGAGATGGATCCTTTGGGTAAAAAACCTTGACAAATTAGATCTCTTTTCTGTAGAGTAGAGTGAAGCTTAGCCATTTCGTCTGCGGACGGGGAAGATCTGTGATCACACACATAGACATTTGAATTGCAGAGACGGAAGTAGAAGAGACAGGGACCATAGCAGAACGAGGAAAGTAGAAAAGACGCACAACAAGCGATATCATAGCAGAACGAGGAAAGTAGAAGAGACAGGGACCATAGCAGCTTCCTCCCACTCCAGCGACAATCATTACATCCTGTCGTATACCCTACCGAATTCCCAGTCATTGCAGATTTCGTCATAACTTGTCATCTCAGGGTTAAAATTATATTAAAACACCCATGACTATTGACCTTCCAAAAAATCATAAAAAGTTTGTTCTTGGCACTTCTGCACTTGCTAAGACAATGATGAAGGAAAAAATACTAGTTGTGGCTGAGCAATATAGGGATATCTACACCGCAACCCAAAACTGGGTGAATCTAGCCAATCTTGCATTGCAAGACCTTGATAGGGGTATATTGATTTTATCAATAGGATACATATGTTTACATAGTTTTTTATTGTCTTAATCATATGACGAAAACCAGAGTACAAGAATATGGGTTTCAATGCTTCACAACTGTTAAGTTCTTAAGGCTCGGTTGCGACTTGGAGAACTAGGAATATTTTGAGAAGAGTATATATATTATTTTCAATCCATGTCCTTGCCTTGTAGGACCTTGAGAGGGGTATATAGATTCTTCTTAATGGAAAATAGTTGCCGTTTGTGTGGTTGTTTATGATCTTGCCATTTATTCACGTATTTTTGTAATATGTGAAAAGTTGCAACCTCATTAAATGACACTTACACAGCTAGAATACACCAGTGCTACCTCTATAGAGATAAAATCAGTTGCATTCATCTGATTCCTCAGTGCTCAAGATACTATCCCATTGTATACACATAATCGGATGGAATATCCTTCGCTTTGACAAGTGAAATAGCCAGTAAAATCAAGGCAACAATATCAAGATGAGTCCATATGTGCTACATTATTAGATTGACTTGGTAAACTGATATCATGTTTCCTGTTCAAATTGTTGGGGCTACCTTTAGATTCTTTCTTTTTTATTGTACAAACTTTAAACACATACCGAACTCATTTCCTTGCAAGCATTACTAAGCATAGGATGATAATATGGGGCATTTTCTTGGATCAAATTCCAGCTTAGTTATTTCCTCTGCTTTTGGGCATATGTAAAGTTAAGTGCATTTTAATGGAATGTGATTGCTTGTTTCTGTGTTAAGATATCTGCAAATTTCCTTGCTGACACTTTCACATCAATGTAAGAGAAGTCCTTATAATAAATAGGTATTTATCCCAGGAGTTTATTCTTGCACATTCTCACACTTTCAAGGCTTGCATATGTGCCATAAATCATAGACAAGTACCCAGACTTGGAAGTAAACTCAAAGTTAGAACCTCTTTTAACAGTGTAAAGGTCCTCCTCATAAGACAGTTGTAGATACTTCTCCCTTCAACACTATTGGGCTTCAAGACTATGGCTAAGATGTGCTAGGTCTCCTTACTTGAAAAACACCTAAAACACATCCTTTAGGACTGTGTATTGAGTCTCTTTCTTATTAAGGATTAGGGGTTCACTTAGGCTCCCTTTGACTACGTCTTAGCTATGAATAAAATGCTACAGCTAGGGATCTTTTGGAGCTTCCTTTGACAGCGTATGGAAGCCTCCTTGTTGTGATGAAGAGCCTTCTTTTGGGACATCGAAGGAGCCTCTCTTCACTATGATTTAAACCCTTTAGGACAACATATAAGGCTTGCAGATAGGGCATGTTGTACAGCAACTAGGGCTCCTCCAAGGCTGTGACTATGACTCTTCCTTTAAGACTGCATTTAGGGTAGCATTAGCCCTCCCTTGATAGCAGATTAGTGCACAACTGAACAAGAACTTCAACTCCTAGTTTGGACTGTGGTTAGGGCATCATGTCTCTATTAGGACAACGTATAGAATACTTCTTGACTGCAGCTAGACTATCTCATTTCCTCTTGTGTCTAGGGCTTCATCATCTAGATCTCTCTAGCCAGCAAAACCCAAAACAAGTGGAGAGAGATCAACAGTTAAGTGTGTGTACAAAATGACTTGAAAACCTCTTCTATTTATCATAAAACGTTGAGTATAGATGGGGGTAATTTGGTTGCTGGAATTCTTTGACGAATTGTTACATAACACAAATAAATTCATATCTCCATGAATACACGTTGGAATCAGATGATCTTTAGATCTATCCTACACCTCTTACGAGACTATCCTGTTGTGCCACTGCTGCACTATGTCATGGTTGTCCCATTGTGCCACAGCTGCACTATGTCACGGTTGTCCCATTATGCCATTGATGCACAATGTCATGGCTATCTCGTTGTGCTTTTCCATACCATAACAACACCATGAATTTGCTACACTAAATACTAGTTGTCCCATGTTGTACCATTGTACCATTGTTGTCCCATTGCACACTATATGAAATTGACCATTGTTGTCTCATTGTTGTACCATATGTTGCACCATACTGCACCAAGTTGCCTTTGTTGTCCCATTGTTGTATCATTGTAGCACCATGTAGCATTGTTGTCCCATTGCTGCACCATACATCTTTTTGTCCATTCTGTTTCACCATTGTTTCACCATAGATCTTGCTGTCATCGATAGTACTATTATGGTCCCTCGATAGTACTACTATGTTCCCTAACCCCATTTCCCTGCTCATTAATCAGATGAGAGGTACTTCCAATGAGTCTCAGACTGCATGGGTAGGATGCCTCGATAAGGGAACTAATCATCTATCTTGCAGGAGAACTAATCATCCTGGCTCATATGAGAATGAATCATTCTATCCCAAAGTCACCTCGGGGTATCACAGGGGAAGGCTAAGCTAGTCACCTTGTACACAGCGCACCATTAGGGGAGGGTGAGTCGCCCTATTGTCGTGTGTTGCTCCAGCAAGTACCCCAAGCCCCCTAGATCTCCCAGAGCTCAATGCATGCAACATGCAAGACCCTTATATGAAGGTCTCTCAATGACTCCAAGTTGTTCAAGAAAGTCACAGATTTGACCTTTCTCCTGGGCTTTGACAAAATCTCTGTGACCTGTACATCAGTCTCAATGTAATGGAGCCTCCTCACTCATTGACTTACCATATCCTAGATAAGGTAGTATCTGATGTCTATCTACTGGAGCAATCATTGAATACAGGATTCCTCAACAATCGAATCCCCCCCGGTAGTCACAGAGGATCACAGTGGTATTCATCATGAGTACAAACAACGCACTGAAGAGCTTCCACAACCAGGAAGCTTCACACAAGATCATACTCGTAGCTATGTATTTGGTCTCGATGGTTCTTATAGCAACTGACTTTTCTTCTTGCTCATCCATGATATCGAAGCAGAATCCAAAGAGAGCTAGCACTGAGAAGTTCTCTAGTGATCCTCCCCATTGCCTACCCAGTCAACATTTGAATAATCATGTAGCTTCATATTTCAAGAAGTGTATCTCAATCCATGAGAGATTGTGCCCCGAAGATATCTCAGAAGATTCTTGACACCACTCCAGTGAGGCTCAACCAAATATGACCTCACCATGCTAACTGCAAAACATATATACGGATGAAAGTTCACCAAGAAAATAAATGCAAATGAGTGTCTGAAACTTAGAGGCATTTCCCAAATCTAGTTTGGCGTCATCACAATATAAATTCTGAAATTTAAGATCCTCGAGGTAGTCACGGTCTTGAAGTTTACCATTCCACATCCGGAATCCAACTCCCTCTTACTTTTCCAAGTGAGAGGGTCTGCACCTATCAGAAATAGGTCGTTCTTAGGTGTTGGTATGAGAGGTCTATCATCCACAATCTTCAAACAATGGTTTGGATTGGCTTCACTCTTAGTGAATCTAAGCTTCATCTGACAATTATCAATCCTCTCATATCAAACCCGGGGTCATTTGCTTCAAGCCATAGAGGGCTTTCTTCCACCTGCATACATGAGATTCTCAATGAATCTCAAACCCCTTGGGTTGTTCCAAGCTATTGATTTGTGGTAGCACCAGATGTGCTCAAGCCATGAAATTTGGTGGAGAGTTGGAACACATGAGATCTCCAATACCCAGAAAGGGTTTGGGCAGATTCTAAACAATTCAGGAGATATTAAAATAATTAATATTTTTAATATGGACCCTATGTCTAAACTTAGGGAAATTAAAATATTAATGTGGATTAATATGAAACTGTGTTAGAATGGTCCAAAAGAAAAGGATCAAGCCAAATCTAATCTTAGTCATTCATTATGAACTTAATCTTGGTCGTTGATATGTCAACGAGAAAAGTATAAGAGGAGGCTTGAGGGTTACTTGGAGAACACACCAGATGATCAATCATTCTATTCTCTCGAGTGAGGTTTGCTAAGAGAGATAGAATCAGTGATTAGGAGAGCAGCTGAGGGGCATTTGAGTACAGAGAGATAGAGAGGTAGAGATAGTGTTGGGAGAGTAGCAGAGCAGCTAGAGGAAGTGACGTAGGAGCAGTCAGTGCTCACGCAAGGCAACACAAAGGCAGCCAAGTGTTGCGCAGAGCACCAGAGAGGCCGGTGTATTTGACATAGAGGCCTAGAGAGCTGACGTAGGGCCTCGTGGGGCCGACACAGGCCTAGATAGGCTGACGCAGGGCCAACGCTGGGTAAGGAGAGGCTGACGCAGTCCAGATTGGGCAGACACTGGGGTTTCATTGCAATTTTGTGCTGAGGAGCTGTCGGAATGATTATCCGGAGTTTCGGCCAAGAGATCTGTCAGAAACTATGAGGTATTACTACTAAGGAAATTCTATGTTGGGTAGGCTAGTTTTGACACCCATATTGTACTCTGATATTGCTAAATAAAAAAACCCTTAGATAGCTGCATTGGTTTTCCCGCATTGGGTTTTTCCGGGGACGTTGGTCCAAAAATAACGGTGTCATATGGTGTGTTTGTTTCTGTTTCTTTTAGTTGTTGATCTGTAATATGATGGGCATGCACTAGTGTTTATTTTCAGTGTTTACATTGTAAATAACTTGTTAAGGAAAAGAACAAGTAGGTAGGAATAAATCAAATAAAGTGCATGGAGGGTTTCTAACTAAGTAAACTTAGAAACTTCAACACAAGCCTGTGAACCTACTACATGAGGGGAATGGTCCCTTTGTAAGATTTTCCTTCGATACATCTCAGACATGTACCTTCATGTTCCTTTTGAATTCAGGCATCCCAGTCACCATCTAACTCACATCAGGTAGGGCCCCACAATAAGTAGACCTCTGGTGCTATAGATGAGATGTGTCAACTAACATGGTCCTCAATGGACCATCCTGCAACTTGGTACAAATTGCCAACGTTGAACACATGAGTAAAAGCATCTTTGAAAATTCTATTTTCAAACACATACCTTTCGATCAATGAATGCCGCCCTGAAACCTTTGACTTACATTGCCAAAATGGACACCAGGTTCTTCTTGCGATCAGGTACTTCAAAGAGATCTTGTAAATGAATCGAGCTACCCTCATTCAATTGAGGGGTAACATTTCCTACACCCTTTCTAGGATAGGTGGCATCAACTCCAAGTATAATCCCATGATTTTTTCTTACCAAATTCGAGAGAGCACCCTTCTATCCAATGAAGTGCCTTGAAGAACTATAATCAATAAGCTAGCTTCCCACAAAATCTGAAGGAGAGGGCCAATATAAGATAACACTTCTTTATATTATCAGAAACAACATTTGATTCTTCATACCTTGGGTTCCTTGCTTTCCTCGAAGAGTCAACCGTTTCCTTGATGACTTGCATTATCTGTCATTCCTTCGATCATTGAAGATGTCCCTAGAATGATTGTTATCTTCATCAATAGATTTGTCCCTACCATTTGTACACTCCTTCGCATAATTGCCGAACTTATTGTAAGCAAGGCATCTGTCATTCCTTTCACCCTGAGATCCGAACTTCCCATTGAAGTGATATGTAGGTAGGCCATCAAAAGCTTTCACTACGTCATTCTGATGATATACTCTGCTTCGACTTTACCCTTGGTGAATTTGAAGAGGGATGAGGAATCCATGGATCCTTTTTTCCTTTCCCAATTGTCTTCAGTGATTTCTCTTTCACTCATGACTGCGTATAGGATAAGGGATTTCTTTTCATGACTGCATATAGGATAAGGGCTTTTCCTTTCATGACTGCAGGGGCATTCCATGTGTAGAGCACTTCTTCTAGGACAATGTTTAGGTGCCATCTCCTTTAGGCAGCATAGCAACTAGTTTTAGGGCTTCTGCATAGGGAAACATTAGGGCTTCCTTCACTATGCTAGATCTCCCTTTCCTCCCACATATAGGGCTTCTTCATTAGTGCAGTGTAGAGCCTAGGGCACTCCCTCTAGACTACTGCTATAGCTAGTCACTTTTGATGATGGTGATCCTCTTGAGTGTTCATCCTCCACACTAGCAAATGCATATATTTGATTAGGCATAGAGGAGGAGGATGATGGATGAGACAATAATGGTAATACACAAATTCTAATTATTATGGCATTGAGGAGGACTACTGATAGTCATCAGCTATGAGCATCTTCCATCTATGGTTCTAGTGTCCATGCTATTTTGTATTTTCCATTGGCATTCCAATCCATAGTAGCATTGAATTAATATCTATGTAGTATGTTTTCTACATTCTGATTTTTATGACTTAATGAGAATACCACAGTTTGTGGTTCTAACTTCTTGTGTTTGCCATTTGATCATCATTGATGTAGTACTAGTAAGTACTAGTTGTATGACTGAATCTGTATCATGTAAATGTTCTAGTTTATAAATTCTAAAATAATTGAAATCCTTATTGTCATGTTTTTAGAGTCGATGTGTCTTGTATCACATATGAGAGATGAAAGACTTGGTATTACCTTAGATTGGCTATTTATTTGGTATTTTCCAATGTAAATGGGTTGTTGTTATTTGGTTGCTTCATGTTGTTCGTGTGCTGTAGGTGTAGAATTTCTTTGCTAACAAAATTTAGAGTTGATTTGCCTCCCAAACAAATTATTGTTTGTGTGTAGATTTTTTGATTTGTTGATCTTATATGTCTTGCCATAATATTACAAGTGTCCACAATGAATTAAATTCTGTGATTTCTTGTTGGGGTTGCACATTCTCTAAGCATGCTCCTATTTGGACCGCAGGAAAATCAAGGTTATGGTTTTGAATACCAACATGATTGAGACAATAACAATATGGCATCTCATTTTCAGCTTTAAAGGTTTTAGTTAAGTTGTTGATTTCTCCATTTATCTTGGCTTACAATTTTTTGGACCAAGAACCAATAATGTATGTCTAACAATAGACCTTAGGCATCGAAAAGGACACACCTCCAGTCATATGATGGTTTGATAATTGATGTCAAAGAATTTTCAAACTCCAGTATCAGTTGTAGTTTCTTTAGTTTCTTAAAATAGTTTTTTCTCCTGTGATTGGGTGCATAGTTTTTTTCCGAGGAAAAAAGAAAAACTTTTTATTAAGCATATAAAAAGTTTACAATCTGATGATATCTTTTGTAGGCCTGATGGCTCCCATGTGTGCTATTTTGTACTTCTAAAGATTAAAAAACCAAGCATAAAACTCAGTCCTTTTACGACTGATTGTTCTGTCCTGTAACTTGCTGATAGAATATGTATGGTCTTCATCCCTACAGGAGGCTTTAAATACATACTAGAATATGCATACCCCGGGGTCTCCTTCGGAGAAGGAAAACAACCCCATACAAAAATATATAAAGTGTCTTTTGATATAAAACTGAAAGTTGTACAGAAAGGATTATTTTACTGTTTGAAGAGCTACATATATAAAGGTAAACGTAAAAGTAGACAAAAATAACTGAGTACAAAAATTCCATTTAGCCTGCGGGACTGCTGACAAAAAGAAGAAAAGATATTGCCTCGGTCACAGTGGTGGAGTAAAAGGGGCCTGATGAGAAGAGAAATTCTACCCTTGTCTGGTTTCTGCTATTGACCATACGCCCAGGTCTTGTTGTATACCAACCTTAGAAAGCTGGTCTGCTTCCTCATTCTTCTCCCTGTAGATGTGGCAAATAGAAAAACTGTTAAAGGATGACTTTAAAAACATGATTTCTTCTACAAGAGTCTTCAGGATCTGTTTTTTATAGGATGCATTTCCATTAACCCATTTTATGACATTCATAGAGTCTCCAAAGATTTGAATTGTGAAGATATTTCTTTGAAGTAACCAACATAGGAGAAAGCGCAAAGCAGACAGCTCAGCATAGTTGTTTGTACCAGGTCCTAGCCCTATAGAAGCCTTTAGAGTATGATCATGGTTCAAATGAATGCACAGGCCTGCCCCGATCTTGTTATTCTGAGATGCCCCGTCGAAGAATTCCCAAGGGATGCCCTCCAAAATAGAGACAGGCTTTTGTTTCTTTTGAGTATCTTTGGAAACAGGGATCGGGATGGCAGAGTAAATGGCAACACAATTTATGGAAATGGTGGCTGTGGGAGTGTCCTTGTCTTGAAACAAGCTTTTGTTCCTTGCTAACCATACTCCCCAAAAGAAAATAAGGGGCAAGTTCCTCATGTTTCCCTCCAGATAGGATTGCCACCACTTCCTCCAAGCCTCCTCCAAAGGATCTAAACCCCACTGAGCTTTTACCTTAAGTAAACAGGTTACCTCCTCCCAAATTTTTTTAGAGACTACACATGCTGTAAAGAGATGTCTGATTGATTCCTCTTCTGTCTTGCATAAGGGGCACCTCCCAGGCCCAACTAGATATCTGGCTTGTAAAATGTCCCAGGTAGGGACCTTTCTTTTCAGTATGCACCATAGAAAGATCCTGGCCTTAACTGGGCATTTTAATTTCCATATGTTTTTCGCCCACCACACTGGGATTCCCCATCCTTTCTTTGCCATTAAGAAAGTATATCCATCTTTTGGGGAGTATTCTCCTATTTTGCCTTGCGCCCATATCAGATGGTCTGGTTCGTCTTTTAGTCTAACATTTGAACGATGCAGTTCTTGGATGTAGGAAGCCCATTCGTTCTTCCACCTGATATTCAATTCTATGTCTTCATCATTCTTCCAAGCCTGGCCCCAAATTGTAGAATGACCTACTTTCTCCACCTGATTTAGAGTTGAAATTCCTTTGTTATCAAGATGTCTGAGAAGACCAGGTGACAGGGCATAAGCTTCATTACAGCCTACCCATGGGTCTCTCCCGATTCTGATATGTCTTCCATCTCCCACTTCCCATGCCAAACCTTGTTCAATCACAGAGAAAGCCTCCACCGTGGCCTTCCAGATGACTAAGATATTCTTCATTTTCTTGTCTTGGCTCCGAATCCAATCTTCCAAGGGAGTTGGATCAATGTACTTCCTTTTAACCACCTTTGTCCAGAGATTCTCCATTGTGACTAGTCTCCAACCTGATTTAGCTGCTAGAGAAAGGCTGAACTCAGGGAGCCTTTTTATTCCCCAACCTCCCCAGTCTTTTGGTCTAGCCACCTTATCCCATGCCACCCAGGGTAAGACAGAGGACTCTTTGGAACCTGTCCATAGAAATCTACAGCACATTCTTCTGATTTTCTCCATCACTTCTTTGGGGACCCATGTTAAAGCTGCCCAGTATACTGGAATGGCTAACAAGACAGATTTTATGAGGGTCAATCTGCCAACTCTAGAGAGCCACTTGAAACTCCAATGGGAAATTATGGCTTCTATCTTTGCTATGAGCCAGTTCCAATCCTCTTTTTTATAAGCTGCCGGCTTCAGCCAAAAACCCAAATATTTGAAAGCAGAGTCGAGAGGCCAATGTTGGAAAGGGAAGAGATTTACCATCCTCGATCTTTCTCTTCTGTCAAAATCTGCCACACAAACTTGAGATTTTCTAGAGTTTATCTGCATTCCTGTAGATTTCAGAAATAGATCGAAAATGCATTTTAACTCCTTAAGTTCATTATAGGATCCATTGGTGAAAATCAAGATATCATCAACAAAAAGCAGATGGGTGATAAAAAGATTAATTGCTACCTCAATACCTTTTACCTTCTCCTCTCTTCTTGCTTTGTGAATCAGTCTGCTTAGCCCTTCTGCCACTAGGAGAAACAAGAGAGGGGATAAAGGACAGCCTTGCCTGAGGCCTCTTTGGCTGTTGAAAAAAGGGGAGGCTGCTCCATTGATCAGAACTGCAAAACTGACATTTGTGATACATCCCATTATCCAGCTAATAAAAGAGTAGTTGAAGCCCAAGTGAGTAAGCAGCAGCCGGAGATAGAGCCAGTTTATTCGGTCATAAGCTTTGGAAAGGTCTATTTTGAGAACTGCTCCCTTCTTCTTCTTTTGTTTGACACTGTGAATTACCTCCTGGGCTACTCCAATGGCTTCGTGAATTTGTCTTCCATCCAAGAAACCAAATTGTTCCATTGAGATGTTCCTTGATAGAATGGGAACAATTCTAATAACTATTACCTTAGCAATGATCTTGTATATACAATTACACAGGGAGATTGGTCTGAAGTCGTCAAAACTCTTCGGATCATCCTTCTTAGGTATCAGGGCAATAAAAGTAGAATTGAAAGGCCTATAGATTTCTCCTTTCTGTCTAGATTATTCTACAACATCAGTAATTTCCGAACCTATTAGGTCGAAAAAAGTGAGAAAAAGTTCAATAGTCCAGCCATCAGGACCTGGAATTTTGTCTTTGGCCATGCATTTCATAGCAGCTTCAACCTCCTCCTTGGTAACAGGAATCGATAGCTCTTCTGCTTCTTCCTCCTCAACGAACCTTGGGAAGCATTGTGTTGTTTTTATGACTTCTGCTATGGTGGCCTCTCCTGGATCTAAGAAAATTCCCTGGAAGTGCCTTTGTCCTAAACCAGAGAGATCTGAAAAAGAACTGACCTCCCTACCTTATTCATCTTTAAGGCTCCAAATAGTATTTACAGATTTTCTTCCTTTGGCAAAGTTGTGAAAAAAACTAGTATTTTCATCCCCTGATTTTAGCCATATTGCCCTACTCTTAAGCCTCCATTCTTCTTCCTTGTCCAAGAGGATTTTGTTTTGAAGCTTCTCCAGATGAAGAATTCTATCCTTTGAAGCCTGAGAATAATATCCCTCTTCCTCAGTGCTCTCCAGAAACTTCAACTCCTCCCTGATTCCAGCCAGTTCTTCATTCTGTTTCAGTTTCCTGTTCTTTGCCCATGTTATTGTCGCTTTCTTCAATATTTTGAGATTCTCCATGAACAGGAAGATTTTGTCCTCTCTTGCATTACTGTCCAGATGGATCCACGTTTTCTTAAAGAGATTGATGAAGGATGGGTCTTGAAGCCATGAAGAATTGAATTTAAAGGGGGAGGGAGGCTTTGGGGGAGGGAAAGAGAGATCTAGGAATATAGGGAAATGGTCTGAGTTACCTATTTCCTCAACCCACTGTCTGAAAATAGGAGCTTTGGTGATTAGGTCCTCAGATAACAGAAAGCGATCTAGTCTTTTGGTGATCTGGTCCTCCCCTGTTCTTCTATTCCTCCAGGTAGGCTTATGTTTGACTGGGGCAGGGTCTATGAGATTATTTTCCAAGAGAAGATTGAGAAGAAATTTCGACAGAGGGTCTTCCCTAGCTGAAGGACCCCATGCTTTAGCTCTGCCTATGGAAAAATTTAGATCACCCCCCACAATCGACAAGGAGGACTTCATCAAAGGTTTTGACAACAATTCATCCCAGAAGATCTCCCTTCCTTGACAAGGGACATATATGTTTACAATTGTAATGGGGTGGATGAAATCAGGAGAGATAACCTCCATGCCCATAACTTGCTTCATCCCCCATTGATTAATGACCTTAATTCGACCTTCTTTAAACCCAATTGCTAGACCCCCCGAGTGGCCTGATGAATCAATCGCAGAAAAAGTCCAGCCTGGCAGGAGAGCCTTTAACATTGTTTCTACCTCAGTAGCCTTCCCCAAGGTTTCTTGCAGAAAGAGAATGTCCACTTTTGAGTTAAGGATCCAGTCTTTTAAGGCCAGTTTTTTAGGTTTACTGGCCAAACCTCTGCAATTCCATGATGACAAAATCATTTGTTAACATAAACAGGGCATTGCACTGCTCTAAGTACCCCAGGGATTGTGTATTGTTTCCCGTCTGCTACATCCAACTTGGCTTTAAGTTTTGCCTTGGATAGGTCTGATTTCCTACCTCTCCTATTTTTGGCATAACTCTGAGAGAAAGACTGTCCTAAGCCTCCTATTGCATTCGACTGCCCAGAATTCCCTCCCATAGATCTAAGATTGTAAGGGCACGGAGTGTGAGGAACTGTGGGGCAAGAGGGGGCCACATATCTTCACAATTCAAATCAAGGGACGACATGGCAGCCGAAATAGTGTCTACACCAGGAGAGGACTTTAAATTTTCCATGATTTCATTTATAGCAGTGATATGAGAGGGAGAAATTGAAGGCGAAACATGCATTGAAACAGAAACATGCTCAGGATTTTTAAGAGAAGAAAGAGGGGGACCTGAGCACATACCCATTTCTGGATCGTTGATTGGATTTTGATCTGCGGGCGCATCCTTTGCGATCTCCTCCTCTGCTTCCACCGGTTGCAATTCAGTAGTTTGTGCAGCCTCTTGGACATGGGGGTCTTCAGATATTGGCTCTTTTAGAGGCTCCTCGATCTCCATTTCAACTGATGCCTGCTTCGCTATGTCTTCTTTCTCCTGAGGCGCTTGTGTTTGATAGTGAGCTGGTTCTCTGAAAACAGGGGTCCTCCGAAAGCGTCTCCTTCTTCTGAACAGTGGACAATCCTTTGCAAGGTGCCCGTATTCATGACAGCGATGGCACCTAAACGGCAAGTGCTCATAATCCAACAGCTGTTCGAACACATAGTCTTTATATTGTAAATTGATTTTTTGGGCCAGACCTCTGCTCGGATTTAGGCTTACCAGGATGCGTGCCATCGCTCTGTTTTTTGTCTCCATAAAGGACATATCTGCTTCTAGGAAAGATCCCAGCCTGTTCCCAATGGTTTTGAACACAGCCTCTGTCCAAAGAAACGAGGGTAGACCCAGGGCTCTCACCCAGACCGGGAACTCATTAGTCCTCTCTTTGATAGCATCAAAAAGGGGGTTCCATCTTTTCAGCAAAACCAGAATGTGCCCAATGTTCCAGTTTCGTTCAAGCACCCATTATGCCGACTCCTTGTCCTCAAAACTGAACTTGAACCACCCTTTCGCTAAACATTGTGCCTCGAACTGAAAGGGTCTATCAGAGACGAAACTATTTTCTCCACATGCTTGAAGAAATTCTGACGAAAATTTCTTTCCTCTTGCCCTTCCGACTAGGGTACATTCTGCAACAGCTAGGGTTTCTTCTATAGAAACCTCCATGCCTAGGACCACGTTCCCTACAATCTTCTGAGATCCAATTGGCCTTTGGGATTTTCTTTTTTCCCCTTTATTCCTTATACCTTCCACAGAAGCCCTATTCTCCCCACGGCCGTCGGTCCACTCAGGTTCCTCCTGTGCCGGCTCCTCATGGATATCTGTCTCCAGTTGTGACTGAACATGGGTCGAGAAAACAGGGTCAGTGGTCCCTGTAAAGAGATGTCCTACTGCCGCACCCTCGAGACCTCCTCTTTCTCCTGCTAAACTGTCAAAATGGCCTGCGGAACCTCCTACAAAGTTTTCTTTTGGTAATGGGGATTCTTTTTGCAAAGAAACCCTAGAGAGTGGAGGAAAACCACCAGAAACCCTAGATGTGCCGAGGCCTGAAGAAAGCCCCAAATTTGAGAGATCTTCGAAACCCCTAGATGGAAAAATCCGGCTTGATTCTGCTTTGCCCTTGGGGTAAGAAGAAGGAGCACCTTCTATCAGCCCATCAGTCGTATTCTCCTTTACCACCTGTTTGTAGGAAGCCTGATTTCATGATCTAGAGGCTTCTCTGCCATGATCCTTACTCTGATACAGAAAAGATGGTTTATCCTCCTGTGAGAAGGACTCCAACCTCGACAGCTCGAAAGCTCCAAAATATTGTTCCACGTTCTAGACTGTGGGTTCCTTCCCCCACAATGAGAGAATGTCTTCCAGTTCCGGGTCCAGGTCCACTAATTCGTTGGGATTAACCATGGTTAGGGTAACCGTTCCAAGAAAATGACAGCAAAACGATCAAAGTGACAGGCGCCTTTACCCTAATCTTGTGGAGAAAACAGAATGAAAATGGAAATACTGCAGCTGTAGTGATGGTTTCCCTTGAATAACAGACACTTACACCAAAAGCAAAAACACGCCGACCTCCAGCTGCCAGTCACCTGGAAGATGCTTCCCTGCGCCTTCAAACTGTTTGCGGAAAAGCACCTGCAAAACTGCCTACCCGTGAACTGAAACACGGTTTCGCCCGAAACCCTCGTCTCCAAACCCTAACCATCGCGTCCGTCCCCCACAGACCTAATTGGGTGCATAGTTATACTTATCTATTAGTCTAATTTTGTCAAAATTTGGGTTCAAAAACTATCTTGAATTCATGTCTGGAGGAATTTAAAGATAGTGGTCACTGTAAAAGGTAAGTTATTAATGGTAGGTGTTGCCCATATTTCAGAAATTTTGATATAAATCCTGAGAGAAGCTTTGTATCCTAAATTGGGTGGGGCTTTAGGATTGAGAGACTTTGGGATCCTAAACATAACATTGGGAGAGAAATTATGTTGGGATTGACTTTGGGTTAGAGATGAACTCTAGAAACAAATATGGGATATGTAATATGGCCACTCTTCTCAATCGAAAAAGTTGCAAGCAACTAAGCATCCTCTAAGATCTTCCATACGAAATTTGCCACAGGCCAACAAAACCTTAATTCAAAGTCATGTCTTTTGAGAGACTTGGAATGGTCACACTAGTGACTACCTTATTCTCAAAAGATTCTTGGCAATAGGTGCCACAATTGAGGGATTGTTAATCTTAGAGATTTAATAACATTTACTTCAAACCATCAGGGTGTTATTGTAGAAGAATTTTGGAAACTGATTCAATCCCCTAGGCTATGGAAGGAATGGAAAACAATTGAAGATTGGCCATCACATCCAACTTTCTCTTCCTGGCCTATTTTAGCTCATGAGCTTCAAAAATGAAAAATATCCAATGCTCAAGATGAAGACAAACTCTGGTGAGGATCTCAAACCAAAGGGATTTTTACTCTCAAGGAATCCTACTCTCTTATAGTTGGTCATCAAGACATCCACTAGGATCCCATTTGGAAGAAAATCTAGATGAATGGTGTTTTCCCATGGTCCTCAATTCCTTTGGCTAGTTGGATTATGTAAGATCCTCACATGGGATCAAATCAAGAAAAATGGATTTTAGAGCCCCTGAATTTGTACTTTATGTTGGAATTATGAATATTCTATGGAGCATATATTGAATTTATGTCCTTACATTGAACATATTTGGATGCATATTTGACTGCCTTTTGGATTCTTGCACTGTAACTTCAACAGTTTTTTAATACTTGTACTCCCTCATAGATCCAGTATATTCAATAGTCTAGTTAAAAATAGAGATTGGATTATTTCCCTTAGTTTTGTCATGTCAATGCTTTGGAAAGAAAGGAAAAACCAAATATTTAAGAAAAAGAAAGAAAGGAAGAAGTCACAGTCTACATCAAAGTGCAACATGGGGGTTACATTACTCCTACTCAAACTCACAATGAAATGTTGAGGTGCCAAGTGTATTACCATGAAAGTCTACGGCTCCCTTACTTCCAGTGTCTGTGAAAATAGGATTAGTTTATTGAACTATATTTCTGTGACCTCAAAAGTGTTTTTAGGATTTAAATTATCAGCAAGGAAAGCGTGATCTTCACTATACTTTTCATATGGTTGATCTTCTTCCCCTACCTTTGCATGTTGTATATGTACTTGTATGTTTCTTTGGTAGAGAGTTCTCCTCCATGAGAAAGATCGCCCCAAGAATGCCTATCTACCCTCTTAGACAGAGCAATATCTGCGTGATAGAGATGAGATCTGTAATTTTCCCATTTGACATTGAGCTCCATCAAAAAAACCAAATTTTCATCATGTGGCCAACTGGAAGAGGAGGAAATAACAGATTGTTGGCAGGAAATATCAGCAAGAGTGAACAGCTCATGCCCGTGAAGAAACTGAATGATTGGGGAAGGAAGAATGTGATTCCCATCCAATCCAATTATTGCATCAAGGCCAATGCGAATTATGTCGCCACGTCTAACCATCCATATTATATATCCCTATATCCAAGGCTTAGATTTCATCAAGATTTTGATGATGGTGATCCTCTTAAGCGTTCTTCCTCCACACTAGCAAATGCATATATTGGATTAGGTATAAAGGAGGAGGATGATGGATGACACAATAATGGTAATACACAAATTCTAATGATCTGGCATCGAGGAGGACTACTGATAGTCATCGGCTATGAGAATCTTCCATCTATGGTTCTAGTGTCCATGCTATTTTGTATTTTCCATTGGCATTCCAATCTATAGTAGCATTGAATAAATATCTATGTACTATGTTTTCTACATTCTGATTTTTATGACTTAATGAGAAGACCACAATTTGTGGTTCTAACTTCTTGTGTTTTCCATTTGATCATCATTGATGTAGTACTAGTAAGTACTAGTTGTATGATTGAATTTGTATCATGTAAATGTTCTGGTTTCTAAATTCTAAAATAATTGAAATCCTCATTGTAATGTTTTTAGAGTCGATGTGTCTTGTCTCACATATGAGAGATGAAACACTTGGTATTACCTTAGATTGGCTATTTATTTGGTATTTTCCACTGTAAATGGGTTGTTGTTATTTGGTTGCTTCATGTTGTTCATGTGCTGTAGGTGTATAATTTCTTTGCTAACAAAATTTAGAGTTGATTTTCCTCCCAAACAAATTATTTTTTATGTGTGGATTTTTTGATTTTTTCATCTTATATGTCTTGCCATAATATTACAAGTGTCCACAATGAATTAAACTCTATGATTTCTTGTTGGGGTTGTACATTCTCTAAGCATGCTCCTTTTTGGATCACAGGAAAATCAAGGTTATGGTCTTGAATACTAGCATGATTGAGGCAATAACAAGGTGGCATCCCATTTTCATCTTTAAAGGTTTTAGTTAAGTTGTTGATTTCTCCATTTATCTCGGCTTACAATTTTTTGGACCAAGAACCAATAATATATGTCTAACAATAGACCTTAGGCATCACAAAGGACACACCTCCAATCATATGATGGTCTGATAATTGATGTCAAAGAATTTTCAAACTCCAGTATCAGTTGTAGTTGCTTTAGTTTCTTAAATAGTGTCTTCTCCTATGATTGGGTGCATAGTTATACTTATCTATTGCTCTAATTTTGTCAAAATTTGGGTTCAAAAACTATCCTGAATTCATGTCTGGATGGATTTAAAGATAGTGGTCACTGTAAAAGGTAAGTTATTAATGGCAGGTGTTGCCCATATTTCAGAAATTTTGATATAAATCCTAAGAGAAGCTTTGTATCCTAAATTGAGTGGGGATTTAGGATTGAGAAACTTGGGGATCCTAAACAAAGCATTGGGAGAGAAATTTTATTGGGATTGACTTCGAGTTAGAGATGAACTCTAGAAACAAATATGGGATATGAAATATGGCCACTCTTCTCAATCGAAAAAGTTGCAAGCAACCAAGCATCCTCTAAGATCTTCCATATGAAATTTTCCAGAAGCCAACTAAACCTTAATTCAAAGTCATGTTTTTTGAGAGACCTGGAATGGTCACACTAGTGACTGCATTATTCTCAAAACATTCTTGGCAATAGATGCCACAATTGAGGGATTATTAATCTTAGAGATTTAATAACATTTACTTCAAAGCATCAGGGTCTTACTGTTGAAGAATTTTGGAAACTGATTCAATCCCCTAGGCTATGGAAGGAATGGAAAATAGTTGAAGATTGGCCATCATATCCAACTTTCTCTCCCTGGCCTATTTTAGCTCATGAGCTTCAAAAATGAAAAATATCCAATGCTCAGGATGAAGACAAACTCTGGTGAGAATCTCAAACCAAAGGGTGTTTACTCTCAAGGAATCCTACTCTCTTGTAGTTGGTCATCAAGACATCCACTAGGATCCCATTTGGAAGAAAATCTAGATGAATGGTGTTTTCCCATGGTCCTCAATTCCTTTTGCTAGTCGGATGACGTAAGATCCTCACATGGGATCAAATTAGGAAAAATGGATTTTAGGGCCCCTGACTTTGTACTTTATTTTGGAATTATGAATATTCTATGGAGCATCTATTGAATGTATGTCCTTCCATTGAACATATTTGGATGAATATTTGACTGCCTTTTGGATCCTTGTACTGTAACTTCGATAGTTTTTTATACTTGTACTCCCTCATAGATCCAGTATATTCAATAGTCCAGTTAAAAATAGAGAGTGGATTATTTTCCTTAGTTTTGTCATGTCAATGCTTTGGAAAGAAAGGAAAAACCAAATATTTAAGCAAAAGAAAGAAGGGACGAAGTCATGGTCTACATCAAAGTGCAACATGGGGTTACATTAATCCTACTCAAACTCACAATGAAATGTTGAGGTGCCAATTGTATTACCTTGAAAGTCTACAGCTCCCTTACTTTCAGTGTCTGTGAAAATAGGATTAGTTTATTGAACTTTATTTCTGTGACCTCAAAAGTGTTTTGAGGATTTAAATTATCAGCAAGGAAAGCATGATCTTCACCATACTTTTCATATGGTTGATCTTCTTTCCCTACCTTTACATGTTGTATATGTACTTGTATGTTTCTTTGGTAGAGATTTCTCCTCCATGAGAAAGACCGCCCCAAGAATGCCTATCTACCCTCTTAGACAGAGCAATATCTGCATGATAGAGATGAGATTTGTAATTTTCCCATTTGACATTGAGCTCCATCAAAAGAGCCAAATTTTCAGCATGTGGCTAACTAGAAGAGGAGGAAATGACAGATTTTTGGCAGCCAATATCAGCAAGAGTGAACAGATCATGCCCTTGAAGAAATTGGATGATTGGGGGAGGAAGAATGTGATTCCCATCCAATCCAATTATTGCATCAAGGCCAATGCAAATTATGTCGCCACGTCTAACCATCCATATTATATATCCCTATATCCAAGGCTTAGATTTCATCAAGCTATTCCAAATTAAAGACACATTATTCTTAACTGGAGCCTGTTATAGACATTTTTGTGCCTTGCAGCTTTGAGCATGAAATGTCCATAATCCAAGGGATCCAAAGTCCCTAAAGATGTTGTTACAGCTCCTAAAGGAACAAGGTCAACCAATGACAGCTTCTCCCAGAAGTTCTCCACCAAAAACCACTCAGAACTAGTCAAATCAGGATCAATTCAGAAGCTCCACTAGCTGCCTGCGTTGCAAAGCACCCAAATACACTGGCTAGGTGCATTGCAACGCACTTGAATGCACTACCCAGGTGCGTTGAGCAGGAAATGACAAGTGGCAGAGTCATTCAACGAGGTGGAAAGACCATGGAAGCTTCCAGAATCTTCTCCAATGACACTTGCCTCATTGAATTCGACCAAGTGATGAGTAAGAGGCTCTCAGTCTCCAAGTGGAAGCAAGAACTGACAGAGAGAAGCCACAAGTAAAAACATAAGCTGACTCATCCTCTCTGCTTACATCTATATATGGATCCGTCATCCCAGAGATCCAGAGGCTGGAATTTTGTACTTTGCAGAGAATTGCTGTTGGTTTGAGATTGAGATTAGTACATTGGGTGATTTATGCTTTGTTGGAGGAGAGGAAGGGATTCCTTTGCTGGGAGGTAGATGCTGGATCGGGACTCACTTGGTTGTATCTCCTCTTGGACTTTCTTATTCTATCAATAAACTATTTGATTTTCTCCTACATGCTGTGTATCAATGATGTTTTGTTATATTTGCATGTTTAGCTTAATAAAAGTATTTTTTTCCTTAAAGAAGGCCCTTTTGACTGTTAGCAGATCAAGACCCAACGATTCATCACTATTTAGGTTTTCCACATTTGTATCTATTGAGATGGGGGAAGTATCCATTTCTGTATTTTTATATAAGGGAGGAGATGACGCCGAAGACCTCAGGTCTATAGATTGGAATATTTTCCTTTGAAAATGTGTCAGTGTTGACCTACCATATGAATGATAATATAATCTAAATTATTCTCCATTATGCTATGTCTATGTGGCACCGATTGGGAGTCCATTCCAAGGATTATCTTTCCAAGAGCCATTTGACTAGTGTCCTTTATTATGCAATTATGGATGGGAGCTTACTGGGCTTCAGAAAAAGGCCTGAGTCTAATCCCAAATAGTTCTAAATTTTTTTTAGTCTCCCCATCCTCCACACAGTGGAGAAATAACATATTGTTGGCAGCCAATATCAGCAAGAGTGAATAGCTCATGCCCATGAAGAAACTGGATGATTGGGGGAGCAAGAGTGAATATCTCATGCTCTATTGCTTCATAGTATTCATTGGAGGTGCCCAGATCAATGGATGGATAACGAGTTGCTTCAATGGTTTCATAAAATCATGTATTGAGCTTGGACCCCACAACAACACAAGAGGATATATTTTTATACTTGATGCCATTCTTTTTCCTAGTCAATCCAATTCTAGGGTGATCCAAATTAATAAAAATATTTTTTTCCTGAAAGAAGTCCCTTTTTGCTGTTAGCAGCTCAAGACCCAACGATTCATCATTATTTAGGTTTTCCACATCTGTATCTATATTGATATAGGGGAAGTATCCATTTCTGTATTTTTATATAAGGGAGGAGATGAAGCCGAAGACCTCAGGTCTAGATATAGATTGGAATATTTGCCTTTGGAAATGTGTTAGTGTTGGCCTACCATATGAATGATAATATAATCTACATTATTCTCCATTATGCTATGTCTATGTGGCACCGATTGGGGGTCCATTCCAAGGATTATCTTTCCAAGAGCCATTTGACTAGTGTACTTTATTCTGCAATTATGGATGGGAGCCTCCTTAAGCACAAACATATGCAGTTTATTTCAGGGCTCCCAAGGGGTGCGTTCCATATTATATAAAGTAGGAACCTGATTGAAACCAGGAGCCATTCCATTCCTTTTGATACGATCCCCACAAAATCTGAGTGAACGTTCCAATATTAGATGCCTAGTATTATGGCATCCCAAACATCTAATTGGGATTACCTAGTAATCCACTTGTTGTGCGATTGAGAGAGGACCGTGGAAGATGTCAAGAGTTTCTAGCATACCTCCTTTGTAATCGAATTCAATAAAAAACCAAGCAACCCATTTGTCCAGTGCTCATGATACTGGCCCATTGTAACAGATACCTCAACGAGTTAAAACTCAACCCATGGACCATTGAAGAGTTATATCCAGCATTCAGTATTGTAATGAGAATATATGAAATACACCAATCTTATCTATGCATTCATAAGCAACATATGATAAACACCTTTGGCAACTAGCCTTTAGTTTTTACTAGAGATGCATGAGAATATATGAAATACACCAACCTTACCTTATGCATTCATAAGCAACATCTAACAAACACATTTGGCATCTAGCCTTTAGTTTTTACTAGAGATGCATGAAGCATTATATAAACACAATGCAATCTTTTGGGAAGTCCATTCAAATGTGGAACATTACTATGGAAGCCAAGTCAAGCATTGATTTTAGACCTTACATGCACATTTCATGGATTGTTGTAGTAGTGATATAAAAATGGACTAGGTCAGTTATATCATATATGTCAAAGATAGTTTAACTTGAAGTATGAAACTGCCATTTAAGCTATAAGCCTGACTAAATGGTCAAACTTGAAACTGTGACCCTTCCTTGAAAATTGCGTGTGCTACCAATTAATCATAGTTAAATGGTTTTAGATTCAATACGAGAGTAATCTTATGGAGGAGTTGTTGGGTTTGGAAAGTCACCATAGGACAAAGGCTAGTGGGTTAATCTCCTAAAAAAAGGTGTTAACATAGTCTGCCGAGAGGTACATTTTGCATCAGGATAACCCCTGGACTGCTATATTTTTATGAGGAAGCAAAAACATGGAAAATGTTTGGTTAGGTAGGAATACAACTTGTCAATTTGGTCTAGCTTGAGTGATTAAAAGAGAAGGCTGTTAGGCTCTCCACCATTTCATGGATTGATATAGTGATGAGGCAAAAGAGGCTCTCTCTTGAGACTTGACTAGGTGATTCATAACAGTTGTGGTGTTGGTGCCTTAACTTAGCTAGAAAATGCCAAAACTCTATTGATGCACAAAATTTATTACTGAATCTACCCCAGAGTATGCCATAGTCATTGAATATGACATGCATGGTTTTACCAAGGAGGCCCTAAACTTTTGAACAATGAAACTTTACATTAGTATCCTAGCAGTAGTTGCATTGGTCTTATTAGCATTACACCACTTTTAATATGGGTCTTCACAACAAAGAATCACCATTACACTTTGTTGATTTGTGTTAAAAATAAACATAACACGCAATAGATTTCTTTTGGCATGCAATGTTGTTGTTGGTAGTTTTTGTTGAGATTGCAACAAGATGATGGAGCTTAGTGAAAAGAGTCGCCTTCACTAAGTGGGCCCGCAGGCTATTTTTGGCGCAAGTCTATTTTTAGACTATGTCTATTTTTAGACATATGGATCATGTCTATGTTTATGGATGATTGATCAAGTTGGGAAAAATAGATGGACTTCTATTTTTGATGAAAGTGTGAGTGATCACAGTGTGAGTGATCAAGTCTATTTTTTAGACTGACTGTCAAAAATAGAAAAGTCAAATATTATTATCTCACAATAATATTTGGACTATAAACTTAATCTTATTCTCTTGGAGCACTTCAGTTTGAGCTACGGAAGTGGCACATGCAGCTGTCAGAAGGAAATTCGTTTTTCTTATGAGTCAGTTGAGTTGTTGCATGCATGACTTCAGTTAGAACTCAAGTGAGTTGAGTTTAGTGGACTGGAGGTACAGTTGATGGAGTTGTGTTCAGTTTAACTTAGTTAAACTGGTTGTAGTTAGTCTAACTGCAGATAGACTAATGATGAGTTGTTAAACTAATTATTAACTCATAATACAACTAAAGAATACATCAGTTAACTCAGTTGCATGTCAGTGCATGTTCAGTTCAACAGGGACAGGTGGTAGAGAATCAGATTGCTATCAGTTGTGACTATAGTTGTGCACCAGATCTTGCACAATCAAAGGATTGAGTATGCCAATGAGTTTGCTCACGTATTTGGCCCGCATTTTAGCCTTTGCTCACGTCCACAAAGAGTGAGTGACTATTTTGCAGGTGAAAATCGAGTTTGGGAAGCTATTCTCATCAGTTCTTGAGCAGGTATTGAGCAGTGGAGGCAGGCAAGCAGTGGAAGAGATTTGGAGATCAGATCTGAGCTGTATTGTGTGTAACAGAGGTGGAGATACTTGTGAGAAGTATTATGTTGTGTAATGTTACATGACTCAATCATTAATATACAAATAGTGTGTGGTTTTTAGCGAGATGCTTTCCCCGTGATACATACTGTGTTAATGTGTGAATGCTCTTGATGTTTTATTGTTATTGATGCTGCTATATTCTTGATCAACGTAGAGGAGATTATGTATTATACATGCTCCGCTTAAATTGTATGATCAGGATAATCTCTGTTGAATATGTGTTAAATTATTCAAAATTTCTACATGGTATCAGAGCTAGATAATTGTAGAAAAAGTTTCTACATGGTATCGGAGCAGCTTGATTTGTAGAAGAGATTTTTACAGGATATCAAGCGAGGGTTGATCGGAAGCAGTTGAGTTGGTTGCTGGTGGAAAATCGAATTTGCAGCAGTGTTGTTGAAATGTCTTTCAACGGATTGCAAGTGTTATTCCAAAGCAAGAGCGACTTGGCGCTCAAGGATAAACTCAGTAACAATAAAGGTGAGAATGGATCTTCATCAAAGGTATCTGATGAAGAGAATTGTGCTTTGGCTGCCAAAGCAAAGAAGGGGAAGAACGAGAAAGCTTCTCATTCCGGTGCGAAAGGCAAGAAGCAGGATATGTCCAAAGGGAAGTGTTTTCACTGTCACCAGCATGGACACTATGCCACAAATTGTCCGCAGAAGAAGAAGAACAAGCAAGCTGCTGGATCTGCAGGGGGAGAGGCTTTAGCTTCTCAGTTTGAGCTTGATTTTTCATTGATCGCATGCTTGGTTTCAAGTGTGATGGGATCAGTGTGGTTCTTGGACAGTGGTGCGTCTTTTCACATGACGGGAGATAGAGATTTGTTCTCTGATCTGGAGGACAAAGATCTTGGAGTGCACATCGAGATGGGTGATGATGGTAGATACAGTGCGACCGGTATCGGTACCATTTCCTTTGAGAGGGAGTCTGGTAAACCCTTTGTATTGAAGGAAGTCATGCATGTTCCAGGATTGAAGAAGAATCTCATCTCAGTGGCGATGTTAGAAGACAAGGGGTATGATGTTGTTTTCAGCGAGGGAAAGGCCTTCCTGTGCAGCAAGACAACTGGTGAGACCCGGAAGATAGGGGTTCGAGTGAGGAACCTTTATCAGTTGCATGTAGATGGATGCGCAGCAATGGCAGGCAAGGCAGAAGGATTGGTGAGCCGGGATGATGGCGAGTTGTGGCACAGGAGATTGGGTCACCTTCACCATGGAGCCTTGAAGATACTGCAGCAGATCACTACAGGGCTTCCTAAAGGCACACTTGCGCAGTCAGATCAATGCAAGGGGTGTACTTTGGGGAAGTTTGTGAAAGCCACCTTTCACGAGAAGGATAGTCGCGCCACGACGATCCTTGAGAGAATTCACACAGACGTGTGTGGACCTTTCTTAGTTGCTTCGACAGAAAAACACAGGTATTATGTGATTTTTGTTGATGATTTCTCTCGTAAGTGCTGGATCTTCTTCATGCAGAAGAAGAGCGAGACATATTCAAAGTTCTGTGAATTCAAAGCACTGGTCGAGAAGGAGTCGGGGAAGAAGGTGAAGGCTCTTAGGAGCGATAATGGTGGTGAATACATCTCGGATGAGTTCAAGGATTTCTGCAAGGCAGAAGGGATTCGTAGAGAGCTCATAGCTTCCCATAACCCACAGCAGAACGGGGTAGCTGAGCGGAAGAACAGAACGATTGTGGGTGTTGCACGGGCAATGTTGCATGATCAGGGCCTACCCCTTCAATTGTGGGCGGAAGCATGCAATACAACAGTTTATGTGCAGAACCGTTGTCCTCATAGGATACTTGGCATGAGTACACCCGAGGAGGCTTATTCTGGTAAGAAGCCTGATCTTTCTCATTTGAGGATTTTTGGTGCTAACGTTTACATGCATGTGACGAAGGATGCCAGAAAGAAGTTGGAGCCGACTACAGAGGTTGGGATATTTGTGGGGTACACTGATACCCCCACAACTATCGTGTGTATTTGCCAGACAGTGGTAAAACTGTTGTGCGACGGGATATAAAATTTCAGGAGGAGAAAGCCATGAAGTGTTTGCTTGAGAGGGAGCTACACTTGCATGCAGATGAGGAGCTATTAGTTCCTAAGGATGAGCTTCAGGACGTGGATCAGCCACAGGACGAGGTTCATGGAGTGGAAGAGACCACTCATGCAGCGCCAACCATCAGAGGGCGAAAGCGCTTGACAGAAGCTGAGCGACTGGCTCAAGATGCAGAGAAAGTTGTAGGACCACCTACAGCCCAACGCAGGCAGAGACAGTCACCTAATCGGTACACTGGATACATGGCTCTTATGAGCAAGTGTGTTGTGACTGAGCCATCCTCTTTCGAGGAAGTTGTGGAGGATCCCGCATGGGTAGACGCCATGGTGGAAGAGTATGATTCTATTGTCAGAAACAGTGCATGGGAGATTGTTCCTAGACCGGAAGGGAAATCAGTGGTGGGTTCGAGATGGATCTACAAAGTTAAGCAGGCAGCTGACGGGAGTGTGGAGAAGTACAAGGCAAGATTTGTTGCCCGAGGCTTTTCACAGATTGAGGGGATCGATTATGAGGAGACCTTTGCACCTGTCGCAAGGTATTCTTCCATACGAACGATTCTTGCTCTCTCAGCGCAGATGGGATGGCACATTCATCAGATGGATGTGAAGACTGCGTTCCTCAACGGAGTCATTGAGGAGGAGGTGTACATTGAGCAACCCGAAGGCTTTGAAGTCTTCAGCAACGAGTCGCATGCGTGCAGGCTCAAGAGAGCGCTGTATGGGTTGAAGCAAGCACCACGTGCTTGGTACACACGGATAGACAGCTATTTCACAGGACTTGGATTCTCCAAGAGCGAGGCGGATCCGAACCTATACCAGATTGTGGTGGAGGGTAAGTTGCTTATCATTGTACTGTATGTTGATGATTTGATTCTAACGGGTGATGAGCTGTTGATACTGTCATGCAAGAAGGATCTTGCTACAGAGTTTGAGATGAAGGATTTGGGCCTCCTTCACTATTTCCTAGGATTGGAAATATGGCAGCGCAATGGTGGACTGTTTGTTTCTCAGGGCAAGTATGCTCGGGAGATACTGGAGAAGTTCAACATGCATGGCTGCAAGCCTGTTGATACTCCTCTTCCTGGAGGTTGGAGGAAGGAGGATGCCACTTCGGGAGAAGAAGTGGATGCCACTGTTTATCGACAGTTGGTGGGGTCGTTGATGTATTTGGTCAATACACGACCTGATATATGCTATGCAGTTAACCAGCTTTCACAAGCTATGGTTAAGCCTACCAAGCTCTTCTGGAAGGTGGGAAAGCATGTATTGCGCTACTTGAGAGGCACATCAGGATATGGTTTGTGGTACAGACAGGAGGATGAGGTGAAGCTATGTGGCTTCACGGATGCAGATTGGGCAGGGAGCCCAACAGACAGAAAGAGCACATCAGGAGGGGTCTTCAGTATCGGATCGATAGCAGTTTCTTGGTACATCAGGAAGCAGAGATCTGTGGCACTCAGTTCAGCGGAGGCCGAGTATATGGCAGCAAGTTTGGCTGCATGCGAGGCTATATGGATGAGGAAGATCCTGATTGGTTTGTTCGGTTCTCATTTGGATCCTACTGTGATTTACTGTGATAACCAGAGTTGCATTAAACTCTCGGCTAATCCTATATTTCATGATAGATCTAAACATATTGACATCAGGTACCATCATATTAGAGATTGTGTGCAGCGGAGGATCATGTTACTTTCGTACATTCCAACGGAGGATCAGGATGCTGATATTCTGACGAAGGCTCTCACCAGGAGCAAATTCGAGTACCACCGAGGCAGGATAGGGGTTGCTGATAATCCATATCTTGTCGAGAGGGAGTGTTGAGATTGCAACAAGATGATGGAGCTTAGTGAAAAGAGTCGCCTTCACTAAGTGGGCCTGCAGGCTATTTTTGGCGCAAGTCTATTTTTAGACTATGTCTATTTTTAGACATATGGATCATGTCTATGTTTATGGATGATTGATCAAGTTGGGAAAAATAGATGGACTTCTATTTTTGATGAAAGTGTGAGTGATCACAGTGTGAGTGATCAAGTCTATTTTTTAGACTGACTGTCAAAAATAGAAAAGTCAAATATTATTATCTCACAATAATATTTGGACTATAAACTTAATCTTATTCTCTTGGAGCACTTCAGTTTGAGCTACGGAAGTGGCACATGCAGCTGTCAGAAGGAAATTCGTTTTTCTTATGAGTCAGTTGAGTTGTTGCATGCATGACTTCAGTTAGAACTCAAGTGAGTTGAGTTTAGTGGACTGGAGGTACAGTTGATGGAGTTGTGTTCAGTTTAACTTAGTTAAACTGGTTGTAGTTAGTCTAACTGCAGATAGACTAATGATGAGTTGTTAAACTAATTATTAACTCATAATACAACTAAAGAATACATCAGTTAACTCAGTTGCATGTCAGTGCATGTTCAGTTCAACAGGGACAGGTGGTAGAGAATCAGATTGCTATCAGTTGTGACTATAGTTGTGCACCAGATCTTGCACAATCAAAGGATTGAGTATGCCGATGAGTTTTCTCACGTATTTGGCCCGCATTTTAGCCTTTGCTCACGTCCACAAAGAGTGAGTGACTATTTTGCAGGTGAAAATCGAGTTTGGGAAGCTATTCTCATCAGTTCTTGAGCAGGTATTGAGCAGTGGAGGCAGGCAAGCAGTGGAAGAGATTTGGAGATCAGATCTGAGCTGTATTGTGTGTAACAGAGGTGGAGATACTTGTGAGAAGTATTATGCTGTGTAATGTTACATGACTCAATCATTAATATACAGATAGTGTGGGGTTTTTAGTGAGATGCTTTCCCCGTGATACATATTGTGTTAATGTGTGAATGCTCTTGATGTTTTATTGTTATTGATGTTGCTATATTCTTGATCAACGTAGAGGAGATTATGTATTATACATGTTCCACTTAAATTGTATGATCAGGATAATCTCTGTTGAATATGTGTTAAATTATTCAAAGTTTCTACAGTTTTCTTGTATTTGTGCCACATGTAAATCTAACATGCGTTAAATTTCTTTCACCTTGCAATATTTTTATTGGAAACGTACTTGTGTTTGGGCTAGAAACCATTCTAGATTTATTTTTCTTTGCAATATTGTTGTTGTCAATTTGGTTTTTTATGATAAAAGTAAATCTAGCAAGTGTTAGATTTCCTTCACCTTGGCAATGTTATTGGAAATGTTGTGCTTGTGTTTGGGCTAGAAGTTGTGCTAGATTTCTTTTGCTATGCAATATTGTTGTTTTCAATTTGGTTGTTTATTATAGAAGGAAATCCAACACGTGTTAGATTTCCTTCACCTTGGTAATGTGCTTTTGTTTGTGTTAGAAGGAAATATAGCATGCACTAGATTTCTTATGGCACGAAATGTTGTTTTTGGTAGTATGCTTGTATTTATGCTACATGTAAAGCTAGCATGCGTTAAATTTATTTTACCTTGCGACGTTGTTATTGGAAATGTGATTGTGTTTTTGATAGAAGTTGTTGGATTTTGTTGGATTTTGTTTTCCCTACAATGTTATTGTTGGCAATGTGCTTTTGTTTGTGCTAGAAGTAAATCGGGCGTATGCTAGATATCTTTGACACTGCAATGTTGTTTTTGGCAATGTGATTGTGTTTGTGCTAGAATAAACTCTAGAATGTGTAAGATTTCTTTTACTTTGAAATGTTTTTGTGAGTAATATGCTTCTATTTATGTTAGAAGGAAATTTAGCATGTGGTGGATTTCCTTCGCCTTAGAATATTCTTATTGACAATGTGCTTGTTTGTCCTAGAAGGAAATCTAGCATGTGCTAGATTTATTTGACCATGTAATGTTGCTTCTAGCAATATGCTTATGTTTGTAGTAGAAGGAATGATATTGATTGTTAGCTTTCATTTGAGGAAACAATGTTTCATTACATACAATATTAGTACCATACTATTTTAATTTTTGCATCTATATTACTTTTTCGTAAGTTGTGTTTTTTTGTGAAAATATAAAGTCACACTTTACATGGTTCAACCTTTTAATTACAAGTTACGATTTAATTGTTCTTATAGAATTGATACAAGCTACAATGGAAAATACAATTTTGGCAAAAGGGGACTATGTTGATTTCCTTATTAATGATCAAGTCATTGGGCTAGGAAGGGTCGAATCTGCAGAGTCTGGAACTTATTATGTTGGAGAAAGGGTTAATGCTGCTTATGTTACAATTTTGATAATTGATGTAACTCAACCACATTTGATTGATGAGGATGTTAATGAAGGGGACATACATCCATGGAAGATCATGGAATTGAGACACAACATAGGTAAATCAAAATATTGAAGCATGTGTTATATATTATTGATAGCATAATAAATGTTTTTTTTGAGTAAATACTAACCTTATTTACATTCGTTTATAGGTGCAAATGTTTCTTCCACATTTTCTAATGGAGCCAAGGTAGATCTTCTGCTACATGGAGTGAAGGTGGCCGAGGGCTCCATATTCAATATAGAGCTTGGGCATAAAGTGAATGGAAAGATGGTAAAGAAAGGATGCATAGTGGTTAAAATCGAGAAGGTGTTAAAACATAATGCTCATCTACCACATCCAACAGGATTTGAGCATACACTTGGGGGTGCATTAGAATCTTATGAAATTTGGCCAAAATCAGATTTGGAGCCTCACTTTCATGATCATGCCACAAATATTCCCCAAGATAGGGTTAGATTCATATGTTCAAAGGTTTCTCTTACAAATGAATGCATGGGAACAAGCATGTGCATTGCCAAAGGAATGCTAGTTAATGTCCGCGAGGATGACATTGTTGAGGGTGAAACACTAGGTGAAATGGATTTTGGTGTTTTTCTAGAAGAGATAGATGGAAATTGTGAGATATGCAGAATTGGGGGTAACTCTTTACATTGTTTGGTTAGATGGCCAATAAATAAGTTGGTGGACAACAAAGGTATGATATTAAGGGTCAAGGTAAAGTTCAAGGAGCCACCCAAGGAAATGGTGATATGGGATGGTATAGAGGACACAAATCCCTTAAACAATTGGGATGGGTACTTTTGTAATGAAAAATATAGAAACTCAATTGATATGCATGTAACAAGGCCATATAAAAGGATTAAACGAGTTATGGCTACAAAAAAAATTGCAAAATTTCAAACAAAAATAGATGAAGAGAAAGAAATTCGAGTTTTGGCAGCAGATGTATGTTGTAGAAAAGATTGTCTTCAACGTGTGGATAGGAAGGCCATTGCAGGTGCTAGAAGGGATATGAGACAAATAAATAAAAATGGTATTAGAGAATTTGTCTTGAATTCACTCATGTAAAACACAGTCATGTCAAAGGGCCATGGCCATGGCCATGGCCTACCACCTATTGCTAGAAATGTAAAGGACATGAGATTTAATGGGAATATTATTTGTAAGAAAGCATGGTATAAGATACATAAAATTCCTCAAAGGACATTCTGTAACTACCAGCATTATTTCCAACATGGACAGATCAAAGTGATTCATGGTAACACCAACACATGCAAAGCAAGAGCTCACACAGTGGAAGCCATAGAAATATTGCACAAAATTGTAATGGATAATTTAGATTTTTCACCAAACCAAACACGTCAAGTTGAAGAAGATGGAACATCTGCTCGTTTAAGATTGCTTCCTTCGACTTACACACAAAATTATTTGTTAAAAGAGATCAATGAGGCTCTTCAAAAGTTCAATTACCCATCAATATCACAGTCAACAATGAGCAATATCTGGAATACTAAGTTTCGAGATGTGGCATTTTCAAAGAACACCAACTTCAGTAAATGCAGTGAATGTATTGTGTTGAAAGCACAAATGAAGTCAGCAACTACAAAAGAGTTGGAAGAAAAGGCACAAGGTAGGTTGAATAAACATAACAAGATTGTTACGTGTGGAAGATATTGCTACTATGCCCATAGAATTATGTCAGAGCAGTTTCCAAAGGAGTATTTGAGCATTATCCATGATAAAATGGACAAAACAAAGACTTCAATCCCAAGGCTACGTGTCAAATCAAAATCTATTGTAGGAACAAATTTAGATTTGTCATTGACAGGTATTCTTACACATGGGCATAAGGCAGGAGGTTTTGGTCATTTCTCCTTACCATTTGTCCATATGGGATCACAATTTACTATTACATCCCTTGCAAAGTGCTTAAGGGACCTTGAAGACCCACAAATGGATATTTATGGTGATCTACTTTATGAAAGTGGAATTTCAAGAAACCCACTTACAAATGCATTACTTGACACCTCTATTTACTCAAAATGTCAAGGGTACAAGGATGATTTTATATCTCATGGAAGTTCAAGAAGTCAAAATTTTGATTTTAAACCTCTTCCTCCACATTTGTTGTTACAGTTGGACAATGCAAAAAGTGATAATAAGAATCGCTATCTTTTCATGTTTCTATCACTTTTAATTGCACTTGGTGTCTTCATCACTATTGAGGTTGGGTTCTTGCCTGTGGGGCACACCCATGAAGACATATATGGAACCTACGGAAGAATGTCTTCCAACCTAAAAAGTAAAGATATTTATTCTTTGCCTGAAATGATGGATACATATCGCACAATTGAAGAAAATCTAGTGTTTCCACCTACACATATTGACAAGGTCTATTACTTTAAAAGTTTCCTTAATGGATACATCAAGGAGGGAACAAATGCACTAGTTGGACATCTTAGTGTCCAATAATTCCAATTTCTTATACTCAATGATGTTCCAGTAATAAGGTACAAAGAATCAATTAGAGATATTGAGTGGTCAGAACCAGTTGAGTTATGGAATATAGATGATGAAAGGCGACCTATAATTCCCATATGGAAGCCATATTTCTTAGCTTCGAAAAAGAATGATGTCTATCTAAAAGGACTAAAGGAAGGGATAACATCATACATAAAAATGTGGAAAGACACTATTGGGAATGAGGATTCACCAATTGTTACAGAGGAATGGAAAAATATAGTGTATTGGGAAAAAGTTCTTGATACATTAGATGGAATCTATAATGATCATAGAATAATATATGGAAGTGATTCATCTTCTGAGGATTTCTAGCCCAGGACAAGGCACATTATTGATGTTGATCGTAATGCACTCCAAGTAATCTCAAGTACTATGGATGGAGATTTTGATAATGTGATAAATGAACCAATATATGTTGGACCGAAATGCAACAAGCCAAAACCAACTTTCAATCCGATGATTTATGTTGAGAAAGGAAAGATGTTGCTAGTTAGATCAGGAAATGAGGATGCAGGAGAGATGATTTGGATGGCAAAATCCATCTCAGATATCTTTAGGGATAATGAAAGTGAGAATCTTCATGTAAAGGTTGCCTAGTGGAAGCCTATGTCAGGGAAATACAATGGAAAATTCTTAGAGCAATATTGGGTACCAAATCCTGATGACACAAAACTTGGCTCTATTCCAATTAATACCATAGTGTGGGCATGGATGCCAAAGAAAGAACATTGCAAGAAGACCAAGATAAATAAATATGGTGTAGAAGCCATTCTTGATCTACTTGAGCGAATATCTTAAGAGTAGGTTTATATGATTCATGAATGTAATTTGTTTTGAAGGATCCATTAATATACATTCAGACACACTTTTCCATATTTATTGTATATCAAATATTCTCTCATATTCTTTTTGGAGGAGTTTTATATTATTTAATATTTCAATGTAATCATGTGTTATACAAATTACATGACAATGCCATAAAATATTTAAGTTTTCAAAGATTTATTTGACCAACATGACTTCTCACCATATCAAATATGCATAATCAAATTCAATAATGCACTTAAAAACATCTTCTAAACTTGGTCTATTAAAAAAACAATGGAGTGCCGAATTAGTATTCTATTTAACATAAACCATTTAAACACTTAATGAATAAATGCTAGACACTTGATATAATGTTTGAGGTGAGTTTTCCTTAATTTTCCTTATTATAATTGATATAAATCAAATTCACTATTTTGTTGCACTCTAATTTATAAAAAAAATATTTTGATCATTGAACAACACAACTAGAATTATAAAATATTTCCTCTTATAGATTTTGAAGTGGTGCCAACATTGTACTAGTATAATTAATTTGTACTCAACGTAGGAAAAGTAGTTAGTGTCAATTTAAAATGGTCAATAATAGTAAGAAAAACAATATTAGTATATTGTTAAATAACATTATAGGTAAGTTTTTTTTTGCAAAATCTATTATTCACGAGTCAAATTTAATACATAAATACAAATGTTAATGATAATAGAAATAATGTAAGGAATCTAAGTTTTAGATGAATGTTAATATGTTCTTTTCAATATAATATCCTTAAACACTACAGGAATAAAAACTAAACATTTGTAATAAATATCTTAGTCAATTTTCTCTCTTTCCTGTTGTATTTGAAAATAATCAAATTGTACTACTTTGTTACTATTCTAATTCATGATTGATTTTGATCATTAAAATGATTAGTAATTGAGATGAGAGGCTCATTTTACAACCCAATATGGGGGGAAAAAATAAAAATTATGTTCTAAGTAGAAAAAATTTAAAAATGAATATTTTGTAAAGTAATTAGAAGTATAGAAAATGTGTGAATTAGATGTTTAAATCTTATACTTTTCAAAAATATATCAGCTAGAGATATGGAGAAACTATTTGAAGATTTATGTTAACTAATTTATGTCAATATCAACTTCATATATATCTATATATAAGAAAAAAGTTTTTTATGGTTAAATTTTTTATTTGGTCGTATATATACTCTCTTTAGCATTCAAAAATACAGTTTCAACAATGAAAAATAACACATTCTATCTTTCACTCAAAATGTTTGCACGTGAAAAAATTTGATCCCTACATCTGCACTTAAAATGGATCTATAATGGTATATATAGGACACATTACAATGATCATTTGTCATTAAATAACTTTATACATAATATATAGCTTGCATATTAATATATTATTCATTAAGTAAGCCTCAAGTTTTTAACATAAAAGTACAAATAATAAATAAAAATAAATTATGCTACTACTCACATTCAACATTTAATTTGATCCTAAAAGAATATTTTCTCCTCAACTCTAAAATGATGCAAACTTCCTACAATAGTATGTAATTTTGATGGTGATAATGATGATTTTCATTCACTAAGACCAAATATGGTATATAAGAAGGTAAAAAGATATTACTAAATGTTATTTCGAATTTTATTGTTATGCTCAAAAAAGATTAAAAGAAGTGTTTCAAGATCATCATAATTTTGTTTAGTTAAACAATCAAGAAGGTTGGTAGCATCACAAATATTTTGAAATTTAATTCCAATGTGAGTATAAACTGGATGATCTATGACAGTTTTTAAATCTTCAACCATATTACGAGTGTTGCAAAGGTGATAGCATTTTTATTGTGCTAACACTCTTTTAGTAATAATCATAACTTAACACATACATGATAGTTACTATATATCAGATTATAATTAAATGGGTTAATAATAGTAACATACACATCATTATTTTCATAAAATAACCTTAACAAACTTATCTTTTAATACAAACCATAAAAATATTAAAATAAATAATGTAAGGAATCCACATTAAGATGTGAAAGATTTGCTTTTGCAAGTTTATGTAAATTTGTTTTATAAATTTTATCATGATAATTTTTACACAAAAAATGGTGAATATCTACATTAAAATTAGTGAACTAAGTGACTTTCTAATTCCTCATTTTGAAAAAATTAAATCTAGTTAAAGTTCTAAATAATGGTATATATTGGACACATTACTAAGACCATTTGTCATTAAATAACTTTATACTTAATATATATCTTGCATATTAATCTATTATTCATTAAGCAAGCCTCAATCTACTACTCACATTCAACATTTAATTTGATCCTAATTTTTTTTTTCTCCTCAACTCTCAAATAGTCCAAACTTCTTACAATAGTATGTAATTATGATGGTGATAATGATGATTATCATCCACCTATATCTATATATATATATATATATATATATATATATATATATATATATATATATATATATATATATATATATAAGGCACTTAAGTCCTCCATAGTGTGTACTAATGCGTTGATCTAAAGCAATAAAATTATGTGATCCTTCTACGACCTTGTTGAGCGACGAAAAAAATCAAGAGTGGTCGAAGTCTAAAGCAGTGGTTAGGGTTATTTTATTCTATTTTTTTGTGGAATTAGTTATTCATTGAACATTGTTCAATAAATCCTACTCTTTTGAGGAAAGTATGAGAGTTAAGGAATCTGAAAGTCTGTAAATTTTTTATTTGATCCAGACATCTATTTTTCTTCTCATTGAAATATATGTGTTCCTGAGCCACCAATGAATGGAAAATTTAAGATCAGTTATATGAGGCCTAAAGCTACACTTTGACCCTAATAAATGGAAAAAATATAGGCTTTGGAGCCCCCAATATTGGACACTTTCAGCCTTGATATTTATGTGATTCACTGCTTGCAATTACACCATGCCAAGGAAAATTTATTGAGGTTCAATCATGGAACCTTTTGTTGATGATTAAGAAACCTGAGGCATCTCTGTTAGAATTCATTTTGTTGTTTTTGAATGATATACAAGGGAATGGTTCGATCATGATTAATTGAAGCTGGCTCACTACGAGTTCCCTGTTTTAACACAAAGATCCAATGGCATACAAATTGTGTGAATTATGACTATACTATAATAAGGATCAATTGAAGTATTCAAAAGAGTTTCATGTTCTACAAACACATGAAGAAACATCGAGTTTTACATACCACAATATGACTTCTTGTTCTGTAGAGCTTGTGGTTTTGATTTAACTAGATTGTCTGGGATCCTAGCAGAATACAATTTTGGAACCATTTTGAAGTTACGCCCATATCGCAGAGTATTGGTTATTGCCAAATTGTTGTTCTAAGTTTGTCGAAGATCTAATACTAGCGTAAATTATGATCATGGTTAAAATACATATCGTTGAGAAAAATATTGGGCAATTGTAATATTTATATTGTATGATTGGTGTTCATGCACATTAAGCATTAGCATTGTTGCACTAGTGGCATAAAGGAATGGCCCCAATCATTTGAAAGCACAATACTTCAGACCCATTCACGTGTCTTGAGATCATTGAATGTTGAACAGGCATTGACCAGGCTATGTAGGACATGGAAAATCCACACTCCCCCACATATTACATCAGATTGACTAATCATACATTTGTAGCATCAATGTATGGTATGACGATGGTTACAAGTTCGAGATCACAGAGGGACAAGTCTAACTAATTTTTATAAGTGCCATTTTGTTGCATATTTAGCAGAATCCAATGATTACTTTATAAATTTCATCTTGTCACACATTTAGTAGAATCCAATGGTCAGAATTTGAAAAGCACCTGGAAATGTGCATTATGTAGAACATATATTTTTTACATGGTCTAGTATGGTTAATTTAGAGTTTTGGGAGCATTTTTTATTCAAATTGAGGATAGAAGCATCATTATACATAGGAAAAGATAAGACCAAAAGGAAAACATCTTTAGATATCCAAAGGCATCTTCAGGTACAATAATGGATTTCTTTGTTTCAACACATATGAGTAGCAAAAGAAGTTCACTAAACATCATTATACACATGAAAGATACATGCAGAAATGTGAAGACTGACCCTTGAGTTTGCATACTATAAGATGTATCTTTAACCATGAACCTCTGTTATGGTTTGATAGTGGCATTGTTATACAATAGTTTGGAGAGAAGAGAATGTATCATATGATGTTAGTAATTCTATGACTGTTTGTGAACCTAGGTTGCTAATCTAGATACTAAGGTCTTATCAGACACATATTGTGGTTGAGAAAATCTTCTAGGGCCTAATAGTTAGCAAATGTTGGTGAGTACGAATTGATTTCATTCAGGATCAGAGGATGATCTGAGATGTATTTAATGACTTATGAGAGAGAGAGAATGGAGAGAGAGCTCCAAAACTGAACTGACCAAGCTTGCCCCCTGATCCTCATAAGCCTTTTTATTAATGAGGCTTATATTTTCTTCATTTTCCATTATTTTCCATCATTTTCCTTCTCACATGCAACTTGTGACCTTTCACCTCCCTTTTCTCATATTTTCCTTTATTTTCATAAATAAATGTGCCAAAAATGCCTTTTTGCCTTTTTAATGCCTTTGCCTTTGCCAATTTCCTTAGCCATAATAACCAAAATGAACACCCACTAGGATGTCTTGCCCACCATTGAGCTTGGAATATGTGTCTAATTGTCGTGGTCTTATATATTTTTACATGGATTTTTAACCAGAGTTACAAATTTTGCCCCATAACATTTATTTCTTCTTTGATATGAATATTGGGACAATTTTCAGTTTTATGTAGTTTGGAACCACATTATGTAGTTATGGATTTGGACTAATGGATTTCTTTCTTCTCTTTTTTTCTTATCCTATTGGTATTTTCTAACATTTTCTTGGGACTTTTTCCATCTTTGTAGTTTGGATTCTACCCCTTGTGGACAATTATTTGAAGTATGTCCCTGTTTGGCACATAACCAACAGGTGAGCTTGTTCCAAGCTTCTTGTTTGTGAGTCCTAAGATGAATACCTTGAGGACCATAATAGTGGGAATTAGGGACCAAACATGATTATGCATTCAAACCTTTAACTTGAAATATAAGCATCAATACTCCAAAAAAAAACCTTTCCATTAGAAAAATGTGACGAGCCATGTCACAAAGGTTAACCTTTAATCAGTTTAATAATAACCATATCCAATAAGTACACAAATCAACATTGTAATTAAGAATTAATCACATTAAATGCTAAGCTTTAATGCCATGAGATGCACCCACCTGCACATATAAAGAGAAAAGGGAAGCCAAACCAATGACTGCAGATTATTTGAACTACTTAATTTAAATTCTATACGGTTGGTTCCCATGGCCTTGCACTTTCTCACCACGCACAATTGGTGAAGACAACAGAGATCCGGTATGCCGAAAGAAAAGTGATGGCGTGTTTTGATAGAATGTTTAGTACTTGTAAAAGCCAATGGGCGGTGGTGTCTCCTTTGGCTGTTGATGAATTATAAGGGAGTTTTTTATTATGTTGTCGATGATGATTAGAGTTTCATTAATTTGTTTTATTTTGAGGAAGCGGAGGACAAAGCTGCAAGTGACCACTTGTATTCTCATTATAGAGTGAAGGGTGGGCACTGGGTTGTATAGTAATTTTTTTATTAATTATATTTGTACATAAGTAATAATTACAAAATAAGAGTTATAAGAATTTAACTAATTAGATTTTAAATAAATAAATTTAAATATTGTGAAAAACTAATAAAATTCATTTGGTAATGTTAAACTATGAAGGAGGTGTATTTTTTTTGGCGAAACACAACCAATAGCTAATCAATATAAAATAAGATTAAAGAAAATGGGCATCCATTAACTACATTTCTTTGTAATATTGGATGTATGTTTTCTAATATTGGATTCTTAAGCTATTGGAGAAGAAACAATAAATAGAAGTGGCTATAACCATAAAAGAGGACCACCTATCATAAAACAAAAATAAATAAAATTAAAGAAAATAAACATTCATTAATGATGTTTCTTTGTAATATTAGATTTCTTACTCTAATATAGCAACAACTTTTTGTGTTATTTACTATATATTAAGAAACCAAATAAGATTCAATAAATTATGTAAGAATAAACATCAAATAATGACATTTAGGTGTGATATTAGATTTCTTACCTTTTTAATAATTGCTTTTTGTGCTATTAACTTTATATTAAGAAATCAAATAAAATTAATTATATATTAAGAAATCAACTAAAATTAAATCAATTTTATTTTAAGAAATCAAATAAAATTTACTGAATTGTGTTTCAATGTAAGTAAGAATGAATATCCATTAATAACATTTTTGATTAACATTGAATTTATTGATTCCTTGGCAATTGCTTTTTGGATTTTTGACGACTATATGGTGAAAGATGAAATAAAAATCAATTTACAAATTACTATGTAATTCCCGTGACAAAAGTGAAAGGTAGGTTTGGAATATTTCAATCAAAAAACCTACTGGAATGTGCCAAGCAAGAAAAAAAGAGTTCTCATGATGGTGGAACTTTCAATTATTTGGAATATTTCAATCAAGAAACCTCCGGAATGTTCCAAGCAAGAAACTTGTTACCTGTTACCTTACCCGTATTTTTGTTAAATTTGTAATTTCAACCGCAGCGGTAACAGCTGCCAGAAACCGGTCAACAATCTCGTCGGAAAGCTCTCGGGTTGATTTCAGGCAAAGCAACTTTTCTGATGATCGAACCCGAGAAAATTTGGGGCTGACACGTGGTTCACCCCTGACGTACTCCAACGTCATTTTCTCGGGTGATAACGTCCAGCACTTGTTGGTCTTCCGATATGGTTATCCACCGTCGGATCTGCTCCACTTTCCTCTGCCGTTGATCACCTGGAGCTGCATACGAACCCACATCAATTCAATGTTTTGCGTGGAGTGAAAGATTTATGGTTGACCGCGGTAGATGAATGAGTTAATGATTGGTACAAGTTTTTGGTGGGCCTTTTTAATGTGAATATGGGCACGTATTATATATGTCTTTTATATATATTTCTTATATACGACATGTATTAAATGTGAAAACGTATGTAATAAGTTTTTTATGTTTTCGAGTGTGTTGACTTTTTAATATACATAACACACGGGAGGTAAATGTAAGTGTGTTCGCAGCAGCGAAAGAGAATACAGAGCCAAATGAAAAGAGCTCGTGGGTTGAAATTTTTCCTGTGTGGAGCATTGTAAAACGAAGGTGCAGTAAAAGGGAAAACCATGTGTGGTTTTGCACAGCAGTGCATAAAGGAAATGGTGAAGCGATTTTTGTAAGCCTGTATAATTTTTATTTACAGCAGTAAACTTATGTAAACTTTTATTACAGCAGTAAGTTGTCTTTCACAGCAGTGAATACAAAAGGGATTTTACAGTGGTAAATCTTTGCATTAGGTTTTAATGAGTAGAATGTTTTATGGTGGTGAAATACTCTGTCTCTCAGTGAAATTTTTTTAGTCTTGCTTGAGAACAAAAGATCCTGGAAAGGTAGAAACAGAGCATTGCCTCTGTGTGTTTGAATTCTTGGTTTTTTTGGTATTTTCCCCATCAAAAATACCCAACACTGGTATTAGAGCCAGCTTAGGCTCTTTGAAGGTGACAAAGAAGCTGAAGGGAGAAGGTTTGTAGCTGCAGCAAAACTTCTCAGGCTAACAGAAGACTCAGACATCAAAGGATTCAGGTACTTCAAAAGTTTTTTTTGTATTGCTGAAGAAACAGTCAGCTGTTTTAAACACACAGTCAAGGATTTAGAGGCATAGAACAGAATACAAGGAATGGCCAGCACAAGCACTGGTATGGGTTTGTTTAACACCCAGCTCCCACAGTTTAATGGGAAGAACTATGACTACTGGTCAATAACTATGACAGCCCTGCTTGCTTCCCAAGATTTATGGGAAATAGTTGAAGAAGGCTTTGAAGAACCAGCAGATGAAACTGAGTTCAATGCATTAACTCAAGGAGAGAAGGATCTGCTGAAGAACAATAGGAAGAAAGATTCAAAAGCCCGTGTGTTGTTGTATCTAGCAGTAGACCAGAGTATGTTTCCAAGGTTAGCAGCAGCTAAGACAGCCAATGAAGCATGGCCAACCCTCAAGACAGCCTATCAAGGCATGGAGAGAGTGAAGACAGCAAAACTACAATTGCTGAGAAAGGATTTTGAGAATCTGTACATGAAGGAGTCAGATAACATTGACTCATTCTTCACTCATGTGATTGGTGTAATCACACAAATGAGAACTCATGGAGAAACCATTGAAGACAGAAGGATTGTGGAGAAAATATTGAGGGTCTTACCCTCAAGGTTTGATGCCATAGTCACCACCATTGAAGAGACAAAGGATCTCTCAAACTATCCAGTTGATGAGCTACATGCATCACTGATAGCACATGAGCAGAGGTTGAGTAGGAATGAAAACTCATCTCTTGAGCAAGCCTTCAAGACCTAGATGTCCTTTGGAAGAGGAAGAGGTCAAGGCAGAGGAAACCGAAGAGGAAGAGGCAGAAGCCAGAACAGAGGTGGAAGGAACAGCCCATCAAATGCACAAGGAAGAGGCAGCAATCCAAATCAGAACCAAGGTCAAGGCAGCAGCCAACAAAGAGATCAGTATCAGGCTCAAGGACAAAGGTATGATAAATCTAATGTTTAATGCTATTATTGCAAAAAATATGGACATTATGCTAGTGATTGTAGAAAGAAACAGCATGATATGAACAGCAGACAAAATGCAAATGTTACAAGAGAAAACAGCAGTCAAGAAAATGTCCTGTTAGCTTGTAACATGGCTGAAACACATAGTGAGGACATATGGTTTTTAGACTCAGGTTGCAGCAACCATATGACCGGAAACATAGCTTTCTTTTCTGCCCTAGATAAAAATGTGAAATCATAAGTCACACTAGGAACTGATAGTAAAGTGTCTGTTATGGGAAAAGGAGAAATAAAAATACTTTCAAAGCAAGGAGAAAGGAAAACCATAGCAGATGTATACTATGTCCCCGGAATGAGATGTAATCTCTTGAGTATTGGAAAGCTTGTCCATAAGGGGTACAATGTTTTCTTTAAAAATGATGTATGCACCATCATGGATATACCACCCAGCAAAAGATGCATTGCTGAAGTGAAGATGACAAGGAACAGGATGTTCCCTCTCAGGATCAGGGCAGACTTGAAGAACAAAAGGGAAATGGCAACAGTCACCCAAGAGGCCTTCCAAAGCATGCCAAAGGATGAGAACTGGTTATGGCACTTGAGATTCGGGCATCTAAATTTTGGAGGTCTAAATCTATTGAGCAGAAAAGGAATGGTAAGAGGATTACCTTTGATAGAGAAGCCAGACAGCCTTTGTGAAGGTTGTATTTTGGGAAAACAACATAGAGAAAGTTTTCCATCAGGGAAAATTATAAGGGCAAAGGCACCCTTAGAGATTATCCACTCAGATTTGTGTGGACCAATGCAAGCTCCATCATTAGCTGGCAGCCTATATTTCTTGACATTCATTGATGACTGTACAAGAAAGACTTGGATATATTTCCTTAAAAACAAAAGTGAAGTGTTTGAGAAATTCCAAAACTTCAAGGCATTTGTTGAAAACCAAAGCGGGCTGCACATTAAAGTTTTGAGAACTGATAGAGGAGGTGAGTATATCTCCAAGGAATTCCTAAGATTCTGTAGAGAAAATGGAATTCACAAACAATTTACAGCAAGGTACACTCCTCAGCAAAACAGAGTTGCTGAAAGGAAAAACAGAACCATCATGGATATGGCGAGGAGCATGCTGAAGGCAAAGCATTTGCCAAATGAGTATTGGGCTGAAGCTGTACATAGTGCAGTTTATATATTGAACAGGTGTCCTACAAAAGCAGTCTTGAACAAAGTGCCAGAAGAGGCATGGAGTGGGAGAAAGCAAGGAGTCACCCACATGAGAGTTTTTGGATGTGTGGCCTATGCACACATACCAGATCAGCTAAGGAGGAAGTTGGACAGCAAAGGGGAGAAATGCATCTTCATTGGATACAGTGATGAATCCAAAGCCTACAGGCTGTACATTCCATCTACCAAGAAGTTCTTTGTCAGCAGGGATGTTCAATTCATTGAAGAGGAAGCTTGGGATGGAAGCATAGAGAAAACAGTGAATGTCAAAAACTGTTTGTCTCATGATGAAGATGATGAGGAGGTGGCTGAAATACATCCCCAAACAGTAGTGCCAACACAAGGACAGCAAGGGACACCATTGAGGACAACACAAGGACAACAAGGTACACCATTAAGGATCAATGAGAGTGCTTCTCCAAGCACACCACAAGGAGGAAATTCAAGTGCATCTTCAAGCACTTGCACACCAAGTGAACGAGGTAAGAAGTTTAGAAATCTATGTGAAATTTACGAAGAAGGAATGAATTCCTTATTTGCCTTGTTTTGTCATGTTGATGATCCTATTCATTTCGAGGATGAAATTAAAGATAGGAAATGGATAGAAGCTATGGATGAGGAAATGAATGCCATAGAGAGAAACAAAACATGGGATTTGGTTGAGTTACCAAAAGGCAAAGAAGTCATTGGTGTGAAATGGGTCTACAAGACCAAGAGCAATGCTGAAGGCAAGATTGAAAGACACAAGGCAAGGCTGGTTGTCAAAGGCTACAAGCAGCAGTATGGGAGAGATTATGAGGAGACTTTCGCCCCGGTTGCAAGAATGGAAACAGTGAGAGCAATGTTGTCCATAGCAGCACAAAACAAATGGAAAGTCTACCAAATGGATGTGAAATCAGCATTCCTAAATGGAGTGTTAATGGAAGAGGTCTATGTGGAACAGCCTCTCGGATATGAGAAGAAAGGTGAAGAGCACAAAGTGTGCAAATTGAAGAAAGCTCTTTATGGGCTGAAGCAAGCGCCAAGAGCATGGTACAGCAGGATAGATTCATATCTATTGGAAAATGAATTTGAAAAATGTGAAGGAGAACCCACAGTCTACATCAAGGAAAAGGATGGTAAAATTTTAATTGTTGTCTTGTATGTAGATGATGTTATTTTCACTGGAAATGATATTTATCTTATTGAGAATTTTAAATCAGTCATGAAGGATGAATTTGAAATGACTGACATGGGTTTGTTGAGATACTTCTTAGGCATAGAAGTAGATCAAAATGAAAAAGGAATTTTTATATCTCAAGCAAGATATGTAAATCAAGTTTTGGGTAGATTTAACATGCAAGAATGCAAGGCAGCAATCACTCCCACAGTGATGGGATTAAAACTCAGCAGAGAGGACAGCGGCAAGGATTTTGATCCTAGCTTGTATAAAAGCATTGTGGGCAGCCTTATGTATTTAACAGCAACTAGGCCTGATTTAATGTATGTTCTTAGCTTGATTTCCATATTTATGGAGAGGCCAAAGGAGGCACATTGGCAGGCAGCAAAAAGAATTTTGAGGTATGTCAAAGGTACCAAAATGTTTGGAATTTTATATCATGCCTCAGAACATTCAGATTTGATTGGATACACTGACAGTGATTGGGCTGGAAGTGTAGATGATCGGAAGAGCACTTCCGGTTATGTTTTTCATATGGGTTCAGGAGCCATTTCATGGGCTTCTAAGAAGCAGTCCATTGTAGCATTGTCTACAGCAGAGGCTGAATATGTGGCAGCAACAGCAGCAGCATGTCAAGCAGTGTGGATGAGAAGAATGTTGAGAAGCTTAGGCCAAGAGCAGGCAAAAGCGACAGTGATTTTTTGTGACAATAGCTCAGCTATTGCACTGTCAAAGAATTCAGTGTTTAATAAGAGAACGAAACACATTGATACAAGGTTTCACTACATCAGAGAATTGGTGAACAATGGAGAAATAGTCCTAGAACATTGCAGGACTCAAGAACAGGTAGCAGACATCTTGACAAAGCCACTGGATCAGAAAAGCTTTGAATTTTTGAGGAAGTGTCTGGGTATGATAGAATTCCCAGCTGTTGAAATTAAAGGGGAGTGTTAAATTTGTAATTTCTACCGCAGCGGTAACAGCTGCCAGAAACCGGTCAACAATCTCGTCGGAAAGCTCTTGGGTTGATTTCAGGCAAAGCAACTTTTCCGATGATCGAACCCGAGAAAATTTGGGGCTGACACGTGGTTCACCCCTGACGTACTCCAACGTCATTTTCTCGGGTGATAACGTCCAGCACTTGTTGGTCTTCCGATATGGTTATCCACCGTCGGATCTGCTCCACTTTCCACCGCCGGTGATCACCTGGAGCTGCATACGAACCCACATCAATTCAATGTTTTGCGTGGAGTGAAAGATTTATGGTTGACCGCGGTAGATGAATGAGTTAATGATTGGTACAAGTTTTTGGTGGGCCTTTTTAATGTGAATATGGGCACGTATTATATATGTCTTTTATATATATTTCTTATATACGGCATGTATTAAATGTGAAAACGTATGTAATAAGTTTTTTATGTTTTCGAGTGTGTTGACTTTTTAATATACATAACACACGGGAGGTAAATGTAAGTGTGTTCGCAGCAGCGAAAGAGAATACAGAGCCAAATGAAAAGAGCTCGTGGGTTGAAATTTTTCCTGTGTGGAGCATTGTAAAACGAAGGTGCAGTAAAAGGGAAAACCATGTGTGGTTTTGCACAGCAGTGCATAAAGGAAATGGTGAAGCGATTTTTGTAAGCCTGTATAATTTTTATTTACAGCAGTAAACTTATGTAAACTTTTATTACAGCAGTAAGTTGTCTTTCACAGCAGTGAATACAAAAGGGATTTTACAGTGGTAAATCTTTGCATTAGGTTTTAATGAGTAGAATGTTTTATGGTGGTGAAATACTCTGTCTCTTAGTGAAATTTTTTTAGTCTTGCTTGAGAACAAAAGATCCTGGAAAGGTAGAAACAGAGCATTGCCTCTGTGTGTTTGAATTCTTGGTTTTTTTGGTATTTTCCCCATCAAAAATACCCAACAATTTTTGGGGGTTGTAAAATAACATTACAATACTGGTTGAGATACAGCACATCCTTTCCACCCATAGTGCGATACGCGTTTGGTGAGCCGTCGGTTGCAGCTTCTTACTTACAGTTTTCAGCTATTCTTCTTATTCATTGTCTCAGCCTATCAGTCCATCCATTCATCCCAATGGCAAACCTACCCACAGCACCGCAACAGAAGGGCGATGCTTCAGCTGCTTCTGCCTGGACCTCTTGTCCCCGATGTTAAAAACACCTTCGTTAGCCATCTCGACAAGCGCCTTCGTGAACATGGATTGTGGCCGTTTCTGGACAGGCCTGAACTGCAGGCCAGACACAACATCAAGTCTCAAATCGAAGCCGCTTTTCGAGTGGCTTCTGTGCACATTGCGATTTTTTCTCTGACTTATGCGGAATCGACATGGTGCCTGGACGAACTAGTCCTTATGCTCAAGTCCGGGGCTCCCGTTGTTCCAATATTTTTCAATGTCGAGCCTTCTGAGGTCAGGTGGAACGACAAAAAAGGAGCATACGCTGAAGCCCTGAAAAAACTCGAGCAGAAGACAAGCAGCGACCCTGAAACTAATGGAGAGAAGCCACGCCACGACTCCGCTACCATTCAAGGCTGGAGAGCTGCTCTTTCTCATGTCGCAAATCTGAAGGGTTGCGAACTGAAGGGCTTTAATGGTTAAACATTTTTAACTATTTTGTGTAGTTGATATTATCGGTATATGATATTATCGTTAGCAGTTGTAGTTTCGGCTACTTTGAATCAATGAGAGACCTGTGGTATTGAGTATATCCTATTACATGTCACCAAATTTGGGGATTTTCCATGTCACAAGTTTTGGGGATGTTCTGATGTTTCCACCATGTGGTTTTTCAGAATAAATCATAGTGCATGTGTTGTTGTTAGATGTGTGATCGTTATCCTTATTCCTCAACCAACACTTCATATTTACCCAGGCGTGTCTCATTGGTTATTCATCCAGGAACGAGCAGTAGCTCTTGGACGAAGTTGTGCCAAATGTATTGAAAAAAGGTCCAAAAACACCGTTTTTTGTGGCTAAAATTCCAACTGGTTTGGATGATAAGCTACAAGACTTTGAAAGTACAGTGCTGTCGCAGCAGGGGCAGGAGCGTGACGTCCAGGCCAGGGTCGTGGGAATTGTAGGTGTTAGTGGTATTGGGAAAACCACTTTGGTGAAACAGATCTTCAACCGCAGGTGCTCTGAGTATGATGGATCCTCTTTTTTTTGTGATGTTAGTGAAACTGCAGCTAGAAAATCTCTGGTTGATTTGCAAATGAAGCTCATTAAGGACTTGACACTGGTTGATTTGCAAATGAAGCTCATTAAGGACTTGACACACATGGATATTAAAATTGAGATTGTGGACCAAGGTGTGATAATCCTTAAACGGTACCTAGCTTCTTGTAATGCAATGACAGTTTTAAATAATGTAGAGAAGGCCGATCAATTGGATGCATTCTTACCAATTAGGGATGTTCTTAGTTCCAATAGATTGATACTAGTTACTTCTCCGGACAAGCATGCTCTCCTAAATAATATAAGATAATGTTAATGTTAGGGTTGGTATTTTTTTAATAATATTAAATAATAATAATAATAATTTTTTTAATAATATTAAATAATTATTATTATTATTATTTATCGTAATTTTTAATAATTATAATATGTTTTTTATAATTTTAATTTAATTATGGGTTAGAATTAAGTTTTTATCTCCAAATTAGTTATGTTTATTTAATTGATTGAGTTTAATTTAATTAATTAAAAAAATATCAATATATATCTGGGCATTGGGCATGGTATTGATAAACCATGGTATTGTAAAAAAAACTATTTACAAATTAAGAATTTCCATGGTTAAGAATATTGTTACATGTATTTTAAAATGATTATAGGTTTAATTCATATATTGATTATTTTTATAATTAATAATACATAATTTAAAATAAAGCTATAATGAAGTTTATTTTTATAAATTAATTTTTTTTTTGGCAAAATGTGTTGATTATTATCATGGATTGATGCTTATTTGTGTTTACCAAACATTTAATTCATATGGCTAATTTGCAGATTTAATGATTAAAAACATGTCTTTTACAAACAAACAAACAAAAATTACTAAAAAAAATTGAGTTCAAGTTTGAAGAGAAACATATTTTAATAATCAAATCTTTACATAAAATTATTTTTATTTTAAAATTTTATTTTCTTTCTGGAAAAGACGTTATATAAGCATGTGCTCATGCTCAACTTAAAAAATGAAAATAGTTTATTTTTTAATTGAAAAATATTTATTTATTAATGATAATGTGAATGAACATTAGTTTAAGCACAAGAAACTAGTTTATTTTTTAATTGAAAATTATTTTCTCATTAATAAGTTGATTAGTATTTTGCAACTTAATGTAATCAAATGAAATAAGTTATTTTTTTGTAATTTGGCATGACTAAATCTATGACTTCACATCAACAAGTGTTTTAACAAAGCACCTCTCTAAAACCCCATGGACATCAAATGAAAAAGTTAAAAATTATTAAAATGAATAAATTTTGTTAGATCTAAGACTTTTGTGATCCATCAATTTAGAGAAAAGTCTTCGTGATTAATCACATCGTAAGGATTGGGTCTAATAAAAATTTGATGAAAACTTTTAACTCAATTTTAATAAAAATTGTGATTTTTATTTTATTTTTTATCCAATAATATTTCATTTATTTTCAAACCAATTCAAAATATTCAAAAATAATTCTTTCATTAAATTTTAATATCTTTTCACTTTTTCTTTTTTTTGAAACATTAAAAATATTATGTTAAACATAATTTTATTTATAATATATAAAATTTATTAAAAATAAATAAATGAGTTTTATTTCCATAATTTTATTTACAATATATAAAATTTATTAAAAAAAATAAATGAGTTCTATTTCCATACAATTCCATGGATAGAAAGACCAATAGAATGCCTTTTGGAAATGAAAGCATCTGAAATAGTCTTTGTTAAGTAATTATCATATTATGCATTGAATAAACAATTTTTTGAGATTAATATTCTAATATGCAATTGAGCCTTATAACATGTGTATGTTATTTTAGATATAAATGTTAAGTTAAATTGACAAATGTAATATATTGGTGTAGAAATCAAGAGTAGATGAAGCAAAGAAGTGCAATAATTGTTAAAATAGAATGATGATTGTTATATATATATGTTTGTGTAGTTTTTAGTGAAGTTAGAAAAAGCTTGATAAATATTCAATATAATTAATTACACTTTGTTTAAAGGTAATTATTCAATTATAATTATTAAAAAGAGGGATTAAATTGTGTATTTTTAAAATAAAAAGAGATTTAAATCTTCTCAAAATGAAGTTTATGTGAATAGATAATGTTGTCTATAAAAAGGTTTATGTATATAATGGTGTTAAATTTTTTTCAAATAATTACCTTTAAAGAAAAAACAATTGAAAAAGGAGTATACACCCACTAGGATTTGAACTAGTGAGCTTTGAGAATGGAGTGCCCTAACAATACACCCATTCATTGTCAATTCAAAGTGTTATGGACATTATTTTTCCTCTTTGAATTTTATTGCTTTTTATTTTTTGTTCTTTTATTATTGTTTCCAATTTAGTAGTCATGATTTTATCCAACAATAAATTGATATAAACACAAAATTTGAATAATATTACAAAAATAAAAATATAGTTATCTAATATTATAAATTAACAAATAGGTAAATATTTATATAATTAACTCAAAATATGGATCAAAGTGATTGGAATAGGGTTGGCCATTGATAGGGACTAATAATAATAGAGGAGACATAAAGATTGTGATTTCATATATAAAGTGATGAATTATTAAGAAATTAATAATAATTTCTTTGTTTTTCAATAGTTTAAGCTAGTTATTTTTCTATTAGTTGATATCAAAGCTAGCTTCCTTAGCTGTCATAAGGGATATGTTCTCTCATTTTTTAGGTTTCCAAATCTATTATATGGATATGTTCTCCTTTTTTTTCGAACTTATATGGATATTACATGGGAACTATTGTCTTCAATTAAGGGAATTTTGAGGTCTAAAATGGGTCTCCCATTGAAAATAATAAAACAACAATTTAAATAATAAAATAAGTGATGAAATTTTAAAGAAAAAGAGAGTTTTTTTTTTTAAATCATATTTTCAGCTTATCTCTTTATAAGTTTACTCAAATTTCAAGTGCATCCTATGAGTACCCACTTTGCATATTTTTTAGTAGACATTTTTTTTTTTAAATGCATGTAAAAAATGTGTTTTCAGACACCGTTTTGACCTCAAAATTCTCCTAATGCTTTTTCAAGCTTCCATAGCCATTATAGGGATATGTTCTCTTCTTCTGGAGTTTATATACTTGTTAGAAAGATTCATCATATTATTTAAATGAAGAGAAAACATAAATAAGGGTTGACTAAACTTTTCTCAAGGATGGTACTCACGTCATAGGATATCCACTAGATGGGTTGATTGACCCTTCCTCACACATAATATTTCCATCAAGACAATGAATGGGGATACGTTAGCTAATAACCCTTTGTTATGAATAATATTGTAATCTAAGGGGTCATAGGGAAGGGTTGTTTAGGGTATGATCCTCTTTTTAACCAATATCCTAGGTCCTTGACCATAATATTTTCACTATGTGGGGGCACTAAGTGTGTTCAAATAACTCTTCCTCAAATTCAGTATTGCCATTGAGGGAGGCCCAAGGGAAGATTTCATTAACCATTAAGCATAACATTGATGTCATAGAAAATTTGAATTCATCAAACCCTTTTTGATGCATAATATACACTAAAAGGGAACTCAAGGAAGGAAAAATCAACTTGTTCTTGATCATAGTATTTACATCATGAGGGAGCATGAGAGAAAGGGTCAATTAGCCCTTTTTAAAGACTTAGTCATTTCATTGGGGGAGATTGTAAGGAGGGGACGACCAACCCACCCTTGTGCATGGTATCATGTCATAGAGAATCCGAAGGTAACTCTGAGCCAACCCTTTTTGAGGAATAGTATTCATTGTTGAAGGGGACTATGTTGAAGGTTTGATGAATCCTTCCACAAGCATAGAATTTTCCCTGTGGGGAAGTATCGAGAATAGACGATTCACCCATCCTCAATCATTTTATTCTAAAAAGAGAGTAGGCCAGTCTATTAATATCCTAATCCTAATGTTCTAGAACTCTAAATTAATTGTTTTAGGATTTAGTTTATTCTAGCATATTTGTCAATTAGTTGAGAGGGTCTATAGCTTAATATGTAAATGAGACTTATCACACTCATTGGATTTTAAGATTGGTTTCTCTCCTAGAATTTAACTTAGAGTTAAATAATATCAACTAGTTCTATTTTCATGTGAGGTTCATAGGCTTTTACTATTTTCTTTGCAACTATTTTTTTCCTTATTTTATAAATTTTTGCGTGAATGCATTTTTTCAACATGGTATCAATTTCAAAGACATATTGAATAATATGGGAAGAATTGGTGATGTATTGGGGAAGCACTAAAATATCCACAACATCATCCTACATCTCTCCAAATTCAAAAGTAGTATTGAGGTGATAAAGAAAGATAATATTTTTTACTAGTTAAAAATACTGTATCAAATATATTTTGATCTTGAAACTTGATAGATATTGTTATTTTATTAGATTTACCTTGTTTGACAAGTAAATAAGTTGTAATCTAATTTTTATTTGTAAAATCTATGCTTTTTATATTGTAGAACTCATTAAAAGTGTCTGTTGCAATTGTAATGCTATGAGATCTAATTCTAACAATGTATTTTTGGTTAAAATCCATTATTTTTCAAATTTATTAAAGGTCTCATATTATAAATTGCTTTAGACATATTTATAAAATTTGACTAGAATTGTAGACATTGAATTTTTCTTTAAGCTCCATGCATCATTTTTGGTTAGAAATATACAAAATTTTGGACAAAAGACCACACTTGGGGGGTCGGGAGGGTAAATCTGACAGCAAATTTATAGTTTCACAACTTTTCTTTAACAAAAAAGTATACAAAAATAATACATAACCATTTGTAACATATCATCATATATAAAAATGCATCATAAGGCCATCATCAAATCAATAATACATCAGGAAACCATCACCTCAACAAAAAGAGACACAAGTTTTACATGGAAACCCATATGGGAGAAAACCACAAATTCTTCTTCTTCTTATGCTTCAAATCATTACATAGATTTGTAGGCACCAAACTACTAGAGGCACCCACTCCAAAAATGTGGAAGTTTCTACTTGTGGTAGGCTACAACTTGATTAAAACACCAGCCTTGAAAATGTGCAAGTAATAACTCATTGAGGCTACACCCTTATGGACGAACCAACCTTGATGATGAGAGTATTTCAACTTGATCTAGGCTCCAACTTGATTAAGGCATAAACCTCGATGATGAGCAAGATATAACCTAATCTAAGCTCCAACCTTTGTGGAGGCACCCACCTCCTCCTTCAACCTATTATGGACCACTTTTTAAAATCTTTCAAACTAGGTCCACGTAATCTTCAAACAAAATAAATATTCAAAGTGAATAAGTTGATGTTATCATACTATTGTGTATGCCTTGCCATTCACTGTCACAACTTTTCTTCAACCTATTCACCAATATGGTCACATATGACTCATCTCGAAACCTACTTCTACCATAAACTCAAAACCACTTCAACATGCTCATAGGCCTTCGAAGATATAACATATATTTTAATCATAAAAAATATGTCAATGAGTTTTTTTATGCCTTTAGAACATCTACCTTTGGACACTGATAATTTTTCCTCTTCTAGATTCCAATTTGGTTCAAAAATGAGCTAAAAAGCTCCAAGTAACCATTTAAAACCATATACTAAATTAACAATTATACAAAAAGTCATTTTTCAAGTGCGTTAGACATAATAAACTTTTTCTAGCATCGACGCGACAAGATGCACACCATTGATTGCTTAAATAATTAACAAAATGAAACTATGGTGGGAAAAAATAAATCAATAAAAATAGTGTAGCAACCCTGATGAACATTCCATGTAATAAAAGTTAAAAATACTAACCACATTTGATGGGACACTTATTCCAAGCTAAATGTTGGGAAAGACATCCTAGGGGGTGTTCATTTGGTCATTTATGGCCAAGGAAATTGGCAAAGGTAATGGCTAAGGATTTGGAAAGGAAAAATGGAATTTTGGCACAATTATTTATGAAAATAATGGAAATTAGGAGAAAAGTAAGGTGAAAGGTCACAGGTTCCATTTGAGGTGGAAAATGAAAGAAAATAATGGAAAATGAAGAACACAGAGGCCTGTTTCATAGAAAGGCTTATGAGGATCAATTTGTAACATTTTTTCAGTTCAGTTTTGGAGCTCTTTCATTATTCTCTCTCTTCTCTCTCACTCTTGGACACTTACGGTTTTCTTGGAGCACTTTGGAATTGGAGCAAGAAAGGCAAAGAAGGTAAGAGGGAGAGAAGATCAATCGGGAAAGGCAGGATCAAGCAGCTGCAACAGGATTCTTAGTAGGTATCGATTTGCATGTGTATTTTCTTGTTAGTTTGGCATGCATCGTGTTGCATGTGGTTGTTTTCTTTCATGACATGGGTTTTTCTAGGTGTGACAATGTTTTCATCCTATCCTTGCTATTTCCTGATAACCTTGATGAGATGGGTTCTCATACTTTGGTTGAGATGGATTGCCAGATGGATTCAAAGTTGAGTGGGGTGGATCTCTGAAATGACAAACACATGACCTAGTGGTCCCTGAACTGGACTATGGATCACGGTAAAGCCACTAGCCTAGTAACCCCTAAGCTAGACTGTGGGTTGCGGTAAAGCCATGATTGTGTGCCTCTGTGGGCCTAGGAATCCTTGACGGTGAATGGTATGATATAAGGTAAATCCAAGAGGTTGATTGCTCTCTGTTGGGCCTAGTAGTCCTAAGATGGGATGTACAGTAAAGCCTAGGGAGTGGGTCTCGATGTAGGGCTTAGTGATCCCTGGATCAGACAGTGGGTTACGATAAAGCCTCAAAGACTAGGAGGCACTCAAATTCCTCACGGTGTAGGTGGAGAACTCAGGTAGCATCCATGATTGTTTGGTTATTTTCAGTTGGTTATGATTCCCACATCCATGCTTGGAATATGGCATCAGGGTGATTGGCTGAAGAGAAACTTGGCTCAGCTAATCTACAGTCGGGTGGAATGTGATAGTCCCACCTCTGGTTGGTTTCTGCATTCATAAATGATAGATTCATTCCCTTTATTTTCATGTGTAAATGTATTTATTTATATATGGATTCTATGATTATTATATCTATGGTATTTTCGTTGTTACTATGCTGGTTATATGTATGTTTTATGACAACAGCTATGTATGGATCTCACCATGTTTTTACTTGTAAATGAATGGAAAATGTATCTATGACCTAATAGATGATAATGCATAAAATTTCATCAGGGAACAATGGTTCATAGCGATTCTCAGATAAGTATGAGATCCCTATACTTAATTTTATTGTTTACTTCTGTAGATTACATGTTGATGATATCTTTAATGAAATGCTTGTCATGGATAGTAGGGGTCTGGTTAAGGTATTGTTTAACTTATTTATTTTGCATCATTGGTTCTCTATTCTTTTACGACTCTTAAGATGTAATTCCATTTTGGGTAGTGACCTGGGCTCTGGGCCTGAAAAAGTTGCTCAAATCCTAGGGACGTTGGCACAAAACTGGACAAATTGGTCCTTGGATGCTGGAAGGCAGGCCTATGAGAGCGAATGGATGTCCTTGGACACTGGCATGCCTATAACATGAGAGCAACCAAGAGATAAGTGACCATAAAACTTCAATGGGACCTAGGGAGAGGCTGCTTGAAGTTATGGCATGGTTCTGAGGGGTCCTGTAGCTAATGTGGAAGGTTTGTGTATTATGTTTCCGTCGATTCCATTTCCTTAAGGTCACATAGGAGGTAAAATATAACCATAGTAGCTTCTCATCGCATGTTTACCTCGGTTGGCCAGTTACTTGGGTAGATGTGGGAGGAGGGTGTTACAGAGTGGTATCAGAGCATGGTTTAGCCCCTCGGACTAGATGGGCTATATGTTGGTTATGCATGCATGTTAGTTGCATGCGTGTCTCTTACACTTACATTCCATGTGCTTGTTGCATTTTCATAATGTTGATAATGGTTGTAGTGGTGTCATCATGTAGAGTTGTTGATTGGTATTGTGAATGCATCGTTGTGAATGTATGATTAGTCACATGTCGTTATGTTTCACTTACATGTATCATTTTTCATGCTTGATTACATTCTCGTATGTTTAGTTACATTCTTGTATGCTTGGTTACATGTTGAAATGTGGCAACAAGAATATTCCAATTTTAATTTGTCCTTGAATTAAAATTGTGAATTAAAATTCGAATTTAGTCTCACCAACTACTTGAAAAATAATTAATTAATTCATCTTGAGTTAATTAGTTGGAGAAATTCAAGTTAGAAATCTTTCCGAAGTCATGCAACAATTATCCATTAAATTAAGGAGATTATCCCTTAATTAAGGAGATAAGATTGAGTTATATTTGAGTTGCAATTAGTTAGCTCAGTTTACTCAGTTAAGTCCAGTTAAATTGGTTCCACACTATTCGAGGAACTAATTGTGAGTTATCATTCAATTGATGCATGCATGCACTCAACTGAATGTACTCCAAATAACTGAAGATTCTCTCATCAGTAACCCATGCATGTCTATTATGAGAAAGACCCAGTTGAGATTAAAGACAGGGACATTGTACTATCAGTTGCATGTGTTTTCCTATAAACAAAACTCATGCATGCAGAAGGAAGATCATTCCTTGAGGATTGCGCAGTTTTACAGGGTGTGAGATCAGTGTGAGAGATCAGTGTTCCACTTGGTAACAGGAGGATCACCCAGGAGAAACTGCGCAAGGAAATAGGAGCTTGAAGGGTAGAGGAGAAGGTTTATGAGAAGTCTCTTTTGCCTGTGAGCATATGTGAGGATTGTACTGAGAGCTGGCTAGCTGTGAGAGCTAAGGCTTTGTGCAATTCTGAGATATTTCCAACTTGTATGATAATACAGATAGTGGGGTTTTTAGCTGAGGCTTTCCCCTAAGTATTCTTCTATGTTTCATGTGCATTAATTCTTCTTCTGGTTATATGTGTTCAGCTTGATCTTGCTCAAATCTCTTAAGCTTCTGTAAATTGATTATAGAAGTAGGTTAAAGTATTTTGATTTGGTTATATTGCATTATCATGTTAATCTACAGTCATAATTTCTACATGGTATCAGAGAAAATATTATCGGAGCTGTGAACAGTATACTGAGAAGAGAATTTGAAGTTTGAAGTTCAGGGTTGTAGGTGAAAAATCGAATTCTTATCATACTTCAAGGTTGGCCAATGGCGTTCAATGGCTTGAGACTCGAGTATGCCTAGGATGGTAGCTAGAATTACATAGCATGGAAAAATCGCATGGAGGCTGTATTAGAACACAATGGCTTGAAAGAATTCATTGATCAAGAAATCCAAAAGCCAGCTTCAACTAATGCACAAGAGTTGGCTGAGTGGAAGAAGTGTGTGGCGAAGGCGAGACGGATCATCCTTGAGGGAGTTCAAGACCATATTGTCTCGAGTCTCCATGGGAAGGATACTCCATTTTCAATGTATAAGACATTGAAGGACCTCTACCAGAATAGTAGCGACCAGAGGAAATTGGCGCTCAAGGATAAGCTTCGAAGAATCAAGATAGAGAAGGGAGATATTATTTCCACATATCTGAACAAGCTCACCACCTGCAAAGATGAGCTTAGCAGTGTGGGCGTAACTACTACCGATGATGATATGGTGAGCCTTGCTTTCCTTGGCCTTCCAAAGAGCTGGAATAGGTACCAGGACTCTATGAATGGAAGGGAGAAACTGCGGGATTGGGAACGATTGTGGTCGGTTCTCATGTAGGAGGAGATCAGGAGGAGCACAGGAGATGGTTCTTCATCCAAGAATGATGATGAAGAAAATCTGGTCTTAGCAAGGAAGGAAAAGAAAGGGAATGGGAAGGCTTCCCATTTCAAATTGAATTCTTCTCATGGAGGGAAGAAGGTTGACAAGTCTAAAATGAGATGCTTTAATTGTCACGAGATGGGACATTATGCGACTAATTTCCCATCGAAGAAGTCCAAGAAGGGATCCTCGAAAGGATCGAAAGGTGAGGCATTAGCCTCTCAGTTCGAAATGGACTTTACCCTCATTGCATGCATGGTGTCATCGATAATGGGTTGTGTCTGGTATCTTGATAGTGGAGGCTCATTCCACATGACCGGTGATAAAAATTTATTCAGTGCCTTGGAGGAGAAAGACCTCAAGATGTGCATAGATATGGGTGATGATGGAAGGTATAGTGTTTTAGGAGTGGGCATGGTTTCTTTCAGAGGGAGCATGGAGCTCCTCTCACCTTGACAGATGTGATGTATATGCCTAGGTTGAAGAAGAAATTGGTATTGGTTGCGATGTTGGAGGACAAAGGCTACGATGTTGTCTTCAGTAAAGGAAAGGCATTCCTAAGACACATAGCCACGGGTCAGACCAAGAGGATAGGGATTCGGGTGAAGAATCTCTATAAACTAGAGGTAGATGATTGTGCAACATTGAGTACGAAAGCAGAATTGGTGCAAAGCCAAGACATTGGCGAGTTGTGGCACAGGCGGTTAGGCCATTTGCATCATGGGGCCTTGAAGATAATGCAACAGATATCTATAGGACTTCCTAAAGGTAAACTTGAGCAAGTTGACACATGCAAAGGTTGTACCTTGGGAAAGTACACCAAGTCTTCCTTTCATGATCGAGGCAATCAAGCAGAGGCTATCTTAGAGCGAGTTCATGTTGATTTGTGTGGACCATTCTCGACAGCATCCACAGTGAAGCAAAGGTATTATGTGATTTTCTCGTAAATGCTAGATTTATTTCATACAGAAGAAGGACCAAACCTTCACAAAGTTTTGTGAGTTCAAAGCTTTGGTCGAGAAATAATCAGGGAAGAAGATCAAGGTCTTGAGAAGCGATAATGGTGGAGAATATGTCTCTCAAGAGTTTAAGGACTTTTGTGCAGTGGAAGGAATTAAACGGGAGTTGACGACACCTCATAACCCACAGCAGAATGGGGTGGACGAGAGGAAGAACAGAACTATTGAAGGGGAAGCACGGGCGATGTTGCATGACGAAGGCCTAGCACTTCACATGTGGGCAGAGGCATGCAACACCACGGTCTATTTGTAGAATAGAAGCCTACATCACATACTTGGGATGAAGACACCAAAAGAATATTTCTCCAGTAAGAGACCAGATGTGGGTCACTTCAAGATCTTTGGCTCATCGGTATATTGCCATGTGACAAAGGATGCATGTAAGAAGCTTGAACTGATAGCAGAGTTAGGGATACTTTTGGCATACACCGATACACCTCACAACTATCGGGTGTACTAGCCTACCAGTCGAAGGACAGTGGTTCACAGAGATATCAAGTTTGATGAGAAGAAGGCCATGTGAGTTTCCCTTGAGAGGGAGCTCCAACTATAGGCTGTGGAGGAACTATTGGTTCCTAAGGAGGAGGATCCTCAGACTGTTCGGAGCAGGCGCATGCAGAGGTTCTAGGAGTGGAGACATCCACTCAAGCAGAGTCTTCCAGAGATGGATGGAAGCACACAAGAGAAGCTGACAGATTGTTGATGGATGCGAGAGAGAATGTGGGAGAACCATCTTCTCAGCGCAGACAGAGTAGGTCACTTGAGAGGTACACTGGATACATGGCCCTTATTAGGGAATGTGTTGAGACTGAGCCATCTTCCTTTGAGGAAGTAGTGCAGCAACCGATCTGGGTTGATGCAATGGTGGAGGAGTATGACTCCATAGTTCGTAACAGTGTTTGGGGCATGGTTTCGAGACTAGAGAACAAGTCAATTGTGTGTTCTCGTTGGCTTTACAAGGTAAAGCAAGTTGCTGATGGTAGTGTGGAGAAGCATAAGGCAAGATTTGTTGCCCGTTGCTTTTCACAGGTTGAGGGGATTGACTATGATGAGACTTTTTCTCCTGTCGCAAGGTACTCATTTATCAGATCGATGTTAGCACTATCAGCACAGATGGGTTGGAAGATCCATCAGATGGATGTGAAGACTGCATTCCTTAATGGCAAGATTGAGGAAGAGGTGTACATAGAGTAGCTAGAAGGTTTTGAGACCTTCGATCGTGAGTCACATGTGTGTCGACTCAAGAGAGCTTTGTACAGGCTGAAGCAAGCACCTCATGCTTGGTACACTAGGATAGACAACTACTTCACGGGGTTGGGCTTCACAAAGAGTGAAGTAGATGCGAACCTATACCACATCATGGTGAAAGGTAAGCCGTTGATCATTGTATTTTATGTTGATGATCTCATATTGACAGGTGATGATTAGTTGATCATGTCTTGCAAGGAGGACCTTGCAAGAGAATTCGAGATGAAAGACATGGGCCTCATGCATTACTTCCTTGGCATGGGAGTGTGGCAGAAGGATGTGGAGTTGTTTGTGTATCAAGGCAAGTATGCCAATGAGATACTCAGGAGATTCCACATGGAGAAGTGCAAGCCCATGCATACTCCTCTAGCAGGTAACTAGAGGAAGGAGGATGCTACTTTAGGTGAAGTAGTAGAGCCTACTATGTACAGGAAGCTTGTGGGTTCACTGAATCATGTACTTAGTGAACACACGACCAGATTTGTGCTATGCGGTGAACCAGCTAAGTCAAGCGATGGTTCAGCCTACCAAGATGTTTTGGAAGGTGGAAAAGCATGTATTGAGATACCTCAGAGGCACATATCAGTATGGATTATGGTATAGACAGACAGAGGGAGTGAAGCTACATGGCTTCACTGATGCAGATTGGGTAGGGAGTCCATCAAATCGGAAGAGCACATAGGAGGGATTTTCAACCTTGGATCAGCTGCAGTTTCTTGGTACAGTAGGAAACAGAGGTCGGTCGCACTCAGCTTGGTAGAGGTTGAATACATGGCTACAAGTTAAGCAGCATGTGAGGCCATCTAGATGCGGAAAATCCTAGTTGGTTTGTTTGATTAGAGGATGGATCCAACTGTGATCTATTGTGACAATCAGAGTTGTATCAAACTCTCTGAGAATCCAGTATTTCATGATAGGTCCAAGCACATCGATATCCGATATCTTCATCTCAGAGACTGTGTAGCAAGGAGGATCATGTTGTTGTAGTATATTTCAATAGAGGAGCAAGATGCTGACATTTTGACAAAGGCATTGTCAAAGTGTAAATTTGAGTTCCATAGAGACAGGATCGGGGTGGCAGATAATCCATTTCTTGTTGAGAGGGAGTGTTGAAATGTGGCAACAAGAATATTCCAATTTTAATATGTCCTTGAATTAAAATTGTGAATTAAAATTCGAATTTAGTCTCACCAGTTGCTTGAAAAATAATTAATTAATTCATCTTGAGTTAATTAGTTGGAGAAATTCAAGTTAGAAGTCTTTCTGAAGTCATGCAACAGTTATCCCTTAAATTAAGGAGATTATCCCTTAATTAAAGAGATAAGACTGAGTTATATTTGAGTTGTAATTAGTTAGCCCAGTTTACTGAGTTAAGTCCAGTTAAATTAGTTCCAAACTGTTTGAGGAACTAATTGTGAGTTATCATTCAGTTGATGCATGCATGCACTCAACTAATTGTACTCCAAATAACTGAAGATTCTCTCATCAGTAACTCATGCATGTCTATTCTGAGAAAGACCCAGTTGAGATTAAAGACAGGGACAATGTACTATCAGTTTCATGTGTTTTCCTATAAACAAAACTCATGCATGCAGAAGGAAGATCATTCCTTGAGGATTGTGCATTTTTACAGTGTGTGAGATCAGTGTGAGAGATCAATGTTCCACTTGGTAACAGGAGGATCACCCAGGATAAACTGTGCAAGGAAATATGAGCTTGGAGGGCAGAGGAGAAGGTTTATGAGAAGTCTATTTTTCCTGTGAGCATCTATGAAGATTATACCGAGAGCTAGCTAGCTGTGAGAGCTAAGGCTTTGTGTAATTTTGAGATATTTCCAACTTGTATGATAACACAGATAGTGGGGTTTTTAACTGAGGCTTTCCCCTAAGTATTCTTCTATGTTTCATGTGCATTGATTCTTCTTCTGGTTATATGTGTTCAGCTTGATCTTGCTCAAATCTCTTAAGCTTCCGCAATTAATTGATTGTAGAAGTAGGTTAAAGTATTTTGCTTTGGTTATAATGCATTATCATGTTAATCTACAGTAAGAATTTCTACATTACATGCATCATTCTTGTGCTACAAGTATTGTTTGCTTATGCTTGAGTACATGCGTTCATGTGTGTGTGTGGTTTCTCACACATTGCTTATGCATGTTGATGTTTGCATGTGGCTATGTGTACAATGGCATAATGGTTGTTGTTTTCATGCAAGAGGTCATGATATGTGTAGTTGATATGGTCATACATTGATGACTGGACTCTAACTAGAATGATGTTTATGTGTTGATGCACTTATTTGTATATGTCTATATGTTGTTATGATTATGTTATACATGTATCATGCTAATTTGGAAGATCTTGCAGATTAGGTAATCTCCCCAAATTATCCTAAGGTACGTCAGTTTGTTATGGTTTGGTTTATTTTACATATTATGCCTTGCAGGAAGAAGGTCAGAATGAATAGAAAGATGGTAGACTACAATGACTCTCCCTGTGAATGAGATGAGAAGTATGGTGTTGGGCACTCTTTTAATCTGGCAGACATATTATCCATCCCAATACGCCTTCTACACCGCAATAGAAGCATAATGCTTCATCGTCTTCTGCCTCCACCTCTTGTCCCCGATATGATGTTTTCATCAATCATCGAGAGCCTGATGTTAAAAACACCTTCATTATCCATCTCGACAAGCACCTTCGTGAACATGGGTTGTGGCCATTTCTTGACAGGCCTAAACCGCAGGTCGGACACAACATCAAGTCTCAAATTGAAGCCGCTATTCAAGTCACTTCTATCCACGTTGCAATTTTTTCTCTGACTTATGGGGAATCGACATGGTGCCTTGATGAACTAGTTCTTATGGTCAAGTCGGGGGCTCCTATTGTTCCAATATTTTTTAATGTCGAGCCTTCGGAGGTCAGGTGGAATGACAAAAAGGATCATAAGTTGAAGCCCTGAAAAAACTCGAGCAAAACACATGCAGTGACCCTCAAACTAATGGAGAGAAGCCATGCCACGACTCTGCTATGATTCAAGGCTGGAGAGCCGCTCATGTCGCAAATCTAAAAGGTTGTGAACTGAACGCCTTTAATGGGTAAGAATTTTTAACTATTTCACGTCTATTTTATTTATTTTTTATTCGTATTAATATATAAAAATAATACAAATTCATGTTTCTCTTCTAGCATCTTATGAAACTTCCTACATCAACCTATTTGATATCAGTTTATTTTCCCTTTATGATTATTCTATTACATTTTCCTGGTAATAAAACTTCACAAAAAACAACAAAAAAAGCGAGTCTTAATGTTTCGACATAAATTTGTCAATGCTTCTAGCTATCTTAGATTTCTCCCTTTTGCTTCTATGACGAGTTTATACTACCAGCATTAATCAAGTGTCCATGTTCATAAGCAGTAAAAGTAAAATTTATCTATTGGTTTCATCATTTTTTTTTACAACAGAGCAGCTATCATAGTTTGTTCTCTCTCAATTAGATTGAAGTTAACAACTTGAAAGGTACTCACAAGGACCACAATGCTGCACATTCAGTGTTTGAGAATAGGGGGACTGAAACCTATGTTGTTCTTCACCCAATCTATGATATTTTTTTGCATCTTCACAACCATTTTGCCACTTTGAGTACACTATGCCTTACTATTCTTTAGCTATCCTCCTCCTAACCAAAAATGGAATTAATGACTATAACAACTCCAAAATCACACCTCCTCCCTTTACATGCTCCCTTAAAGAAACCCACAGAATAGCTACCCCATATATCTTTGTGTTTGGTAATCCTCACTACTTTGTTCCTCTTGCTCGAAGCCATCTCCTCATATATTGATATAATCTTATATATCTTTGTGTTGGATAATCCTCACTCCTTTGTTCCTCTTATTTGGATCCATCTCCTCATATATTGATATAATCTTGTTGATGTCATTTCGAACCAACCCAGCTTTCTGATAAAAAATTGCGAGGTTCCTACTGCCCTAGATAGTCCATAAGATAAAGAGAGGGAGGGTCTAGGTTTCTTTTTTTTAACAAAGAACCACCTCTTTATACATGTCCATATGTCTAGCGAGCCACTTCGTTGTATCAGATTAATTTTCAATGTTTGGAGGGTTTTGTCCCATACTGACACTCAAATTTAGATGTTTCCTTGAAATGTAGATGTTTTATGTTTTCCAATCCCTTTTTACATAATACACAAATACCTGGTCCAATCATCCCTCTTCCTTGGAGATTATTCCAAGTCAGAATTTTATCATTTAGCGCAAGCGAAAACAAACTTCTAATATTTAAGGGAATGTCTCATTTCCAGATGACCTGTAACCAACTGTTTGTAACATGTGCCTGCGGATTCAGATTCTAATTCAGATAAATATCTTTCACCTTTAAAGCTCCTTTATACAATTTCCCATTCCAACACATTTTATGGTGTTGATCTTGGAAAAATATACATGAGTCTCTAAGCTTAGATACATATTCCTCCCATTACTATTATGCATGATCGACAAGCTAAATCTATCACCCATCTCCAAGAATGACCATCAATGTTATCATATTGTGCTATATAAATCTGCTGTAATGTATGAATTCCCTTACCGTGAATGAAATTCAGAAGCTAAGCCAATAAGGTATGACCTTAGATCATTTCCACCATAGCATCCAAACCTATCATAATCGTGGCACCATCTCCAATTTCCCATCAGATAAAACTCATCATACAAGGAAGTAAATTCATCATGCATTGCCAAATATATAATTTTTTAGTTTTATTCCTGGCTCCAAGTGTTATCCGAGACTTAAAACAATTATCAAACATGTTTTTATCCTTCATGATGAGAGACCACATACCTTCACTTGTAGTAGCCCTCAACATATTCTTAATAATAAGAGCTTTATTAAAACTATATATATATATATGATGCTTCACCCTCCTTCCTCTACGGGCCTCCTATCGTCTCCAACTTTATCAAATGGTACTTTCCCTTTAGCTACACCCAGCCCATAGAAAACGACTCTTAATAGCCTCCCTCCTATGAATAATTTTCTTCAGCAAGAGATATAAATGCATCCAATATACTACAACGTTTTGCAATACCACTTCCAACATGATCAATCTGCCACCCATGAATAACCACCTATGTTTCCAACCTTCCAGTTTTCTCTGAAACCTATCAAGCATCCACTCCCAATCTTGAATGAAGTATCCGTTTGATTTAATTTTGTAACCAAGATAATTAAACCCTTTGTCAATATGTTTAACCAGGATCCCAAATAAAAGTCTAATTTTGTTTCCACTTCCTCATCTATATTATCATATATCAACAAGGACTTACCACCATTCATATTTAAACCTGTAGATGAACTAAACTTGGAAAGGATCATCTGAATTTGGCACCATTCTGTCACTGAAGTCTCCTTCGGAAAGAAGATTGCCAACAAACATCATATGGGTGAACCACTGATGTCTAGACACCTTAATCCCGGAAATATATCCTTTATCTTTAGACTCCCTCATCTTCTAGCTAAGACAATCAATAACTATCAGGAAGAGCAAGGGCGAGAGGGCACATCCCTGACTTAGCCCTCTTTGAGCATTAAAAAATCGCCTTGGCAACTTGTTAATAATGACCACGAAGTTTGTAGATTGAATGCAAGTCATGATCCAAATGATGAGTATTTGTGACATACCTTATTTATTAGAACCATTTTCAGGAAATACCAGACGATACAGTCATAGGCCTTAGATAGGTCTACCTTAATCATACATGCTCTCATTTTTCGGGACTTGATAGAATACAACGTCTTGAATCTGTCTGCACTCTAAAAACCCAAACTATTCCTTGGAAATGAACCTCAACAAAATAGGTTTAATTCTACATGCAATCAGTTTGGAAATCAACTTACCGAACTACACAGAGAAATCGGCCTATAGTCCATAAATGTCTCCAGCTGCTCCTTTTTGAGGATCAAGACGATTAACACCACATTAACAACCCCAAGATATATCCCTTATTTCATGTCCATTTTATTTCCTTGATTGGTATTTGATATTAATTAAATTTGATTAAGTGAAGGACCTTGAAGGTACCTTGAATCAGCGATAGACCTCCGGTACTGAGTATATCCTATTACATGTGACCAAATTTGGGGATTTTCCATGTCACAAGTTTTGGGGATTTTATGATGTTTCCACAATGTGTTTTTTCATAATAAATCATAGTGCATATGTGTTGTTCTTATAGGTGTGATTGTTATCCTTATTCCTCTACCAGCACTTCATATTTACCCAGGTGTTTCTCGTTGGTTATTCATCCAGGAACGAACAAGAGCTCATGGATGAAGTTATGCGAAACGTATTGAAAAAAGTTCCAAAAACAACATTGTTTGTGGCCAAATATCCAACTGGTTCGGATATTAAGCTACAACGCTTTGAAAATATTGTGCTAATGCAGCAGGGGCAGGAGCGTGATGTCCATTCCAGGGTTGTGGGAATTATAGGTGTTGGTGGTATGTGTTGTTCTTATAGGTGTTGAGTGACTTTGTTGAAACCCAAGGATTTTGGCATTTAACCTAATGTGATTAGGTTCTCAGCGGTCCATGGTCATCATCATGATGTCATTGAGCCATGTGGAAGCCTGTGATGGGTGCCACAAGTCAACCTTTTTCATCCCTTTCACTAATCAAAGTGCACCAAATATGCCTTCAACGTGGCAACCTATAGTTTTTCCATGTCATCATGCTAAAAATATCAGATTATGTGTCGCACCATGGCGTACACATAACCACATCATGTCCTCTAACTTTCTTCCAAGTGTTCAAGCCACCATATCATTATGTCGAGCCAATCATCATGCTCCAAATGTTAATCTACCATGTCATTGCATCAAGCCAATCGAAACTATGTTAGGTCCCTATAATACTTGTGTATTCCCCTTATTGTCATTGTTATTGTAGCCCCCTACTATTATTGTTGTGCCCATATATCCCCCATGTTGTTATTTTTGTGCCCCATAGAAGTCCACTATTGTTGTTGTTGTGCCCTTACATTATTATTGTTATGTAGGCTCTATTTATATTGTGACCCCTTAGACTCTTATATACACCAAGGAGGTCTTATCATTTGTATCATCCAAGAATTGTTCATTTATGTAATTTAAAGTAAGTTTCCGCTTTGAAGAGGATAATTTTTAATTTGTTGATCTATCTTTTATGTGAGATGGTTGCATAACATTTTGTATTAGAGATTTGAATTTTAGGGTTTTTCTTCTTCAAATAGGTCATCTTGGTATTTTCGTTATAACTTTTTTTTTTCTATGGAGTTTCAAAAGCTAAAATTGTAACCACATGGAGCTGAAATATTGGTGAACCTGGGTGTATGAATTTCATACCTTGGTTCTCTATATTTTTGGAGATATGATTCGCAGAATTTGGGGTTTTTGTAGGCCCCAGAATTCTATCTCAAATAGGTGACCTAGGGAAAATTGTCATCTCAAATAAGTGACCTAACTTTCTCTCCGAGCATTGGATTTGAATTTTGTAGAAAGTGACAGAAAGTGGATGGGCGTTAGTGTTTTGGGTATTACTTTGAGGGTCGAAGGTTGAAATAGTGACACGTGGAACTCCGTACAAGTTCAGTCTACTGAAGTAGCCTATAATCAGGTCATCGTAAGAGATAAGGCATAAATCCTTCTTGAAGAATATAATATTGGTTTAGCTTATGCGGTTGGAAAGAAGAGGCAAAGGGCTACTACAGGATGAAATTTTAGATCTTAGACCAAGTGCAACAAATTTCACTGTCACAAAAAGTAACAAAAATGAATCAGAAACCGTGATGAGCATTAATATAGATGATATAAAAATGAACATGGGAGTTTTGAATGATGGTTTATAATCAAACATGGAAGCATTGATGAATGTCAAGATAGAGGGGTTTAAGGAAGCGTTGGCAAAGTTGCGAGAAGAAATTCTTCCCAGTGGTGACAAGGTAATCCATGAAAATCATGATGAGGACAAAAGGAATATGAATTATGATTTTAGAGACTCCAATGTTGAGTTTAAGAACCACCACATTCCAAAGATCGATATGAGGAAGTTTGATGGCAAGGATCCAATAACATGGATATTATAGATGGAGAAATATTTTGATCTCCATGATGTGCAAGACTCACAAAAGGTACACATTACAACTTTATATATAGAACCCAATATGTTTGTATGGTATCGATGATTTTTTTCTTGTAAACCACTTGTCACTTGGAATATTATGAGGATACAAAGAGAAACACCTTCTTTATCCAATTGAGAAATCTCAAACAAAAGTGTTCAACCGTGGAGCACATCAAGGACTTCCAAAAATTGAATATCAGGATAAATGATATTCTAGAGGAGCATAGGCTTGATGTATTCATAGGTTCTTTGAAGGATAAGATCCAACATGAGGTTCGTCTTTGGGAACCTGATTTATTGGAGAAGGCATTCAAGGTGGCAAGAAAAGTTGAAAGCAAAATTATGGCAACAAGGAAGTCTACCACTCACAACTATAAATATGGAAGTTTTCTTCTCCTAGCCTTCCCCAACGTACAAGGTTGATGCCACAATAATTAGAGGGAAAAGAGAAAAAGGGTTTTGTTATATTTGTGATAGGAAATATATTAAAGGTCGTAAGTGTGCAGAGAATAAATTATTCTACATAGATTGTGAAGCGGAGGAAGAAAATGAACAAGAAACATCAAAAGAGGAGGATATACACTAGGAACAACCCAAAGAAGAAATGAATCCGACCATATCTTGTAATGCATTGGTAGGAATTACCACTCCTCAAATGCTCAAGATAGAAGGATATATCAAGAAGAAAAAGGTAATAGTGTTGATTGATTCAGGTAGTACTCATAATTTTATTCATTGTAAGATAGCCAAGGAATTGAATTACTTCCTATATCCAACACCAGAATATAAAGTGATGGTTGCAAATGGACGAACTATAGATTGTTTTGGAAAGTTCCATAATATCAAGCTTGTGGCCTAGATGAATGCCTAATGGCCTTGAAGTTTTCTGTTTTGATTAGGTCCGTCTTAGGCACTGTCTTTTTTGGTTTTAGCACCATTTTTTCCTTTATTCCTTCTTGTAGCAACATTTTGTCTTCCTGTAGCAGCCATTCCTCCTATTTCACGGTCTTATAACTGTATGGGAGTGATGATAAATGATGTAGAAGGTTTGGAGGATGATGCTAGGGCTCAGAGGGAGTAGTGCAGGTTTGTGAAAATGGAGAGGATGCTCTATTCGTTTTTTCAAGATTTTTTTAGGGTGAGACTTGTTCTTGAAATTATGAAATGTGATGGATGAATGATGGATAGATAGTGAATATGAAGTGGATGGAGGGCTTGGAGTGTTGTGGTCACTTGGCCTTTGCAAAAATTTCTTCTTTTAACTACTATCGTCATTCCTTGAAATCATCACCCTTTATAATTTGACTTTTCAACATTGCATGAGTGAAGGAGTGAGCTGCAATTAACTAGTTGAAGGCGGTTGAGATGACTAACCCATCCTTAGCTTATAAAACCTCATCTCTCATGCATTGACAACAAATTTCTAGCTATAATATTCTCAAGAGAAGAGGTCAAGAATATTGCATACTTGTACCTACCTAATGGTTGTTGGAGAGACATGCATACTACTACTGAGTTGATATTATTGTGCTACTAATGACTCATGTACATCTTCTTGACTGCCTTTTTATTTTTTGTTGATCTCATTTTGTTGATGGGTTGTCTTCTTGTTGATGTGCAGGTGTTGGGGGACCTATATCAACCTTCCCTAAAGAATACCTGACCTTTTGACTCATTTCTCCTCCATATTACCTCTTCTAGCTTATTCTCGGCCTTCCAGTAGAGATCCTATAGTAATTCAGAATTTCCTGCAGAGATCCTGTAGTAATTTAGGATAGTTTCTTGTAGTAGACTTGTTTTGTCCATATCTCCCAAACAGTAGAATGGATTGACCTGAAATTTTTTGAGCATGTTGCCATCACCATTATGCACCTCCCCATAAAACAATTTGGCCAATGGATGCATGAATCTTGAGAAAAATTAAAAATGGTTGAAGGTAATGGAGGTCGATTTCTTGGAAACCGTACACTAGAATTTTCTGAACTTGCTTGGGCATGTTACCATCATCCATATACATATCTCCATGAAACAATGTTTTAAATGGATGCACAGATATCGAGAAAATTCAAAAATGGCTTTAGGTGATGGAGGCCGATTTCTTGGAAACCATGTACTGGAATTTCATGGAATTGCTTGAGAATGTTACCATCATCCATATGCATCTCCCCATGAAACAACTTGGAAAATGGATGCATGGTTTTCAAGTTATGGTAAAAATAATTTTCTGCTCTATGTATTTTTGTTTCCTGTAGTAAAACAAAGCACTCCTATAGTTTTTTAGGAAAACAAGCAAACTGAATGGGAAAAGCTTGAGAATGATGGGTGGATGGTGAAAATAGATGAGGGTGATGGATTTACATGGCCTTGTCCTTGTTGGAGCATTTGAGCAAAGGAGGAGAAAATCAAAATTTGACTTCTTTTGACTAGGCTTGACCAATTTTTTCTTTTGGTACCAACTTGTTTTTGTTGTTTGCAGATGTTGGAGATTACATGTATTCATCAGAGAGATACATGGATCACATTTTTTTTATTTTTTTTTTCTCTTTTTTTCTTCTAGGCCTACTAGCCACCTCAATGAGGTTTTCAGCTAGTAGGTCTACCTATGTGCCTCAAGGGAGGCTTTCACTTAGGACCTTTTCCTTTTCTCTTTTTTTTCTCTTTTTTTCCCAACCCATTGACCGCCTCATGGAGATTGTCAATAAATGAGCCAATCTCAAGTGTCTCAAAGGAGGTTTTCACCTGAGATCTTAATTTTTCCTCCTTTTTTTGATTTTTTTTCTACCCTACCCTACTTGAAAAACAAAATCACTTTCAAGTATAAGAATACTTCCAATGGAGCCATGTGCACATCAATATGACATACAAACTGATGTGTAGGCTTGAAATGTATGCTTTGACATGTACCTAGATTTGAGTGATCAAATACTTGGACTTTGATGATATCAAGCACAATTGAAGAAGAGTGTTTTTGCAACATAGTGACTATCTGGAACCAAACCTCAATATAACTTTGATGCCTTTGATTTTCTTACTTATATGTATCATTCTTCATGTCTTCTCCTACCATGACCTTCAAATCTTCCTCTTTTTGCTGATTTTTCTCTTGAATACATTTAGGATTTGATGGTAACCATGAGGGAGATTTCTCAATCTCTTTTTTTGATGTCTAATCTTTATCAAGTGTAGCCCATGATTCTTTGGTCTTGTCATTTGAATCTTCTTCTTCTAGATGTGGTCCTTCAATGATATCAAGATAATCTATGTTTTGCAATACTCTTCCTGAGCTATGGTGAATACCATTGAGCTCAAGAGGAGATGTTTGGAAGTGTTGTGCCTCATCATTATAAGTGGGCTGAGCTACTTAAATGTGTGGGTTTGGAAATGGTGGTACAGGTAGTTGAGTGGGAGTGGATATTTGAGATTGGTGTGATTGGGGTTGTGGTTATGGTGGAGGTGAATGGTAGGGATAACATGGAGTTGGGTATGGAGGATATTGAGGAAAATACTGAGGATATTGTGGATGACTCCCATAAGTTCCTTGCCAAGCTTGTTTCCAAGATTGGTTTTGGGGTTGAGATGGCCAATATTGCCAAGGAAAGGGTGTGTTCCAATTACTATGAGGTGGATATGCATAACCTTGAAATTGTGAATTAGGCTCTTGCATCATACTATGTTGACTAGGTTGCCATGGTCCTCTTGTAGCTACATAACATATCTGCTTTGGTGACTTACTTGCATCATTGTATTCTTGGTAAACTTCCTTCAACCTTGGTAATGATGGAAAATATTTAACATTATGTGATTCTGCATGGACAACACAAATATCAACATATTTTTTTTCTTCATATTGCATTCTTAACATTTCTACTTATTCACTTAGATTGCTAAGAATTTCTGTTTTAAAGTTATCAAGCAAATTTCCAAGTTTAGCTTGACTTACTGATCTTGATGTTGATTTACTTACTCTTGTCCTTCCTCTTGATATGCGTTTTCATGTTTCACAAATTTCTTCAAATGATAGTTGGCATACATCACCTCCACTCATCAAATCAAGGAGATCAATCCACTCATCCCTAATTGTTCTAAGTAAGAGGGGTTTTAGTGTGTCGGATCCTAAATGTTGTAGTTTTTCCCTCTTAACATTATACATGAACCTCTCTATTAGATCCTCTAGATTCTCATCTTCTCTTTGATTCATTCTAAATATTTCTGCTTTAAGATCATGATCTTTATATTTTTCTAAAAATATCTTTTGCATATCATTCCAAGATTTTATTGAATTAATCCCTAAACTCATAAAGCATTTAAGAGCTCTATCCTACAACGTTGCTGGAAACAATCTCAATTTTTGAGTTTTTAATAAGTAACCATAAGATCTACAAAGGATTTCAAATTCAAAGAGAAAGGTTTCCAGATCCTCTGACCTTAGACCATGAAATTTTGGAAGAAAAGATAGAGGGATGTTCTTCATCCACACTAACATCAGTATCTTGAATGGGGAATCCGAGAGGATCTTCCTCATTGTCATCATCTCCATCCATTTCCTCTACGTTATTTGTCATCTCTTCTTCTTGTACCTACAAAAGTGGATGGTGATGTGGCTCTTATTGCACCACGTGATCAAATGGGGGGATGGGTTGGTGTTGGAGATTTTTTTGTTTTTATGATTGAATGAAAACACTAATACAATGCACTTTTCTATTTTTGAAATGAAATATGCCTATTTCAAATATTTTTTTTGTTTTTTGCAAAAATTAAAAAGAAATGAATCAACTAGGGAAGAAAACAATGCATACTTTGACACCTCCCCGGCAACAGCGCCAAAAAGTGATGAGCCTCGGTATTGTAACAAGAGTGTTGCAACTCCCAAGGATACCAAGTTTTAATTATCAACCTGGGGTTCATAAAAACTTAAGAGGTATCGACACTATATGTGAAACATACAATGTGTCATTCCTTTGTTGTCATGATGTAATGGAGTGCATGTACTGAAATCAAATCCTAAACTAATTACAGAAAATGAAATGCTAGAAATGGAAACCTTAACCTATTGCAAGAAATAAATTACAATGAAAGAAACCTATTCTAATTGCATAAAGATCATGAACTAAATATAAAATAAACCTAACTTAACCCTATTTACCACATGTGATGATTTAAACTAACTGAGCATTGAATCTGATCTAGAGAGTGCTAACTGTTGTGTGCACGAGTAAATATAAAATAACTTTTTCCTTTTTATCTTTTTGCTTTAAAAATGTAAATGCTAATCTTGCTTAGTTCTTTGGCAGGGGAGACATGTGTGGAGGAAAAGGAGTACAATGGTTCAGATGGCTTGGAGGGCAAGTAGGGGCCTAATCCTAGCTTCTAGTGATGATTTTTCTCAATTCGGGCTCAAAACAGGCCACTACAGGTTTTCCTATAGGATGTCTATAGGAAGTATTAGTTCCTACAAGATGTTTATAGGATCCCCAGTTTTATTACAAAAAGCACGTTGAAAGCTTAGGAAGTGTTCTAGAAGGTGGAATGGAGCCTGGGAAAGGTGGATAATGGGAGAATAAGGCATGGAGGTGGTGGACACTACCCAAAACTCAAGCAAGGGCTTCAAGATGGGTAAATTTGCTTAATGGAAATGAATTTTTTTTTCTTTGGCGACATGGGTGAGTGAGGTGAACGAGATAAGGTCTCCCTACATGTGACCAAATTTGGGGATTTTCCATGTCACAAGTTTTGGGGATTTTTTGATGTTTCCACCATGTGGTTTTTTAGAATAAATCATAGTGCATATGTGTTCTTGTTAGATGTGTGATTGTTATCCTTATTCCTTTATCAACACTTCATATTTACCTAGGCGTTTCTCATTGGTTATTCATCTAGGAATGAGCAGGAGCTCCTAGATGAAGTTGTGCGAAACGTATTGAAAAAAGTTCAAAAAACACCACTATTTGTGGCCAAATATCCAACTGTTTTAGATGATAAGCTACAAGACTTTAAAAGTACAGTGTTGTCACAGTAGGGGTAGGAGCATGACGTCAAAGCCAACGTTGTGGGAATTGTAGGTGTTGGCGATATTGGGAAAACCACTTTTGTGAAATCGATCTTCAACCGTAGATGCTTTGAGTATGATGGATCCTCTTTTTTATCTGATGTTAGTGAAATTGCAGCTAGAAAATATCTGGTTGATTTGAAAATGAATCTCATTAAGGACATGACACACACGGATACTAAAATTGAGATTGTAGACCAAGGTGTGATAATCCTTAAGCGTTACCTAACTTGTTGTAATGCAATGATAGTTTTAGATAATGTAGAGAAGGTCGATCAATTGGATGCATTGTTACCAATTAGGGATGTTCTTACTTCCAATAGCTTGATACTAGTTACCTCTCAAGAAAATCATGCTCTCCTATGCTCAGAAATAGCAGATTCATCAATTTATAAGCTCACGGGGATGAATAGAGAACACTTCCAAGAGTTGTTATGCTCCTATGCCTTCAATCGGCCACATCCACCACTAGGATTTATAGATTTGGCGGAACAGTTTGTTTGGGCCTGTGATGGATTGTCGTTGTCATTGAAAGTGACCGGGGCTCTTCTTTATGGAAGAGATGACACATATTGGAAGGATTTATTGGATAAACTTCACAAGATACCACCCGTTGACATACAAGAATCGCTGAAAATTAGTTATAATTCACTCGACCAAGAGAACCAGCAAATTTTCTTAGATATGGCCTGCTTTTCTATAGGAGAAGATATGGATACAACAAAAAGAATATGGGGAGCAGTGGGGCTTTCAAATTTAGAGAGCAAATGTCTTCTGGAACTGGACAATGAAAATTGGATAAAAATGCATGATCAGTTTAGATATATGGGAAGATATACCACGGAAAGATCAATGCCCCGTCGTCTTTGCTGTGACGCGACCAACAATAACAATATTGATAAGTTATTTGAAGAGTCATCGTGGTCTATAAGTGATTCAAACATTCCTCTTTGGTTCGAAACTTTTAAAGTTGTTTTGTTCAACGCAAAGATCTGTGTCCTGGATATTATTTATCTTTTATTTTTATGATTGAATAGGTCACAACCGAAGTTCGTGGGATTTCAACGGTTCATCGTGTACACGATTTCCATTATCGATTCGATGTCTCTTTAGAAATGTCATGGTACAAAAGGTGTAGTCAGGAGTTGTTGGGAAACTGCAAGTGAGCACTGTTCAATACAGATCGTTACCATGGTTTGCGAATTCTTGCAAGTGAAGATTGTTATGTAGAAGCTATATTGAGGAGGGTGCGGTCACCACATCTCATATGGCTCCGCTGGTATAAATGCCCCTATTCTTCCTATAAATCGGTTGCGACAGAGTAGGCAAGCTCAACTTCTATTTTGGAAAGGTAAATCTTTAGGTTACAACGAGGATATCGCAACCACACAGGGACTTCATTAAACGCAGGAAATAACTCACGGCAAAATAGAGTAAAACAAATGAGGGTTGCAGAAATTTACTTGTGAAGGCTTAAGACCACATCGCAACATAACATACTTTTGATTATAATATAAAACATAGGAAAATACATTGGCATGATAAATTGGAGGCTGCTGCTCCAAGTAAAACACAAAAGACTTACTGTGATTTACAATTCACTGGGTTGTGGAGTAAACTTCTGTAAAACTCCGTAAAACTGGTTTTCACGCGCCCACCAAAATTTCCTCCACGATTTTCTCCTCACTACCTCACAGACTCTCGCTCCCTAACTTTCCCAACATGCCCAACATTACAAATGAATTTTACTTACATATTTATCTTAACATACAAATTTGACATTAATTACATGACAGAGAAAATATTTAATACACAACATGGGCGACTTTACTTAGTAAATGGTTTTCTAAACTGGCAGGTGTTGTGGAGTGTGGGAAACAGTTGTGGAATGAATGTTTGCCCATATCTAATTAATAAAATTCATTAAATGCTTTAACCTCTGTGATGTGTTGCGGAATGGTCCGCTTTGAACTTTTGTTTTGAATTTTGTCATTCTGCTTGCAAACAAAATCACAACCATGTAGTGGTTGACTGGGCAAACAAGATGGTTTTCAGTGTGTTTAAGGCGGTGATTGGGATTATTATTTCCAACACTCCCCCTTAATCAAAACTGCCACCATTAACAATTCCCAGACAATCTCGAAGATAAACAAATTTTTCACGTGCCAATGGCTTTGTGAAAATATCAGCAAACTATTCCTGTGACCTGTAGTGCTACAACACAATTTCATCATTGTTAATCATCTCTCTAATAAAATGATATTTAGCATCAATATGCTTGGTCCTCTTGTGAAAGACCAAATTCCTTGACAATGCAATTGCGGATGTGTTATCGCAAAAAATAGTTGTCGCTCCCTCTTCGTCGCGGCGGAGATCCCTCAACATCCTTCTCATCCAAACTGCCTGACACATTGTTGTTGTTGCAGTGACATATTCAACTTCTGTTGTTGACAATGAAACTATTGATTTCTTTTTGGAAGCCCATGAAATGGCTCTAGATCCCAAATGAAAAACATAACCCGACGTGCTCTTTCTGTCATCGACACTTCCTGCCCAATCATTGTCAGTGTAACCAACCAACCTGAAATCACTTGTTGCAGTGTACAAAACGCCATATTTTTTTGTCCCATTGACATACCTTAATTCTTTTCGCTGCTTGCCAATGTGTCTCCTTAGGTGTGTCAATGAAACTCGACACCAAACTCACTGCATACATTATATCCGGTCTAGTGGCGGTCAAATACATCAAGCTGCCTATCATGCTCTTGCATAATGTTGGATTAACATTGTTGTTGCAATCTTCTTTGCTCAAATTCAACTCCATGACAGTTGGAGTTGGTGCGGGCTTGCTGTTCTGCATCTTAAACCTCTCCAAAATGTCTGCCACATACTTTGCTTGAGAGATAAAAATGCCATTTTTTGTTTGCTTCACTTCTATGCCCAAAAAATACCTTAACAACCCCAAGTCAGTCATTTCAAATTCATTCTTCATGACTTGTTTGAAATCAGCAATGATAAAATCATCACTGCCTGTAAAAATTAAATCATCTACATATAAGACAACAATGAAAATCTTACCATCATTCTCTTTGATGTAGAGAGTAAGCTCACTGTCACATTTGTCGAAACCATTGTCCAACATGTAGGCATCTATCGCTGTACCATGCACGCAATGCTTGCTTCAGCCCATAAATAGCTTTCCTCAACCGATACACTTTGTCTTCTTGGCCTTCTACATCATAACCAGGCAGTTGCCCAACATACACTTCCTCTTTTAGCACTCCATTCAAGAACGCTAACTTTACATCCATTTGATACACTTTCCATCTATGTTGTGCGGCAATCGCCACAACTGTACGCACCCTCTCCATCCTCATAATCTCTTCCATGTTGCTGCTTGTATCCTTTGACAACTAGCCTTGTTTTGTGCCTTTCAATATTTCCATCAATGTTTATTTTGGTGTTTCTTATAGACATATTTGGGCACTGCAACCCCAATCACATATGTCCATAAACCAAGGGCTTCTAAACCCCTAAAAGTGTTTTTCATACCCTAAAGGAACAAGGTCAGCTGATTACATCATCTCCCAGAAGTTATCCATGAAACACTACTCAAAACTAGTCAAAACAGGACCATACAGACTGCTCCATGCATAGGGTGCGATGCATCTCACCTATTACACACGGGGGGTGCGATGCATATTGGAAAGCCCTTCTGTAGGGTGCGATGAGTGAGAGCAAACAAATGCCAGAAGCAGTTTTCTAGGTGGAAACTCAGAGAATCTTCTAGAAACTGCTCATATGACACTTGCCTCTCTGAATTCACCCAGGGATGAGTAAGAGATCTGAAATCTCCAAGTGGAACCAAGGACTATCAGTGAAATGACACTAATCAAAATCCTAGAAGCTAACTCACTGTCCCGAAAACATCTATATATGGATCCCTCATCCAAGAGATTCAGAGGCTATAATTTTGTATTTTGTAAGTGTTGTTGGTTTCTCTGTGCAACATTGTATTGTTGGGTGATCTAAGCTTTTCATGAGGTGAAGAGGGCTTTCATGCTGGAACGATGGCACTGGGTCAGACCAATGGGTTGTAATCCTCTCTTCTACTACTTCTATCAATAAAGCTATTTGAGTTTTCCTCCATATTCTTGTATATCTCTGAATCTTGTATTGAGATATGCATATGTATGGTTAATATACATCTGATCCTATATTGTTTATGGTTATAAATATCTATGCTTTGATGGTACTATGCTGCTTTGACTCTACAGGTGTTCTTTGAAGTGGTACAAGTAAGGGAGGAGTGGTGAAGTTCTATCAAAGGATGGAGGAAACAAGCAAGGAGCCAGGCGAAAGACTGGGGTTGGTACTCTCTGCTTCTCTCTCATCTATCTCTCATAAGGAAAACACAAGTGACTTTAGTTTTTTTGTTTCTAATATAGCTACCCATCTTAGTGGGACTAGCAGCTCTAAACAGACACTAGTTTTCCCGATAACAAAATGGCAACTCCACTGGGGATCGAATATTTTGATTGCTTGTCTCTATTTGTTTGCTTCATAAACTATAGACGGAGCCTGAAGTTAAGCCAGCTAGCCTTCGAACTGCATTTTCTATGCAAGTGCAAAGTAGATCAATGTTGCTTCAGTCAATCTCCGGGTTTGTTTATGAACTGAACAACTCACTTTCAAACATCCTAAGTGCCCTGGTGGTAGCTCAAGTAACCTCATTAGATCATCCGCTATACTTTGTATTTACTGACTATCATTAGCTCAGCTCAAATCCCTGAACTAAGCTGCAAACTGTGACCAAAAACCAAGTTAAAGTCTCTTCCCTGGACCATCGCACCTCCCGTCTGCAGTAGGTGGGATGCATCCCTATTTCCCTGTGTTACAGGTGTGATGCTCAGATAAGACTGTTTCTGCCTCCAGATTTTGGTTTTTTCTTCATTGTCTTCAGCTTTATTCAGGAGTTTTTCTGTCTGTGATCAATGTACCACTATTAAAACTCCCTTCCTGTGCATTATTCAGCCTCCATTGTACGAAGAATTGTGAATGTTTTTTATGTATTTTTCGCCATTTACAGTTCTCCTTTACAAAAAGTAGCTTAATCGAACTGTCGTCTTTTGATTTGAAAGTGTCGCAAGTGTCGTTTTCAGTCAAAGAAAAGAATCCTACTCTTTTTGATGGCCGATTACACTGTTACTCTTGTATTTGATTTGAATTAATAGTTAATTTCAAGTGTCGAAAGAAGTTTTCAATTCAAAATCGCAAAGTGTCGTCCTTGTCTTCCTTTCATTTTTGAAAAGAAAGTTGTCAGTACTGTCGCTTTGAAAGAAAAGATAATTCAGATTTGTACTTAGCATTCTTTTTTTCATTCATACATTAAGAAAGCGAAAAACAAATACATGCATGTGCATTTGCATTTAGACTGTTTGTTGATTTTGATTTAGGACAGTGCATCTAGTGTGTGATCTCTGCTCTATGTTGAAAGAGTTTCGCTTCTCTTTCCTTAGTAGCTAGGATTTTCATTGCAAAAAGAAGAGTAAACGACTGTTTATCATCTTAGATTGCATATTTAGGAATTGTATATCTACATCACATGGTGAACCTTAAAGGCAAACTTCTTAAGAAAGATCAACTATAAAATAAATTCAATGAACATAAAAATGCTTTGGAACCTAACGCACAACATCTAGAAGTCTAGGCTAGAGACGTATTCTGGCGTCGTAAAGCCCGGTAATTGTCGCTTCCATCGTAGGTTGGGTGATTCCTCCTCTTTGAGATGACAAGTGCTAGTATGGACTTGTGCTCCCACGTATCGTCGAGTATATATTGGGAGACCACATTAGGCTATATCCTTTATCATTAGGAAGCCGAGTCTGTAGAAATTTTGAATAATAAACACATATTCAACAGAGATTATCCTGATCATGTACTATTGTGGAATACATACACAATACATAAGCTCCTCTACGTTGATCATCAATATAGCAGCATCAATAACAATAAAACCTCAAGAGCATTCACACATTAACACAGTATGTAACCCGGGGAAAGCATCTCGCTAAAAACCCCACATTATCTGTATATTAATGATTGAGAACATGTAACATTACAAAGTATAATGCTTATCACAAGAAATCCAGTACCAGCTCCACCTGTTACACACAATTTTGATCTCCAAATCTATTCCACTGCTTGCCTGCCTCCACAGTTCAATACCTAGTCAAGAATTGATGAGAATGGTTTACCAAACTCTTATTTTACCTGCAAAGAATCACTCACACTATGGAAGACGTGAGAACAGGCTACAATTGCTTGGTATTGGCCAATTCATTGGCATACTCAATCCCTTTGATTGTGCAAATCATCATGCACAACTATAGTCACAACAGATAGCAATCTAATCCTCTAACACTTGTCCCTGCTGAACTGAACATGCACTGACATGCAACTGAGTTAACTAATGTATTCTATAGTTGCATTATGAGTTAATAACTTGTGAATTAATTAAGAACTAATTCACCCAACTCATCTCTAGTCTATTTGCCAGTTAGACTAAATACAACCAGTTTAACAAAGCTAAACTGAACACAACTCCATCAACTGCACCTCCAGTCCACTAAACTCAACTCACTTGAGTTCTAACTGAAGTCCTGCATGTAAAGATCAGTCATCCCATAGGTAACCACGTATTTCCTTCTAGGATCTGCATGTACCACATCCGTAGCTCATCATGAAGTGCTCCAAGAGAATAAGATTAAGTTTATAGTCCAAATATTATTATGAGACAATAATATTTGACTGTTCTATATTTAGACTGAGCAGTCACTCCGCTGTGATCTAAAAATAGAAGTCCATCTATTTTTCCCAACTTGACCAATCATCCATAAACAGCAACCTGCAATCCATAGACATGATCCATATGTCTAAAAATAGACATAGTCTAAAAATAGACTTGCGCCAAAAATAGCCTGCGGACCCACTTAGTGAAGGTGACTCTTTTCACTAAGCTTCATCATCTTGTTGCAATCTCAACACTCCCTCTCGACAAGATATGGATTATCAGCAACCCCTATCCTGCCTCGGTGGTATTCGAATTTGCTCCTGGTGAGAGCCTTCGTCAGAATATCAGCATCCTGATCCTCCGTTGGAATGTATGAAAGTAACATGATCCTCCGCTGCACACAATCTCTGATATGATGGTACCTGATGTCAATACTACCATATACTCGGCCTCTTGAGCTCCCTGCCCAATCTGCATCCTCCTGTCTGTACCAAGATCCATATCCCGATGTGCCTCTCAAGTAGCGCAATACATGCTTTCCCGCCTTCCAGAAGAGCTTGGTAGGCTTAACCATAGCTTGTGAAAGCTGGTTAACTGAATAGCATATATCAAGTCGTGTATTGACCAAATACATCAGCGACCCCACCATAAACAGTGGCATCCACTTCTTCTCACGAAGTTGAATCCTCCTTCCTCCAACCTCCAGTAAGAGGAGTATCAACAGGCTTGCAGCCATGCATGTTGAACTTCTCCAGTATCTCCCAAGCATACTTGCCCTGAGAAACAAACAGTCCACCAATGCGCTGCCATATTTCCAATCCTAGGAAATAGTGAAGGAGGCCCAAGTCCTTCATCTCAAACTCTGTAGCAAGATCCTTCTTGCATGACAGTATCAACATCTCATCACCCGTTAGAATCAAATCATCAACATACAGTACAATGATAAGCAACTTACCCTCCACCAAAATCTGGTATAGGTTTGGATCCGCCTCACTCTTGGAGAATCCAAGTCCTGTGAAATAGTTGTCTATCTGTGTGTACCAAGCACGTGGTGCTTGCTTCATCCCATACAGCACTCTCTTGAGCCTGCACACATGCGACTCGCTGTTGAAGACCTCAAATCCTTCGGGCTGCTCAATGTACACCTCCTCCTCAATGACTCCGTTGAGCAACGCAGTCTTCACATCCATCTGATGAATGTGCCATCCCATCTGCGCTAAGACAGCAAGAATCGTTCGTATGGAAGAATACCTTGCGAAAGGTGCAAAGGTCTCCTCATAATCGATCCCCTCTATCTGTGAAAAACCTCGGGAAACAAATCTTGCCTTGTACTTCTCCACACTCCCGTCAGCTGCCTGCTTAACTTTGTAGATCCATCTCAAACCCACCACTCATTTCCCTTCCGGTCTAGGAACAATCTCCCATGCACTGTTTTTGACAATAGAATCATACTCTTCCACCATTGCGTCTACCCATGCGGGATCCTCCACAGCTTCCTCAAAAGAGGATGGCTCAGTCACAACACACTTGCTCATAAGATCCATGTATCCAGTGTACCGATCAGGTGACTGTCTCTGCCTGCGTTGGGCTATAGGTGGTCCTACAACTTTCTCTGCATCTTGAGCCAGTCGCTCAGCTTCTGTCAAGTGCTTTTACCCTCTGATGGTTGGCGCTGCATGAGTGGTCTCTTCCACTCCATGAACCTCGTCCTGTGGCTGATCCACATCCAGAAGATCATCCTTAGGAGCTAATAGCTCCTCATCTACATGCAAGTGTAGCTCCCTCTTAAGCAAACACTTCATGGCTTTCTCCTCCTGAAATTTTATATCCCGTCGCACAACAGTTTTACCACTGTCTGGCAAATACACACGATAGTTGTGGGGTGTATCAGTGTACCCCACAAATATCCCAACCTCTACGGTTGGCTCCAGCTTCTTCCTGGCATCCTTCTTCACATGCATGTAAACGTTAGCACCAAAAATCCTCAAATGAGAAAGATCAAGCTTCTTACCAGAATAAGCCTCCTCAGGTGTACTCATGCCAAGCATCCTATGAGGACAACGGTTTTGCACATAAACTGCTATATTGCATGCTTCTGCCCACAAGTGAAGGGGTAGGCCCTGATCATGCAACATCGCCCGTGCAGCACCCATGATCTTTCTGTTCTTCCGCTCAGCTACCCCGTTCTGTTGTGGGTTATGGGGAACTATGAGCTCTCTACGAATCCTTTCTGCCTTGCAGAAATCCTTGAACTCATCCGAGATGTATTCACCACTGTTATCGCTCCTAAGAGCCTTCACCTTCTTCCTCGACTCCTTCTCGACCAGTGCTTTGAATTCACAGAACTTTGAATATGTTTTGCTCTTCTTCTACATGAAGAGGATCCAACACTTACGAGAGAAATCATCAACAAAAATCACATAATACCTGTGTTTTGATGTCGAAGCAACTGAGAAAGGTCCACACACGTCTATTTGAATTCTCTCAAGGATCGTCGTGGCGCAACTATCCTTCTAGTGAAAGGTGGCTTTCACAAACTTCCCCAAATTACACCCCTTGCACTGATCTGACTGCACAAGAGTGCCTTTAGGAAGCCCTGTAGTGATCTGCTGTAGTATCTTCAAGGCTCCATGGTGAAGGTGACCCAATCTCCTTTGCCACAACTCGCCATCGTCCCAGCTCACCAATCCTTCTGCCTTGCCTGCCATTGCCGCGCATCCATATACATGCAATTGATAAAGGTTCCTTACTCGAACCCCTATCTTTCGGGTCTCACCAGTTGTCTTGCTGCGCAGGAAAGCTTTTCCCTCACTGAAAACAACATCATACCCCTTGTCTTCTAACATCGCCAGAGATGAGATTCTTCTTCAATCCTGGAACATGCATGACTTCCTTCAATACGAAGGGTTTACCAGACTCCCTCTCAAAGGAAATGGTTCCGATACCAGGCGCACTGTATCTACCATCATCGCCCATCTTGATGTGCACTCCAAGATCTTTGTCCTCCAGATCAGAAAACAAATCTCTATCTCCCGTCATGTGAAAAGACGTGCCACTGTCCAAGAACCACATCGATCCCATCACACTTGAAACTGAGCATGTGATCAATGAAAAATCAAGCTCAAACTGCGAGGCTAGAGCCTCCCCTGCTGAAGATCCAGCAGCCTGCTTCTTCTTCTTCTTCTGCGGACAATTAGTGGCATAGTGTCCGTGCTGGTGATAGTGAAAACACTTCACCTTGGACATGTCCTGCTTCTTGCCTTTCGCACCAGACTGAGAAGCTTTCTTACTCTTCCCTTTCTTTGCTTTGGCAGCCAAAGCGCAATTTTCTTCATCAGTTCCCTTTGACGAAGATCCATTCTCATACTTATTGTTTCTAAGTTTATCTTTGAGCGTCGGCTTCCTCTGATCACTCTTGCTTTGGAATAATTCTGTTAATGATTTACACATCAAATATGGAGTAGCCTTTCCATGGAGGCTGGACACAATGTGATCCCTCATGCCCTCCAACAGAATTCTTCGACATTTTGCGGTCTTCTTTTCCCAAGCATCAGTAGCATCAGTAGGCTTTGGGACATCCGTCTCTATGAAATCCTTCAGCCCGTTATCATCCAATACTGCCTCCATCCTATCCTTCCATGCAATATAGTTTGAGCTTCCCTCAAGAGCATACTCCAATTGCAATCCGTTGAAAGACATTGCTGCGTTGCCACCAAGAAAACACTGCTGCAAATTTGAATTCCACCAACAACCAACTCAACCGCCTCGGATCTAAGATTCGTGAGAACACAATATTTCTCGTACAGAGATCGACTGTATGGGCATTCACCGGATATCTCACCTTCCAAAATAAGGATGAATCCAGAGGCTACCTGGCCTGATTACAGACTCTGCCTAAAGAAATAGAATGTAAACACTTCCTGGATAGTAGATCAGATGATCAATAGCTCTGATACCATATAGAAATTTTGAATAATAAACACATATTCAACAGAGATTATCCTGATCATGTACTATTGTGGAATACATACACAATACATAAGCTCCTCTACGTTGATCATCAATATAGCAGCATCAATAACAATAAAACATCAAGAGCATTCACACATTAACACAGTATGTAACCCGGGGAAAGCATCTCACTAAAAACCCCACACTATCTGTATATTAATGATTGAGAACATGTAACATTACAAAGTACAATGCTTATCACAAGCAATCCAGTACCAGCTCCACCTGTTACACACAATACAACTCAGATTTGATCTCCAAATCTATTCCACTTCTTGCATGCCTCCACAGCTCAATACCTGCTCAAGAATTGATGAGAATGGTTTACCAAACTCGTATTTTACCTGCAAAGAATCACTCACACTATGGAAGACGTGAGCACAGGCTACAATTGCTTGGTATTGGCCAATTCATTGGCATACTCAATCCCTTTGATTGTGCAAATCATCATGCACAACTATAGTCACAACTGATAGCAATTTGATCCTATAACACCTGTCCCTGCTGAACTGAACATGCACTGACATGCAACTAAGTTAACTAATGTATCCTATAGTTGCATTATGAGTCAATAAATTGTGAATTAATTAATAACTAATTCACCCAACTCATCTCTAGTCTATTTGCTAGTTAGACTAAATACAACCAGTTTAACAAAGCTAAACTGAACACAACTCCATCAACTGCACCTCCAGTCCACTAAACTCAACTCACTTGAGTTCTAACTGAAGTCCTGCATGTAAAGATCAGTCATCCCATAGGTAACCACGTATTTCCTTCTGGGATCTGCATGTACCACATCCGTAGCTCATCCTGAAGTGCTCCAAGAGAATAAGATTAAGTTTATAGTCCAAATATTATTATGAGACAATAATATTTGACTATTCTATATTTAGACTGAGCAGTCACTTCGCTGTGATCTAAAAATAGAAGTCCATCTATTTTTCCCAACTTGACCAATCATCCATAAACAACAACCTGCAATCCATATGCATGATCCATATGTCTAAAAGTAGACATAGTCTAAAAATAGACTTGCGCCAAAAAGAGCCTGCGGGCCCACTAAGTGAAGGCGACTCTTTTCACTAAGCTCCATCATCTTGTTGCAATCTCAACCGAGTCTGCCGCCATATCGATTGCAATGCACACAACACAGCGTTCGGGAAGATTGACTCCCGTACCGTAAAAAGTATTCTGTAGTTTTACGATTGGTTTGGTAATCCCTCTGTATAGATTTCTAGAGTAGTCTCTTTCGTTCCTTTTCAAACTCCTTAAATGAAAATGTTCATCTGAGCACTTGTCACTTCAGGCTCATTAAAAATTGAAGGCGACTAGAGTCATCTTTAGCTTTTTCTTGACTCTTAAAAATTGAAAAAGCAAGTTGTGTCAAAGCGTCATAAAATTTATTTTAATTGGAATAACGTCACTGTTCCCTCATTGATCTTAGGTTGAGAAAATGGAGTCCACCAATCAAGGATTTCCCCTTGGGGGAAATCCTAGTCCTTTCTCCTCTTGGGGAGATGTTTGTGCACCTCATATGGCCACATTGTCCCTTCTGGGACTAACAATTGACCTACCAGTATGGCTCTTCTCGACCTCTATCGTTCAAAGCACTGTGATTCCTGAGCAATCAAATCAACAACTAGATGATACTAGAGTTACCCCCCAACCTTCTACTTCGTTTGTTTCTCCCTCTCCTTCTTCCTCTTCGCTTGGTGAAGCTAGTAAAACTAAAAACCAAGTAACTGAGAAGAAGAAGAAAGGGAAGGAGAAGAAGAAGAAGGAGCCAACGACAAAAAGGGGCAACCGTACATTGTCTAGCGAAAATCCACACACTGCACCGTCCAAACCGAAATCTCCATGTGTCATCTGCAAAGGGGACCACTATCATCGAGATTGTCTTTGCATCCCATGGATCTTAAGGGACTGGTCTCCCCGCTTGCACAATCTGGTGTCATCAACCTCTGACGATCATGTTGAGAGTACACCTTCAACTAGTGAAAACGAAGTCAATGGACAGAAAGGAAGATATAAATTTCCTTGTAGACTGTGTGAAGGCGATCATGCCATCCACCGTTGTCCCTTCCTAGACGAAGCTAAAAGAGTCTTGGATAACCATCCTACTTCACCGCTACGGCTTCCTCCTAGATACAAGAAACTCTTGTCGAGTCCATCACTAGTTGAAAATCCGACTGACACGCCTTTGTTGTCAGTCAAAGCACCTATCATTGAAGATGAATCCTTTGAGTCCACATCGGACCAAAGTCAACAGGTTGAGACGGCATTCGACCCCATCTTATCTTCAGAGGATCCACCTTCAGATGATATCGTCACCAAAGAGAATGGGAACGACACCATTCAAATTCTTTTTGTAAACACAGACTTCGATGAACATGGGGGCAATCTACCTGTTCCTTTACCGCAGGAAGGAAGTTCATTAGAGATGTATCCGGCCATTTATTCGGTCCCACCTCCAAGCAACCTAGTCGTTTCCTTTGATTGGAATCTACTAGGTAGACCCCGTCTACCATCTAAAGTACCATTCCGAATTGTAGTGCAAACTTACAGAATGGTCATGGTTGGTGCCATCATAGATGAAGGGGCTTCTATGAGTATCCTTTCCTAAACTGCTTGGAAAGCACGTGGTTCACCATCGCTTCTGCCTGAGATGCGAAATCTGATAGGCTCTGACAAAAGAACCAGTCGACCATTAGGGATCCTTCCAAATTTTCCTATAACTTTGAGAAAGAAAACCGTTTATCTGAACATGATGGTAGTCCAAGGACCTTTAGATTACAATCTACTCCTTGGGCATGACTACATTTATAGCATGGGAGCTATTGTTTCCTCACTCTTTCAAGTGATGTGTTTTCCACATGAAGGCAGAGTGGTCCAACTCGTAGACCAGCTTTCATTCCCCGGTTCACACATAGCTAATAGTCAAATTCCATCCCTAACTGGTATTTTTGAGCAAGGAATGTCTCATCAATCTCCAATCCGTCCACCTGATGAGCGCGAGTGATTCAGTGATTGTGACTAAAACCCAGTGGGCATGCACCCTAGTCTACTTCGGCAGGAAAAATTTAGGTATAGGGTAGGTTTCCGTGGAGAATATATGACTAGTCTGACACACCCATCCGTTTAAGAAAATGGGATTAGACTGGAATAATATACTTCCGTCAGAAGGTATGCCTTTCCCGACAAAGCAAGTGTTTTGTCTGCAAATTGAAGGGTAACCTGGAAACTCTACTTCGCTATACATGGGGGCATGCAAACCATTTTGCATGAAAGTGAAAAGCGACCATTTATTTTCTTAGTTTGTAGGTTCTTAACCCTTAAACTCGTAGGATTGGTCGTTCCTAGCTTACATAATGAAAGGATCCGAAAGAAAAATTTCGAATGGGGCAAGCTGCCTAAAAAATGAACCTATCGATGAGACATCCTTATTATACGACTGGCACGAGAAGTTTTACGTGAAGTTCAAGCTTGTTAAAAAATAAACCTAGCAATGATCATTTGTTCCACCAGAGTTTAAGCTCATTAAAAAATGAACCCACCTTTGGTAAATAACCATTGCGATCACATTATTATCAGTTTTTGAGCCTTAGTCGTGTTCTTACCATCACCTGCACTCTTTTTTATCCGATCATACACCTCCATTTGATTGTTTACCCCTTTTGAGGAACAGCTGCGACGAGTGATCCTATTAGCCACTTTATTTACACTACCGTGATTGAAAAGAGTTCCAAACATTACCTGGAACCAGCTGCTATCCAACTCGTTAAAATATGAAAAGATTTCCGAGAAATTTGCCTCTCCAACTCATTAAAGTGATTTGAAGTGCCATCCCTCCTCTAGATTTTAATATTTTTGGACTTGATGGATTATTGCACAAAAATATCGAGCGTTTGTCTTGTTCGGCTCGTTAAAACTATCAAAAAGTCATCCCTTTCGCATTGTTTTATACTTTTTCGGACGTAAGGGATTATATTACAAAAAAGGAATATTGGAGTTTCCTTTCCGTCTCTTTTCAAACTCTCTAAAATTGCAAAGGACCGAGTTATCATTGTCATAAACTCTTTAAAAAAATAGCGACAAACTTGTCCATGTAGACAAGAGCGAGTCTCACTGTCGCTAGGCTCATTAAAACATAGTGACGAGTTTGCCCGAAAGGAAAATTATAGAACAAACATATGTTATGCTCCTCAAGCTTGACAAAAATAAAAAGGTACTGGTCAGAAATGACTAGGGAAAATTGGGAAGAAAACTTGAAGAAACTTTATTGGTAGCAGGTCACTCTTGAACATGACACTTTCATTCCATCACCATGATTGAGTCGAGTTGGGTTATTCCGTTCACCGGTCATATCACCATTGGTCCACCGTACCATCCACTTTTTGGGTTAACGCTACCAATCCATTTCAGTGTCGCCAATATGTTCAAGAGAAGTCGCTCAGAGAATTCACCAACCCAGCTTGTGTCTCATCCGTTGCAATACCTTCACACTTCAGTCTTTCATGACCGCCACCCTGAACCTTGTATCATTTGATCGTTTCCGTATCATTTGATCGTTTCCACCTCCACAAAATCATTTGCTCTGTTTCGTGTCATAGATGTGGGATTCATTAAGGCCCTCCTACGATGGGTCACTTCTTGTCGACATCAGCTCATTATCCAAGAAGTCAACTTAGGAACAACCCTTTCAGTACTTTGAGGCTTGCATGCCTCAATGGCAAGTTTCTCACTTCCGACGACAGGTTTACATCAATGGCCTTCGACCGAAAATTTTTATGTGGTGTTCAACATCAGCTCATGTATTCACACCATGTGAATTTTACTACAGTACCTTGAGGTTCATCATTATTATCAGTGATTCCTCTCGTGCCTGTTAACAACTTACATCATTGGCTGGTAATCAGGCAATGTCTTTCCATGTTCGACATCAGAACATCTTTTCACATGGATCGACTTGTACTTGGGGCGAATATTGAACGAGTTTGAAGACACCGGATCTAGTTTCATCCATCCAGGCTGTGATATATTCAAGAAAATAAAGACATCAAATGTACATCACAACTGCACAGATAATCATCCAAACTAAAGGATGATGGCTCTACCAGAATCGTCAGTCTGCCACATAGACGATTGTTTGCCTTATGCACATGAATATGAATTTATAAAGCTGAGCATGGGAATGTCCGCCTCAGCTAGATCATGAAAATGTTATGAAGATAATGTAATCTATTGTATCTTATTACAGGTCACCTTCCAGTTTGAAAAACCTCGGATCCTCATTATAAAGCATTTCACTCGACATCAAAAGGATTTATGAACTCATGCTTTAGGAGGAAACTGTTATAGACATATTTGGGCACTGCAGCCCCAATCACATATGTCCATAAACCAAGGGCTTCTAAACCCCTAAAAGTGTTGTTTCATACCCTAAAGGAACAAGGTTAGCTGATTACATCATCTCCTAGAAGTTCTCCATGAAAAACTACTCAGAACTGGTCAAAACAGGACCATACAGACTGCTCCATGCATGGGGTGCGATGCATCTCACCTATTACACACGGGGGGTGCGATGCATACTGGAAAGCCCTTCTATAGGGTGCGATGAGCGAGAGCAGACAAATGGCAGAAGCAGTTTGCTAAGTGGAAACCCAAAGAATCTTCTAGAAACTACTCATATGACACTTGCCTCTCTGAATTCGCCCAGGGATGAGTAAGAGATCTGAAATCTCCCAGTGGAACCAAGGACTATCAGTGAAATGACACTAATCAAAATCCCAGAAGCTAACTCACTCTCCTGAAAACATCTATATATGGATCCCTCATCCAAGAGATCCAGAGGCTGGAATTTTGTATTTTGTAAGGAAGCACTGTTGGTTTCTCTGTGCAACATTGTATTGTTGGGTGATCTAAGCTTTTCATGAGGTGAAGAGGGATTTCATGCTAGGAGGATGGTGCTAGGTCAGACCAATGTGTTGTAATCCTCTCTTCTACTACTTCTATCAATAAAGCTATTTGAGTTTTCCTCCATATTATTGTATATCTCTGAATCTTGTATTGATATATGCATCTGTATGGTTAATATACATCTGATCCTATATTGTTTATGGTTATAGATCTCTATGCTTTGATGGTATTATGCTACTTTGACTCTACAGGTGTTCTTTGAAGTGGGACAAGTAAGGAAGGAGTGGCGAAGTTCTGTCAAAGGAGGGAGGAAACAAGCAAGAAGCCAAGCGAAAGACTGAGGTTAGTACTCTCTGCTTCTCTCTCATCTATCTCTCATAAAGGAAAACACAAGTGACTTTAGTTTGTTTGTTTCTAAGATAGCTACTCGTCTTAGTGGAACTAGCAGCTTTGAATAGACACTAGTTTTCCCGATAACAATGTTATAGACCCACTTCACTCCGTTGACTTGTTTTCCTTGCGGCAAGTCCACTAACTCCCATGTGTCACTCCTTTCTATTGCTTCCATTTCTTCCTCTATTGTTGCAACCCACTTTTCATCTTTGACTGCATCTTCAAAGTGGACTGGGTCATCTACATGACAAAACAAAGCAAATAATGAATTCAAACCAACACTGCCATCAACTTCATCTTGCTCATAGATTTCATTTAAATTTCTGAATTTTAATCTTCTTGTGCTCGCTGAAGATGGGCTTGACATGTCACTTGGTGTTGCGCTTTGCAGCATGCTTGGAGAAGCACTTGCTTGACTGTGCGACGCTATCCTATTATTTGTTAATGGTGTTGTTTGTTGCATGTTTTGTTAAGCTTGAATAGGAGTAGAGGGAGTCATTGTTGAGGAATTGCTTGTTTCTGTAAATTCCTCTTTGTCCTCATGTGGTATACATGATTTCACATTGTCTGTCTTCTCTAAATTTCCATTCCATGCTTCCTCTTCTATGAACTGCACATCTCTACTAATTATGACTTTCTTGGTCGATGGATTGTAGAGCTTGTATGCCTTGGATTCATCATTGTATCTAACAAATATACATTTCTCCTCCTAGTTGTCCAACTTCTTCCTCAACTCATCTGGGACATAGGCATGTGCCACACAACCAAAAACTCTCATGTGAGTGACACTATGCTTTCTTCCACTCCATGCCTCTTCAGGAACTACATTCTAGACGCTTTTGGTTGGACATCTATTCAAGATATATGTTGCACAAGTGATAGCTTCAGCCCAATAATCATTTAACAAATGCTTTGCCTTCAACATACTCCTTGCCATTTCCATAATGGTATTATTCTTCCTTTTCGCCACACCATTTTGATGAGGTGTATATCTTGTTGTAAATTGCTTGTGAATTCCATGCTCCCTGCAAAATCGAAGGAAGTCATTTGAAATGTATTCTCCACCTATGCCAGTCCTAAGGACTTTTATGTAGTGTCCACTTTGCTTCTCAACAAGAGCCTTGTATTGACGAAAGCGCTCAAGCACTTCACTTTTCTGTTTTAGGAGATAGACCCATGTCTTCCTTGTGTAGTCACCTATGAAGGTCAATACATAGTGGCTGCCACCAATTGATGGTGTCTGCATTGGTCCACATAAATCTGAGTGGACAATCTCCAAAGTTGCCTTTGCCCTTATTGACTTTCGTGCTGGAAATGTCTCCCTATGTTGCTTGCTCAAGATACATCCTTCACATAGGCTGTCCATTTTTCTATGAGTGGCAAACCCTTCACCATGCCTTTCCTATGCAGCAAATTCAAACCTCCAAAGTTGAGATGTTCAAATCTCAAATGCCATAACCAGTTTTCATCTTTTACCTCTATTTGATAGTTCACTTGTGTGACAGTTGCCTCTTTTCTTCCATCCTCTTGTGAGTTCATTGATAGTTGTGCTTGTGCACCTTCTTTCAAATCTGATCTTATCTTTAGGGGAAACATTCTATTGTTTGTCATTTGAACCTTTGCAATCAGTGTTCTTCTTGGAGGCCTATCCAAAATTGTGCACTCATCATTTTTGAAAAAAACATTGTAACCCTTTTGCATGAGTTGTCCAATGCTTATTAGGTTATGCTTCAGACCAGGGACAAAGTAAACATCTAAGATGTGCTTCTTCTCCCCCTTCTTTGTTAGGATATTAACTCTTCCTTTTCCCATGATAGAGACTTTGCTATCAGTCCCTATTGTCACTTCAGATTTCACACTTTCATCTAGATTGGAAAACATTTCTATGTTCCTTAACATGTGGTCGCTACACCCTGAATCTAGATACCATATATCACTTTGTTTTTCTTGTGCTACATTACAAGCTAAAAACATGCGATCATGGTTCTGATTTTCTTTTGTGAAATTTACACTTGGCTTGTTAATAATGCCATATTGCTTCTTTCTACATTCATTTGCATAATGTCCATACTTCTTACAATAATGACATTGAACTTGAGATTTATGATACCTCTGACCTTGTGCTTGATTTTGGCTTGGGCCTTGACTTGGATTTTGATTACTGCCTCTTCCACTTGAGCTTGAAGGGTTTCTTCTTTTACCGAGCTATGTGGGCTTCTTCCTCTTCCTCTAGCATATAATCTTCCTCTGCCTCTACCTTGACCAAATGAAACTTGTGTCTTGAAGGCATGCTCCAATGATGAACTTGTTGCTCTATTCAGTCTATGTTCATGAGAAATCAATGATACATTAAGTTCATCCACTGAAAATTGTGAGAGATCCTTTGTCTCTTCTATGGCCACAACAATGGCCTCAAACCTTGCTGGCAAACTTCTCAAAACTTTCTCAACTATTGTTCTTTCCTCAAGTGTCTCACCATGAGACCTAATTTGAGTAACCAACCCACTTACATGTGTAAAAAACAAGTCTATATTATTAGACTCTTTCATACAAATTTTTTCAAAATCTCTACTCAGCATTTGCAGCTTTGTTGTCTTGACTTTTGCCATACCTTGTTAGGCTCGCTGGAGGGTGTCCTATGCTTGCTTGGACTTCATTGCTGCTACAGCCCTTGGGAAAATACTTTCATGAACTACTTGAAAAATATAGAACAGGGCTTTTGAATCCTTCTTCCTGTTGTCTCTTAAAAAATCTCTTTCTGCTTGAGATAGGGCATTGCATGCTGCTCCATCTGCTGGTTCTTGAATACCATTCTCCACAAAATCCCAAATGTCTTGAGACGAAAACAAGCCCTTCATTGTAATAGATCAATAATCATAATTTTTGCCATTAAATTGAGGTATCTAAGGATTAGTCAAGCTTGTGCTTGATTTTGCCATTTTTGAGTGTAAAAAGAAAAAAAAAAATCTACCTGCTGGTAAATTCAATCCAAAGGAAAAAAACAATCTGCCCTCAAAACAATTTTAAATTGCTAGTAAAAACACTTGTTTTTACACTAACAATATTTAACGTGCACTCTGATACCATGTTAGAAAAATAATTTACGAGGGCAGAGGAGCTCAGAAATTGGTTGCTACAGAGTAGGCAAGGTCAACTTCAGTTGCGGAATGGTAAATCTTTAGGTTGCGGCGAGGATATCACAACCACACAGGGACTTAATTAAACACGCAGGAAATAATTCACGGCAAAACAGAGTAAAACAAATGAGGGTTGCATAAATTTACTTGTGAAGGCTTAAGACCACATCGCAACATAACATACTTTTGATTATAATATAAAACATAGGAAAATACATTTGCGTGATAAATTGGAGGCTGCTACTCCAATTAAAACACAAAAGACTTACTGCGATTTAAGCTTCACTCGGTTGCGGAGTAAACTTCTGTAAAACTGGTTTTCATGCACCCACCAAAATTTCCTCCACGATTTTCTCTTCACTACTTCACACACTCCTCCCTAACTTGCCCAACATGCCCAACATTACAAATGACTTTTACTTGCATATTTATCTTAACATACAAATTTGACATTAATTACATGACAGAGAATACAACATGGGCGACTTTACTTAGTAAATGGTTTTGTGGAGTATGGGCAACAATGGCGGAATGAATGTTTGCCCATATCTACTTAATAACCTTCATTAAATGCTTTAACCTTCTGTGATGTGTTGCGGAATGGTCCGCTCTGAACTTCTGTTCTGACTTGTGTCATTCTACCTACAAACAAAATCACAACGGTGTAGTGGTTGACTTGGCAAACATGATGGTTATCCATGTGTTTGAGGCGGTGGTTGGGATTATTATTTCTAACATCTACTCTCCAGTTTTAGATTTTCCCAAGTCCATAGGACGACTAAAGAACTTTGAAAAGATTGTTGTGGATTATGATGGCACTGTCCAAATCAAAACTGTGCGAGAGGAATTTTATTATATGCGCTCTTTGACATATATGGTCTTAAGACATTTCACAAGAATGAGATCGTTTCCTGATTCCATGGGAATGCTAACAAATCTTTAGCACATCGATTTGTCTTATGCTACCAGTTTGGAGATGCTGCCTGCTTCTATCGGAAAGCTTCCAAACCTCCGGTCCATCGATTTGTCTTATTGTTCCCGCTTGGCGATGCTGCCAAATTCTTTTGGGAATTTGACTCGACTCAAACATCTCTCTTTGAAGGAATGTAGGAGTGTGACAATTTCCAAAGAGACACTTGGAAATATTACGACGCTGGAATTCTTGGATCTTTCGTGTTGTTCCGAGGTGAAAGAATTGCCTCCCCAGGTCGCACATCAACGGTTCTTTGGAAAAAATATATTTGGTGGATGCAGAGTTAAAAGAATTGCCAAGCGATATTGGAGAGCTATGCAACTTGGAGATTCTGGATTTAGGGGACCATTTGTTGGAAGCGCTGCCATCTTCCCTCGGTTCCCTCAATAGCTTGAAAGATTTGTGGGTGATGAATTGCCCGGGATTGAAATGCTTGCCGGATACTTTTGGACGGTTGACTCAACTGACAAATTTGAGGTTGGTTTCTTGTGGGATACAAAAGTTACCACAGGATGTTCTCCTGCTAAACAATCTCGAATACTTTCTCATAGAAGATTGTCCATTGGGCGAGCTTCCATTTAAAACAGCAGAACGAGAAAGAGAAACAATAGCAGCGTTGAATGAATTGGACGACTCCAATGGCAAATGTATCTTTGGCTTGGAGAGGCTCGGGGAATTTGAACTGGTTGGAGTAAAGATAAGGGAGGTAAGCTTTCCTGAAGGAGTTTGCCGAAACCTTAAAACACTTCGCTTGAGTGGCTGCAAGGAATTGAGGCAAATAGGAATGTTTTGTGGTCTGAAAAGACTTGAATCGCTTCAAGTCTATGACTGTGAAAATGTAGAGGAGCTCGCTAGTCTTGATTTAACGTGGACATCTTTGGAGTTCTTGAGTGTGAGTAGACGTAGGAAACTCAAGAGCATACAAGCATTGGAACACCTCCCAAAGCTTAGAGATCTAGGTGTTTTTAATTGCAATGAGAAGATCTGTGGAACATCTGACATCTTTGGAGTGGTTTCAGGTCTTTGGATGTAATAAACTCAAGACCATACAAGGGTTGGAACACCTCACAAAGCTTGAAATACTATTTGTTGCTGATCTCGCTGAGATAGAAGATTTGCCAGCTTTGGAAAATTTATGGTCTTTGACTGTTAGTCGATGTCCCAAGTTCAAGTGCATGCAAGGGTCGGAGCAGCTCAGAAAGCTTCGAAAATTAACTGTTGCAAAATGCCATGAGATAGAAGCGCTGCGAGGTGTGGAACATTATGAGAACTTGATGTAAGGTAGTGTCCCAAATTGCAGTGGCGTGGGAGAGTACTGGAGCAGTTGCGCCAACGACTGAAGGAAGAATTCAGATATGTAAAAGAAAGCAAAATGAAGAGGCTGCGGTCTGCTATTTCTGGATCGAGAGAGTGTGACGGGGATAGTAAAACCAAAAAAATCAAGACCATGGTATATTTTTAGGCCGATAGGCCTTTCCTATGCATCAACTTTTTGTCAACACTTTTACTCTGAGCCGTTAGATCAGATGAGACATTTTCAACCGTGGATGTGAACCAGAAAAGGAAAAAACGGAAAATCAAAAAAGCATGGCAAAACGCAAAATTTTCCTTGTTGTTTCTATTATAAAACTTTCCTCATTCTATCTCTTCAATGCAATTGCCATGCTTTTCATTCATCATTGCCTGTGCTTGAATCAGTTCAGACTTTCAAAGTATTCAGTAGGCAATCTTGATCTGGAATTCAAGATTTGCAGGGGTTTTATCTTAGAAGGGTTGAGGTGCCGAAGGCGGCGCTTGCTTTGTGATATCTATCGAGTCAGGAGTATCCTGTGTAAAAAGTTGCGCGTCCTTCGAAGGATTGAGGTGCCGAAGATGGCGCTTGCTCTATGATATTTATCGAGTCAGGAGTATTCTGTGTCTTTCCAAAAATCAGTGTACTCATCACAGAAGATCCTCGAAGCGGAAGGAAGCAAAGATGCAGGGCACACACCTATTGCTAGAGGAGCCTATCAGGATGATCTCCGTATTGGAGCCATCCAAGACTGTAAGTCGTTCAACAAAACCCTAAGATTAAACTGTTTAAGTTTTCTTTGGTTTTTGATCTCAGAGATCCTGAGGCTTGAGCTTAGAGGTCTGGTCAAACTCAGGTTAGAGTCACAGTCAGACAGGATGCAACTGAATAACTGCATTTATTTGAAATCAATGTCATAGAAGGCGGATATGACTTTAAGTAGCTTTAAGCTATATAAAGTATTTCGCCAGATACTTGAATTTTTGATGGGTATCTTAATATTCACGAATAGATGCAAAATACGTTGAAATCTTCGTTATAGTATGCGCATTGAGTAATCCAGTAGAAGGTTGTATTCGCGTCTTACGAAACTAATGAAACTTATCAAGGCGATTCCCTGCAATTTGTTAAATCAAGATACTTTATAGACGTCAACGAGTTTTGGTTATAGGTTATTTCATATTCGACCGAGGTTCCAACCTTCAGAAACACGTTCTGCCTCTGATGGTTTGTCTGGTCCATACGAGCAGATTGTTTTATATGGTTGGGGAAGCTGCAGGTCATTTGGCGAATTTGATTGTTTAGATATCTTACGTTGATCCAAATCCCAAAGACACATTTTGTCCCTCTTTGTCTGTCTGGTCCGTGAGTGGAGTGTTTAATAGGGTTAAGGCCAATTGCAAGTCTTGTTAAATCTATAGAAGAAAGCCCTTCACCTATGACATGAATATAGTGGAATAGATACCTTCACATGTAGCATCTCAGTTGGAGTGGATCTTTTGAGTATTGTAAGTTGGTTACATTTCATTGTATTGCTTCCAAAATAGTGAAAACATCTGGTAGTTTAGGGCATGTTTATTAAAAAAGTCAGGGAACATAATTGAAACTTCATTTTATTTGCGATGCGATCCATCGCAGATCGCAGATCGCAAATTCAAACTTCTATGCGTTAAGTCCTTCGGAATGATGCGATGCGATCCGATCGCATATCGCAGATCGCACCATACGTGTGTGTGCTCCACTTTTGTGTTCCGCCAAAAGAGATTCTGCGAGGCGATCCAATTGAAGTCAATGGTTGAAGTACAAGCCAACAACAAATAAATTTGACGTGAAGTTAAAGTTACATTTATTGACCACCAGTAAATGTCAGTAAAAGCAGTAAATGGAATTTACTGTGGGTTGGTAAGTTTTGGTGAAGTTTTTAATTTTATTTCAGCGGGGGAGTATGGGCACAAGAAAAAGCCGGTAAAATCATTTAATTTTCATTATTTCTTTTACGGAAGCATGGCAAGTGAAAATGTGAAGTAATTTCCTTTTGTTGTCATATATATAAGTAATGTTTTTTTTGTTGTGTTGAGGAGAAAGAAGAGGGAAGAACGTAGCAGCGTGTATGAGTATTGTAATGCACAGCGGTGCGCATGTATAGTTCTGAATATGCAAAAAAAGGAACATGCAGCAGCGAGAGAAAAATCAATGTATGTAATTCTTCACAGCAGTGTGTTAATTTAAGAAACTGAGACAGAGTATTTCTCAGGAGAGATAGAGTAGTTTTTGTATGGAACTGGAACTTCCTTGTGAATCCCTCTGAGAGAGAGGAAGACCAATGTTTTGTAACAACAGTTTTTTTTATTAATGAATAGAAATTTGTGGTGTGTGTGAAATCTCTGTCTGCTGCAAATATTTTTTTAAATTTTTCCGCTGTGTTAAGGATCCTGTGTTTGAAACAGAGCATTGTCTCTGTGTTCTGTGATTTTGTTTTTTGGATTTTGACAGAAAAATCCCCAACAGTGGTATCAGAGCTTATCCAAGCTCTTTGAAGGGTTCAAAGAAGCTGAAGGAAGGTTTCTTATTGCAACAACTTCTCCAGCAGTGTGAAGACTCAGGCAAAAGAATCCAAGGTATTTCTCAAGTTTTCTTTGTGTTGTTGTTGAAGACAATTTGTTATTTTAAATACACAGTGAAGTATTTGAAACATAGATCAGAATGCAAGGAATGGCCAGCACAAGCACTGGTATGGGTATGTTTAACACCCAGCTCCCACAGTTTAATGGGAAAAACTATGACTATTGGGCAATAACCATGACAGCTCTGTTTGCCTCTCAAGATTTATGGGAAATAGTTGAAGATGGTTTTGAAGAACCAGCAGATGAAACTGAGTTCAATGCATTAACTCAGGGAGAGAGAGATCTACTGAAGAGCAATAGGAAGAAGGATTCAAAAGCCCGTGTGTTGTTGTATCTAGCAATAGACCAGAGTGTGTTTCCAAGGTTAGCAGCAGCTAAGACAGCCAATGAAGCATGGAAAACCCTCAAGACAGCCTATCAAGGCATGGAGAGAGTGAAGACAACAAAACTACAATTGCTGAGGAAGGATTTTGAGAATCTGTGCATGAAGGAGTCAGACAACATTGACTCATTCTTCACACATGTAATTGGTTTGGTCACATAGATAAGGACTCATGGAGAAACCCTTGAAGATAGGAGGATTGTGGAGAAAATATTGAGGGTCTTACCCTCAAAGTTTGATGCGATTGTCACCACCATAGAAGAGACAAAGAATCTCTCAAACTTTTCAGTTGATGAGCTTCATGCATCACTGATCACACATGAGCAGAGGTTGAGTAGGAATGAAAACTCATCTCTAGAGCAAGCCTTCAAGACCCAGATGTCCTTTGGAAGAGGAAGAGGTCAAGGCAGAGGAAGCAAGAGAGGAAGAGGCAGAAGCCAGAACAGAGGTGGAAGAAATAGTCCAGTGAATGCTCAAGGAAGAGGCAACAATCCAAATCAGAACCAAGGTCAAGGCAGCAGCCAACAAGGAGGACAACATCATGCTCAAGGAAAAAGGTATGAAAAACCCAATGTCCAATGTTATTATTGTAAAAAATATGGGCATTATGCCAGTGAATGTAGAAAGAAGCAGCATGATGTGAATAATAGATCTAGTGCAAATATTACTAGAGAAAATGTCAGCCAAGGTAATGTGTTGTTAGCTTGTAACATGGCTGAAACAAATAGTGAAGATATATGGTCTCTAGACTCCGGTTGCAGTAACCATATGACAGGAAACATAGCTTTGTTTTCTGCTTTAGATAAAAGTGTGAAGTCACAAGTCACACTTGGGACTGATAGCAAAATTTCTGTTATGGGTAAAGGTGAAGTTAAAATATTTACAAAGCAAGGTGAAAAGAAAACCATAGCAGATGTCTATTATGTTCCTGGAATGAGATGTAACCTCTTGAGTATTGGACAGCTTGTTCAAAAGGGTTACAATGTTTTCTTTGAAAATGATGTATTCACCATCATGGATATTCCACCCAGCAAGCGATGCATTGCTGAAGTGAAGATGACGAGGAACAAAATGTTTCCTCTCAGAATAAGAGCAGATTTGAAAAACAAAGATGCAATGGCAGCAGTTACCCAAGAGGCTTTCCAAAGCCAACCAAAAGATGAAAATTGGTTGTGGCACTTGAGATTTGGACATCTCAACTTTGGAGGTCTTAACTTGTTGAGCAGAAAAGGAATGGTAAGGGGATTACCATTGATAGAGAAACCAGACAGCCTTTGTGAAGGCTGCATATTGGGAAAACAACACAGAGAAAGTTTTCCAAGCGGGAAAAGCATAAGGGCAAAAGCACCCTTAGAAATTGTCCACTCAGATTTATGTGGACCGATGCAAAATCAATCTTTAGCAGGCAGCCAATATTTTCTAACATTCATTGATGATTTTACAAGAAAGACTTGGGTTTATTCTTTGAAGAACAAATCAGAAGTGTTTGAAAGATTCCAAAATTTCAAGGCATTTGTGGAAAACCAAAGCGGGCTGCATATTAAAGTTTTGAGAACTGATAGAGGAGGTGAGTACATCTCCAAGGAATTCCTAAGATTTTGTAGAGAAAATGGAATTCACAAACAGTTTACAGCAAGGTACACCCCACGACAAAATGGAGTTGCTTAAAGGAAGAACAGGACCATCATGGATATGGCGAGGAGCATGTTGAAGGCAAGGCATTTGCCAAATGATTATTGGGTTGAAGCTGTAAATTGTGCAGTGTATATTTTGAACAGGTGTCCTACAAAAGCAGTGATGAACAAAGTGCCGGAAGAAGCATGGAGTGGGAGAAAGCAAGGAGTCACCCACATGAGAGTTTTTGGATGTGTGGCCTATGCACACATACCAGATCAGCTAAGGAGGAAGTTGGACAGCAAAGGGGAGAAATGTATCTTCATTGGATACAGTGAGGAATCCAAAGCCTACAGGTTGTATATCCCATCCACCAAGAAATTTTTTGTCAGCAGAGATGTTCAGTTAATTGAAGAGGAAGCTTGGGATGGAAGCATAGAGAAAACAGTGAATGTTAAAAACTGTTTGTCTCATGATGAAGGTGATGAGGAGGTGGCTGAAATACATCCCCAAACAGCAGCGCCAACACAAGGACAGCAAGGAACACCATTGAGGATAAATGAGAGTGCTTCTCCAAGCACACCACAAGGAGGAAATTCAAGTGCATCTTCAAGCACTTGCACACCAAATGAAAGAGGTAAGAAGTTTAGAAATTTAAGTGACATTTATAATGAAGGAATGAATTCCTTATTTACCTTGTATTGTCATGTTGATGATCCTATTCATTTCGAAGAGGCAATTAAAGACAAGAAATGGATAGAAGCTATGGATGAGGAGATGAATGCCATAGAAAGAAACAAGACATCGGATTTGGTTGAGCTACCAAAAGGTAAAGAAGTTATTGGAGTTAAATGGGTCTATAAGACCAAATGCAATGCTAAAGGCAAGATAGAAAGGCACAAGGCAAGGCTGGTTGTCAAGGGATACAAGCAATAGTATGGAAGAGACTATGAGGAGACTTTCGCCCCGGTTGCAAGAATGGAAACTGTGAGAGCAGTGTTGTCCATAGCAGCTCAAAACAAATGGAAAGTCTACCAAATGGACGTGAAGTCAGCATTCCTAAATGGAGTGTTAAAGGAAGAGGTTTACATTGAACAACCTCTAGGCTATGAGAAGAAAGGCCAAGAGCACAAAGTGTTCAGATTGAAAAAATCTCTTTATGGGCTGAAGTAAGCGCCAAGAGCGTGGTACAGTAGAATAGACTCCTATCTACTGGAAAATAAATTTGACAAATGTGAGGGAGAACCCACCGTCTACATCAAAGAAAAGGATGGCAAGATTTTAATTGTTGTTTTGTATGTTGATGATGTTATTTTTACAGGTAATGATGACTACCTCATTGAAAACTTCAAATCAGTCATGAAAGAGGAATTTGAAATGACTGACATGGGTTTCTTGAGATACTTCTTAGGCATAGAAGTAGATCAAAATGAAAATGGGATTTTTATCTCTCAAGCAAGATATGTAAATGAAGTGTTGGAAAGATTCCACATGCAAGAGTGCAAGGCAGCAATCACTCCCACAGTAATGGGATTAAAACTCAGCAAAGAGGACAACAGCAAGGATTTTGATCCTAGCTTATATAAGAGCATAGTTGGCAGCCTTATGTATTTAACTGCAACTAGGCCTGACATAATGTTTGCTGTTAGTTTGATTTCCAGATTCATGGAGAGGCCAAAAGAGGCTCATTGGCAGGCAGCAAAAAGAATTCTGAGGTATGTCAAAGGTACAAAAAGATTTGGCATTTTATATACCTTCTCAGAAAGTTCAGATTTAGTTGGCTACACCGATAAGGATTGGGCTGGAAGTGTGGATGATCGGAAAAGCACATCCGGTTACGTTTTTCACATGGGTTCAGGAGCAATTTCATGAGCTTCCAAGAAACAGCCAATCGTGGCGTTGGCTACAGCAGAATCAGAGTACGTGGCAGCTACAGCAGCAGCATGTCAAGCAGTTTGGATGAGAAGAATGTTGAGGAGCTTAGGCCAAGAGCAGGCAAAAGCAACAGTGATTTTCTGTGACAATAGCTCAGCTATTGCGTTGTCCAAGAATTCTGTGTTTCACAAGCGAACGAAACACATTGATACAAGGTTTCACTACATCAGAGAATTGGTGAACAATGGAGAAATTGTTCTACAACATTGCAGCACTCAGGAACAGGTAGCAGACATCCTGACAAAGGCACTAGATCAGAAGAGCTTTGAATTTTTGAGGAAATGTCTGGGTATGATTGAATGCCCAGCAGTTGAAATTAAAGGGGAGTGTTGAAATTGTAATTTCAATTGAAACTTCATTTTATTTGCGATGCGATCCATCGCAGATCGCAGATCGCAAATTCAAACTTCTGTGCGTTAAGTCCTTCGGAATGATGCGATGCGATTCGATCGCATATCGCAGATCGCACCATATGTGTGTGTGCTCCACTTTTGTGTTCCGCCAAAAGAGATTCTGCGATGCGATCCAATTGAAGTCAATGGTTGAAGTACATGCCAACAGCAAATAAATTTGACGTGAAGTAAAAGTTACATTTATTGACCACCAGTAAATGTCAGTAAAAGCAATAAATGGAATTTACTGTGGGTTGGTAAGTTTTGGTGAAGTTTTTAATTTTATTTCAGCGGGGGAGTATGGGCACAAGACAAAGCCGGTAAAATCATTTAATTTTCATTATTTCTTTTACGGAAGCATGGCAAGTGAAAATGTGAAGTAATTTCCTTTTGTTGTCATTTATATAAGTAATGTTTTTTTTGTTGTGTTGAGGAGAAAGAAGAGGGAAGAACGTAGCAGCGTGTATGAGTATTGTAATGCACAGCGGTGTGCATGTATAGTTCTGAATATGCAAAAAAAGGAACATGCAGCAGCGAGAGAAAAATCAATGTATGTAATTCTTCACAGCAGTGTGTTAATTTAAAAAACTGAGACAGAGTATTTCTCAGGAGAGATAGAGTAGTTTTTGTATGGAACTGGAAGTTCCTTGTGAATCCCTCTGAGAGAGAGGAAGACCAATGTTTTGTAACAGCAGCTTTTTTTATTAATGAATAGAAATTTGTGGTGTGTGTGAAATCTCTGTCTGCTGCAAATATTTTTTTTAAATTTTCCGCTGTGTTAAAGATCCTGTGTTTGAAACAGAGCATTGTCTTTGTGTTCTGTGATTTTGTTTTTGGGATTTTGATAGAAAAATCCCCAACAATAATTTCGTCAAACTTGGTAAAACTCCACCACCTTATTGACCAAAACTGAGTCACCGATTTTAAGCAGGAGTTTTGACACCGCTTGCCAACTCGGAGAGCCGAGTCAACTTGTGACTTTTGAGTATTCATAGCGTTATAAAGAGCTCTGTTTCTATCAGTCAAAACTGATTCCGAACTACTTTTGTGCTTTCTCCTGTTTCTTAAAGTGCCTTCCGATTTACTATCAATTGTTTATAGTTCATTATAAAAAGTTTGTTAAGTTAGCTAGGTGAGTTTGGTCCACAGCAAGCTTTGATGAATTCCGTTACACCACTTCCCGTAACGTGAATTCCTCTTCGAAAACCCTGCCATATTCTTTGGTGGCCGCAGCCACGGCTCTTCAAATTCGTGCAGATTCCGTCAATGGAGCCATTAACGCTCCTGCTGCCATTCACGACTTCGAAGGCTTTGTATCGTAGATGCACATGATGTAATGTTTTACCAATTTAATTGGGCAATCCCTCTGTTGGCAATTCAGGTTGCATTGGGGTATAGCAAAGTGTATAATGCACAAAATTTATTTGACTGGATGGAGCTGATCTCTCTTCAGTGAGTATTTGGTTTTTATTGTTGATTACATTTCCTATGTGTTTGTATTTACTTAGAAATTTGTAATTTTAATTGGATTTCTTTTCAATGAATGTGCAGAGGAAAACAAATTTCTTTGAAAAAAGAGTTGGGGAATACCAAAAGGCCTCTGTTATGTCTGGTTTGGGCAACATGGAGGCAAACCATATATTTAAATTGGATGCAGATTTTTTAAATTTGATTAATTAGCCTCCCCATCTTGGGACGGAAAGGATGGTGGCCCATTGTGCTTGTACAAAGATTTTCATTGAGTGAAATTTTGATGGCGTTTGAAGTTTCAAAATCAATCATATCTTTTCCATTGTTTTGATTAATTAGATTGGATTATTCTTTTAGGTTAACGGTGGCCCTTTGTGCTTATACAAAATGTTTTTTAATGAGAATGAATGCATTTCTCCGCCTGCTCTGTTTTTTTGGATTCTGTAATCTATATCATCTGTATTGTCCGTGCAACGTATATCCTGAGCAATCAAATATTTGAATTTTTGGACTTGAATGCAAAGGGGATCACCCAAAGCGTATTATACTGAGCTCTGCGCTGCTGGAGTTTTTGTAATATAATCTTGAATATTTTCTGCTTTCTGTAAATACGCCGTTTTGCTTTCTTACTTCAAAATGTCTCGAGTTATTTGCATGCTTGATTTTTGTGGATTACTTTTTGAAAGTGACATTAATTTTCTGGGATGTCGTGTGTTTTGCGGTACTTCTGATATGAAGCTCGACTTGGAGAAAGCAATGATGCAATGATGTGAGTTCACTTTACTGTCTCATGTTTGATTGGGCTACGAGACTATATTGGTGATATGTTTACTGTACTAGCACTTATCTGTGATGTTATTCATGTAATATTCTGCAAGAGTGCTCATATTTTCATGTTTCACTTATTTCAACGGTTTATTTTGTTGTCGGACGTTTTGGAAAACTTGGTTGCTCCATCAATGGTGTTGTGAACCTTGTATACTTTGATTTGATAAACTGTTGCACAGTTAGGGAGGTGCTTTGTGTTGCTGATGATGCTATTTGAAAAATATTGCCTAACATACTATTGTCTTATATAATTAGGTACTCCTTGTATCGTGGGGACAAAAGTATCGTGTTGCTGGAAGGTATATCTTAATCTTAATCTTAATATTTCCCTTCCCTATTTTAAGGTTTGTACTTGTCAACCATCCTGTACTTTACGATCAATCATATCTTTTCCATTGTTTTGATTAATTAGATTGGGTTATTCTTTTAGGTTAACGGTGGCACTTTGTGCTTATACAAAATGTTTTTTAATGAGAATGAATGCATTTGGGGTTTCAAAATTAAATTTTTCTTTTTTAATGTTTGTTAGTACATTTGGGCCAATTATTTCAGGATTTATGTACGACAAATAGAAAATTGTTTACTAGTAAGATAATAAACAAATTGCCCTAGCATACAGGATGTCAATTTTCATGATCGTTAATACATAGAGGCAATTATTTCAGGATCTATGTCCAACAAATCGGAAGTGGCTCAGGGAGGAGCTCGTTGCAATTGTTGAGTCGCAGATCCTATTTTCTTTCCCTTCATTTTGGTTTAAATTCTGTTTCTTTGTTTTGACTGATGCCGAACGAACCATCTTTAATAATCCAATTTAATAATCCTATCGGCCTCTCTTTGTACCTTTTGGGACAATTGCTAGTAATATTTTATGTTAAGGCGTATTGCATTTCTTTCTTTGTTCTTGTGACCTTGCTCTTGGTTGGTATTAAGTGCCTTAGTATTGGGTTCATTTGTTGTTAGATTTTATTTATGCCATGGAAGTCACGTTGTTGATATTAAAACTCTTCGTGGTTGTCACGGTAAGAGGTGTTATTAGTGTGAATAGCATTAAAGAACGTAAGTTATACAAGTTAATGTTGGGGTTGGTATTTTTTTAATAATATCAAATAATAATAATTTTTTTTCATAATATTAAATAATAATAATAATTATTTATATTATTTTTTAATAATTATAATAAGTTTTCTATAATTTTAATTTAATTATGGGTCATTATGAGGAGGCGGTTAGAGATTTAATCTTCATAAAATATGTTATGACGCAGGAGCATAGGCTCGGGAAAATACTTTGTATTTTTATTTAAATCTAGGGGTTTCATGTTTTTGAGAAATTATTAATTTTATGTAAATATTTATGAGATTTTGAGTGATTAATTATATTTTTAATTAATTATATGGGAGGATTTGTTAATGTTTCCAAATAATTGGAAAACATGAGAGAAATTAGACTTGAGATATTTAAGAATTAATTATGAGCCTAAGTTAGATTTAGTTTCAAGGTTTTAGGGATAAAAATCTAGATTATAGGGGTGTTGAGATATTTGGGGATTTTGTTGAGTGATTAAAGGGATATGAACCAAAATTGGTTCAATTCAATTTGTATAAATTTATGAGTCTCAAAGGCAAATTAGAGTAGGTAGAATAGAATAGAGAAGAGAGGTGAGGCTTGGACAACCAAAGTTATAAGCCTCCAGGCAATTGGAAGGCCATGAATGTTGAATATCTGGCAAAGACAAAGTTTGTAAGTATTCCATTTGTTAATGTGAAAAGTGTTTTTCAGAATTGTGTATCGATTTATATGAACAAGTGTACATTTCATTTTTGTAATTGGGGTTGTATTGAGAATGCATTCAGATAAAAATCAGACTTGAATTAAAAAGAAGGAGTTGCAGCTCACAGGTGAGTACTGCACCTAGAGACTGCACTCAAACAAAGAAGAGACTCTCTCTCCGTTCACTCTACGTTCCATCAAATGAATATTACAATATTAAATACATCACTAGAAATTAGGTAGTTGCAAACAAACTCCTAAACTCTAGGAACAAATCCTAAACTAAGGAGATACGTTACAACTATGTAACCGTTTCTCCATTAATACAAAATAATATTAATTATTTTTAAATCCCCCCCTAAATGGAGAAAGGATTACCCTGTACTCCTAGCATCATTCTAAATAATTCAAACTTTACACACCCTAGAGGCTTAGTAAAAATATCAGCTAAGTTATCACAAGTTTTACAATACTCCACACATATTTCTTTTGACTGTATCTTTTCTCGAACAAAATGAAACTGAGTGTCAATATGCTTAGTATTTTTATGAAAAAATGGATTGTATGCAAGCTTAATGGTACTCTGGTTGTCAGTTTTGATACTAGTTGATTCTTTTTGTTCTTCTCCTGCATCGTTGAGAAGTCTTCTCAACCAGATAGCTTCACATGTGGCTGCACACAATGCTTGGTACTCAGCTTCACAGGAAGATAGAGCTACAGTACTTTGCTTTTTACTGCTCCACGCTATAACCCCGGATCCAATACTAAATGCATACCCTGTGATAGATCTTCGATCATCTAGGTTACCTGCCCAATCGAAATCTAAATAACCTACTATAATAACATCAGAAGTGTCAGTGTACAAAATACCATAATTACTAGTACCACTAAGATACCTTAACACATATTTTGCTACAATCCAATGACTTTCGAGTGGTTTTGACATGAACTGGCTCAACACACTAACAGAATATGCCAGATCTAGTCTAGTTGTCGTCAGATATATCAAACTGCCAACCAGTTGTCTGTACATAGTGGCATCCACCTGTTTAGTGCCATCGTCACTGCTTAACTTTAAATTCTACTGTAATGGTGTTGCTGCTGATCTGCACTGCTCCATTTTGAACCTTTCCAGCAAGCTTCTGGAATACTTCCCTTGAGTGAGAAAAGTTTGTCCAGAATCATTCCATACCTCCAATCCCAAGCAGTAATGAAGATCTCCAAGGTCTTTCATCTCAAACGCTTGTGACATTTGCTACTTGATTTCTTTGATCAGATTGTTAGCATTTCCTGTTATGATCATATCATCCACATACAAAGAAATCAAAATAATTTGCCTCTGTTTATTTAACTTGGTATACAGATTTGGATCGTTCAAGCTCCTATGAAAGCCAAGCTGTATAAAAAATGAGTCAATTTTCTCATACCATGACCTGGGTGCCTGTTTTAAACCATAAAGTGCCTTATTTAATTTACACACTAAATGCTTCTGCCCCTTTTTCACAAAACCTTGAGGCTGTACTAAATAGATTTCTTCCTTTAAGTCACCATTCAGAAATGCAAACTTAACATCTAGCTAGTGTAGCTGCCATTTATGTTTTTTTGCTAAAGAAATTAGCATTCTAATTGTGTTTAATTTGGCTACAAGAGCAAAGGTGTCATCGAAATCTATTCTTTCTTGCTGTGAGTAACCCTTTGCTATAAGTCTAGCTTTAAATTTTTCTATACTCCCATCTACATTTATTTTTGGTTTATACAGCCACTTACATCCTATGGGGGTTTTACCTTCAGGCAACTCAACTAAATCTCAAGTATGGTTTCTATATATTGATTCAATTTCCTCATGCATTACAGCCCTCCATGCATCTGATTTACTTGCTTCCTCATAATTTGCAGGTTCTACAATGTTTAATATTTTAGACATTAAAGCAGAGTCTCTCAATTTAGCAGGTAGTTGATTCTTCCTACCTGATCTCCTAGGTAGGGGACTTACCTCAACTCTGTCTATTTCAGCGCTTTTCGGGCTTGCATCATCATTTATTACATTATCTGCTACTTCTTCTTCTTTTTTCTGCTCCTGCTCTTCATCTTTCTCACTGTTTACTTCTATTAGCAATGGAATGTGACTATCACTGTTAGAATCCTCCTTTCCTTCTTCAACCTATTCATGAAAAATAACATCTCTGCTTGCAAAAACCTTGTGATTCATAGGATTATATAACTTATATGCCTTATACTCAGTGTCATATCCAACAAATATACATTTCAGGGCTTTGGGGTCTAACTTCTTCCTATCTGCCTTGGGTATATGAGCATAAGCTTTTGACCCAAATATTCTTAAATGATTAACTGCTTGCTTGAGTCCAAATAATGCTTCAAAAGGGGTTTTGAAGCCTAGACATTTAGTAGGACTCCTATTCTTTAAATATACAACAGTGTTAATAGCTTCTATCCAAAGACCATTTGATAGACCCTTACCTTGAAGCATACTTCTTGCGCACTCCACAAGAGTTTTGTTCTTCCGTTCTGCCACTCCATTCTGCTGTGGAGTGTGTGGCACTGTAAATTGCTGCACAATCCCATGATGCTTGCAGAAATTCATGAACTCTCCCAACCTGTATTCTCCCCCTAGATCCGAGCGGATAATTTTTATCCTTTTTCCTGTTTGGTTCTCTATCATAGATTTAAACTCTTTAAAGTACTAAAAGGCTTGACTCTTTTTACTTAGAAAGTACACCCATGAGAATCTAGTGCAATCATCTGTAAATAACAGAAAGTAATATGCTCCTCCTAAAGACCTAGTTTGCATAGGTCCACAAATATCTGTATGCACCAGTTCTAAAATGTCTCTTTCTTTTATGTTAACATGCAAAGGGAACTCTTCTCTATGCATTTTCCCTAATGCACATCCATCACATTCCAGCTTAACATTATGAAAAACAGGGAGTCCATCGACCATACCTTTCCTCTGAAGTAAGATGAGGTCTTGCAAATTGAGATGGCCGAATCTCTGATGCCAGAGATTTTCGACTGTTGATCCAGCTGCAACCATTGCTTGTCGTGGCATACTCTTTGCATCTAATCTGTACAAGCTCCCCACGTGCACTCCTGTTGCAACTGTTTCCATCTGGCTATCCTTAATGGCACAATTATTCTTAAAGAATTGAACTCGCATGTCCTGGTCAGTAATCATTGAGACAAAGACCAAATTTTTCTTAATTCCTGGAACATATAATACATTTTTAAGGTGTCTAATGTCACCACTAGGTAGCTTCACAGGAATGTCACCATATCCTTTGATCTCATACCCACTATCATCTCCTAGATAAATTTTCGATCCACATGTAGTTTCTTCAAGAAATTCAAAGCAGTCCTTCTTACTAGTCATATGTGAGGATGCGCCAGAGTCGACATACCATATGTCGTCCTCATCTCCCTTTGAAGCTGAAAGAGCACAATCGACTGTAAATAGTCGAAGTTCGTGGTTGTGGTCCTCCTCTTCCCCAGCAAAACAACCTTGATGTTTTCTCTGTTTGCTTCTTCGTTCAACTACCTGCCTCTTATAGCATTCTTTAATCTGATGGCTAGGTTTTCCACAGTAAAAACATTTCTTAACATAATTATCAGTCATACCTTTAAATGATCTCTTTTGAAATGTGTTGGCTCCTTTCTGCTGCTGCTACTGCTGTGGTTACTGATGTTGGTGTTGATGTTGGTGCTGCTTCCCTCTGTATTGTCTTCTTTTTGCCATCAGAGCAAGGTCATTGCTCTGAGTTTTTAAATTCTGTCGTCGCTCCTCCTCCTGGAGAAGAATTGCTGTCAGCTCATCAAATGAAGGGGCTTTCTCCCTTGCTGACAGCCCTGTCATGAACGTCTGGTATTCATCAGTCATTCTCTTCAATGTGAACATGACTAGATCCGAGTCGGATACTTTCTCTCCGATAGCTCCCAATTTGTCACTTAGGTCTTTAACTCTGGCCATGAATCCAGCAACGAACTCATTCTCCTCCATCTTCAATGCAAACAACTTGCCTTTGAGTGACAGAACACGGTTTTTATTCTGTGTCTCGTACAAGTTCTTGATCGTTGTCCATATATCAGCGGCCGACTTGCAATATCTGATATGTGGGATAATATTGTCCTTAACAGAGATCTTTAGTATAACTTTTGCTTTCATTTCTCTTTTATCCCAGTCTTGTTCTTGGGTCGCTGTTCCAGATCTCTGCTCATCTCCCATGATGATCGACCATGCATTTACACTCTCCAGCAAAGTTTGCATTTTGATTTTCCAGTTGGAGAAATTCAATCCATCGAGTTTACCAAACTCGTGGAGATATGATTCTATACTATTATTCATTTCTATCCAACTGAACACTTCAATTGGCCACCATTGGGCAAGTCCGATCTGCTGCCACCGAACAGATCAGGAACTTCAATGTGCCACCACCGGGCAAATCCGATATGCTACCACCAAACAGATCAAGAACTGCAATGTGCCACCACTGGTCAAATCCGATATGCTACCACTGAATAGATCAAAAACAACTCCAATACGCCACCACCGGGCAAATCCGATCTGCTGCCACCGAACAGATCAAGGAGCTGCACTACGCCACCACTTGGCAAATCTGATCTGCTGCCACCGAATAGATCGCAGGGCTCTAATTCGCCACCACCGGGCAGGTCCGATCTACTACCACTGAGTGGATCAAGGAACCCCAATTTGCCACCACCCAGCAAATCAAATCTGCTGCCACAGAGCAGAAATTTCCACATGCCACCACCAGGCAAGATCGATCTGCAAAACATTGCAGATTTTTCAAAGAGAAAGAGGTTGGCGCTTCTTTCCAGTCAAAGGTGCTACTCAACAGCTGGCGCCAATGGAGCTTTCTGGCGCGCTGACGCGATTATCAGCGTCAAATCCGCGCCAATGGTGCGACTATTCCTTAAAAACCCACGCCAGCTGCTTGTTCTGCTACTGAATTGCGCGACTGTGCGCAAAAAATCCGCGCCAACTTCTGTTGCTTCTAAAAAATGGGCACCAACCCTTTCTTCAGCTCAGAGATGATCAGTCATCTGAGACCCTACGCTCCAGGTGTTACTGCAGTCCACCTGATCTTACAAATACTCCTACATGCTCTACTACCACTACAGCTATGTAATCAATGATGCATCCCTAAGAGAAAAAATTTAAGGCTGTCTCTACCCTATGCTCTGATACCAAGATAAAATCAGACTTGAATTAAAAAGTAGGAGTTGCAGCTCACAGGTGAGTACTGCACTTGGAGACTGCACTCAAACAAAGAAGAGACTCTCTCTCCGCTCACTCTACGTTCCATCAAATGAATATTACAATATTAAATATATCACTAGAAATCAGGTAGTTGCAAACAAACTCCTAAACTCTGGGAACAAATCCTAAACTAAGGAGATACGTTACAACTATGTAACCATTTCTCCATTAATACAAAATAATAACATTTAGATGGTGAGAGTTTAGTTGGGAATGGTGAGCCCATTAAAGTCGAAAGATGTGAGTTGGGTTTAATCACATGAAGAAGTGATTGTTGGGAGTATAGTTTTTATGAACCATAAAATTTGTGAACAGATGTTTGAGAAGCTTCCGCAAATGAATGGTGTAGAATTAGCCCGGACTGGGAGTCTTACTTGGGCAGTTATTGAAGGTGCATTTTTATATGCATGAGATTGGGAAAGATTCTGGGTTGTGCAGGTTTAAGTCTGTGTCATGTTAGAATATTAATAGTAATATTCATAAATCAAGAATTAAGCTTTTATCTCTAAATTAGTTATGTTCATTTAATTGATTTAGCTCAAATTAATTAATTAAAAAAAATCAACATATATTATAGATTGATGTTTATTTGTATTTACCAAACATTTAATTCATATGGCTAATTTGCAGATTTAATGATTAAAAACATATCTTTTTCCAAAAAAAATATTTTTACAAAAAAAAATTGTGTTTAAGTTTGAAGAGAAACATATTTTAATAATCAAAACTTACCTAAACTTATTTTTATTTTAAAATTTTATAAAATTTTATTTTCTTTCTAGAAAAGGCATTATATAAGTGTGTGCTCATGCTCAATTTAAAAAATGAAAATAGTTTATTTTTTAATTGAAAAATATTTATTTATTAATGATAATGTGAATGAACATTAGTGTAAGCACAAGAAACTAGTTTATTTTTTAATTGAAAATTATTTTCTCATTAATAAGTTTAGTATTTTGCAACTTAATGTAATCAAATGAAATAAGTGTTTTTTTTTTGTAATTTGGCAAGACTAAATCTATGACTTCACATCAACAAGTGTTTTAACAAAGTACCTCTCTAAAACCCCATGGACATCAAATGAAAAAGTTAAAAATTATTAAAATGAATAAATTTTGTTAGATCTAAGACTTTCGTCATCCACCAATTTAGAAAAATGTCTTCGAGATTAATCACATCATAAAGATTGGGTCTAACATAAATTTGATGAAAAATTTTAACTCAATTTTAATAAAAATTGTGATTTTTTTTTATCCAATAATATTTCATTTATTTTCAAACCAATTCAAAAATAGTTCTTTCATTAAATTTTAATATCGCTTTCATTTTTTTCTTTTCTTTTTTTATCTTTTTTATTGAAACATTAAAAATATTATGTTAAACATAATTTTATTTACAATATATAAAATTTATTAAAAATAAATAAATGAGTTTTATTTCCATAATTTTATTTACCATATATAAAATTTATTAAAAAAAATAAACGAGTTCTATTTCCATACCATTCGATGGATAGAAAGACAAATAGCATGCCTTTTGGAAATGAAAGCATTTGAAATAGTCTTTTGTTGTGAAAAGTAATTATCATATCATACATTGAATAAACAATTTTTTGAGATTAATATTCTAATATGGAATTTAGCCTTATAACATGTATATGTTATTTTAGATATAAATGTTAAGTTAAAATGATAAATGTAATATATTGGTGTAGAAATTAAGAGTACATGAAGCAAAGAAGTAAAATTATTGTTATATGTATATGTATATGCATATGTATATGGAAGTTTTAGTTAAGTTAGAAAAAGCATAATAAATACTCAATATGATTAATTACACTTTGTTTAAAGGTAATTATTCATATTATAATTATTAAAAAGAGGGATTAAATAGTGTATTTTTAAAATAAAAAGAGATTTAAATCCTCTCAAAATGAAGTTCATGTGAATAGATAATGTTGTCTAAAAAAGGTTTATGTATATAATGGTGTTAATGTTTTTTCAAATAATTAATTTTAAAGAAAAAAACAATTGAAAAAGGAGTATACACTGACTAGGATATGAACTAGCGAGCTTTGAGAATGGAGTGCCCTAACAATACACCCCTTCATTGTCAATTCAAAGTTTTATGGACCTTATTTTTCCTCTTTGAATTTTATTGTTTTTATATTTTGTTCTTTTATTATTGTTTCCAATTTAGTAGTCACAATTTTATCCAACAATAAATTGGTATAAACATAAAATTTGAATATATTACAAAAATAAAAATATATTTATTTGATAGTATAAATTAACAAATAGGTAAATATTTATATAACTAACTCAAAATAATGATCAAAGTGATTGGAATAGTGTTGGCCATTGATAGGGACTAATAATGATAAAGGAGACATAAAGATTATGATTTCATATATAAAGTGATGAATTATTAAGAAATTAATAATAATTTCTTTTCTTTTCAATCGTTTAAACTAGTTATTTTTCTATTAGTTGATATCAAAGCTGTAAATGTGTTAGAAAACCTACATAGATGAATCTAGCTAGTAAATGTTGAACACACAGCTTTACAGAGCAAAAACACTAAAAGAATCGAAAGAACAAAAAATAATGATTGATTCAGAAAATAGGTTACAATGCTCATGATATAGCATTACTGGGTGAATATCCCAAGGTAATGTGCCATAGGGGTGATCAATGAGAGGAATCAACACCTACATCAAGTTTTGGAGAGAACTAGCTCGTTGCGAAGTGAAAGGAGGAGCAAATCAGGGAGTAAATCATGCAGAAGAACTAGCGAGTTGCGGAGTGAATAGAGGAGAAAATCATGGAGTAAATCATGCATAAAGGATCTTGCATGTAGTCCCATGCTCTAACTAAGTGTCCGCATGTGCCAGTAATGAAGGTCCTAGGTGTGTAGTACCTCCAACACCCCCATGAACACCACTATAGGGCAAAATACAAAAAGGGCCCTGGTAACTAAGGCCAAAGGTCACCAAAAATACAGTGCAACTTGTACTAAAATTGAGGAAAGAGGGAAAACTCATGTGAACCCCCCCCTCAAAATACAATGCAGTCAAAAGAAAAGAGGAAGAAAAGACAGTTGCTAAGCAATAGTGTCCTTCACTCCAAGATGATCGCACGGAGAGTGAAACTTTTGCTCAGTGAATGTCTTGGTGAAGATGTTTGCAGTTTGTTCTGCTGAAGGACAGAACTGCAAATCAATGACCCAATCATGTACAAATCTCTGATGTAGTGCATATGGATCTCTATGTGCTTCGTGTGTTGCCGCTGTACTGGATCCTTGCAAAATTTGAGATTGCTTTGGTTGTCACACCAGATGATAATGGGCTAGTGGAACTGGACGCCCAACTCAGTGAGGAAGTGTTGTAGCCACAGAGCTTGAATGGTGATGTTGACTACTCCTTTGTACTCGGCCTCAGTTGAAGAGAGAACAATAGCAGCCTGCTTCTTGCTCGACCAACAGATAGGGCCAGACCCTAGACTAAGTGAATATTTAGAGGTGGACTTGCGATTAATGTTGTCGCCCGCCCAATCAGAATCTGTGAAGCCAAGGAGAGTCAATGTAGTGCCTGCTGCATAGTGAATCTTGAAGGTTATGGTTCCCTGTATATATCGGAGGATGCGCTTGGCAGCATTCTAGTGTAGCAAAAGCGGCTCCTGCATGTATCTGGAAACTGCCCCTACTGCATATGAGATATCTGGTCTGGAGTGGGTGAGGTACAATAAGCTCCCCACTAGCTGACAATAGAGAGTACTATCAACTAATGGAGTGTCACCTACATCCTCAAGGCGAACCCCAGATAGAAAAGGAGTCGGTGTTGGCTTATAGTCAGTCATGTGAAATCTCTCGAGGAGATCCCATGCATACTTAGCCTAAGACGGTTTGATGCCTGTGGAATCCTGGCTAATCTCAAGACCAAGAAAGAAGTGTAATGGACCCATGTCCATCATCAAGAACCTATCATGCAAGGCCCTCTTGACTGCAGCAATGGCTGAAGTCGAGCTGCCAGTGATCAGGAGATCATCCACATACAAAACTAAGATAAGAAGAGAATCATGTGTCCTGAGCATGTAAACATTCAGATGAGACTTACATCTTTCGAAGTTTTGTGATAAGAGAAAAGAATCCATTTTTGCATACCAAGCTCTCGGGGTCTGCTTAAGGCCGTAGAGAGACTTCTTCAGTCTGCAGACCAAATATGAATCCTGAATGAAACCATGTGGCTGCTCCATGTAGATCTCCTCATATAAGTCTTCGTGAATAAAGACATTCTTCACATCCATCTGATGTACTTCCCACCCCTGGGCAGCCACAATGGCAAGTGCAAGGCATATGGAATCCATATTTTCTACTGGAGCAAAGTTCTCATCATAATCAATGCCATGCACTTGCTGGAAGCCTTTGGCTACTAGCTTGGCTTTATGTTTGGTGATTTGCCCATCTGCAACACTCTTGGTCCTGTAGACCCATTTGCATCGAACAAGTTTCCTTCTTGAAGGAAGGGGGATTAGATCCTAGGTTTGGTTCTCAGGGAGGGAGTTATACTCCTCATCCATGGCAAACTCACAAGATGGATGCCCAATAGCCTCAGCATAAGACTGGGGATCAGAAGACTGAACCAAATGACAATGCCAGGATGGCGTTGGTTCAGTGGCAGTGAGGGAAAGAGGAGGCTCAATAAACTCTGAGCTAGTCCTCTACGGATCAAAATTATCCCCCACAAGACCATTTCTAGCAGTTGGGTGGTCTTGTGCATATATCTCACTTAAGCTCCTTGTTCTCTGATTTATGACAGGGGAAGTTGATTCACTGCTGGAAGCCCGATCTGGGCTTGGATGTGGATCATCATATGCATGCACTGGATTTGTATCTGAAGACTTTGTCTCTGCATTTGCATGCTCTACCTCGGCATCTGCATGCTCTGTATCTGCATCTAAGTGTACTGAATCATCATCTCAGACATGAGGTAGATAAAAGGTGTCTGCATGCGGGAATTGAGGTCCATGTGAGAGACTTTCCTGAAACTTGACACTTCACTCAATGATGAGCTTGTTCGTAGAGGAAATCAGGAGTCGGTATCCCTTCACACCATCAGGGTATCCAACAAAGAGGCACTCAATGCTCTATGGATCAAGAACTTTCCTCTTTTCAGAGGGGATCCTGGCCCATGCTCAAGAACCGAAAACACGGAAGTGGGTGACCTCCGATTTAGTGCCGCTCCAAGCCTCAAAGGGGGCCTGGTCCTTGACAGACCTATGAGGAGATCTGTTATGGATGTAGTTATTACAATAAAGTGCTTCAGCCCATAGCTTATGAGGTAGTGACTTAGCATGTAGCATGTAGGAAGCCATCTCTTTGAGCGATCAGTTCTTTCTCTCAGCAACTCCGTTCTGCTGCAGAGTGTATGGAACTGTGTTATGCAATTGTATTTCAAACTCAAGGCAAAGGTTTTGAAGTGATATGTTAACATATTCTCCCCCATTGTCTGTATGGAGGGATTTGATCTTTCTCCCTGACTATGTCTCAACTAGTGCTTTGAAATCTTCAAAGTCTGCAAAAATTTCAAATTTGGCCCTGAGAACATACACCCAATTATACCATGAGAAGTCATCAATAAATTTAAGCACATACCTTGCTTTGTTGATGGAAGGATGAGGAAAAGGCCCCATGAGATCGCTATGGATTGGATCTAGAGGAGAGGATGCTCTATGAGTCTTGCCAGTGTCAAACTTTTCTCTAGGATGTTTGCCAAGGACACACCATTCACAAACTCCTTTGGAGAAACTGATATTGGGCAAGCCTTCCACCATCTCATGCTTGCTTAGCTACTGCATATACCTGTAATTTAAGTGACCAAACCTCTCGTGCCAAAGCCTATTACTATCATCAGCATGTGTAAGCAATAAGGAGAATTCAGATTCAATAAATTCAGAAAATGTGTACAGTCTATCTCCATTGTTTACCTCACTAGTTGTAATTTTGGAGTTGCTATGTAGGTCATATATGTTCACTGCATCTAGAGTGAATTCCACTCTCTTTAAGATGCCAGAATGAGTGATCTGATAAATTGAAAGCAAGTTTACCAAAAGTTTTGGAACATGAAGCACATCTTCAAAGCTTTCGTGTAAAAGTTCCACTCTACCTTTTCCGGTGACCTCAAAAGGTTAGTCTTCTCCCATGAGGATGGGAGGTCCTTTGCATGCATCCAAAGGGGAATATACTTCCTTTGTAGCAGCCATATGATGTGATGCACCAGAATCTATAATCCATGCATCAATGGAAGAGTTAATTGCAACTAAAGCATGAAAATTGTTACCTTTCCCGTGTGGCGAATCCTTAGTTTTCTTCTTAGCACCCTGAGGGATGTGTTCCCCAAGGTTGTGCTTCTTAAGGATTTCTGCCATTTGGTCAATTTTTTTCTTCATGCAAGAGGATTCCGGATGGAATCCTCGATGACAGTAGGTGCATTTGTCTCCTTTCTTCCCTTTCTCATTTCTGGAGCTAGAGGAGTCATTGAAGGGCTTGGTGTACCCTTCCTTATTTGGAAGGGAATGCGATTTTCCCTTGTATTTTTGCTGCTAATTTTTTTTATTTGAATTAGATCTATGATTTTTATTGTGGCTGCCATCATGCACAGCAAGTGCATGCGCTTTTGGAGGTTTGATTTTCCCCATGCCAATGAGTTTATCTTGCTCAAAAGTGAGGGACTCCATGAACTCTTTGAGAGAAGGCATAGTGTAGGATTTACCTATTGCGAGCCTTACTGAATGAAATGTAGACACAAACATGGAGTATTCTAGTCTGAGCTTTGACATAATAGAGAGAGCTTGGTGACTCTCCTTCTTGGATTTGTCAATTCCACAAACCTTGAGTTGCAGCAATAGATCATTATATTTGGTGAAGAAGTCTTCAATTCTGTCATAGTTCCATGGATCCAATGACAACAGCTCCACTTTAAGCCAATGTCCTTTCATCTCATCCTATTTCCTGTAGAGTTCTTCAACCTTTTTCCAAATCTCATTGGGAGTATTGCAGGTAGATAGATGAAACTGCAACTCTGGGGAGATGCACATGCATATGGATCCGTGGGCCTCATCCATGCGGTTGAGGTACTTGGATTTCTCTATGGCTGAGGTGTGTTCCACTTCTGCAACCATAGTAATCCTGTACAACCCTTTTTGGTGAAGGTATGGAGCCATTTGGTCCTTCCATTCATGATAGTTGTATGGTGTTAAGATTGATGCTTTGGGAAACTCCATTTTTCTGTCGATCTTCGATCTCCAAACTGTAATACCTGCAAAATAAATTATTGGTGAACCTTTTATCTAGGAACCTGTGGGCTCTGATACCATGTAAATGTGTTAGAAAACCTGCACAGATGAATCTAGCTAGTAAAGGTCAAACACACAGCTTTGCAAAGCAAAAACACTAAAAGAATCGAAAAAAAAAAAGAATGGTTGATTCAGAAAATAGGTTACAATGCTCATGATATAGCATTACTGGGTGAAGGTCCCAAGGTAATGTGCCATAGTGGTGATCAATGAGAGGACTCAACACTTACAGCAAGTTCCAGAGAGAACTAGCCAGTTGCGGAGTGAAAGGAGGAGCAAATCAGGGAGTAAATCATGCAGAAGAACTAGCCAGTTGCGGAGTGAAAGGAGGAGAAAATCAGGGAGTAAATCATGCAGAAAGGATCTTGCATGTAGTCCCATGCTCTAACTAAGTGTTTGCATGTGCCAGTAATGAAGGTCCTAGGTGTGTAGTACCTCCAACAAAAGCTAGCTTCCTTAGTTGTCATAAGGGATATGTTCTCTCTTTTTTTAGGTTTCCATATCTATTATATGGATGTGTTCTCTTTTTTTTCGAACTTATATGGATATTACATGGGAACTATTGTCTTCAATTAAAGGAATTTTGAGGTCTAAAATGGGTCTCCCATTGAAAATAATAAAACAACAATTTAAATAATAAAATAAGTGATGAAATTTTAAAGAAAAAGAGAGTTTTTTTAAAATCATATTTTCAACTTATCTCTTTATAAGTTTACTCAAATTTCAAGTGCATCCTATGAGTACCCACTTTGCATATTTTTTAGTAGACACAAATTTCTTTTTAAATGCATGTAAAAAAAGTGTTTTCAGACACTGTTTTGACCTCAATTCTCCTAATGCTTTTTCAAGCTTCCATAGCCATTATAGGGATATGTTCTCTTCTTCTAGAGTTTATATACTTGTTAGAAAGATTCATCATATTATTTTGATGAAGGGAAAACATAAAGAAGGCTTGACTAAACTTTTCTCAAGGATGGTGGTGGGCTCCAGTATTGCAGCAATGATGCTGCAACTCCTGGGACTCCCTTCTTTACTTTTATCAACCTAGTAGTTCGTAACAAACTTGGAAGCAACGATGCTATATGCACAAGTACTAGCTCTTACTGCAAACTGTCACTTGATCAGCTGGCACAAGTTCGCTAGAAGCTTAATCCAACTTCTATGAGTTCTCAAAAGAAGCTTCTAACTGTGATGGATGAAAACTAACTCAAAAGAGGCTAGTCTACTTGCAGAAATGAGATAAAAGCTGAAAGGAAACACAAACCCTAGCAAACCCTAGTTTTACCAACTAACCCTACTTGTGCAAGAAAAGAGATGAAAGCTACTGAAATGGATGCCATTGACTCTTGAAAAGGTAAGATGCATGTGGTTAAGTTACTTCTGAAGGAAAATGTGCAAGAATCATCTTTTTGTATTTTTGATTATTTTTATGCAGAATTATTATGCATGTGTTTTAACTATTTTTGACTGTGCAGAGGTTTATTGGCGAAAGGAAATGGAGTGGGAATTTGTAGGAGGTTGGGAAGGTGAGAAGAGGACCTAAGGGGTCTCTAGCACCCTTCTAGAGAATTCCACGGTGATTAGATCTTGAAAAACTGCTCGCGTGAACTTCTACAGGAAGTCTGCAGGGGATCTATAGGAAATTCTACAGGAAGTTCTACAAGAACAGGCCGAAAGTGGTTTTTAGAGGGTTTATGGTGAAAAAATGGTGGAAAAGTGGAAATGGAGGATGGATAAGGATATTAAGGGATCTAGGATCTGATAGATGAAGCTTAGGAGTGAAGAAGATAGTTGGAGTTGTTCAAAGATGAAGAGAGCAATGTTGCACAAAAATGTAGAAATTAGGGCAAGTTGGGAAAGTATGGCGAATGGGTGAAGGAAATCTTGAGAGAGAGACTGTAGCAGGTTGTATGATGGAGGAAGAGTAGGTTAGAGTGTTTTACAGGTGTTCTGCACACTTCTTTTTGAAACTTATATAAGTAAAGACTAAAAAGAAGAGATTTATCTACTTTGACCTAATTCTGACCTAGAAACCAAAAACATGATGAACAGAAGTTTATAGACAAGAAATCATGCAAGAAAGCTATGGAAACTAAGCTAGAACAGATCTAAGCATGAACACGCAACTGATATCAACTTTTCCAACTTAAAACCTAACACTAGCAATTGCATTGGAAGGCAAAAACAGTGTTTTTGTGGCAGCAAGTGTGCCTTGGTCTCAATTCATGGTCCCAATGAGGGAGAAAGGAGATCAAGGATTGCTTGGTAGCCTTTTTAGGGATATTTTCTGTTATCAAACTATCAAATCTACCTGAAGCATGAACAACTATATTAATCATCAAAAACAACCTAAGTAACAAAGCAAGATTTAACTTATATAATAGAAATTATGCTATGAATGCAATAAGAACACATAAAAGTACACAAAGGAGGTACTGGGCACTTGGGCTGGGCCCAACCCCAAGAGCTACAGCCTCCTAAGAAAGCTCAGAGCTGGTGCAAAGCGGAATTCATCTTCATTGATAAAAAATAATAGTCATGTCACAAAACTGTTTACAGAAAGAGCTCGAAAATGAGTTGAATGTAGAGCTGCACTAAAGTGCAAAAATAAACTATTCAATAGCTAAACTACTAAGGCTTGAAGCCTTCCTACTTATGCAAATGAGGACTCCCAACATTCCTCCTTAATTTTAGGAGCTTGGTTGCCCAAAACTGCAGTTAATCAGCAGCTTCACTAGACCTGCTCGGTTGCCCCTTGAAATCATATTTGGTGGGATGTTGAACTTCGAGCTGATGGTGGAGAACTTGAGGAAGGGGCCATTTAGTGTAGGAGACACCCATCCTATAAATCCTCAGTCTTGTTCCTTCGTATTTGGCTGCCAATCTGCTCATAGATGCCTGATCTTGGTCCAAAAATGTCCAAAAATCTGCAATAAGCACATATTAGGCTTTGTGGTGAAGTGACTATTCCCATTCATTAAATTAACATAAATATATTCAAAAGCATGCATAAAACTATGGAGAATGGTGGATTAAATGAGAATAATGGGCAAAATGAGCCCATAAAGTTACCCATTTTTGGGGCTCATCATCACCCCCTGCTGAATGTGTCACTCATCCTATGAGAAACTAATCCAGTTCATCATCTTTGATTGCTTTGACTGCCTCTCTGACATCCCAGGCCTCTGAGGTGATGTCCTCTTCTCTGTTCTTGTTGTTGTCTCCTTCTCTCTCATAGGTTCAACACTCTTGTCAAATTCCTCTTTTTCCTTTTGTTCTTCCTCTGTTTTGCCTTCTGCTTAAATGGCCTGTGTTCCCTTATCATTGTTCTTCTCAATTTCTTCAGTTTTCTCCCCTTCATCACTACTGGATGGGCTTATGTTCTCAGCCAAAATTATGATGTCATCATCTCTAGACATATTTCTAAAGATTTCCCAAGCAATGGGGATAGTATAGGTGTGCAAAGCATCTTCCACCAACAGTTTGATGAGCCCATGGTGGGCCAACTGATCTGGGACTCCTTCATTTAGCTTTGTACCACATTCAATTAAGGACTAAAGGAGGAAATATGGGATGCTCAGTTTTCTAGCTGGAGGCAAGTCCATCCCATACCTTAATTCATGTAACAACCTGAAATGATATCCATAAATGATGTTTAACCTCCCTTCACATGTGATATACTTCATTATTTGATAACTGACTTCACTCCAGAGAGGAGGCAAGCTTTTCCTTCTGAACCCCGTTTTTATCTTCTACAAGATGCTCCTCAGGCAAAAAAAATGTTTTCTTAGCAACTTGTCCCAATGATCTCTCCTCTTTTCTCCAAGGGAGCCCCAATGGTAGACCGTTAATTCTACTGATGAGATCAGGTGTAAGTTCTAGCGTCAAACCCCTAAAACTAACTATGGCATGTGTCTTCAAATGTGATCTTAGGGACATTAAAAACTCTTCAGTTACCTCCTCATCATAACCCTAAATTATATCAAAGAAGGATATCCAGTTTACCCTGGTGAAAAGGTCCACCACCTCAGGGTGCTCGTGCAATTTGCTAGAGTCTAAGGGTTCTTTCCTTATGAATCCTCCTGGCATTGTGTTGAGTGCTCTTTTTGTGTTTTAACGAGAATAGAAAATTCTTAGGTGGGAAAAACAGTCAATCACTGAAACAGAGGATAGCTGAATTCGGTTTTTTTCTGAACCCGAGAAGTAGTATCCCGTGTGTTCCTTTACAACATTAAATGGCAATAATTCCCCTATTTTAAACTGTTGTCACTGTGAATTTGACTTTTTGTTTTTGAAAAGAAATATTTTTTTCTACAGAACAAAGGATAAGGACACATGTTCTGTTCTCAGCATGTAGATAGATATGCACATTCGTTTTTTCACACACACACACCCACACACCGGCTGGCCTTTACTGCTGCATGTATCTTTCTTACAGGTGAATTTGAAAAAGGATGAGGAGATTTCAGATGCAAAGAGAAAAAGAAACTGTGTGGACTCAGGGAAATATGCAGGCAGACTTTCACTCTTTTTTTCAATCTACTGTCATGTTCAATTCACCACCTTACTCAAACAAATCATGCACAGAGAAGTTTTCCCAAGCCTACCTCGTTTTGAGCTTGAGTTTCGACGAAAATCTTGGGTTTCCTTTTTGCAGAGTTGTTCTATGCCTTTCCTGTAGAAATCTCCTGGCTCCTGTAGAATGAAACTATGCTTCCTGCAGAGCCCTATAGGCAGGAGATTTTCAAAAAATAGGTAGAAAACTGGCGGAGGATGACTGGTTAGCTGCTCTGGAAGTGTTAGATGCATACTTCAGTCGAGGATGTCATGAGTGCAGAATGAACAAAGAGTGGTGAAGTTTCGACTGAGCTGCCTTTTAATTGCGGGCATGATTCATGGTGAGGAGATGAGATGGCCGGACCAGCCCATTGATCCAACATCACGGTCATAATGTTTCTGCATGTTGTTTGATTGCCATCACCTCCCTTCTCCCATTATCCGCCGCCACCACTACCAGTCCTGAATATTTCTTCCTGAATGGACATACCACATGTGCTGGATGTGTATCTTACCAGTAGTTTTGAATTTGATGGGGGCTCGTTTGGATGCCACGAGGAGGTGTAACTGATCGAGGGTGGCCAGTGAACTGGCCACCGATTCCATTCAATCCAAACCATTCCCATAGTCACGCAGCCTTAAAATATGATTCATGTAATTGAGGAATAGGTTTAGGCACTTACCTGTGCAGTCGTGGCCGTGTTATGCATATTTCAGATGTTGGAACCCATTTTTTCATTGTTGTAGCTGCTTGCATTCTGCATGCTTGGCCTCGGGCAGTTTCTGATGTTCACATGTTCAAATAGAGCTCCATGCATGTGTCATGTACCATGCTTTGCTATCCCTATCTCTGGTGTATGTCTTTCAGAGGGATCAGCTGCTACAGGAATCCTATAGGATTTCCTTCAGCTGCTTCTCCTTCTGAAATTCAAGCTAAAATGAGCAGGGCTACAACTGCTGACGAGGGTCTCGGCTGATAAGGAATCTAGATGGAAGGTATCAGATATGGCGAGTGAAAAAAACTGCTGCTTTGATTCATCATTAAAGAAAGATTTTTTTTGTTTGCAGCATGAAGGAACTAAGATTTCTGTGTGACACTGTGCAGGGACATAAAAATGAGTGCAAAAAGGGTGACATATGGCGATGGATGGAAGCAGGAAGGTTTACAGGCCTCATAGATAGATTCCCAACCCTCAGGTCCTCTTCTGGGATTAATTCTGGCTTTTCCGTAGATTCTACAGGATCCTCCTGTAGAAGATACAAAATTTCCTGTAGAAGGTGAAATCTTAGCCCGAATGAGACCAAATCTTAGGAAAGGGTAATGGTCATGGAGGAATGGATTGTGAGGGATGCATGCAGCCTGGTCATGTCTTTTGTTTGTGTCTTGTGTGATCCTCCTAAAACCTGTAATGACCTTCTTGCAACCTGCAATTTATTCAACAGAAATTAGGTTTATTTTTTCCTTCCTCTCTTTTTTTTTTTTTTGAGACAGCTGGGGCACCTCTAGGAGGTTTTCACCCTCACTGTCTGCCCTGGGCACCTCCAAGATGTTTTCACCCAAGAATCTTTTATTCCTTTTTTCCTTTTTCTGTGTTTTTTTCTTTTTTTTTGCTTTACTCATGGTGTAGGTGGAGTGGAGACAGGGACCTGCTCCACTACCAATATTGATTTACCAAGAGTCTCAATGAACTCCTACTTGGAAAGGGGCTTCCTGTAGATCTTCAATCAATTCCCCTTGACAAGCATGGGGATGGCTTCCTCATCAATGGTCCGAATAAGGACTGAACCATTGTCATTGAATGTTTCCACTGTATATGGTCCCATCCATTTGGTCCTCAACTTGCCCTTGAAATCCTTGTATTTGGAATCATATAACAATGCCCAATCTCCTGGCTGAAATTGCTTTTCTTTGAGGTGCCAGTCATGCCATATTTTTCTTTGAAGTTGGACTACCTCTGAGTGGAGAAGGGCATGCATTCTTTGTTCATCTAATCCATTTAGCTGAAGCAATCTTTCTTTTTGTGCATGGCTGAGATCTAGGTCCAGCTAAGCTGCCAACCTCAATGTGTTATATTCAAATTTTATGTACATCAAAGCCTTCTTCCTGTAGACTAGCTCATAGGGTGTGATGTTGTAGTTTTCCAAGTTGTGTTATAGGCCCAGGTGGCCTCAACCAATCGATCTGCCCAATCTTTTCTGCTGCTACTCACCACTTTACTTAAAATCTCTTCCAAAGCTCTATTAGTGACTTCCACCTGTCCATTTGCTTGCGGATGATAAGGGGTGGAAGTTCTGTGCTTAATCTTGTGTTGAGTGAGCAGGTATTCAATCAGGTTAGAGGTAAACTGACTTCCTTGATCTGTGACTAATTCTCTTGGGTAGCCAAACTTGTAAAAGATATTTTCCCTCAAAAACTCAGCTACTTTTTCTTCTATTGCTGCCTTGATTGCCTTGGTTTCTACCCACTTCGTCAAGTAGTCCGTGCACACAATGATGTAAGACTTCTGTTTTGAAGGAGGGTTGATAGGACCCACAAATTCCATGCCCCACTTCTCAAATGGCTCGAAAGTCACTTGAGGTTGTAGAGGCATCTCATCCCTTGGAGTCGGTTTCCCCATCCTTTGACATCGGTCACATTGGCTAATGTATCTTTTGACATCTTGATGAAGAGTGGGCCAATAGTATTCTGCCTGCAAAATCTTAAAAGCAGTCCTCTTTGCTGCAAAGTGGCCCCCACAGGGCCCATCATGATAGGTTAGGAGGATGTCAAAAACTTCCTCCTCCCTAACACAATGCCTCAAAATCTGATCTGGGCCAAGTTTAAAAAGATTTCCCCCAATCCAAGTGAATGGGGCACTTTTCCTCACGATCTTGCTCTTCCTTTTCGAGAACAGGTATGGCGGGAACTGAGCTGAAACCAAATAATTTGCTATATCAACAAACCATGGAGAGAGTAATGAAATAGCAAATAGGTGTTCATCTGGCATTTGATCATCCACCATCCCTTCTTCACTTGTAGGCAAATCTAGTCTAGACAGAAAATCAACAACAACATTTTCCTTACTTGGCTTATCAACAATGGTCAAATCAAATTGCTGCAATAAAAGTAACCATCTAATGATACGAGCATTTACATCAGGTTTATTCATCAAATACCTAATTGCAGCATGATCAGTATGCACAAATGTTTGATAGCCAGTGATGTAGTGTCTGAACTTGTTTAGGGAATGGATTACAGCCAGGAGCTCTTTCTCGGTTACAGTATAGTTTAACTCTGCCTTGGATAGGTTTTTACTGACAAAATATATGGCATACGGTAACTTCTCTTTAACTTGTCCTAAGGCTGCTCCTATGCCTTTGTTCGAGGCATCTATGTGAATGTGGAAAGGTAGAGCCCAGTTTGGACCTCTCAAGATTGGGGCAATTACCAGCTTACCTTCCAACGCATCTAGAGCCTCTTGATAGTTGTCAGTCCATATAAGCTCAACATCCTTCCCCAAAAAACCAAACAATGGAGAGGCTAACTTATTGAAATCTTTAATGAATCTTCTATAATATCTTGCTAAGCCTTGAAAACTCCAAACATCTCTTACCTTTTGAGGAGGTGGGACCCTTTGGATGATAGCAATCTTGTTGGGATCCACCTGTAATCCTTGTAAGAAATTGTATGACCTAGCACGGTCCCTTTAGTCATTAGGAATTCACATTTATCAAGACCGAGGGACTGGTTCATTTCAATAAACTTGGCTAAAACTTTCCTCAAGTTACTCCGAGCTTCTTGGAAGTTATAACCATAAGGGGTAAAGTCATCCATATAGATTTCCACTGAATCATGAACGACCTCAAAAAATATGCTCAGTACTGCTCTCTGGAAAGTGGCGGGAGCATTGCATAACCCAAAGGGAAGGACCCGGTAGGAAAAGGTACCCCATGGACAAGTGAAAGTGGTTTATCTTGGTCTTTCGGGCTAATTTGGATCTAATTATACCCGCTAAACCCATCTAGGAAGGAAAAGAACTTCTTCCCTGCCAGGCCATCTAACACTTGATATATGAAAGGCAAAGGGAAATGGTCCTTCTTGGTAGCTTTGTTAAGTTCTTGATAATCTACACAGATTCTCCACTTCCCATTTTTCTTGGGCACAAGCACCAAAGGAGAAACCCACTCGCTGTCAGAGATGGGGTAGATGAATCCTGCATCCAACAACTTTTGCAGTTCTTCTTTGACAATGTCCTTAAGGGCTGGATTCATTCTCCTCTGAGGCTACCTGATTGGTTTACAATCCTCTTTAATGTAAATGTGATGGGTACAGACTAAAGGGTGGACTCCTTTCATCTCCTTATAGCTCCAAGCAAAAGCATCCAAATGGTTGTTCAATAAGCTACACAACTCCTTCTCTTGAGAGGGGGATATGGATGAATTGATCTTCAAGGTTCGTTCAGGGCCAAATTCCACATTCTTAACTCAGAGAGCAGTCAGATCAGCCACACAGAGATCTACTAAAGCACTGGCTTGGGTGTCTTCTACCAAATCTTCTAATGGCAGTGCACTGGGAGGTGGATTTTGAATCAAATTCTCAATAAGGTCATCCTCAGTTTGAGGACCTCCCATGGTGGCTTCCACTGTGCACAATGGTGTAGAGTAGACTTCATCCTCATCTTCCTCCTCCAACCAGAGAGGTAAGTCATGTTATAGCAGAGGTTGGGCAGGAGGATATAGGACTAGCTACTTGGACATATGCCCATTCTTAATGGTCATGCTCCCAGCTCGACAATTGATGTAAGCATCTACGGTAGCTAACCAAGGCCTTCCCAAGATGAGGGGGTACCCAGTGAGATTTGCCTTTGGCTGAAGGACCAAGAAGTCCATAGGGTACTCCCAAGAATCAATGGAGACCATGACATCTTCCATAATCCCCTCGGGGGTCACGGTGGAGTGGTCTGCTAACTACAGTACTGTCGAGGTCTTTCTTAGGGAGCCTTGAAGGTTGAGCTTGAGCATAGTGTCCCTGGTCATCACATTAATGGCAACCCCTAGATCAATCAAGGTGTGGGGGATTATGGTGCCATTGATGTGGACATCGACTATAGGACTCCCAGGGTTCAGATATTTTGGACAGATTACTTGTCCCAGCATCAGGTCGGACAGTTGTCCTATGACATTGATAGTTGGGGCATCTCTCTTGCGCCTGCCTGGGTGCCTGAAACACTTCTCTTTGATCAATTTGTTGTAGACTGGTACATCTTTTATGGCCTGGAGAAGTGGTATTTTGACACATAACCGTTTAAGTTCTCTCAGAATTTCAGTCTCTTCTGGATTTGGTTGTGTGGTTTCAGTTAGTCTCTCAGAAAAGGGTGGAATGGCTTTGGGTTCACTTTCCTTCTTAGGAGGAGGTTGGCTATTTGGGAGGAACTTCCCAGATCGTAGGTTGATCTCCTGAATCTCCACAACATAGGTAGGGAATGTTGTCTCTCCAGTATATACCTACTGGGCCTGTTTGTTATTGGGGTTCGGGTTTGGTTGAGCAGGTATCTGAGGTTGTATTGGAGGAGCGGGAGGAGAGTTGTATTGGGGCCTCCACCCCTGATGAGGTGCATTCCACTGAGGTTGTGGCTGAGCATGAGAATGAAACGAATGAGCAGCAGGTTGAGTATGGTATTGAGATGGATACGACCAAGGAGGGGGTGTGGACCAGGAAGGATGAGCAGGGGGACCCCAAGAAGGTATGTGAGTGGATTGATTGGGGTTGTAATAAGTCTGGGATGTCCCTTGCATTCCCTGATGGTAAGGTCTGGGTCCATGTGGCCTCCTTTGGTTCATGAAGTAGAGTGATTCAGTGGCTCCTTCAGCCCCTTGGTACATAGCTTTAAATCTGGGTAAGGATGGGCACTGATTTGTAGGGTGGTCTGCCTCACAAATGAAACACACCTCTACGAAGTGCAATGGACACTCGTTCCTAGGATGCTTCCTAGTGCATCTGGGACAAAAGATGGCCAAATCCCTCTCAGATTCCTCTTGCTTCTATTGGATTCAAAAGGTATCCATTTGCATGGCAATGGTCTGTCTCACCTCACTTTTGAGGTCTTCCACCTGATTTGCAAACTCATTTTTGGATAAGGTGGTACTGGCTGAAAGTTGACTCCCCCTACCTCTCTTTCGAGGTGCCCTAGAATGGTTTCTAAACACAGTCTTTATGTCATCATAAGGTAGTTGGTAGATGTCTTCCTTAGCCAGCAAATGGAGGGTATCTAGAAGGTCTTCAGGGACTCCTCGGAGCAGAACCAGCTTCAGAGATTCGGGGTCAAGTGTGCACCTGGCCCTTTTATAACTAAGTTGGAACCTTTCTTCATAGTCTTCTAAAGTTTCATCACTTCCCATGGTCATCTGAAAGATTTCTCCCTTTGTTTCCTTTGACCTACAGTAATCCCGGTATTTGTTGTTAAAGGCTTGCTGCATCTGAGCCCAAGTTGTGATATTGTTTCCAGGTAACCCCATGAACCAGCGTAGTGCTGCATCCTTGAGGGTAGAGGGAAAGAGTTTCAACTTTTGTTGGTCTTCTGCATAGTCACAAGTTCGACAAAGGACAACAAACTCAAACAAGAAGGTATCAGGGTCTTCAGTGGTCAATCCATGGAAGTGAGGTAAGGCTGAGGGACTTATGTTTTTCATTTTTGTGTCCCCATTGGTCTCTCAGATGGGAAAGACACCTTCTATTCTCTCCTCATTTCCTAGACCGTTTCTGTGTTCAGCCATGGTCTCAGGAGAAATGTTTTCTTGCTCTTCTTCTATTATAGGATCTTCGTATATCTCTGGAGGTTCACCTATAGGTTCTTCTGGATCACTGCCACCAAAGAAGAGAGAAGGGTGAGTCAGTGATGTGGTGGAGGTGTTGGGTAGGAATTTTCCAGAATTGTCTCTGTTCCTACGAGGCATGAAATGAAATATTTTTGGTTGGTTTTTGTTTTTTTTTGTCTTTTTTGTTTTTTGTTTTGTTTTTTTTTTGTTTGTTTGTTTGTTTTTTTTTTTTTTTTTGCTTGTACCTGCAAATCTGAAATTGATTGAACAAAAAATTACAACTAACTAAAATAAACCTTGCTGGAATGAAAATTGCAGAATTGAAATGAAAGCAGGAAATGACTAATCTATGTTGCTAAAATGAAATTGCAGAATTGAAATGCTAAGCTACGCTTGCAGAATTGAAGTGAAAGCAGGGCATGTCTAGTCTATGCTTGCTGAAATGAAATCAAAGCAAGAAATGTCTAATCTACTTTTGTAGAAATGAAATTGCAGAATGGAAATGAAACAACTACTCTACTCTTGTTGAAATAAACTACTTAGCAAAATGTTGTAGTAGAAAATAGAAGAAAAGCAGTAATCACAAATACTCTGATGCTTCCCCGGCAATGGCGCCAAAAAGATGGTGGGCTCCAGTATTGCAGCAATGATGCTGCAACTCCTGGGACTCCCTTCTTTACTTTTATCAACCCGGTAGTTCGTAACAAACTTGGAAGTGACGGTGTTGTATGCACAAGTACTAGCTCTTACTGCAGGCTGTCACTTGATCAGCTGGCACAAGTTCGCTAGGAGCTTAAGCCAACTTCTATGAGTTATCTGAAGAAGCTTCTAGCTGTGATGGATGAAAGCTAACTCAAAAGAGGCTAGTCTACTTGCAGAAAGGAGATAAAAGTTGAAAGGAAACGCAAACCCTAGCAAACCCTAGTTTTACCAACTAACCCTACTTGTGTAAGAAAAGAGATGAAAGCTGTTGAAATGGATTCCATTGACTCTTGAAAAGGTAAGATGCATGTGGTTAAGCTACTTCTGAAGGAAAATGTGGAAGAATCATCTTTTTGTATTTTTGATTAATTTTATGCAGAATTATTATGCATGTGTTTTAACTATTTTTGACTGTGCAGAGGTTTATTGGCGAAAGGAAATGGAGTGGGAATTTCCAGGAGGTTAGGAAGGTGATAAGAGGACCTAAGGGGTCCCTAGCACCCTTTTGGAGAATTCCACAGTGATCAGATCTCAAAAAACTGCTCGCGTGAACTTCTACAGGAAGTCTACAGGTGATCTACAGGAAGTTCTACAGGAATAGGCCGAAAGTGGTTTTTAGAGGGTTGATGGTGAAAAAATGGTGGGAAAGTGAAAATTAAGGATGGATAAGGATATTAATGGATCTAGGATCTGGTAGATGAAGCTCAGGAGTGAAGAAGATGGTTGGAGTTGTTCAAAGATGAAGAGAGCAATGTTGCACAAAAATGTAGAAATTAGGGTAAGTTGGGAAAGTATGGCGAATGGGTGAAGGAAATCTTGAGAGAGAGACTGGAGCAGGTTGTATGATGGAGGAAGAGTAGGTTGGAGTGTTTTACAGGTGTTCTGCACACTTCTTTCTGAAACTGATTCAAACAAAGACTAAAAAGAAGAGATTTATCTACTTTGACCTAATTCTGACCTAGAAACCAAAAACATGATGAACAGAAGTTTATAGACAAGAAATCATGCAAGAAAGCTATGGAAACTAAGCGAGAATAGATCTAAGCATGAACACACAACTGATATCAACTTTTCCAACTTAAAACCTAACACTAGCAATTGCATTGGAAGGCAAAAACAGTGTTTTTGTGGCAGCAAGTGTGCCTTGGTCTCAATTCATGGTCCCAATGAGGGAGAAAGGAGATCAAGGATTGCTTGGTAGCCTTTTTGTGGATATTTTCTATTATCAAACTATCAAATCAACCTAAAGCATGAACAACTATCTTAATCATAAAAATCAACCTAAGTAACAAAACAAGATTTAACCTATATAGCAGAAATTATGCTATGAATGCAATAAGAACACATAAAAGTACACAAAGGAGGTACTGGGCACTTGGGTTGGGCCCAAACCCAAGAGCTACAGCCTCCTAAGAAAGCTCAGAGCTGGTGCAAAGTGGAATTCATCTTCATTGATAAAAAATAATAGTCATGTCACAAGACTGTTTACAGAAAGAGCTCGAAAATGAGTTGAATGCAGAGCTGCACTAAAGTGTGAAAATAAATTGTTCAATAGCTAAACTACTAAGGCTTAAAGCCTTCCTACTTATGCAAATGAGGACTCCCAACAGTCCTCCTTAATTTTAAGAGCTTGGCCGCCCAAAACTGCAGTTAATCAGCCACTTCACTAGACCTGCTCAGCTGCCCCTTGAAATCATCTTTGGTGGGCTGTTGAACTCCGATCTGATGGTGGAGAACTCGAGAAAGGGGCCATTTAATGCAGGAGACACCCCTCCTATAAATCCTCAGTCTTGTTCCTTCGTATTTGGCTGCCAATCTGCTCATAAATGCCTGATCTTGGTCCAAAAATGTCCAAAAATTTGCAATAAGCACGTATTAGACTTTGTGGTCAAGTGACTATTCCCATTCACTCAATTAACATAAATATATTCAAAAGCATGCATAAAACTATGGAGAATGGTGGATTAAATGAGAATAATAGGCAAAATGAGCCCATAAAGTTACCCATTTTTGGGGTTCATCAAATGGTACTCACGTCATAGGATATCCACTAGATGGGTTGATCGACCCTTCCTCACACATAATATTTCTATCAAGACAACGAATGGGGATACGTTAGCTAATAACCCTTTGTTATGAATAATATTATAATCCAAGGGGTCATAGGGAAGGGTTGTTTAGGGTATGATCCTCTTTTTAACCAATATCCTAGGTCCTTGACCATAATATATTCACTATGTGGGGGCACTAAGTGTGTTCAACTAACTCTTCCTCAAATTCATTATTGTCATTGAGGGAGACCCAAGGGAAGATTTCATTGACCATTAAGCATAACACTGATGTCATAGAAAATTTGAAGGAATGATCATCAAACCCTTTTTGATGCATAATATACACTAAAAGGGAACTCAAGGAAGGAAAAATCAACTTGTTCTTGATCATAGTATTTACATCATGAGGGAGCATGAGAGAAAGGGTCAATTAGCCCTTTTTAAAGCCTTAGTCATTTCATTGGGGGAGATTGTAAGGAGGGGATGACCAACCCACCCTTGTGCATGGTATCGTGTCATAGAGAATCTGAAGGTAACTTTGAGCCAACCCTTTTTGAGGAATAGTATTCATTGTTGAATGGGACTATGTTGAAGGTTTGATGAATCCTTCCACAGGCATAGATTTCTCCCTGTGGGGAAGTATCGAGAATAGATGATTCACCCATCCTCAATCATTGTATTCTCATAAAGAGAGTAGGTCAGTCTATTAATCTCCTAATCCTGATGTTCTAGAAGTCTAAATTAATTGTTTTAGGATTTAATTTATTATAGCATATTTGTCAATTAGTTGAGAGGGTCTATAGATTAATATGTAAATGAGACTTATCACACTCATTGGATTTTAAGATTGGTTTCTCTCCTAGAATTTAACTTAGAGTTAAATAATATCAACTAGTTCTATTTTCATGTGAGGTTCATAGGCTTTTACTATTTTCTTTGCAACTATTTTTTTTCCTTATTTTATAAATTTTTGCGTGAAGGCATTTTTTCAAAATGGTATCAATTTCGAAGACATATTGAATAATATGGGAAGAATTGGTGATGTATTGAAGAAGCACTAAAAATCCACAACATCATCCTACATCTCTCCAAATTCAAAAGTAGTATTGAGGTGATAAAGAAAGATAATATTTTTTACTACTTAAAAGTATTGTATCAAATATATTTTGATCTTGAAACTTGATAGATATTGTTTTTTTATTAGATATACCTTGTTTGACAAGTAAATAAGTTGTAATCTAATTTTTATTTGTAAAATCTATTCTTTTTATATTGTAGATCTCATAAAAAGTGTCTATTGCAATTGTAATGCTATGAGATCTAATTCTAGCAATGTATTTTTGGTTAAAATCCATTATTTTTCAAATTTATTAAAGGACTCATATTATAAATTGCTTTAGATATATTTATAAAATTTGACTACAATTATAGATATTGAAATTTTTTTTAAGCTCCATCCATCATTTTTGGTTAGAAATATACAAAATTTTGGACAAAAGACCACCCTTGGGGGGGGAGGGGGGTAGGAGGGTGGTAAATCTGACAGCAAATTTACAGTTTCACAACTTTTCTTTAACAAACAATTATATAAAAATAATACATAACCATTTGCAACATATCATCATATATAAAAATGCATCATAAGGCCATCATCAAATTAATAATACATCAAGAAGTCATCACCTCAACAAGAAGAGACATACGTTTTACATGGAAACCCATATGGGAGAAAACCACAAATTCTTCTTCTTCTTATGCTTCAAATCATAGATTTGTAGGCACCAAACTACTGGAGGCACTCACTCCAAAAATGTGGAAGTTGCTACTTGTGGTAGGCTACAACTTGATTGAAACACCGGCCTTGAAAATGTGCAAGTAATAACTCACTGAGGCTATAACCTAATTGAGGAACCAACCTTGATGATGAGAGTATTTCAACTCTATCTAGGCTCCAACCTGATTAAGGAATAAACCTCGATGATGAACAATATATAACCTAATCTAAGCTCCAACCTTAGTGGAGGCACCCACCTCCTCCTTCAACCTATTATGGACCACTTTTTAAAATCTTTCAAACTAGGTCCACGTAATCTTCAAACAAAATAAATATTCAAAGTGAATAAGTTGATGTTATCATACTATTGTGTATGCCTTGCCATACCCTGTCACAACTTTTCTTCAACCTGTTCACCAATATGGTCACATATGACTCATCTCGAAACCTACTTCTACCATAAACTCAAAACCACTTCAACATGTTCATAGGCCTTCGAAGATATAACATAGATTTCAATCATAAAAAATATATCAATGAGTTTTTTTATGCCTTTAGAACATCTACCTTTGGATACTGATAATTGTTCCTCTTCTAGATTCCAATTTGGTTCAAGAATGAGCTCAAAAGCTCCAAGTAACCATTTAAAACCATATACTAAATTAACAATTATACAAAAAGTCATTTTTCAAGTGCGTTAGACATAATAAAATTTTTCTAGCATCGACGCGACAAGATGCACACCACTCATTGCTTAAATAATTGACAAAATGAAACTATGTTAGGAAAAAATAAATCAATAAAAATAGTGTAACAACCCTGGTGAACATTCCATGTAATAAAAGTTAAAAATAATAACGACAGTTGATGGGACACTTATTCCAAGCTAAATGTTGGGAAAGACATCCTAGGGGGTGTTCATTTGGTTTTTTATGGCCAAGGAAATTGGCAAAGGTAATGGCTAAAGATTTGGAAAGGAAAAATGGAATGTTGGCACAATTATTTATGAAAATAATGGAAATTAGGAGAAAAGTAAGGTGAAAGGTCACAGGTTCCATGTGAGGTGGAAAATGAAGAAAACAGAGGCATGTTTCATAGAAAGGCTTCTGAGGATCAGTTTGTAACATTTTGTCAGTTCAGTTTCGGAGCTCTTTCGTTATTCTCTCTCTTCTCTCTCACTCTTGGACACTTACGGTTTTCTTGGAGCACTTTGGAATTGGAGAAAGAAACGCAAAGAAGGTAAGAGGGAGCGAAGATCAAGTGGGGAAAGGCAGGATCAAGCAGCTACAACAAGATTCTTAGTAGGTATCGATTTGCATGTGTATTTTCCTTGTTAGTTTTGGCATGCATCGTGTTGCATGTGGTTGCTTTCTTTCATGACATGGGTTTTTCTAGGTGTGACAGTGTTTTCACCTTAGCCTTGCCATTTCTTGATAACCTTGATGAGATGGGTTCTCATACTTTGGTTGAGATGGATTTCCAGATGGATTCAAAGTTGAGTGGGGTGGATCTCTGAAATGACAAAAACATGACCTAGTGGTCCCTGAACTGGACTATGGATCACGGTGAAGCCACTAGCCTAGTAACCCCTAAGCTAGATTGTGGGTTGCGGTAAAGCCATGATTGTGTGCCTCGGTGGGCCTAGGAATCCTTGCTAGTGAATGGTATGATATAAGGTAAATCCAAGAGGTGGATTGGTCTCTGTTGGGCCTAGTATTCCTAAGATGGGATGTATGGTAAAGCCTAGGGAGTGGGTCTCGGTGTAGGGCCTGGTGATCCCTGGATCAGACAATGTGTTACGATAAAGCCTGAGAGACTAGGAGGCACTCAAATTCCTCATGGTGTAGGTGGAGAACCCAGGTAGCATCCATGATTGTTTGGTTATTTTTGGTTGGTTATGAGTCCCACATCCATTCTTGGAATATGGCACGGGGGTGATTGGCTAAAGAGAAACATGGCTCAGCTAATCTACGGTCGGGTGGAATGTGATAGTTCCATCTCTGGTTGGTTTTTGCATTCATAAATGAGAGATTCATTCCCTTTATTTTCATGTGTAAATGTATTGGTTTATATATGGATTCTATGATTATTATATCTATGGTATTTTCATTGTTACTATGCTGGTTATATTTATGTTTTATGACAACAGCTATGTATGGATCTCACCATGTTTTTACTTGTAAATGAATGGAAAATGTATCTATGACCTAATAGATGATAATGCATAAAATGTTATGAGGGAACAATGGTTCATAGCGATTCTCAGATAAGTATGAGATCTCTATACTTAATTCTATTGTTTACATCTGTAGATTACATGTTGATGATATCTTTAACGAAATGCTTGTCATGGATAGTAGGGGTCTGGTTAAGGTATTGTTTAACTTATTTCTTTTGCATCATTGGTTCTCTATTCTTTTACTACTCTTAAGATGTCATTCCATTTTGGGTAGTGACCTGGGCTCTGGGCCTGAAAAAGTTGCTCAAATCCTAGGGACGTTGGCACAAAACTGGACAAATTGGTCCTTGGATGCTGGAAGGCAGGCCCGTGAGTGTGAATGGATGTCCTTGGATGCTGGCATGCATATAGCATGAGAGCGACCAGGAGATAAGTGACCATAAAACTTCAATGGGACCTAGGGAGAGGCTGCCTAAAGTTATGGCATGGTTCTGAGGGGTCCTCTAGCTGATGTGGAAGGTCTGTGTATTATGTTTTTGTTGATTCCATTTCCTTAAGGTCACATAGGAGGTCAAATCTAACCATAGTAGCTTCTCGTCGCATGTTTACCTCGGTTGGCTAGTTACTTGGGTAGATGTGGGAGGAGGGTGTTACAGAGTGGTATCAGAGCATGGTTCAGCCCCTCGGACTAGATGGGCTATATGTTGGTCATGCATGCATGTTAGTTGCATGTGTGTCTCTTACACTTACATTCCATGTGCTTGTTGCATTTGCATAATGTTGATAATGGTTGTAGTGGTCTCATCATGTAGAGTTCTTGATTGGTATTGTGAATGCATCGTCGTGAATGTATGACTAGTCACATGTCATTATGTTTCGCTTACATGTATCATTTTTCATGCTTGATTACATTCTTGTATGTTTGGTTACATGTTGAAATGTGGCAACAAGAATCTTCAAATTTTAATTTGTCCTTGAATTAAAATTCAAATTTAGTCCCACCAACTGCTTGAAAAATAATTAATTAATTCATCTTGAGTTAATTAGTTGGAGAAATTCAAGTTGGAAGTCTTTCTGAAGGCATGCAATAGTTATCCCTTAAATTAAGGAGATTATCCCTTAATTAAGGAGATAAGATTGAGTTATATTTGAGTTGTAATTAGTTAACTCAATTTATTGAGTTAAGTCCAGTTAAATTAGTTCCAAACTGTTTGAGGAACTAATTGTGAGTTTTCATTCAGTTGATGCATGCATGCACTCAACTAAGTGTACTCCAGATAACTGAAGATTCTCTCATCAGTAACTCATGCATGTCTATTTTGAGAAAGACCCAGTCGAGATTAAAGATAGGGACATTATACTATCAGTTGCATGTGTTTTCCTATAAACAAAACTCATGCATGCAGAAGGAAGATCATTCCTTGAGGATTGCGCAGTTTTACAGGGTGTGAGATCAGTGTTCCACTTGGTAATAGGAGGATCACCCAAGAGAAACTGCGCAAGGAAATAGGAGCTTGGAGGGCAGAGGAGAAGGTTTATGAGAAGTCTATTTTGCCTATGAACATCTATGAGGATTGTACTGAGAGCTAGCTAGTTGTGAGAGCTAAGGCTTTGCGTAATTCTGAGATATTTCCAACTTGTATGGTAATACAGAAAGTGGGGTTTTTAGCTGAGGCTTTCCCCTGAGTATTCTTCTGTGTTTCATGTGCATTGATTCTTCTTTTAGTTATATGTGTTCAGCTTGATCTTGCTCAAACTCTTAAGCTTCCGCAAATTGATTGTTGAAGTAGGTTAAAGTATTTTGCTTTGGTTATATTGCATTATCATGTTAATCTACAGTCAAAATTTATACATGGTATCAGAGAAAAGGTTATCGGAGCTGTGAACATTATACTGAGAGGAGAATTCAAAGTTTGAAGTTCGGGGTTGCAGGTGCAAAATCGAATTCTTATCATACTTCAAGGTTGGCCAATGGCGTTCAATGACTTGAGACTCGAGTATGCCTTGGATGGTAGCTTGAATTATATAGCATGGAAAGATCACATGGAGGCTGTATTAGAAGACAACGGCTTGAAGGAATTCATTGATCAAGAAATCCAAAAGTCAGCTTCAACTAATTCACAAGAGTTGGTTGAGTGGAAGAAATGTGTGGTGAAGGTGAGACAGATCATCCTTGAGGGAGTTCGAGACCATATTGTCTCAAGTCTCCATGGGAAGGATACTCCATTTTCAATGTGGAAGACATTGAAGGACCTCTACTAGAACAGTAGCGACCAGAGGAAACTGGCGCTCAAGGATAAGCTTCAAAGAATCAAGATGGAGAAGGGAGATATTATTTCCACATATCTGAACAAGCTCACCACCTGTAGAGATGAGCTTAGCAGTGTGGGAATAACTACTGTCGATGATGATATGGTGAGCCTCACTCTCCTTGGCCTTCCAAAGAGCTAGAATAGCTACCAGGACTCTGTGAATGGAAGGGAGAAACTGTCGGATTGGGAACGACTGTGGTCGGATCTCATGGAGGAGGAGATTGGGAGGAGCACACGAGATGGTTCTTCATCCAAGAATGATGATGAAGAAAATATGACCTTAGCAAGTAAGGCAACGAAAGGGAAGGGGAAGGCTTACCATTCCAAATCGAATTTTTCTCATGGAGAGAAGAAGGTTGACAAGTCTAAAGTGAGATGCTTTAATTGTCACGAGATGGGACATTATGCGACTAATTGCCCATCAAAGAAGTCCAAGAAGGGATCCCTGAAAAGATCGAAAGGTGAGGCATTAGTTTCTCAGTTCGAAATGGACTTTACCCTCATCGCATGCATGGTGTCATCGATAATGGGTTGTGTCTGGTATCTTGACAGTGGAGCCTCATTCCACATGACGGTGATAAAAATTTATTCAGTGCCTTGGAGGAGAAAGACCTCAAGATGCGCATAGAGATGGGTGATGATGGAAGGTATAATGTTTCAGGAGTGGGCACGGTTGCTTTTCAAAGGGAGCATGGAGCTCTTCTCACCTTGATAGATGTGATGTGTGTGCCTGGGCTGAAGAAGAACTTGGTATCGGTTGCGATGTTGGAGGAAAAAGGCTACGATGTTGTCTTCAGTAAAGGAAAGGCAGTCCTAAGACACATAGCCACGGGTCAAACCAAGAGGATAGGGATTCAGGTGAAGAATCTCTATAAAAAAGAGGTAGATGATTATGTAGCATTGAGTACGAAAGAAGAATTGGTGCAAAGCAAAGACATTGGCGAGTTGTGGCACATGCAGTTGGGCCATTTGCATCATGGGGCCTTGAAGATAATGCAACAGATATCTACAAGACTTCCCAAAGGTAAACTTGATCAAGTTGACATATGCGAAGGTTGTACCTTGGGAAAGTGTCTTCCTTTGATGATCGAGATAGTCAAGCAGAGGCTATCTTAGAGTGAGTTCATACTGATTTGTGTGGACCATTCTCGACGACATCCACAGTGAAGCAAAGGTATTATGTGATTTTTATTGATGATTTTTCTCATAAATGTTGGATTTATTTCATGCAAAAGAAGGACCAAACCTTCACAAAGTTTTGTGAGTTCAAAGCTTTGGTCAAGAAAGAATCAGGGAAGAAGATCAAGGCCTTGAGAAGTGACAATGGTGGTGAATATGTCACTCAAGAGTTTAAGGACTTTTGTGCAGCAGAAGGAATTAAATGGGAGCTGACGACACCTCATAACCCACAGCAGAATGGGGTGGACGAGAGGAAGAATAGAACTATTGAAGGGGCATCACGGGCGATGTTGCATGACCAAGGCCTACCACTTCACTAGCGGGCTGAGGCATGCAAGGCAATGGTCTCTTTGCATAATAGAATCCTGCGTCACATACGTGGGATGAAGACACTAGAGGAAGATTTCTTCGGTAAGAGACCGGATGTGGGTCACTTCAGGATCTTTGGCTCATTGGTATATTTCCATGTGACAAAGGATGCACGGAAGAAGCTTGATCCAACAACAGAGTTGGGGATACTTGTGGGGTACACTGATATAGCTCACAACTATCGGGTGTACTTGCCTACCAGTCGGAGGATAGTGGTTCACAGAGATCTCAAGTTTGACGAGCAAAAGGCCATGCGAGTTTCCCTTGAGAGGGAGCTCCAACTACAGGCTGTGGAGGAACTGTTGGTTCCTAAGGAGGAGGAGCCTCAGACTGATGCAGAGTAGCCGCATGCAGAGGTTCCAGGAGTGAAGACATCCACTCAATTAGAGTCTTCCAGAGATGGACAGAAGCGCACAAGAGAAGCTGACAGATTATTGATGGATGCGAGAGAGAATGTGGAAGAACCATCTTCTCAGCACAGACAGAGGAGGTCACCTAAGAGGTACACTGGATACATGGCCCTTGTTGGGGAATGTGTTGAGACCGACCATCTTCCTTTGAGGAAGTAGTGCAGCAGCTGATTTGGCTTGATGCTATGGTGGAGGAGTATGAATCCATAGTTCGTAACAGTGTTTGGGACGTGGTTCCGAGACTAGAGAACAAGTTAGTTGTGAGTTCCCGTTGGCTTTACAAGGTAAAGCAAGCTGTTGATGGTAGTGTGGAGAAGCATAAGGTAAGATTTGTTGCCCGTGGCTTTTCACAGGTCGAGGGGATTGATTATGATGAGACTTTTGCTCCTGTTGCAAGGTACTCATCTTTCAGATCGATGTTGGCACTATCAACCAAGATGGGTTGGAAGATCCATCAAATGGATGTGAAGACTGCATTTCTCAATGGCAAGATTGAGGAAGAGGTGTACATAGAGCAGCCAGAAGGTTTTGAGACCTTCGATCATGAGTCGCATGTGTACCGACTCAAGAGAGATTGTACGGGCTGAAGCAAGCACCTCATGCTTGGTACACTAGGATAGACAACTACTTCACCAGGTTGGGCTTCACAAAGAGTGAAGTGGATGCGAACCTATACCACATCATGGTGAAAGGTAAGCCGTTGATCATTGTACTTTATGTTAATGATCTCATATTGACAGGTTATGATCAGTTGATCATGTCTTGCAAGGAGGACCTTGCAAGATAATTCGAGATGAAAGATATGGGTCTCATGCATTACTTCATTGGCATGGAAGTGTGGCAGAAGGATGGGGAGTTGTTTGTGTCTTAGGGCAAGTATTCCAACGAGATACTTAGGAGATTCCACATGGAGAAGTGCAAGCCCATGCATACTCCTCTAGCAGGTAACTCGAGGAAGGAGGATGCTACTTCAGGTGAAGTAGTAGAGGCTACTGTGTACACGCAGCTTGTGGGTTCACTGATGTACTTAGTGAACACATGACCAGATTTGTGCTATGTTGTGAACTAGCTGAGTCAAGCGATGGTTCAGCCTACCAAGATGTTTTGGAAGGTGGAAAAGCATGTATTGAAATACCTCAGAGGCACATCTCAGTATGGATTATGGTATAGACAGACAGAGGGAGTGAAGCTACAGGGCTTCACTGATGCAGATTAGGTAGGGAGTCCATCAAATCGGAAGAGCACATCAGGAGGGATTTTCAATCTTGGGTTAGCTGCAGTTTCTTGGTAAATCAGGAAACAAAGGTCAGTTGCACTCAGCTCGGCAGAGGCTGAATACATGGCTGCAAGTCAAGTAGCATGTGAGTTCATCTGGATGCGGAAAATTCTAGTTGGTTTGTTTGATTAGAGGATGGATCCAACTGTGATCTATTGTGACAATCAGATTTGTATCAAACTCTCTGATAATCCAGTATTTCATGATAGGTCCAAGCACATCGATATCCGGTATCATCATCTCAGAGACTGTGTAGCGAGGATGATCATGCTTCTGCAGTATATTTTGACTTTGGAGCAAGATGTTGACATTTTGACAAAGGCATTGTCAAAGTGTAAATTCGAGTTCCATAGAGACAGGATCGGGGTGGCAAATAATCCCTTTCTTATTGAGAGGGAGTGTTGAAATGTGGCAATAAGAATATTCCAATTTTAATATGTCCTTGAATTAAAATTCGAATTTAGTCTCACCAGCTGCTTGAAAAATAATTAATTAATTCATCTTGAGTTAATTAGTTGGAGAAATTCAAGTTAGAAGCCTTTCTGAAGTCATGCAACAGTTATCCCTTAAATTAAGGAGATTATCCCTTAATTAAGGAGATAAGATTGAGTTATATTTGAGTTGTAATTAGTTAGCTCAGTTTACTGAGTCAAGTCCAGTTAAATTAGTTCCAAACTGTTAGAGGAACTAATTGTGAGTTATCATTCAGTTGATGCATGCATGCACTCAACTACTCCAGATAACTGAAGATTCTCTCATCAGTAACTCATGCATGTCTATTATGAGAAAGAACCAGTTGAGATTAAAGACAGGGACAATGTACTATCAGTTTCATGTGTTTTCCTATAAACAAAACTCATGCATGCAAAAGGAAGATCATTCCTTGAGGATTGCACAGTTTTATAGGGTATGAGATCAGTGTTCCAATTGGTAACAGGAGGATCACCCAGGAGAAACTGTGCAAGGAAATAGGAGCTTGGAGGATAGAGGAGAAGGTTTATGAGAAGTCTATTTTTCCTATGAGCATCCGTGAGGATTGTTTTGAGAGCTGGCTAGCTGTGAGAGCTAAGGCTTTGTGTAATTCTAAGATATGTCCAACTTGTACGATAATATAGATAGTGGGGTTTTTGTTGAGGCTCTCCCCTGAGTATTCTTTTGTGTTTCATGTGCATTGATTCTTCTTCGTGTTATATGTGTTCAACTTGATCTTGCTCAAATCTCTTAAGCTTTCAAAAATTGATTGTAGAAGTAGGTTAAAGTATTTTTCTTTGGTTATATTGCATTATCATGTTAATCTACAGTCAGAATTTCTACATTACATGCATCATTCTTGTGCTACAAGAATTGTTCGCTTATGCTTGAGTACATGTGTTCATGCACGTGTGTGGTTTCTTACGCATTGCTTATGCATGTTGATGTTTGCATGTGGCTATGTGTACAATGGTGTAATGGTTGTTGTTTTCATGCATGAGGTCATGATATGTGTAGCTGATATGGTCATACATTGATGACTGGACTGTAACTAGAATGATGTTTATGTGTTGATGCACTTATTTGTATATGTCAATATGTTGTTATGATTATGTTATACATGTATCACGCTAATTTGGAAGATCTTGCAGATGAGGTAACCTCCCCAAATTATCCTAAGGTACGTTAGTTTGTTATGATTTGGTTTATTTTACATATTATGTCTTGCAGGAAGAAGGTCAGAATGAATAGCAAGATGGTAGACTACAAGGACTCTCCCTGTGAATGAGATAAGAAGTATGGTGTTGGGCACTCTTTTAATTTGGCAGACATATTATTCATCTCAATATGCCTTTTGCACTGCAATAGAAGCACAATTCTTCATCGTCTTCTGACTCCACCTCTTGTCCTCGATATGATGTTTTCATCAATCATCGGGGGCCCGATGTTAAAAACACCTTTGTTAGCCATCTCGACAAGCACCTTTGTGAACATGGATTGTGGTTGTTTCTTGACAGGCCTAAACTGTAGGCTAGACACAACATCAAGTCTCAAATGAAAGCCACTATTTGAGTGGCTTCTATCCACATTGCAATTTTTCTCTGACTTATGGGGAATCGACATGGTGCCTCGATGAACTAGTTCTTATGGTCAAGTTGGGGGCTCCCATTGTTCCAATATTTTTTAATGTCAAGCCTTTGGAGGTTAGGTGGAATGAAAAAAAGGAGCATAAACTGAAGCCCTGAAAAAACTCGAGCAGAAGACAAGGAGCGACCATCAAACTAATGGAGAGAAGCCACGCCATGACTCCGCTATCATTCAAGGCTGGAGAGCTACTCTTTCTCATGTCGCAAATTTGAAAGGTTGTGAATTGAAGGCCTTTAATGGGTAAGCATTTTTAACTATTTCATGTCCATTTTATTTATTTTTTATTCGTATTAATATATAGAAATAATACAAATTCATGTTTCTCTTCTAGCTTCTTATGAAACTTCCTACATCAATCTATTTGATATCAGTTTATTTTCCCTTTATGATTATTCTATTACATTTTCCTGGTAATAAAACTTCACAAAAAACAACAAAAAGAACAAGTCTTAATGTTTCGAAATAAATTTTTCAATGCATCTAGCTATCCTAGATTTCTCCCTTTTGCTTCTATGAGTAGTTTATACTACCAGCATTAATCAAGTGTCCCTATTCATAAGCAATAAAAGTAAAATTTATATGTTGGTTTCATCATTTTTTTTTTACAATAGAGCAGCTATCCTATTTTGTTCTCTCTCAATTAGATTGAAGTTAACAGCTTGAAAGGTACTCACAAGGACCAGAATGTTGCACATTCATTTTTTGAGAATAGGGGGACTGAAACTTGTGTTTCTCTTCACCCAATCTATGATATTTTTTTGCATCTTCACAACCATTTCGCCACTTTGAGTACACTATGCCTTACTATTCTTTAGTTGTCCTCCTCCTCACCAAAAATGGAATTAATGACTATAACAGCTCAAAAATCACACCTCCTCCCTTTACATGCTACCTCAAAGAAACCCACAGCATAGCTACCCCATATATCTTTGTGTTTGATAATCCTCACTACTTTGTTCCTCTTGCTCGGGCCCATCTCCTCATATATTGATATAATTTTATATATCTTTGTGTTGGATAATCCTCACTCCTTTATTCCTCTTATTCGGACCCATCTCCTCATATATTGATATAATCTTGTTGATGTCATTTTGAACTGAGCCAACTTTCTGATAAAAAATTGCGAGGTTCCTACTACCCTAGATAGTCCATAAGATAAAGAGAGGGCGGGTCTAGGTTTCCTTTTTTTAACAAAGAACCACCTCTTTATACATGTCCATATGTCCAGTGAGCCACTTCGTTGTATCAAATTAATTTTCAATATTTGTAGGGTTTCGTCCCATACTGACACTTAAATTTAGATGTTTCCTTGAAATGTAGATGTTTTGTGTTTTCCAGTCCCTTTTTACATAATACACAAATACCTGGTCCAATAATCCCTCTTCCTTGGAGATTATTCCAAGTCAAAATTTTATCATTTAGCGTGAGTGAAAAAAAAAACTTATAATATTTAAGGGAATGTCTCATTTCCAAATGACCTGTAACCAACTGTTTGCAACATGTGCCTGCGGATTCAGATTCTAATTCAGATAAATATCTTTCACCTTTAAAGCTCCTTTATACAATTTCCCATTCCAACACATTTTATGGTGTTGATCTTGTAAAAATATACATGAGTCTCTAAGCTTAGATACTTATTCCTCCCATTCCTATTTATAAATGACCAGTAAGCCTAAATCTATTGTCCATCTCCAAGAATGGCCATCAATGTTATCATATTGTGCTATATAAATATGGTGTAATGTATGAATGCCCTTACTGTGAATGAAATTCAAAAGCTGAGCCAATAAGGTATGACCTTTGATCATTCCCACCATAGCATCCAAACCTATCATAATTGTGGCACCGTCTCCAAATTCCCATCAGATAAAACTCATCATAAAAGGAAGTAAATTCATCATGCATCGCCAAATATATAATTTTTCTGTTTTATTCCTGGCTCCAAGTGTTATCCGAGACTTAAAACAATTATCAAACATGTATTTATCCTTCATGATGAGAGACCACATACCTTCACTTGTAGTATCCCTCAACATATTCTTAATAATAAGAGCTTTATTAAAACTATATATATATATATATATATATATATATATATATATATATATATATATATATATATATATATATATATATATATATATATATATATATATATATATATATATATATATATATATATATATATATATATATATATATATATATATATATATATATATATATATATATATGATTCACCCTCCTTCCTCTACGGGCCTCCTATCGCCTCCAACTTTATCAAATGGTACTTTCCCTTTAGCTAAACCAAGCCCATAGAAAATGACTCTTAATAGCCTCCCTCCTATGAATAATTTTCTTCGGCAAGAGATATAAATGCTTCCAATATACTACAATGTTTTGCAATACCACTTTCAACATGATCAATCTGCCAACCCATGAATAACCACCTATGTTTCCAACCTTCCAGTTTTCTCTGAAACCTATCAAGCATCCACTCCCAATCTTGAATGAAGTATCAGTTTGATTTAATTTTGTAACCAAGATAATTAAACCCTTTGTCAATATGTTTAATGAGATCCCAAATAAAATTCTGATTTTTATTTCCACTTCCTCATCTATATTATCATATATCAACAGAGACTTACCACCATGCATATTTAAACCTGTAGTTGAACTAAACGTGGAAAGGATGATGTGAATTTGGTGCCATTCTATCATTGAAGTCTCCTCCGAAAAGAAGATTGCCAACAAACATCATATGGGTGAACCACTGATGTCTGGACACCTTAATCCTAGAAATATATCCTTTCTCTTTAGACTCCCTCACCTTCCAGCTAATACAATCAATAACTATCAAGAAGAGAAAGGGCAAGAGGGCACATCCATGACTTAGCCCTCTTTGAGCATTAAAAAATTGCCTTGGCAACCCGTTAATAATGACCATGAAGTTTGTAGATTGAATGCAACACATGATACAAATGATGAGTATTTGTGACATACCTTACTTTATTAGAACCATTTTCAAGAAATACCAGACGATACAATCATAAGCCTTAGACAGGTCTACCTTAATCATACAGGCTCTCATTCTTCGGGACTTGATAGAATACAACGTCTTGAATCTGTCTGCACTCTAGAAACCCAAACTGTTCCTTGGAAATGAACCTCAACAAAATAGGTTTAATTCTACATGTAATCAGTTTGGACATCAACTTACCGAATTACACAGAGAAATCGGCCTATAGTCCATAAATTTTTCCAGCTGCTCCTTTTTGAGGATCAAAACGATTAACGTCACATTAATAGCCCCGAGATATATCCCTTATTTCATGTAAGTTATTTCCTTGATTGGTATTTGATACTAATTAAATTTGATTAAGTGAAGGACCTTGAAGGTACCTTGAATCAGTGACAGACATCCGGTGCTGAGTATATCCTATTACATGTGACCAAATTTGAGGATTTTCCATGTCACAAGTTTTGGGGATTTTTTGATGTTTCCACAATGTGTTTTTTCATAATAAATCATAGTGCATATGTGTTGTTATTATAGGTGTGATTTTTATCCTTATTCCTCTACCAACACTTCATATTTACCTAGGCATTTCTCATTGGTTATTCATCTAGGAATGAACAGGAGCTCATGGACGAAGTTGTGAAAAACGTATCGAAAAAAGTTCCAAAAACAACCTTGTTTGTGGCTAAATATCCAGTTGGTTTGGATATTAAGATACAATGCTTTGAAAGTATTGTGCTAACGCAGTAGGGGCAGGAGCTTGACGTCCAGGTCAGGGTTGTGGGAATTATAGGTGTTGGTGGTATGTGTTGTTCTTATAGGTGTTGAGTGACTTTGTTGAAACCCAAGGATTTTGGCATTTAACCTAATGTGATTAGGTTCTCAGGGGTCCATGGTCATCATCATGATGTCATTGAGCCATGTGGAAGCATGTGATGGGTGCCACAAGTCAACCTTTTTCAGCCCTTTCACTAATCAAAGTGCACCAAATATGCCTTCAACGTGGCAACCTATAGTTTTTCCATGTCATCATGCTAAAAATATCAAATTATGTGTCGCACCATGGCATACACATAACCACATCATGTCCTCTAACTTTCTTCCAAGTGTTCAAGCCGCCATATTATTATGTTGAGCCAATCATCATGCTCCAAATGTTAATCTACCATTCCATTGCATCAAGTCAATCGAAACTATGTTAGGTCCCTATAATACTTGTGTAGTCCTCTTATTTTCATTGTTAGTGTAGCCCCCTACTATTATTGTTGTGCCCATATATCCCCCATGTTTTTATTTTTGTGCCCCATAGAAATCCACTATTTTTATTTTTGTGCCCTTACATTATTATTGTTATGTAGGCTCTAATTATATTGTGACCCCTTAGACTCTTATATACACCAAGGAGGTCTTATCATTTGTATCATCCAAGAATTTTTCATTTATGTAATTTAAAGTAGGTTTCCCCCTTGAAGAGGATAATTTTTAATTCTTTGATCTATCTTTTATGTGAGATGGTTGCATAACATTTTGTATCAGAGATTTGAATTCTAGGGTTTTGCTTCTTCAAATAGGTCATCTTGGTATTTTCGCTATAACTTTTTTTTCTATGAAGTTTAAGAAGCTAAAATTGTAACCACATGGAGCTGAAATATTGGTGAACCTGGTGTACAAATTTCATACCTTGGTTCTCTATATTTTTGGAGATATGATTCGCAGTATTTGGGGGTTTTGTAGGCTCCAGAATTCTATCTCAAACAGGTGACCTAGGGAAAATTGTCATCTCAAATAAGTGACCTAACTTTCTCTCCCAGCATTGGATTTAAATTTTGTAAAAAGTGATAGAAATTGGATGGGCGTTAGTGTTTTGGGTATTATTTTCAGGGTCGAAGGTTGAAATAGTGACACGTGGAACTCCGTACAAGTTCACTCTACTGAACTAGCCTATAATCAAGTCATTGTAGGAGATTAGGCATAAATCATTCTTGAAGAATATAATCTTGGTTTATCTTATGGGGTTGGAAAGAAGAGGCAAAGGGCTACCGAAGGATGAAATTTCAGATCTTAGATATCCAGAATTACAAAGGTGCAACAATTTCAATATCGAGCTCTTAGAAAGCAAGAAAAAGGTGTGCACTCTTCTTAAATGTTGCATAACTTTTGTTTGAAAAATCAGTTTGAAGTGATTCAAAGGGAATAATGAAGCATATATATCATTGTTTGATTCTAAAATTCCTCAAAATAAGAAAATGGATGCACCTAGTAAGCAACCAGAAAGCTCTTCTATGACGCATGAAGAAGAGGAAGCAATGGAGCATGATATAACAAAATTACGAGACCAAGTGCAACAAATTTCACTGTCACAAAAAGTAACAAAAATAAATCGGAAGCCATGATGAGCATTAAGATAGATGGTATAAAAATGAACATGGGAGTTTTGAATGATGGTTTATAATCAGACATGGAAGCAATGATGAATGTCAAGATAGAGGGGTTTAAGGAAGGGTTGGCAAAGTTGCGAGAAGAAATTATTCCTAGTGGTGACAAGGTAATCCATGAAAATCATGATGAGGACAAAAGGAATATGAATTATGATTTTAGAGACTCCAATGTTGAGTTTAAGAACCACCACATTCCAAAGATCGATATGAGGAATTTTGATGGGAAGGATCCAGTAACATGGATATTATAGATGGAGCAATATTTTGATCTCCATGATGTGCAAGACTCACAAAAGGCACACATTACAACTTTATATATAGAACTCAATATGTTTGTACAGTATCGATGGTTTTTTTCTTGTAAACCACTTGTCACTTGGAACATTATGAGGATACAAAGAGAAACACCTTCTTTAGCCAATTGAGAAATCTCAAACAAAAGGGTTCAACCGCGGAGCACATTGATGACTTCCAAAAATTGAATATCAGGGTAAATGATATTCTAGAGGAGCATGGGCTTGATGTCTTCATAGGTACTTTGAAGGATAAGATCCAACATGAGGTTCTTCTTTGGGAACCTGATTTATTGGAGAAGGCATTCAAGGTGGCAAGAAAAGTTGAAAGAAAAATTATGGCAACAAGGAAGTCTACCACTCACAACTATAAATATGGAAGTTTTTCTTCTCCTAGCCTTCCCCAACCTACAAGGTTGATGCCAAAATAATTGGAGGTAAAAAGGGCAAAAGGGTTTTGTTATATTTGTGATAGGAAATATACTAAATGTCATAAGTGTGCAGAGAATAAATTATTCTACATAGATTGTGAAGCGGAGGAAGAAATTGAACAAGAAACATTAAAATAGGAGGATATGCACTAGGAACAACCCCTGAGAAAGAAGAAATGAATTCGACCATATCTTGTAATGCATTGGTAGGAATTACCACTCCTCAAATTTTCAAGATAGAAAGATATATCAAGAAGAGAAAGGTAATAGTGCTAATTGATTCAGGTAGTACTCATAATTTTATTCATTGTAAGATAGCCAAGGAATTGAATTACTTCCTATATCCAGCACCAGAATTTCAAGTGATGATTGCAAATGGAGGAACTATAAATTGCTTTAGAAAGTGCCATAATATCAAGCTTGTGGCCTAGATGAATGCCTAATGGCCTTGAAGTTTTTTGTTTTGATTAGGTCTATCTTAGGCATTGTCTTTTTTGGTTTTAGCACCATTTGTTCCTTTATTCCTTCTTGTAGCAACATTATGTCTTCCAGTAGCAGCCATTCCTCCTATTTTAGGGTCTTCTAACTGTATGGGAGTGATGAAAAATGATGTAGAGGGTTTGGAGGATGATGCTAGCGCTCAAAGGGAGTAGTGCAGGTTTGTGAAAATGGAGAAGATGCTCTGTTTGTTTTTTTCAAGAATTTTTTAGGGTGAGACTTGTTCTTGAAATTATGAAATTTGATGGATGAATTATGGATATATAGTGAATATGAAGTGGATGGAGGGCTTGGAGTGTTGTGGTGACTTGGCCTTTGCAAAAATCTCTTCTTTTAACTGTTGTCCTCATTCCTTGAAATCATCACCCTTTGTAATTTGACTTTTCGACATTGCATGAGTGAAGGAGTGAGCTGCAATTAACTAGTTGAAGGTGGCTGAGACTGTTGACCCATCCTTATCTTATAAAACCTCATCTCTCATGCATTGATAACAAATTTATAACTATAATATGCTCAAGAGAAGAGGTTAAGAATATTGCATGCTTGTACCTACCTGATGGTTTTTGGAGAGACATGCATGTTGTTGCTGAGTTGATATTATTGTGTTGCTAATGACTCAAGTACATCTTCTTGACTGTCTTTTTCTTTTTTATTGATCTCATTTTGCTGATGGGTTGTCTTCTTGTTGATGTGCAGGTGTTGGGGGACCTATATCAACCTTCCCTAAAGAATACCTGACCTTTTGACTCGTTTCTCCATCATATTACCTCTTGTAGCTTATTCTCGGCCTTCCTGTAGAGATCCTATAGTAATTCAAAATTTCCTGTAGAGATCCTCTAGTAATTCAGGATAGTCTATTGCAGCAGACTTGTTTTGTCCATATCTCCCAAATGGTAAAATGGATTGACCTGAAATTTTCTGACCATGTTTCCATCACCATTATGCACCTCCCCATAAAAATCTTGGCCAATGGATGCACGCATCTTGAGAAAAACTAAAAATGGGTGAAGGTAATGGAGGCCAATTTATTGGAAACCGTACACTAGAATTTGTTGAAATTCCTTGGGCATGTTACCATCATCCATATACATATCCCCATGAAACAACATTTTAAATGGATGCACAGATATCGAGAAAATTCAAAAATGGCTTTAGGTGATGGAGGTCGATTTCTTGGAAACTGTGTACTGGAATTTCGTGAAATTGCTTTAGAATGTTACCATCATCCATATGCATCTCCCCATGAAATAGCTTGGAAAATGGATGCATGGTTTTCATGTTACGATAAAAATAAATTGTTGCTCTATGTATTTTTGTTTCCTGTAGTAAAACACAGCATTCCTATAGTTTTTTAGGACAACAAGCAAACTGAATGGGAAAATCTTGAGAATGATGGGTGGATGGTGGAAATAGATGAGAGTGATGGATTGACATGGCCTTGTCCTTGTTGAAGCATTTGAGCAAAGGAGGAGAAAATTAAAATTTGACTTCTTTTGACTACGCTTAACCAATTTTTTCTTTTGGTACCAATTTGTTTTTGTTGCTTGCAGATGTTGGAGATTACATGTATTCATCAGAGAGATACATGGAGCACATTTTTTATATTTTTTCACTTTTTTCTTCTAGGCCTATTAGCCGCCTCAATGAGGTTTTCAGCGAGTAGATCTACCTAGGTGCCTCAAAGGAGGTTTTCACTTAGGACCTTTTCTTTTTCTCTTTTTTTCCCAACCCATTGACGTCTCATGGAAGTTGTCAACAAATGAACTAATCTCAGGCGTCTCAAAGGAGGTTTTCACCTGAGATCTTATTTTTTCCTCCTTTTTTTCATTTTTTTCTACCCTACCCTACTTGAAAAACAAAATCACTTTCAAGTATAGGAATACTTCCAATGGAGCCATGTGCACATCAAGATGACAGACAAACTGATGTGTAGGCTTGAAATGTATGCTTTGACATGTACCTGGATTTGAGTGATCAAATACTTGGACTTTGATGATATCAAGCACAATTGAAGAAGAGAGTGTTTTTGTAATTTAGTGACTGTCTAGAACCAAACCTCAATATAACTTTGATGCCCTTGATTTTCTTGCTTATATGTATCATTCTTCATGTATTCTCCTACCATGACCTTCAAATCTTCCTCTTTTTGCTGATTTTTCTCTTGAATACATTTATGATTTAATGGTAACCATGAGGGAGCTTTTTCAATCTCTGTTTTTGATGTCTGCTCTTCATCAAGTGTAGCCCATGATTATTTGGTCTTGCCATTTGAATCTTCTTCTTCTAGATGTGGTCCTTCAATGATATCAAGATAATCTATGTTTTGCAATACTCTTCCTGAGTTATGGTGAATACTATTGAGCTCAAGAGGAGATGTTTGGAAGTGTTGTGCCTCATCATTGTAAGTGGGATGAGCTACTTCAATGTGTGGGTTTGGAAATGGTGGTGCAGGTAGTTGAGTGGGAATGGATATTTGAGATTGGTGTAATTGGGGTTGTGGTTGTGGTGGAGGTGAATGGTAGGGATAACATGGAGTTGAGTATGGAGGATATTGAGGAAAATACTGAGGATATTGTGGATGACTCCCATAAGTTCCTTGCCAACCTTGTTTCCAAGATTGGTTTTGGGGTTGAGATGGCCAATGTTGCCAAGGAAAGGGTGTGTTCCAATTACTTTGAGGTGGATATGCATAACCTTGAAATTTTGAATTAGGCTCTTGTATCTTACTATGTTGACTAGGCAGCCATGGTCCTCTTGGAGCTACATAACATATCCGCTTTGGTGACTTACTTGTGCCATTGTCCTCTTGGTAAACTTCCTTCAACCTTGGTAATGATGGAAAATATTTAACATTATGTGATTCTGCATGGACAACACAAATATCAACATCTTTTTTTTCTTCATCTTGCATTCTTAACATTTCTACTTATTCACTTAGATTGCTAAGAATTTATGTTTTAAAGTTATCAAGCAAATTTCCACATTTAGCTTGACTTACTGATCTTGATGTTCATTTACTTACTCTTGTCCTTCCTCTTGATATCCGTTTTCATGTTTCAAAAATTTCTTAAAATGATAGTTGGTATACATCACCTCCACTCATCAGATCAAGGAGATCAATCCACTCATCCCTAATTGTTCTAAGTAAGAGGGGTTTTAGTGTGTTAGATCCTAAATGATGTAGTTTTTCCCTCTTAACATTATACATGAACTTCTCTATTAGATCCTCTAGATTCTCATCTTCTCTTTAATCCATTCTAAGGATTTCTTCTTTAATATCATGATCTTTATATTTTTCTAAAAGCATCTTTTTCATATCATTCCATGATCTTATTGAATTAGTCCCTAAACTCATAAACCATTTAAGAGCTCTATCTTTCAACGTTGCGGAAATAATCTCAATTTTTGAGTTTTTAATAAGTAACCATAAGATCTACAAAGGATTTCAAATTCAAAGAGAAATGTCTCCAAATCCTCTGACCTTAGACCATGAAATTTTGGAAGAAAATATGGAGGGATGTTCTTCATGCGCACACTAATATCAGTATCTTAAATGGGTAATCCAAGAGGATCTTCCTCATTGTCATCATCTCCATCCATTTCGTCTACATTATTTGTCATCTCTTCTTCTTGTACCTACAAAAGTGGATGGTGATGTGGCTCTTATTGCACCACGTGATCAAATGGGGGGGTGGGTTCGTGTTGGAGATTTTTTTGTTTTTATGATTGAATGAAAACACTAATGCAATGCATTTTTATATTTTTGAAATGAAATATGCCTAATGCAAATATTTTGTTTTTTTTTGCAAAAAGTAAAAATAAATGAATCAACTAGGGAAGAAAACAATGCATACTTTGACACCTCCCTGGCAACGGCGCCAAAAAGTGACGAGCCTCGGTATTGCAACAAGAGTGCTATAACTCCCAAGGATACCAAGTTCTAATTATCAACCCAAGGTTCATACAAACTTAAGAGGTATCGACACTATATGTGCAACATACAATGTGTCCTTCCTTTTCTGTCATGATGTAATGGAGTGCATGTACTGAAATCAAATCCTAAACTAATTGCAGAAAATGAAATGCTCGAAATGGAAACCTTAACCTATTGCAAGAAATAAAGTACAAGGAAAGAAACCTATTCTAATTGCATAAAGATCATGAACTAAATGTAAAATAAACCTAACTTAACCCTATTTATCACATGTGATGATTTAAACTAACTGAGCATGGAATCTGATCTAGAGAGTGCTAACTGCGATGTGCACGAGTAAATATAAAATAACTTTTTCCTTTTTATCTTTTTGCTTGAAAAATGTAAATGCTAATCTTTCTTAGTTCTTTGGCAGGGGAGATATGTGTGGAGGAAAAGGAGTACAATGGTTCAGACGGCTTGGAGGGCAAGTAAGGGGCCTAATCCTATCTTCTAGTGATGATTTTTCTCAATTCGAGCTCAAAATAGGCCACTACAGGTTTTCCTACTTGATGTCTACAAGAAGTATTAGTTCCTACAAGATGTCTAGAGGATCCCTTGTTTTATTACAAAAAGCAGGTTAAAAGCTTAGGAAGTGGTCCAGAAGGTGGAATGGAGCTTGGGAAAGGTGGATAATGGGAGAATAAGGCATGGAGGTGGTGGACACTACCCAAAACTCAAGATGGGTAAATTTGCTTAATGGAAATGGCAATTTTTTCTTTGGCGACATGGGTGGATGAGGTGAATGAGATGAGGTCTCCCTACAATGTAGAAGCTCCCACAACAACACACATTGTTGTCTACATCTATCCACAAATTCATTTATACATGGGAAATATTTATTAAATAACAGAAAATTACTTAGTCTAAAAATCAGAAATTTGAGAACTAGTGAGCTAGTAAATCTATCAAATGCCTAACATAATCAAGTGAAAATGCAATGGGGTAAATTTTGTTATTAAATAGAATTTTTTTTTGATCTAATTCAAGTGGAACCAACTTGATTGAAGCTTGTTAGCATGCTCTAAAAAATAGAAGAAATTTATTGTTCTTTGCTAAAAAGGAGTTCCATAAATCTAGATTTGGGAATAAGAAGACTAATCCAAGTAGCTCAATGATTACTATGACCTTCCAAATCTTTTTCAAGGATGAAATGATGCTTCTGATCTTGCAAAAGAACTTACATCAACCATTTAACCCAATCCTACAATAGGAAATCATTAATACTAAATGCATAAATGAAAAGAAATAAGAACAAGAGATGCATGTGAATAATAAGTGAAAAGAAGAAAAGAAAATGATACAAAAGGGCTCTGAGGCTCCTGGGATGGCCAAGCCCAAGGAAACTTAGATATCTATAGAGGAGAACAAGATTCAGAAGCTAAACATGACACTAATCTTCATTATTTTCATCAATACAATTACATCCCTGCAAAAAAATACAATGGAGCTCCAAAAATACGTGTTCTCTCCACAAGAAGACTAATAAAAATCTCTCCCTAGAGGCAAATTTTACTTGGTACTTATACAAAATGATTAGGAATCATTCCATATGAAATGAAGAAGTTTTCCGCCATGAAATGAAGAAGTTTTCCCCACCAAAATCCCTTGATTAGTGGATCTAGTTCCCAATACTAGGAATCTGCATTAAATGGTAGGGAACACATTCCTAGATTTTCTTAATCATTGGAGTTCCACAATTTGTGCCATAATTCCATAATATCTTGTTGATTTATTATTTATCATTGATCCTCCTGTAGTAGGGAGAAAGTATCTAAATTATCTCCTCCAAATCTTCATAATCTGCCCAATATTCTCATAATATTCCATAAAAAATATTATGCACAGATATAAAATTATTCATAAACCTTCCTAATGAACATATTAAAGTTAAAAATACATTATCTAATGCAAAAAGAGAGGTTTAATGTGCCGAAGGATGGGCATAGGCCTTAATTTAAGTTTAATTCAGAGGCATGGGCCTTAATTTATGTCTAATTTAGAGGCTCATCACCCTCACATACAAATCTACTATCACTATCAATGTCGCATGATGTTTCTAAATAAATTGGTATTATAAGATTTTTTATTTTTTTTTTAATTATGTTGCAGTTTTTTCACTCGTGGAATTTGAAATTTATAGTATTGGTAAATCAAAATGTAGTATATGATTATCACGTGTTTTTATATTTGTCCAAAGACAATCATTATTATAATTAAGTTTTGGTCATAGTTTTGTATTTCAATTAGTTGTTTGTGAGACTACATAATGTTTTAAAATTTGTGAATTTTTTAATAAGAAAATATAAGGCAACTATAAGTAGTGCGTTTTATGCTTATGCTTCCTCACATTAGGTTGTGTAAACTATATTCTTGTCAAAACATCGCTAGAATTCTCTTAAAAAGGAATCTTAATTGTATGCAAATATGATAATAATTTAATTATATGTAAACATTTATGTCAAATACAATAGTATTAAACTATAATGACAACTATTTCGCCAGATGATTGACAAACATAATGTTCTTAATGCACTATAAATTATATCAGTATCTAAACAATGCACTACCACATTATTATGACACATAAGAAATTATTAAACTTTTTAATATTTTGAGCATCATGTTTACAATATAAAATCACATTGCAAAATCCCAAGCTTCACATCCATATAAACTAATAAAAATATTACAAATATTAAATATGAAATTTTGCTTATCCCAAGTCCAAAAATCCATTAATTTACAATTACTTTTAACTCTATAATAACATTTCCACCTTCCATTTGCCATTTTCTAAATAACATATTTATAATTAAACTTGCAACTATATTTCAAAATGTAAAAAACAAAACCACTTATTATTTTTATAATATTACAAAATTTCTATTTCAAATTCCAAACAAAAAGTATTATTATTAATTATACAATAATATTAACAAAATTGCTATTTCAAATTCCAAACAAAATTATTATTATTAATTATACAATATTGCTTAAATATATAATATTACTTGTTAAAATAGATAATAAGAGATGTACGATATTATTTTAAACATGGAAAATTTGAAATCCAACAAACCACAACCTTGCACTATGAAAATATGATGGAATATATAATGTTACATATGACAATTAAATAAAAGTGGAAACTCATTAGCGATATATGTCCAAGAGTATCTCACTGAAGGGGTCTTGCTTTTTGTAATTTGGAGGAACTATTTCTGAAAATTTGATGAGAAGAATCCCTTATGACCATTTTAGATGAGGAGTAATTAGCGTTGTGTGATTTTCTTATTGTGGGTTGCTTCTAGTATTTGTATTATCACTTTCACAATAATAAGGCTATATTACTCATCATTTATGAGTTTCTACACCCCCTAACTCTTGAATTCACATGTCTCCCTTGTGGGGAGGTGAGGGAAACCCCTCCTTTAATAATATTGTGGCGAGGAGCGCCACTAGGAACATATCACATAGACTCAACCATCTCAACTCAGTAATGAATAATCAATATTTCTCAACAACATCAAAAGACCAAGCAGAACTAGGAAATAATGAAATAGGCAAGGGACCCCACAAAACGTGCACAAAACAAAGGCTCGAGGAATACAAGAACTTGCTTCCGACTAACAACAAAAGCTCTGTTGTATGAAATCATATAAAAAAAATAGATAACATATCAAGGAGCATGCACTAATTTACAAATTTGTGGGAATTTGGCCCTTAAATAAAATACTCACAAGGTGGATCAGGAAATACTAGCAGAAAAAGGGAGATATAGAATTTAAATTAGGCTCGGGCTAAAAAGGTTTCTCCACAATCATCTTTAATAACATAGAGGGTAGGGACAAAATATTTCACGGGGGGCCTACTTTCAAAACTCTATTACAATGAACATGAAACCCTTGATTGAGATATTCAACTCTTATACAAAATATTTCAATTCAACCCTGATCTAAAGTCTTCATGGAGCACCAAGGTTCAAAATTAAAATTTGAAATGTAGGACTTTGTCTTGGCGACTATGGAAGTGTATTGTTTCAATGTTTGATGTTAGTATGTGATACATGTACTGTGACAGTGAGATGGAGGAGAGTCATTTGAAGGGTGTAGGGGTCTAGAGGCCAAGGAATTGCCATAAACTAAAAAGAAAAAAAAATCACACTCACCAAATTCCCAATTCATAAAACAGATACACTCTGCCAAATAAAAATATCTATTTCCCTATTTACAATTACATCTATAAACAAAAATTTTAAAAATAAAAATATTTATTTCTATATATATATATAAAGTTGGATTTATAAGTATATTAAGTAGCATAGGCAATATAGGTAGACCAGCATATAGTTAATTATTTTATGCACTTTTGTATTGGGAATTTAAACATAAGTTTGATGGCATAGTAATTTTTAATTATTTAAATTATGGTTTTGAATAACAAATAAATTTAAAAATTATAAAGATGTTTTAAATTATAAAAATCAAATTTATAATTCTCACAAACTTATTATTCCAATGAATATTTATACAATTCCCCATAAAATTAATAAAAATGTATTAACAAATAAAATATGCAAAAATTAGACTTTGTTCATAACAAATTAAAATATCCACTTTAAAGTGTATTGTTAAGGCACTATGTAATGTGAAGGTTATTGGTTTGAAATTTTGTGGGAAAAAATTTGTCCATGTTAAGGGATGATGTGACCTAAATTGTGTGCGATCTCTGAGGGATTTTGACGACTTAGATGCCACTAGATTGAGATTTCTCATGAAATTTCCATTTAAAAAAAATTTACAATATTTTTTTTTATATTTTTTGGTTTTTATAAATGCTATGGAAAATATAAATTTTTTGATCATTAAATATCGCACACAATATTAAAATTTAATATTAAATTAATTCAGGATCCCTTCACAACCCTATGCCCAACATGATAATTTTTTCTAAATTATTTAATATATTATAATTTTAGGTATAAATATTAAATTGATATATGAATGTTTTTTGTTTATATGATAAGTGATTTTCCCAGGTAAGAATCATACTTTTAAAATTCACAACATATATATATAATCCTTCTAAACTTAATTTTATAATTTTTTAGAATAAAATACATATTATTAAACAATAAGGTTACATTTTTTTTTAAATACGAAATTATTAATAATTTGAATTTAAATTATATATATGTGTGGAACATCAAATAATTTATATTAGTGTGAAAATTAAATATTTACAATGTTAATAATTTTTATTGGCTTGTCACTAGAGAAACCAGACCAATAGCCTAAACTCAAAATTTTAAGATTGTCTCTATTATTCGTGATCTACTGAGCTCATAAAACAAAACAAGCAAAGAAAAAATGTCTACACAAAGAACACTACACAAACTTAAAGACATTTCCAAACGGTTGGAAAATACACGATGAGGTTGAGCATGAACCATATATTCTCTCACTGAACTGAATTGTGCGCCTAATTTAGCAACCGGGGATCACTATTTGTATCTTATGTTGAGGGGTTTGTGCCTATGATTCGCTTAGTCAAAAGTGTGACCTTCATGCTAATGTTGTCTATTTTTTCTATGAGCTCAGCCATACAATGATACTTTCTTGTTGACTGTCAACCATGTTTCTAGGAACTCTTCCCATAAGAATTTTCATGTGCCAATACAGGTTGATAGTCTGCATGTAAACAAATGCTCTGGCTCTAGTGGAATTTCCTACATAAAAGATCCAAATTTTGGTCTCTGGTTCCATGTGTGTCCTTAACATGAACTTGTGAGTTTGTTTGACTTGCTCCTCTACATCAAATATTACTCGATGGACAAAATTAGGGATGCTATCCTTGTATCTTTCCATGTTTGCCTTGGCAAAGGATCGTGCATGAGTGCCTTTCAGGGTTGGGGGACTATAGACAAGAGAGGGGGGAGCCTCAATTCTATCTCTTCTACCATGTCAAGAGGGTCTAACTAGATGATGCTTCACCATGTTGGTGAGTGGATATGTGGCAAGGGAAACTGACGTGGGAGGGACAAGTCGAAATAGAAGGGAGTGAGCAGTGATAAATAATGGAGGATTGATCGAGCAACGAAAGCCTAAGAACAGGAGATGAAAATAGTAAGGGTTGGACCAAAACGAGAGGGGGAGCTAGCAATAGGACCAACATAGCAGGGAAGAAACAACAGATAGGGAGGGAAACCATAGAGATACAAGCAAGAAGTAACCTCGCAGATACAAAGGGTCGAGGAAGGGGATGGCGGTATAGAAACCAAAAGAGCTCAGAGAGGATAAATAAGTAGATATAAAACGTTGTAGATTCGAAATAGAATTGTAGGGTAACAGTAAGAAAAAATTGAACCTGAGAGAGAAGGTCCCATGGAGAGGAGTGACACACATGGGTGAAAAGATCTGGAACTATCGAGATGGATGGAGATAATTAAATCCTTTCCTACATGCTCTCCATGAAATGGTGCTAACAATCTAGAGTTGCAAAGCCCGACTGTATCCTGCCATGGCTCGTGGATTATAAATGGATTTAAACACTTCCTCTTCACTATTTTTTGAGCTTGTCCCCATTCCCCTATATAATTATCATGGTTCGGCCTATATTCTTCCATAATCGAAACACTGTGTCCTTGAAAGTGCAAACCATAACACTAGTGTACCTTCCCAACTCTTTGCACGCTTATTCTCTATGTTGGTGTAGTAGACACTAACATACCATCTTTTTTTTGTCCTTTGGAGCAGCGGTATGTCCATGTAGGCTGCTATGTGGAGGTAGCCTACTCTCCCTTATAACTTTGCGTTATCATCACTTACTCCTTTTTTTTCAAGTTTATTGTAACTAGTAACACTAAGGGTGATACTCAAGAGGTTGGTAAAGAATGAGTAAAGACATTGATACACCATGAGGCTTTAGTGCTAGTCATTATTGAGTATATAATGTATTTCACTATATTAATATAGCTTTAACACAATAAAAATAAACAATATTATATTATATTAAAAATATATTAGTAAAATAAGTTATTAAAATTATATAATTACATTAATTATTATTATTATTGAGGCTTTTCTTCATGAAATTATCATTATTAAAAATATATTTTATAATAAAAAAATAGATGATTAGAATTTATTAAAAATTATTTTGTAAAATTTAAATTATTTAATTGTTGAAACTACATTATCAAACATATTTATGAATTTTGTATATGATTTATGATTTACCAAAACTTAAAAAGATGTGACACATTAAAATGTGCAGAATACAATCGCAAGGTTGTGCACTTTTGTAGCGTAAGAGTGGGTAGGTTAAACAATAAACGAAGACATGCTTGCTTAGGAAGCCACCTTGAAGGAAATACAACATACATTTATTTTTTTGGTATATTTTTTTATTAAATTTGTTCAAAGTAATTGTTGGAATTGTAAGTTTTAATTGCATCATCTACACTAGTATAGTGCTTCAAAAATGTTTTAGAGTATTGAATATATTTATTTATTTTAAACAATAAAAAATTATAATCTCTACCAAAATTGTATCTTCAATTTTGACTAAAAAAATCAAACATTAAATAGTTAAACAACTTCTTAAAAATTATGTTAAATTAATTAAATAAATTATTAAACACTATAATAATTAATTATACTGAATTATTATTTATTATAATTATTTTATAGTGATACAATTTTATTTTTTACATTTTGATTTGTCTTCTCAAAAGTAGCTAAGATATCAAATTTTTTAATTATTTAAAATATATTTTTGACTACTTAAATAAATTCAGCTATCATTTAAATAAATTACTGTAATTAAAAAAACTTTTAAAACTCTTAAAATATATAAATTTTATAATTTAAATTTATTGTATCACAAAATATCTCGCAAATTTCAAACATAAATGACTAAAAAATTATAAAATAATTTACAACTTTTATATATAACCAGCATTACCCATGCACGTTAGTCCTTTTCTTTGTTGGCGTAGTGACACACAATTCAAGAGCCACTGATTCGCTGAATTATCCTCGAAATTTCATGTACTCAGCTTCATTAATTTTATTCAAATGACGGTGATGATTAAGACGTGAGACTATTTTTTTAACTATAAAATAGTCGTTTTTTATTAACATTGAATTTAATGATTCCTTGGCATGTGCTTTTTGGATTTTTGACGACGGATGAAATAAAAATCAATTTACACCGTTTTTTATTAACATTGAATTTATTGATTCCTTGGCATTTGCTTTTTGGATTTTTACGACTGATGAAATAAAAATCAATTTACAAATTACTATGTAAACAAGGAAGGCTGCGAAGCAGCTAGTCCCTGCACATAGTTCTATCTAGCCTATTTAGCTTCCGAGACTTGTTATATGCAATTCATCTTTTGAGGGTCATACGCCTGAGTCATACAAGATGCACATAAGTAACTGACATAGCCATACAGCCAGACACAGCCACATAGTTCTATGTAGCCCGTTTAGCTTCCGAGACTTGTTATATGCAATTCACCTTTTGAGGGTCATACGCCTGAGTACAGCCAGACACAGCCAGTCATAGCCTTACAGAGTAGCTGCCAGACATAGAGGGCTGTCGAATAATATAAAATGCACCAGTTATTTCAAAACAATGTACCAGTTTATGTTGCTAGCCCAAAATCACACAACTGCAATAGAAATAGTCACATGAGCAAGTTTCAGTAATACATAAATCGCGGGGCCCAAAATCACACAACTGCAATAGAAATAGTTACATGAGCACTATATACTAAAGATCTGAACATTATTGAATAACTAACTTGCAGAGAATCATCATCAATTCAAGATACACCAGTTTATGTTGCTAGCCCAAAATCACACAACTGTAATAGAAAATTCAAGACACGAGTAACATGAAAACCGCCGTGAAGCTTACATTTGACCTTGAAAATATGCATTTCTTATGAAAGACTGTAACATGTGAAGAATACAAGACAAGCACGAATGCTAACAATTAGGACATTAGTCCGGCATCTGAGCAGAGACGATAGAAGCATAAAAAATGCGAGTTGCACCACCATGGCTGACCCAAATGCATATTTGAAGCATTCGTCGTACACCTGTAACAGAGAAGGAAGCGGGGAAATAAGACAATGCGTAAAATAATGCAAAAGAGATGTTATTGTTTTTTTGGTTTCTTTTTTCTTTGTCTTTCGACTTTTGCGATGTCAATAATCAGAAGAGCCATGAGAACAAGTGCTAAGAGAAACAATGCTACGACTTGAGTAAGTTGGCTTATGCTAATGGATTCCATGTTATGTGAAGCGGGAAGATGTATGTGAATATCCAGGTGCAGAAGAGGCCAATTTATAAAAAAGTTCAACGTGTTTGTAAGGTGGTTTTAAGTGTGAATGGAGCCAAAATACTTGAAGCTCAGATGGAGCAGGGCAGTATTTAATGGTCGGCATAAAATGAAAAGCTTACGTTAAGTGAGCAATCGGTGCAATTAAGTGGTCGATATGACATGGGGAGCAAATGGCATATGGAATGATGTATGTGGCGGCAGAAGTAAATGCGAAATTAGGTGATGTATCTGACATCGGGCAATCTTGGTGGTAGATTGGGTCCAAGCTATTCTAATAAACAATTGGCTAGACAGGAGATCTATGTCAATATCTAGGTGCAGAAATCTTGAAGATCAGATTGGAGCAGGCCAGTATTTAATGATGGGCATAAAACGAACAATTAGGTGATCGATCTGACATGGGGAGCAAATGGCATATGGAATGATGGATGTGGCGGCGGGTCCAAGCTATTCTAATAAACAATTGGCTAGACAGGAGATCTATGTCAATATCTAGGTGCAGAAATCTTGAAGATCAGATTGGAGCAGGCCAGTATTTAATGATGGGCATAAAACGAAAACCTTACGTTAAGTGAGCGATCGGTGCAATTAGGTGATCGATCTGACATGGGGAGCAAATGGCATATGGAATGATGGATGTGGCGGCAGTAGTAAATGCGAAATTAGGTGGCTGTGGCCAGTGTGCCCACAAGAAGAGCATCTTAACCAGCCAAATTTCTTGAAGATAGCCCCTTTGAGCCTGTTGCGGTAGATTAAATATGCTGTTGTTATAGAAGACAGTAGGGCAGCTGCGAGGGGTCTTGGTTTTTCTAAATTGTGGTGCAATGGCTTGCAAAAACCCAACCTCGGTGGAAGAAATGTAGTTCAAAGTCATTGATTTTGATAGAGATATCACAGATGATGACATGCTTAAGTTATGTTTTTCATAAAACATGGAGTACTGCCACATATCAAGAAAAATTTAAGTATCAAAGATGATGAAAAGAAACAAAACAGAGCATAAGAGAAATCATTCAAAACTACACCCACAAAAGAATCTTGGTACTTTCTAGAAAAAGAATCACTAAAAGTCCACAACTGCGAAATGGAACATTAGATGTGGGCATTAGAAATATATACCTGTACATTGAACCTAGCGGAACATCACTAACTGTGGGGAAGTATAACTTCAGCACAAGAAAGATATAGTTTTCATAAACAGTGACAATAAAACGAATGTGCTTCACAGGCACTTCAAATCTAGATTTTTTGTTTCTGATAAGAAAACATACCTGGAAGAGTTCAATAGCACCTTTAACATCTCCCTCTGCTAATTTGGTGCTAGCTTGTTCCAGGCAAGCATCTCTCCTCCTAAGAAAGAGAAAACAGTAACTAATTACAATGGCCTTATATAGTAAGCCAATACCATCAGTTCAATCCACCAATAACAAAATGAGATTAGAATTCAGTCTCACCTACAGATGCACCCTATACATCTATAAAGCAAGTAGTTCATATAAAAAAATGAAACGCTTCATATTATAGCACGGAATTTTGGTAAAAGTGGCCTAAATTTTTACAGTTGCCAAGTAGCTTAGGGACCAAAAGTAATTCACCAATATGATCTCATAGAAAACCTCCAAAAACTAGCCCAGTAAAGAATAAGCTATCCCTAAAATCTTCATCTAACAGGCATGGATGTGTACTTAATACTTGATGAATTTCCTGATGAAGGAAACGAAGCAAACTCGGCATTGACATTTTTTATAATTGGACATTAAAAAACAATGAGTAGTTACCGCATGAAATCCTGTTTTTAGAAGTGTCATTTTGTTATGCAGGTTGACCCTGCTAAATGGTGGTTTAGAATAGAGTCTGTCACTTTCCTTTATTTTTCTGCAGAGTGCAAAGGAACTTGGTGAAAGTCTATATGTTTGTAAGATGTTAATTACTCTGATTAATGAAAGCATCAATGTCAAGCAGGAAGAAATGATATTTGATCCCGATACCAGGGACTGATGAAAGAAAGTCACAACCTGCGAGGACACACATGCCTGCAAAGAAGACATTTAAGCCAGTCAGTCCGGTCACCATTTTGTTTGTTAATTAACTTGCCTTGCTCAAGACCATGAAGCTAGCTGTATTCTCTAACATCAAGACAAGAGCCAAGATTACAAAACGAAGGCAGAGTAACCGCCAAAACAGTACGAGTTATACTTTTGTCCCACATCAGCTGAACTTAGGGATACAAACTGTCAAAAACCTAGACTTTAAAGAAAGTGCATTGGGTTTTAGCACGGCTAAATAAAGGACAACGAGGTTATGCAGTTCAAAACATTTAATACCAGTCCTTACTAAAATAATGAATCTTGAGCAAATGCCAACTGAGCTTATGAAGCTTGAAGTATAACCTGTGAATAATTCTTGCCATTAAATCACTGTCTTCATTGATAACAGCTACTATTCCACCTTTCTCTGGCTCCAACCTAGACAAGTAAGCCAGTTGAGCATCTGCTTCATAAGGTGCAACAACAAACTCAACTCCTTCTGTCTTAAGGATCTGAATCAGGGAAGAGTTCAAAATGTCAATCAGCACAAAGCTTCAAAGTGGCAACATCTCAAACAGAAACGTAGCTGGCAGAAAAACCTGTGAACCTTTCTGGCAATATCAAAAGCACTACCTGAATCAGTTCATTTGCCATGGATGGTGTAATATGCACTGCCCTCTGTGAAAATAGAGGAAGCGGAACATCACTAACTGTGGGGAAGTATAACTTCAGCACAAGAAAGATATAGTTTTCATAAACAGTGACAATAAAACGAATGTGGTTCACAGGCACTTCAAATCTAGATTTTTTGTTTCTGATAAGAAAAAATACCTAGCTTGTTCCAGGCAAGCATCTCTCCTCCTAAGAAAGAGAAAACAGTAACTAATTACAATGGCCTTATATAGTAAGCCAATACCATCAGTTCAATCCACCAATAACAAAATGAGATTAGAATTCAGTCTCACCTACAGATGCACCCTATACATCTATAAAGCAAGTAGTTCATATAAAAAAATGAAACGCTTCATATTATAGCACAGAATTTTGGTAAAAGTGGCTTAAATTTTTACACTTGCCAAGTAGCTTAGGGACCAAAAGTAATTCACCAATATGATCTCATAGAAAACCTCCAAAAACTAGCCCAGTAAAGAATAAGCTATCCCTAAAATCTTCATCTAACAGGCATGGATGTGTACTTAATAATTGATGAATTTCCTGATGAAGGAAACGAAGCAAACTTGGCATTGACATTTTTTATAATTGGACATTAAAAAACAATGAGTAGTTACTGCATGAAATCCTGTTTTTAGAAGTGTCATTTTGTTATGCAGGTTGACCCTGCTAAATGGTGGTTTAGAATAGAGTCTGTCACTTTCCTTTGTTTTTCTGCAGAGTGCAAAGGAACTTGGTGAAAGTCTATATGTTTGTAAGATGTTAATTACTCTGATTAATCAAAGCATCAATGTCAAGTAGGAAGAAATGATATCGGTCCTTTGCTATTAAATCCAATAGCATTATACAAACAAACACTTTTTCAAAATTTAACTGAGTTTCAGCATGTCATTCCAGTAAAATGAGTTACCCGATCTAAGTTTTTATACTTTAACACCAATGAATGTGGCCATTTGATCCCGATACCAGGGACTGATGAAAGAAAGTCACAACCTGCGAGGACACACATGCCTGCAAAGAAGACATTTAAGCCAGTCAGTCCGGTCACTTTTTTGTTTGTTAATTAACTTGCCTTGCTCAAGACCATGAAGCTAGCTGTATTCTCTAACATCAAGACAAGAGCCAAGATTACAAAACGAAGGCAGAGTAACCGCCAAAACAGTACGAGTTATACTTTTGTCCCACATCAGCTGAACTTAGGGATACAAGCTGTCAGAAACCTAGAATTTATCATACCTGTATAGCTCATATGTTAAGTATGTGTATTTACCTATATTAAGCAGGATCTGTAAGCATAAGTAAGTCATTCCATATTAGAGATAATGTAAACTTATTCATTAGGTAGAATACGGTACCCTATTCAAAGCTATTAGTAGCTTATGACCCTGTATTAGTCTAATGGGTTTGGTTCATATACCTTTACCATTAGTACACAACATAGTTGGAATAATGAAGTTGAATCAATTAGGCAAGTAAGCTTAACCTTGTTGAAACTTATGACTAGAGATTGGTGTATTCAATGGGTTTAGTTCAATATGCTTATACCTAGTATACTCATTAAGCAACAGGTTTCATGTCCTTGTTGCTTACTCTATACTGGAAGCTATTACTCTTATTACTTATGTTTATAGCTGTATCTTCCTAATAAATACATGATATGAGTTCTATTCCCATTCAGTAAGCTTGATACGGATAGATAAGCATGATACAAAAGCTTAACCCTACTACAGCTAGTTACATGTCACTATGAATGCCATTGATTAACTTATACGACATACAGGATAAGGTCACAGTAATGTAAATGAATATGATAGCTTAACCAAGTGACTTGATTCACGTAATTAGATATGGTTACATGAGAAGAGATGATACAGGAGCTATATCCATTGATTTAATTAGACAATAATCGTGACAAGATAGGATAGCACTGGTTATAAGCTCATATTGGACATTCATTACTTATGATGCATTATGATTATGGATTCCTTATAGGTGATAGGTAGAAACAGGCAGCAAGCAGCACATACCTTAATGACACATACATTATGGATTCACTTGATATAGTAGTGTAATAAATCACATAGCTATGAACAGGGAGGTATAACAAGAGATTTTCTAGCTTACCTCACCTCCGTGGGCTATGGCTGGTTCAAGATACTAGTATGTTTCAACCAAACTCATTGCTCATATAAAACACGTATTCTCCATATAGAGATGATATCATGACATATTAGTACTAATTCCGTTGTGATGATTACAAACACTGTTGACATGTACTGTATTGCTAGCTGCTTGTATTTGCATAATGATTGAGTACCACTAATCACCACTTCTATTATATTGATTGCTATGAACTAATGTTTACAGGATACACTATTTTGAAATATGAACATTATTTTATTACATAGAAGACGTGCTTAGTTGTGCCGATGATATTGGAACTAATCTGCCCTATTACTGATGTGATGGTATTGTATTGACATAATAAGTATGGACTCCAATGTGTATCATATCCAGTTTTATGCTATCGTTTATTCCCATAGTCAACACGATATCTAAGACTGAGACTTGGTAATTGTCGTATATATTAGTACTATTCCCTGTAAATGAATGCGATTACCATTTTTGTTCACTAGTGGCTAGGGATTCACCGATGACAGGTAAGCTGGAATAAGGAGAAGCATATGGCATACTAGTAAGGATTAGCTGTAGGGAACTAGACCTTAGCCTTTACCCATGTTGGTAGAACTTAGAAGCAGCTTATGGGATGGGCATTGGGATTTGTCCCTGAATCATTCACAATAGACATATACATAGAAAGACAACTGAAGAAACAAACACAAAAATGAAAAAATTTGGCAAAGCCATGTTTCATTTCTACAGTCAGTTTTCCCATTAAAGATTTGGGAAAGGAATTGGGCATATGAGGTTAGGGGGTTTTCCAATGGAGCTTCTACAGGAAACCCTGAAAATAGTCAACACGATATCTAAGACTGAGACTTGGTAATTGTCGTATATATTAGTACTATTCCCTGTAAATGAATGCGATTACCATTTTTGTTCACTAGTGGCTAGGGATTCACCGATGACAGGTAAGCTGGAATAAGGAGAAGCATATGGCATACTAGTAAGGATTAGCTGTAGGGAACTAGACCTTAGCCTTTACCCATGTTGGTAGAACTTAGAAGCAGCTTATGGGATGGGCATTGGGATTTGTCCCTGAATCATTCACAATAGACATATACATAGAAAGACAACTGAAGAAACAAACACAAAAATGAAAAAATTCGGCAAAGGCATGTTTCATTTCTACAGTCAGTTTTCCCATTAAAGATTCAGAAAAGGCATTGGGCATATGAGGTTAGGGGGTTTTCCAATGGAGCTTCTACAGGAAACCCTGAAAATAGTGGGGCTGGTGGAAAATTTATGCTTAGCAGAGATAAGGTAATTTTATTAAGATATGGGATGCGTCTGGGGGAAAACAAAGAGCCTGAAATCAAAGCAGCCTTAGTTTTGATGGCCCTGGCTATTGAGAACAGAATAAAGGGAAGAAGCATCTATGGATATTCAATTACTTGCCCACATAAACTCAATTTTATGTGAATCTAAATAACTGCAAATGTGCAGGACTGTAAGCATAATATGAAAAGATCGAGCAACATAACCGTGAGTAAACAGCAGAAACACAACACGCCCTTTAACTTTTCATGAAAAGGGATTCATACAAGTTTCAAATCATTAGTAAAAAAGTTTCAGACTTAAGCTTCTCTGGAATTGAGAAACACGCAAAGGACAATGGTTTTAGAAACAAAGACAAATGCATGAACTATAAGTTCAAAAAATAAAATGCCAGATGCCCAAATACCTTTCTTTTCACTTTTCAAGAAATCGAGCAAGCGATGCTTTACGCGCTTGTGGTACTGCTGGGGTTATAAAGAGACTAAATCAGGCATACATAATGAGAGTTTACGACAGTACAACCCAATACGAATTCACTAACATGCTACAGAAGTTTAAGACTAGCTAGTTCATCAGTCTGTACCTACCAGAAATTTCCATTGCCAGCTAAAAACATAATTGCTTGAGCCTGCCATCAACAGTTTCATTTACTCAATGCTGTAGAAATTTAGCTGCACCGATTATATAAATGCAAATGCTCTCATACTAAAGAGACCTCCAAATAAAAAAAAGAGTATAACAATAGTAATACCCACTTGTCACCTAATGACATAGCTTCATGACAGAGAAATAAAAAGGTCATCCACAAGCCTATTGTGCCAACTCAGGAGATGTTGCAACATCTATTGAAATTTTGGGCTTGCAGAAAGACCAGAGAAAGGCCTAGGCGATCAATGCAGTAACCTAACAAAGGAACCACATGACGATTCTTCAAACTGCCAGCAATGTGAAGCTCTCTGCAGAATGCCTTGTCTGATTCGTTATCATCACACTCCAGCCTTTTTCACAGCAATCAGTTTCCCAAACCTCAGACTGCCTCTGTAAACGCAGCTATGAGCTACCCTCCCCAGCACTGGCCCGACATTCAGTGCCTTGAGTTCAAACAGTCCAGAAACTAATAAATAAGAAACTAAAAACATTTTCTACATTATTACAGAGTAAATTACCTGGCAGGTCTACAATATATGAATAAGTTGCAGAGACATGGAATCCACTGCCAAATGTCGGAATGAACCAAGCCGAGGTTAAGGAGGGCAAAAGTAGGAATGAACCAAGCGGAGGTTAAGGAGGGCAAAGTTTTGATAAATGGAATGATGAGAGACATGGCGCTCATGGTAGGTCCCACATAGCGTTTTGTGTAGGATGATTTCTATGTTATGTCGACAATGGTTACATACAAATAAAATGATGGTTAACAGTAATATATAGAATTTGCATGTGCTACGCGTGTCCTACCGCCTCACCACCAGAGATGTAACGAAAGAACAAGTGCCTTCACAGAAACTCAGCTGCCAAACACACAGCTTTTCACAAAGGATGGACTGGGAGTAGCCCTGACCGTGCCTCAAATGTACCAGACACGAATATGGCTAGCTTGATGTACTCCACTGTTGAATTCACTTGTCACGACAATTTCCTTATGAACATAATCTTGGTTTTGGATCACTATACAGATTCATTATGTTCCAGGCAAGATTTGAACTCCTGCTAGCCTGTTAAAGTGGGAATCCAAACAAGCACTTGAAACAGCCTTTAGGGACAGATGAAGCTTGAAAGAGCTAACAATTAAAATATTATTTACTAACACTTATCCTGGATTTTCTACAGAATTGTGTCTATCTTATTCTTGAACATGCTCCAAGAGGTGAGCTGTATAAAGAGCTACAACGCTGTAAGTGCTTCAACGAAAAACATGCAGCTACTGTAAGTTCTCTCCTTTGAAGGCCTGTTTGTTTTTTAAATTTTTACTTCATACAAGGTTAGTTTTGTCTAACGGTTATCATGTCATAATCACCAAATTTCAAATGGCAATCAAGGACTGAACACCCATTAAGCCATCATGTCCACATAGAATGTAAGTCTCATGCCTAAAGGCGATCTAGCAGGGATAAATTTGCCAGCTAGAAGTCCTGAGACAGACTTCTGTGGAGAACATAATGCGAAATACTTGCATTTGACTACGTTGTACCATAGTTCAGCAAATCAATTTATTTTCTTTTGTTTCTACATTAATCTGATTTCTCTGCCTTAACACAGTACATTGCATCGTTGGCAAGGACTTTACTCTTCTGCCATGAAAAGCATGTGATACACCGGGATATCAAGCCAGAGAATTTGCTGATTGGTTTTAAGGTAATTGCTATGGTTTATATTATATTGTTGGATTGCACTTTGAAACAATTCACTCAACTTTTATCGTCAAATACCTTTGTATCTGCTTTTGCCAGATGAACACCAGAATGTCTAGACATTCTTCAAAAAGGATAAGTTTCGTGCTAAATGTGGTCGGAATATTCTGGGCTTATACTGGGATTTAAATACTGCTAATTTTTGAGGTTATGAAACGCAGGGTGAACTGAAAATTGCAGATTTTGGATGGTCTATACATACCTTTGGCAGAAGGCGTACCATGTGTGGAACCAACAAAGTCCACCATCATCGCCAGCAGATCCACAGATTGTTAACATGGCTTGCATTGTAGCAGTTCAGTGGAAAAAATATTTCATCTTACAGGAATGGCGAATACAAGAAGAGTTCGGCAACGCAAAAGCGGGCTTAATAATAAGAAGATCGCGTTAAGAGACTCGTCCCCTGAACTAGATAGTTAACGGCGGCAAGCTGTGATCTTGCTGTAGGGTCAGAGCTGCACCGAAGAACTGTTATTATCGACTCGATGGCTCTGATCCGCGTGAATCAGACGGTGAGTGACTAGTTCTTGAATTGAATCCCGAGCGCCAAAGAGCAGAGGGATCCTGCTCGAGATAGGATGCCTCCGGGTAAAGGCCGCAAGAAACGGGCAGTGAAAGTTTGATCAGCAGCATCTGAGCCAGGTACATATCTAGATGCAGCTTGTGGGTATCAGAACAGGCCTGAAGGTAAACAAGGGCCGAGGAAACAGCACCTAGCGAGCAGTTAACAGCTGTTGAACCATGGCATGCACCAGCTGCCAATGCACAATCTTGTAACAGGGAACACCAAACCTTAGCATACCCCTGCAGAAGAATCGAATTAATGTTAACATTAAAACGAAACTGTTGACGGTTACCGATAATGCAGCGGGCTTAAATTGCTTTTAAGCTATGGTCGAGCCTCTTCCGCCTCACGAAGAGGCCAAATAAGACGGCAAAACCTCACGTGCAAATAAAACCTATGTTACCTCGACACATCCTCGCACAAGGCATTTCGAAACTTTATGATAATCAGTGAATAACACGGCGCAGCAACGAAGAACTAATGCCATCTCCGTCCGAAACGATTACTATAGTCCCTGGCGGATGCCAGATGGCAGGGACTAATAAGATAATAAAGGGTGTCCAGAGAAACCAAAAGATAAAAACTACCCGAAACCCTAGTAACAATGTTCCATCATGAACCAAGAAAAATCAACAATAAATTTGTTTATAATAATGCCTCTAACACGTATGCACATTCCGTCGTTTCCCGTGACAAAAGTGAAAGCTAGGTTTGGAATATTTCAATCAAGAAACCTCCTGGAATGTGCCAAGCAAGAAAAAGAGTTCTCATGATGGTGGAACTTTTAATTATTTCGAATATATTTCAATCAAGAAACCTGCGGGAATGTTCCAAGCAAGAAACTTGTTACCTGTTACCTTACTCCTTTTTTTGGGGGTTGTAAAATAACATTACAATACTGGTTGAGATACAGCACATCCTTTCCACCCATAGTGAGATACAATACTCGTTTGGCCAGAAGGAGCTCGGGTTCGGCTGCAGCTTCTTGCTTCCTGTTTTGACTAACCGCCTCAGCTATTCATCTTATTCATTGTGTCAGCGGTTCTTCTTATTTTCAGTCCATCCATTCATCCCATTCAGCCTCCTGCAATGGCACAGAAGGTCGATGCTTCATCGTCTTCTGCCTCGACCTCTTGCCCCCGATATGATGTTTTCATCTCGACAAGCGCCTTCGTGAACATGGATTGTGGCCGTTTCTTGACAGGCCTGAACTGCATGCCGGACACAACATCAAGTCTCAAACGGAGCCGCTATTCGAGTGGCTTCTGTGCACATTGCGATTTTTTCTCCGACTTATGCGGAATCGACATGGTGCCTCGACGAACTAGTCCTTCTGGTCAAGTCCAAAGTCTGTAGGACAACTGAAGTACCTTGAAAAGATCGTTGTGGATTATGATGGGACTGTCCAACTCAAAACTTTGCGAGAGGAATTTTGTTATATGCACTGTTTGACATACTTGGTCTTAAGACATTTCACAAGAATGAGATCGTTGCCTGATTCCCTGGGAAAGCTAACAAATCTTCAGCACATCGATTTGTCTTATGCTACCAGTTTGGAGATGCTGCCTGATTCCATCGGAAAGCTACCAAACCTCCAGTCCATCGATTTGTCTTATTGTTCCCGCCTGGCGATGCTGCCAAATTCTTTTGGGAATTTGACTCGACTCAAACGTCTCTCTTTGAAGGAATGTAGGAATGTGACCATTTCCAAAGAGACACTTGGAAATATTACCACGCTGGAATTCTTGGATCTTTCATGTTGTTCCGAGGTGAAAGAATTGCCTCCCCAGGTCGCACATCAACGATTCCTGGAAAAATTATATTTGTTGGATGCCGAGTTAAAAGAATTGCCAAGCGGTATTGGAGATCTATGCAACTTGGAGGTTCTGCATTTAGGGGACCATTTGTTGGAAGTGCTGCCATCTTGCCTCGGTTCCCTCAATAGCTTGAAGGATTTGCGGGTGAGCCATTGCCCGCGATTTAAATGCTTGCCGGATACTTTTGGACGGTTGACTCAACTGACACGGTTGAGTTTGGTTTCGTGTGGGATACAAAAGTTACCACAGGATGTTCTCCTGCTAAACAATCTCGAATACTTTCTCATAGAAGATTGTCCATTGGGCGAACTTCCATTTAAAACAGCAGAACGAGAAAGAGAAAGAGTAGCAGCGTTGAATGAATTGGACGACTCCAATGGCAAATGTATCTTTGGTTTGGAGAGGCTCCGGAAATTTAAACTGGTTGGAGTACAGATAAGGGAGGAAACCTTTCCTGAAGGAGTTTGCCGAAACCTTCAAGAACTTTATTTGTCTGACTGTAAGGAATTGAGGCAGATAGGAAGGCTTTGTGGTATCTATGATTGTGAAAATGTAAAGGAGCTCACCAGTCTTTAAACGTGGACATCATCTTTGAAGAGCTTGTATGTGAGTGGATGTAGCAAACTCAAGAGCATAGAACACCTCCCAAACCTTAGAAATCTAGAAGTTAGTTGTTGTGATGAGATAGAAGTGTTGCCATCTCTGGAACATCTGACATCTTTGTTTTCGATGTGGGTCTCTGGATGTAGTAAACTAAAGACCATACAAGGGTTGGAACACCTCACAAAGCTTGAATTCCTATTAGTTGCTGGTTCCGCTGAGATAGAAGAGTTGCCAGCTTTGGAAAATTTATGGTATTTGTGGGTTATTCGATGTCCCAGGTTCAAGTGCATGCAAGGGTTGGAGCACTTCAGAAAGCTTCGACGTTTACATGTTGTAGAATGCGGTGAGATAGAAGAGCTGCGAGGTGTGGAACATTTAATGTCCTTGGAAGTACTTAATGTAGGGTACTGTCCAAACTGCAGTGGCGCGGGTGAGTACTGGAGCAGTTGCGCCAACGATTGAAGGAAGGATTCAATTATGTAGGCTGTGGTCGGCTATTTGTGGAGCGAGAGAGTGTGAGGGGGATAGAAAAACAAAAAAAATGAAGAGCATGTCAAATTAAGACCATGGTATATTTTAATATTTTATGTTAAGCCTTATTGCGTTTCTCTCTTTGTTTTGGTGACGTTGCTCTTGGTTGGTAGTAAGTGGGTTAGTATTGGGTTCATTTAATTTAGTTGTGAGATGCCGTGGAAGACACATTGTTGATATTAGATAGATGGCACAACTTCAAAACTCCAACCATTCGAACACTTCGTGGTTGTCAAATTCTGTCTGTTTTGGTGAGAGGTGTTATTTTAAAAGAGAAACGTATTTTAATAACCAAATCTTTACATAAAATTATTTTTATTTTAAAATTTTATTTTCTTTCTTGAAAAAACATTATATAAGTAAGCCGGTGTTCATGTTAAATTTAAAAAATGAAAATAGTTTATTTTTTAATTCAAAAATATTTATTTATTAATGATAATGTAAATTAGCATTAGTTTAAGCATAAGAAACTAGTTTATGTTTTAATTGAAAATTATTTTCTCATTAATAAGTTGATTAGTTTTAGACAAAGGTTTTATTAATATTATTAGTTAATCATTAAAGCTGGTTTGTAACTAATTTTATTATCAATGTGGAGCCATTTTTTAAGACATAAGTAAGCTATAAAACTCACTTTTTAAGAAATAAGCTATAAAACTCATAAAAATAGTATTTTGCAATTTAATGTTATCAAATGAAATAAGTTAATTTTTTTGTAATTTGGCAGGACTACATCTATGACTTCATATTAAGAAGTGTTTTAGCAAAACACTTGATCACCATCTATCCAAAACCCCATAGACATCAAATGAAAAAGTTAAAAATTATTAAAATAAATAAATTTTGATGAAAACTTTTAACTCAATTTTAATAAAAATTGCGATTTTATTTTATTTTTTCTCCAATAATATTTCATTTATTTTCAAATCAATTCAAAATATTCAAAAATAATTCTTTCATTAAATTTTAATATCTCTTTTACTTTTTTTTTAACATTAAAAAATTATATTAAACATACTTTAATTTACAATATATAAAATTTAATTAAAAATAAATAAATCAGTTATATTTCCATAATTTTATTTACAATATATAAAATTTATAAAAAAAAAAATGAGTTCTATTTCCATACAATTTCATGGCTAGAAACACAAATAAGATGCCTTTTGGAAATGAAAGCATTTGAAATAATCTTTGTTTGTGAAAAGTAATGATCATATTATGCATTGAATAAACAAGTTTTTCAGATTAATATTCTAATATGGAATAAACAAGTTTTTCAGATTAATATTCTAATATGGAATTGAGCCTTATAACATGTCTATGTTATTTTAGATATAAATGTTAAGTTAAATTGGCAAATGTAATATATTGGTGTAGAAATCAAGAGCAGATGAAGTAAAGAAGTAAAATTATTGTTAAGATGGAATATTGATTTATATATATAGAGAGAGAGGGAGGGGGCATGTTAGTGTAGTTCTTAGTTAAGTTAGAAAAAACATGATGAATATTCAATATGATTAATTAAATTTTGTTTAAAGGTAATTATTCAATTATAATTATTAAAAAGAGGGATTAAATTGTGTATTTTTAAAATAAAAAGAGATTTAAATCCACTCAAAATCAAGTTCATGTGAATAGATAGTGTTGTTAATTTTTTTTTAATAATTAGCTTTAAAGAAAAAAACAATTGAAAAAGGAGTAGACACGGACGGAGATTTGAACATGGAGTGCCCTAACAATACACTCATTCACTCTCAATTCAAAGTTCTATGGGCATTGTTTTTCCTCTTTGAATTTTATTGTTTTTTATTTTTTGACTTTTATCCAATAAAAATTTGATATAAACATAAAATTTGAATATATTACAAAAATAAAAATAAAAATATATTTATCTGATATTATAAATTAACAAATAGGTAAATATTTATATAACTAACTCAAAATAATGATCAAATTGATTGGTATAGCCTTGGCCATTGATAGGGACTAATAATAATAGAGGAGACATAAAGATTGTGATTTCATATGTAAATTGATGAATTATTAAAAAATTTAATAATTTCTTTGTTTTTTAACCGTTTAAACTAATTATTTTTGTATTAGTTGATATCAAAGCTAGCTTCCTTAGCTATCATAAGGGATATGTTCTCTATTTTTTAGGTTTCCAAATCTATTATATGGATATGTTCTCTCTTTTTTTTCGAATTTATACTTCTATCACATGGGAACTATTGTCTTCAATTAAGGGAATTTTGAGGTCTAAAATGGGTCTCCCATTAAAAATAATAAAATAACAACTTAAATAAATAAAATAAGAGATGAAATTTTAAAGAAAAAGAGAGTTTTTTTTTAAGTCATATTTTCAACATATCCCTTTATAAGTTTACTCAAATTTCAAGTGCACCCTTGACTACCCACTTTGCATATTTTTTTAGTAGACCCACGTTTTTTTAAAATGCATGTAAAAAATGTGTTTTCACACACCATTTTGACCTCAAAATTCTCCTAATGCTTTTCCAAGCCTCCATAGCCATTATAGGGATCTCTTCTCTTCTTCTAGAGTTTATATACTTATCAGAAAGATTCATCATATTATTTTGATGAAGGGGAAACATAAAGAAGGGTTGACTAAACTTTTCTCAAGGATGGTATTCATGTCATAGGATATCCACTAGATGGGTTGATCGAGCCTTCCTCACGCATAATATTTCCATCAAGACAATGAATGGGGATATGTTAGCTAATAACCCTTTTTTAGGAATAATATTGTAATCTAAGGGCTCATAGGGAAGGGTTGTTTAGGGTATGATCCTCTTTTTAACCAATATCCTAGGTCCTTGACCATAATATTTTCACTATGTGGGGGTACTAAGGGTGTTCAACTAACTCTTCCTCAAATTCAGTATTGTCATTGAGGGAGACCCAAGGGAAGATTGCATTGACCATTAAGCATAATACTGATGTCATAGAAAATTTGAAGGAATGATCATCAAACCTTTTTTGATGCATAATATACACTAAAGGGGAACTCAAGGAAGGATCAACCAAATTGTTCTTGATCATAGTATTTACATCATGAGGGAGCACGAGAGAAAGGGTCAATTGGCCCTTTTTAAAGCCTTAGTCATTTCATTGGGGGAGACTGTAAGGAGGGGATGACCAACCCAACCTTGTGCATGGTATCATGTCATAAAGGATCCCAATGTAACTATCAGCCAACTTCTTTTGAGGAATAGTATTCATTGTTGAAGGGGACTATGTTGAAGGTTTGATCAATCCTTCCACAAGCATAGATTTTCCCTGTGGGGAAGTATTGAGAATAGACGTTTGAACCATCCTCAAGCATTGTATTCTCATCAAGGGAGTACTAAGGGAAGGGCTAGTCTATTAATCTGCTAATCCTAATGTTCTAGAAGTCTAAATTAATTGTTTTAGGATTTAGTTTATTCTAGCATATTTGTCAATTTGTTGAGAGCATCCCTTAGGGTCCTATAATTTAAAGGATCTCAAGGTATTTGAGTATTTTATCTGAGTCTTATACTATAAATAATTGTCAATCCTCCAATGATTTCCAAATAAAAGAAAAATAGAATAAAAAATGAAAAGAGGGTATAAGTAAAAAGAGGAAAAACAAAAATATTGAAAAAGAATGAAAAATTGAACCCCATTAAAACAATAACAAAAAGAAATAATATTGAAAGTGTTGCAAGTCTAAATGCCACTACTGATAGTTAGTTTTCTTCATCATTGCTAAATAAAGGTTGTGTGCAGCTTGTTCAAAATGCCACAATGACTAGCTATTTGTTTAATCATACAATGTAATCATGGTTAAACTTGTTTAAATTTCTATAAATTAGGTTAGAGAATAAAGATTTTCCAAACAGTATAATCTTGGTAAATCAATAGTTAGGTATAAAATGACATTGATTCAATTGTTTAATATGAATCAATAGGAGAAATAAGTGATAGGATTTGGATAGTTTTTCTTTGTCTATAAAAGAAAATAATGTGGGTTTGCTAGTCCAAGTGCACCCCTTAGAAGAATAAAATGTTAGTTTAGTTAAGGGGAGGTAAAATAGTTGTTTTTATAAATATATGTCTATGCCATTTATATCCTAAGTTTTAATGATAATGAAAAAAGGCAAAGGAGTAGGATGGAATAAAGTGTTTTTTACATGTCTTTATTCCTAACGTTTATCCTAAGTCCAAAATATAAAATCAAAGGCGCATGTCAACAAAGCCTTCTTTGTCGTATTTTTTTAAAGGACAGCGCTTTCCGAGTGTCGAGATTCTCTCCCCCTCATGATCCACGGTCCATATCGTTCTTCGGTCCCCTCTCTCCATCTTGCCTTTACCGCCCAGGGGGGTTCGAAAAAGTTGTTTCTCCCACTCGGCCCCATCCCTACGTGGCACCCTCTCCGCATTTCGCACCCCCTGGGCCGATACTTCTTACCACTTTATACCCCCTCCGAAACCGCCTTCCCCTCGCCCTCTTTACTGTGTCCCCACCACGACGTTTCTGTCACTCACCTCCCGCCACGTCACCTAGCCCTTATCCACTTAAATGGTCTCCCGACAAAAATAACCGTTCAACATTAAATTCACAATTTGCGGGTAACTGTTCAAATTTAACGGTCCCCCGCCACCTCGTATACATTTCACTTCTCAGCCTTTACAAATCTTTCGAAGCATCTCCTCTCTCCCTTTCACTGCTTATTCTCTTTTATTGACAACTTTTAAACAACGACCATTTTCAGAGTATTTCCTCGAACTGAACCTGATCCAAATTGTCAGCATTTTGTTTCTATTCCCCTAACAATTCATTCAACTTGAGCTGATTCTCGGTAAGCCATCCTTCCTCTTACTGTTATTTTCCATTTGATACAGTCATGCCTCCAAAGAGGAAAACCCAATATGAACCTATTAATCCATTAATCCCTGCCTCCATAGATTTAGATCACATCCCTTTAGCCGATATGGATTATCGGGTTAATGAAACCCAGTGTGACTATGAGTTCTTAGAGCTATATTGTTGGCTGAAAGACAAGCATGCAGACCAGACTGATGAAATTGGACTCTGGGAGTCAAACCTTCCCCATTATATCTTCGCTCTGACCTTCCAAGCCCCTGAATTCACCAGAAAATGTCTGGCATGTTATGCCCCTACCCAAAGAGCTATCATGGTCCCATTCGGTGACATTCTCTTTCCCATTATTGCCCAGTCTATAAACCAAATAATGCTAGCTCCCCCTGTGGAAAATAGTGCTCATTTCTCCTTAGAAGCCCTCACCCAGCTTTATCAGAAGCTAGATTTCACTACCGGAGCCAAAATATTTGAGATATTCTTACCTGAAAATGCCTAGTTACCTAAGAAGAATCCTCAATACCCTTCCTCTATCTTCCCTTATCAAGTTAAACAAATTATATCCATAATCTCATACATTTTGGGTTATTTTTCTGATCAGTGGGTAGATGAGCCCATTTTAGGTTTCCTCTCCATATTTTCCACAGATAGTAAACCATCCATTGTATTCAATTTCAGTCAATTCTCGGCTGATAGCATTCATGAGAAATTACTAAAATTTCCCACAAAACAGGTTTTTAATTACACCTCCATTTTAATTTACATTTTCCTTTATTATCAAGTAAATAAGTTCAATTTTTCCATGCAGAAGCTTCATGATGCAGGATACCAGCAGCCAGTGATTTTTTGGACCTCATTGGTCATGACAGAGCCGCAGGAATTCTCTTACAAGTAGTTTATTGAGGAATTTGTTCACCCAACCATGAACATCCTTAACAGTTGCAGGCAACCCGGAATTAGTGAAGATATCAAAAGAATTTTGCATCTAACAGATCAAGGAGAGACTAAAGATTGGTATTTATACCAAAACTATATAGAAATCAGAGTTTATGGTTGCGAATTAGCACGATATAAACTCCCCAAATACCTCCCCAAGAGAATTATTTCCCTGGAATACATCAAACAGATGTTAAATTTCAATGACATTCATTTTGTGGTGGCTGCAAAGAAATCAAGTTCTGCATAAAGATAGAGGTGGGCCCATTTCTATGTAATGCCAGGACAACAAGTGAAGAAGAAGACAAAATTATTAAAGAGATGAATTTCAGCCTGAGTTTTACATGGTCTTATGACCCTTGTGGTATTATTTCAAAGCTCAGAGTAGCAAATAAAAGTACTCCCTACATCCATACCTCAAGGCCTGAGATATAAAAGTATGCAAATAAGTTGGAATGGACCGAGAATACCTTGCAGGAAGCTGAAGAACAACTCTTTTCCACTTCAAGTTTATAGACTCCCACTCCTCAGGAGAAAACAAGTAAAAGACAAAGAGATGAGAGATCATCATCAACAACTAGAAGTAAGGCCAAAGAGTTCAGGATTAGTTACAGGAAAAGGACAAAATTGACTCCTAGGATAGATGTGGACAAAGAGACGGAAGAGTAGGTTGCCATCATAATTACAGACTCACCACCTACAAGCAACAAATTTGTAACATCTTCTAATAGACCTTCATCATCACAAGGTCAGGAGGAAACAAAGCTAGATTCACAAAATGTCCAAGGAGAGGAGGAAAAGACAGTTTTTGATAGGTACAGAGAGATTAATCTTAAGAATGAGATTCTTAAAAATAGTACTTATAATCAGTTTTGGAAATAGACCTCCAGCTCACAAAGTAGGTTCTTATCAGTTTTTTACACATAGCATGGGAAGATACAGATGGCCTTCCTTGAGGCCCAAACTCCTCATCCAAAATGATCAGTAGACTACAAGAGTACTACATTCAAGTTTAGTACCGAAGACGTCCATCCCATTGATCAAATGGATATGTATAAGAAGACTGGTGAGATGATATCTTCTACATTAACTAACACGGTTATGTCATTGTCCAAATTGCAGGTTTCATTTGCCAATGTTCAGTCTCAGTTGAAAATGGAGAATGTATCCTCCTTAACAAAGGATAATAGGATCAAGTCTTTGGAAGACTTGGTGGTAAATATAGGATATGATCCTAAAGATGTCAAAGCTGTAGAGGAGATTATCAAGAAGAAGAATTTGGGCATTGCACCATTGAGAAATTAGCTTAAGCTTCCCACCACAGAGGACCCCTTAACCAAGGACATTGAACAAAATGAGGCAAAAAATGTTGACATGATGAAGCTGATTATAGAGCAGAACATATAGATTAGACAGATGGAGACAAAAATGGAGAAGATGGTAAAGGAGAAAGAATAGAGTCAAAAGATGGCCATTGTTCCCCTGGATGCCATACCCATTTCTCATCTTCCAGCAATAGGAACAACCACTACAGCTAATTATTCCACTCATACTGCAAGTGTTGAATAGGTAACAAAGACACTGGAAAACATGTCAATCCAGTCAAAAGAGATCAAGAATTTTCAGGGGAATCTCAAAGCTTTAGAAGTACAGAAAGCCAAAGCTGAAGCTTATCATCTTACTAATGTGAAGAAATCATAGAGACTATTGGAGAAGTTGCAGAAGGTAGAAAGGGATACCTCAATTGGTCAGACCTTGGCCCAAGCCAAGGAAACCATTTGGATGGGTATTTTAGACTTTATGAATGAGATTTGGACATCTATCCAAATCATTTTTGAACAAAAAGAATTGATAGAAAAAGTCAGAGAAACCATTGTTCAAGGAAGGAAGAAGCTTGGAGAAATGCCCACAGAAGCCTCCAACATTATCAAATTCCTAAATTCTAAGTTAAAATATGAATTTGAAGAATTAGGAATTAGTGACAAATATGCCACTATTTTAGAAGTCAAGAAAGTTTTGACCAAAAGGAACCTCATTATCAATTGGAGGAAAGATGTGAAACATTAGAGCTGGGAGTAAACAGGTTCTGTAACACAATTGAAGCATTAATCCAGAAAGGGTTACCCAACATTTATGTGATAAATGACAAATTAATCACTCAGGAAGACTATGTCTTGAAAATGAAAGAAATGGCCAGAAGCAATGTCAAGTTCAGTGGGATAAAGGGCAGTATGAAAACAAAAGCATTTTTAGAAACCATAGCAAATGACTTCTACATACAGAATGAGGTAAAAAATGCTTTTACAGTGAAGCCAACTTTTTCAAAATACACAGAGGTTGATGAAATTTACCCTAGGGTAATTAAATTAACCATACCCGATGAAAAGAGATGGGAAGAACTTTGCGATTACTAGATTAAAAAGGTAATTTGGATGTAGTAAGACAACAGCCAGCACACCAGCCAACACAACAACCATCACATCAACACAACACATTTTTGGGTTGATTCAGCAACCAAACCCACCAAAGTAGAGCCACCTTTCAATGCAGTTTTCTACGTGGCCTATTTTTCTGCCAGAGATAAATCTTATTGTTTGGAATTAGGCTAATAATACACTGTTGTTTTTTATAGCATTTTTGTAATTATTTTTGTATAAATACTTCATTGTTTGAAGTATTAAGGGTTGATTTCTGAATGTAATTTCCTTTGCATATTGTAATTTTTCAAAGTGACGGAGCATCAATAATACAAGGACCTTTTCATAGGATTCATGTGGTGTACCAAATGGTCATGTGTTTCTTCAGTTTATTTTTTTAAACATTGCTTTTCTTTCTCTGTTGTTCTGAAATCTTAACTACTTAACAGAAACTGTGATGAATAGGATTTGTTATGTAAATCACCCTATTTTGGCTGTTAGTAATTTTCATGTTTTCCACTGAAGTAAAATTAAGGAATTCTTAATTGCTTCTTAATTTCTATTGAGTCTTACCTTTTTTCTATTTCACAATCCATTTAATTTCTACAAAGATCTAAATAGTGCAACCTAGCTTGACCTGTGAAACTCCTCTAGAATTTGATGCCAAATCTAGTTAAATATTCAGACTCCATAGCCTAATGGAATTATAACACTTAAATCAACCAAACCATTCAAACAAAACAATCAGTATAGTAAGAACTAGCCTAAAATTCATATAAAACAAAGCTAAATTTTACAGAGAGATCCCTCTCTGAAGCTGGTAGCACTAGATCCCGGGTTCCAAAGTGGTTTTGATGATGTCCTATGCGTTTACTCCCTCAACCTCAAAAATACAGAACGACAACATAGTGCCGACCATACCGGGGAAGAAAACTCTTTAGATTGAAAAATCATTATTCCCTGGTATTCAATCGGTTTTTCTATAAATTAAAGCTTATATATCATTATGAAATACATGATCCAAGGTTGTTATCTTGTATATATTTTAGTGTGTCATTGATTTGATTTTATGAAGTTGTGTGATGAATTTTAATAGACCCGGCTCTCAAAAGAATTTACTAGAGCCCATCTTGATCCCAACGCTTTTGAATTTTTAGATAATCCAGAGAATTTGGTGAGAATTTTTTTTATAGAGAGTCAAGGTAGTAATAGTCCTTTGTCTAGGTTCAACTTTCTTCCTCAGAATAGTCCTTTTTCAAGATCTAACTCTCTTCCAGATAAATTTGAAACTATTCAAGATATAGATTTTGATTCGTCTTTCCAGCATAGTTTGTTTAAATCAAAATCTGAGAGCTTTGTAGATTAGGCTGTCATTGACAAAACCATACTGCAACCATATATACCCCAAACCTAGCCTTTTGAAACAGATCTTGATCTTGAATCCCTACAACAATTTGATAAGTTACAGGATCTAGTTTCGGTTTTGAACCAAGCCATTGATGAAGCTTATATTCAACAATCTGTTGAATTTTCAGCTTTAAACATTGCAACAGCTTTTTTGTCAAACCAATCTTCCCGGTCTATTAATCTACAAACCCCCAGTCCTACTCATTCCATAGTCTCTACTTCTTCACCTGTAATATCTCAGACTGTTATTTCTATTATCCCTGTAGTTATCGCAACTACACCTACCACAAGTTCATCTTCTAGTCAATCTCTCAGATAAGCTATGGTAGGTAGGTATGCACATTTGGTGTTACTAGGCCAGCTAAATGCTATGCCTAGAGATTACCAATCTAAAATTTTTACCTTTGATAACATTGGTTCCTGTTGAAAAGTGTGCAACAAGAAATGCTTGTTGAGAATGCAACAAGATGATGGATCTTAGTGAAAAGAGTCGCCTTCACTAAGTGGGCCCGCAGGCAAATTATGGCGCAAGTTCTATTTTTGATCCCAGTAGGGATGATCACAGTATGGGTGATCACAGTATGAGTGATCATAGTATGGGTGACCACAGTATGGGTGACCACAGTATGAGTGATCACAGTATGAGTGATCAAAGTCTATTTTTAGACTGGCTGTCAAAAATAGAAAAGTCAAATATTATTGTCTCATAATAATATTTGGACTATAAACTTGATCTTATTCTCTTGGAGCACTTCAAGATGAGCTACGGATGTGGTACATGCAGATCCTAGAAGGAAATACGTGGTTACCTATGGGATGACTAATATTTGCATGCAGGATTTCAGTTAGAACTCAAGTGAGTTGAGTTTAGTGGACTGGAGGTGCAGTTGATGGAGTTGTGTTCAGTTTAACTTTGTTAAACTAGTTGTATTTAGTCTAACTGATCAATAGACTAGAGATGAGTTGGGTGAATTAGTTATTAATTAATTCACAAGTTATTAACTCATAATTCAACTATAGAATACATCAGTTAACTCAGTTGCATGTCACTGCATGTTCAGTTCAGTAGGGACAGGTGTTAGAGGATCAGATTGCTATCAATTGTGACTATAGCTGTGCATGATGATTTGCACAATCAGAGGGATTGAGTATGCCAATGAATTGGCCAATACCAAGAATTCTAGCCTGTTCTCATGTCCAACACAGTGTGAGTGATTCTTTGCAGGTGAAATACAAGTTTGGTAAACCACTCTCATCAATTCTTGAGCAGGTATTGAGCTGTGGAGGCAGGCAAGCAGCGGGGGAGATTTGGAGATCAAATCTGAGCTGTATTGTGTGTAGCATGAGGAGATAGTACTGAGTACTTGGGATGAGTATTGTACTATGTATTGCTACATGATTCAATCACTATAATATACAGATAGTTGGGGTTTTTAGCGAGATGCTTTCCTCGGGAAAATACTGTGTTGATATGTGTGATTGATGCTTCTATGTACGCCTGTGAATGTTTCTGCTTCTGTAAATTGATGATCAACGTAGAGGAGGTTATGCATTATGCATGTTCCGCTTATAAGTGTATAATCAGGATAATATCTGTGAATATGTGTCATATTATTCAAAATTTCTACATGGTATCAGAGTTGCTTGATTTGTAGAAGAGATTTTTACAGGATATCAAGCGAGGATTGATCATCGGATCTATTATTCAGAAAGTGTTTACATTTTATTTCTTCAGGCAGAGTCTGTAGTTAGGCCAGGTAGCCTTTGGATTCATCCTTCTTTTGGAACGTGAGATATCCGGTGAATGCCCATACAGTCGATCTCTGTACAAGAAATACTTTGTTCTCACGAATTCTAGATCGGAAGTGGTTGAGTTTTTGAGCTGGTGGAATTCGAATTTAATTACAAAGCAAGAGCGAAACTCAGAAACATTGAGTGTGAGAATGGAGACAGTATGCCCCAGTATCTCACGAAGTTCACCCAATGCCGGGATGAGCTGGGAAGTGTGGGGGTGACTGTCGAATGAGGATGGTGAGTCTAGGACTCCTTGACCTTCCTAAGAGTTGGCATAGCTCCCAGGACTTAGTGAATGGAAGGGAGAAACTGCCAAGATGGGAGATACTTTGGTCGGATCTTGTGCAGGAGGAGATTAGACGGAGCACCAGAGACGGTTCTTCATCCATGCAGGATGAGGAGAGCTGTGCCTTAGCGAGTAAGGTGAAGAAGGGGAAGGAGAAGGGTTCTCTTTTCGAATCTAGTTCTTCCAGTGATGGGAAGAAGGTTGACAAGTCGAAGGTGAGATGCTTTCGTTGTCATGAGGAGGGTTCACGGGGCAAGAACCTATATGCTCTTGAGGTTCAAGATGCATGCAAAGCCTTGAGCAGCGAGGCAATTGATGGAGACTTGGTGGTTGAGAGGGAAGGTATGTTACCTTTCAACATGCAGAGCCAAAAGAAGTCTTAGACGATTGTGGAGGAGCCACGATTGGTGCAGCAGCTTCAGGAGGTTGTGGAGGAGCCACAATAGGGGAAGCTGAGAGGAGATCGAGAAGAGACATCTACTCATCCAGAGACCTCCAGTAGGGGGAAACTTCGAGCCAGGTGGGCGGAGGGATCGCATGCAGCCATACCTCCAGGTAGGAGGTGGGGTGATGTGGATTGATCGTCCCAAGGAGGAGGGGCAAGATCCTTGAGGTACCCAACCTCTTGGATGAGACCTTGCTACGGGAGCCCCAATGTGTAGTAGCAGGAACTGACTGATTGGGTAGAAACAGATATGGATGGAGCGGCAGAGAGAGCGACAGTGCAGGGAATCCCAAGACAGTGCATAGCTAGCAGGCTGCAGCAATGCGAGAGGAACAAGTGTTTTGCACAGTGTGTTATGCTCTTAACCTGCAAAATGATACCCAAATACAGAATATGCGAAGAAAAGATACCCAGAACACAGAATAGCAATGATTTTATTATTCAGAGAGTAATGTTCACTTACCTCTTCGAGGGGGCAACCTCCAATAGAGCAGAGCTCGATTACAAAATAAGACACGATGCTCCTCGTAGGGAGTCTCTATCCTTTATATATGACTCATACATGCAATACCACGGACCAATACCGTGGGTTTTATTAATACCATCTATCTAATACTACGGCCCATTTGCAACTAACTGTGGTCCCGTCATTAATTGCGGATTAACCACTTACAATTATTAATATGGGCTTTATTGACTCTTGACTATGACGTGATCCCATTACATAAATAAGGGGGTTAGGGTGGGACCCTAACATGCCCTCCCCCTTAAGACTAGCCTTGTCCTCAAGGCTAAAGCTGCGGAAACTGCTGAAGAATAGTGGCTGGTTCCCAAGTTGCATCTTCCGGAGAGGTGTCTTTCCATTTGACGAGGACTTCCTTAATCATGCGGCCGCGCAGTTGCTTGTCTCGTGTGTCTAGGACCTGTTTGGGTTGAAGCCAGATGGACCCTTCTTCGTCCAATTCAGGTAGACTGGTATGAATTCTGCAATTGTTCCCAATCACTTTCTTGAGGCATGAGACATGGAAAACTGGATGGATTTTTGCAGTAGGTCGCAAGGCCAACTTGTAAGCCACTTCTCCAATGCGCTGAAGTACTTGATATGGTCCGTGGAATTTGGGAGATAGTTTCTGACACCCCTTGTCTCTGAGTGATGTTTGCTTATATGGTTGTAGTTGTAAAAAAACCTGATCCCCTTCTTGAAATTGGCGCTCTGAGCGATGCTGGTCTACCTGTTGCTTCATGCGGTTCTAAGCTTGATGAAGATTCTCTCGAAGATGGGCGAGCATGGTTGCGCATTGTTGTAGGAGTTGATCCACTGCTTGTACTTTTGAGCACCCCTTGAGATACGAAGTAGGTGAAGGCGGGAGTTGACCATATACTGCTTCATAGGGAGTCATTTTGGTGGTGGCATGATAGTTGGTGTTATACCACCATTCAGCCAGAGGTAACCACTGTACCCAAAGGTGTTGCTTTTCTGAAGTGAAACACCTAAGGTAGGTTTCTAGACATTTATTGACGGCTTTGGTTTGACCATCTGTTTGCCGATGATAGGAAGTACTGAGTTTTAGTTGAGTGCCTTGTATCCTGAAGAGTTCCTGCCAAATATTACTGGTGAAGATCGGGTCGCGGTCGGACACAATAGAAGTGGGCATGCCATGCAATATGAAGATCTGATCCATGAAAGATTGAGCGACCAAAGTTGGTGTAAATGGGTGGGGTAGGGCGCAGAAATGAGCATACTTCGACAGTCGGTCCACAACCACCATGATGACTGACTTGTTCCCTGACTTTGGAAGACTTGTAATGAAATCCATAGAAACCTCCGTCCAAATTGATGTCGGAATGGGCAATGGTTGTAATGTGCCTGGTGTGTTGACGATTTCCCCTTTGTGGCGTTGACAGACATCGCATTCTGCTACGAAAGTAAGGATGTCCTTTTTCATGCCTGTCCAAAAAAATTATCTTCTGGTGCGAGCATACGTCTTCTGAAAGCCCGAATGTCCTGCAATGGGAGATGAGTGCAATTCTGCCAAAATGCTACTTTTGAGGGTGGATGTTGGTGATATTACGACTCTGTCCTTGTAGCGAAGAATATCATCCTGCCACGAGTAGCCCTTGGTGGAATTTGGATCTACTTGCAATTGAGAAATAAGTTGGGAGAGCCCGGGGTGTGAAAACCATTCCCTGCGAGCCTCTTCAATCCATTCTGGAATGGAGAGGGAAATTGCTAGCAGAGTACTTTCCTCCTCAAATTTGCGAGATAATGCATCTGCTACACTATTTTCTTTCCCTTTCTTGTAAATGATCTCATAATCATATCCCAGCATTTTGGCTAGCCATTTTTTTTTTTTTGGGAGGATAGGCGTTGATCCAAAAAATATTTAAGACTGTGATGATCTGTGCGGATTTGGAAACGTTGCCCCAATAAGTAAGGTCGCCAGGTCTCGACTGCATGTAAGATGGCCATCATTTCCTTCTCGTAGGTAGATTGGCCCGGATTCCTCCCACTTAGTTGTTGGCTTGTGAAGGCCAAAGGTCTCCATTCCTGCATTAAGACCGCCCCAATACCTGTACCCGAAGCATCACATTCAATGACAAAAGATTTGGTGAAGTCAGGTAGTGCTAAGACTGGAGTGGAACACATGGCATTTTTTAGAGCTGTAAAGGCCTGTTGTGCTTCCTCATTCCAGAAGAATGAATTTTTCTTTAGGAGTTGGGTGAGGGGCTTCGCTATGCGACCATAGTTGCAGACAAATTTACGATAATAGCCTGTGAGACCCAAAAATCCTCTCAAGCTCTTCAAGGCCTTAGGTTGAGGCCATTCCTGCATTGCCTGGATCTCTTTGGGGTCCACCTTGACACCTTCACGCCCCATAATGTGGCCCAAATACTCTACTTCTACCATGCCAAACGAACACTTGGACATCTTGACAAATAATTTATGCTTGCGGAGCAGTGGCAAGAGTAGATCTACATGCTCAAGATGTGCGGCCCAAGTGCAACTATAGATGAGGATGTCATCGAAGAAGACAAGGACATTTCTTGAGATATGGTTTGAGAATGTGGTTCATAAGGCTTTGAAAAGTAGAGGGGACATTACAAAGACCAAATGGCATGACTAGGAATTCATAATGGCCTTCATGAGTTCTAAAAGCAGTCTTGGGAATGTCGACTTCCTTCATGCGAATTTGATGGTAGCCTGAGCGAAGATCCAGCTTAGTGAAGAATTGAGCCCCATTGAGTTCATCCAGCAAATCGTCAACCACCGGGATGGGAAATTTATCTTTGACTATCAACTTATTGAGGGCCTTGAAGTCGGGACACATCCGCCACTCCCCATCTTTCTTGAGCACCATGACCACTGGGGATGAATAAGGACTAATGCTGGGACGAATGACACCTGCTTCCAAAAGTTCCTTGATTATTTTTTCTATTTCATTCTTTTGGGTGAACGGATATCTGTATGGGCGCACATTTGGGGGTTGGACCCCTAGAGCCAAGGTGATGCTATGATCATGTTCCCCTCGCGAGGGTGGAAGCTCATGAGGCTTGTCAAAGACCGACAGATGGTTATTTAAAATCTGTTGCATCTCAGGATGAATTGGCAGAGGCTTGGTTTCGACTGCCTGGATGGCATTAAATTGAGCTACAACTCCATGATTGCCCTTTTTTAACAAATTTTCCATCCTATGCGAGCTGATGATAGAGGGGGCTCCCGCCTGGAGTCCACGGAGGGTATGTGTGTAGTTGTTCTGCTTAAAACTCATATATAACTCCTGGAAATCCATTGTGATTGGCCCAAGAGTGTGGAGCCATTCAGCATCGAGGACAATGTCGCAACCCCCCATGTGTATGGCAAACATGTGGGTTTTCAACTGATAATCCCCCATTTGAAGTTTGACATTTTCACAGCGGCCTTCACATTTCATTGTGCCTCCATCGACAATTTGAACTTGGAAGTTAGAAACTGCTCGTACAAAACAATGCATTGCTTCTGCAACTTTTTGATGGATGAAATTATGTGTACTTCCACTATCAATCAAGACTACTACTGGGCGATGTTTAAGAAAACCTCTGATTTTGAGAGTTTGAGGGGAAGAAATCCCTACCAACGCATGCAGCGAAATAACTGGTTCGTCAGAGACATTGTCCTTTTGGTTGTCGTCTTCTAGCGCCTCATGTTCCTCAAGTGGTGGATCTTCCTCTGTTGAGCTGTAGTCAGTGGTATCTATTTGAAAAAACTTGGGCTCCTTGCATTTATGACCTGGGGAGTATTTTTCATCACAGTAGTAACATAGTCCTTGCTTTCTTCTGTCGGCCATTTCCGCAGGTGACACCTTTTGGACCTTAAGTGTTTGAGTCGTGTTGTGAGCCTGTGGGGGGCGACCTTTAGCGGAGAAATTTGGGCGACTGTATTGGGCTGCTAATGCACGTTCCACGTTATGAGCTACCTTGCAAGCCTCCGTCCATGTGGGAGGGTGGTGCAGTAGGACTTGAGCTTTGATGGCTTCTTTAAGACCACTGATAAAACATTCCGTGTAGAACACATCTGAGAGACCCCAAGTGCGGAAGGCTAAGGCTTCAAAAGCTGTAATATATTCATCCACTGTACCAGTCTGTCGGAGCTTAGTAAGACGACCCAAAAAAGATGATTCCTGGTCAAAGCGGTCTTGAAGAGCTTTGGTGAATTTGGTCCAAGTCCTAAAAGGTCCAGTGCAACGTTGATGCCATTCCCACCATTGCCACCTTTCATTGTCCAAGTACATGCTCCCCAACATAAGCTAAGTCTCATCATCTAAGATGTGATTTAGTTTGAAATACTGCTCCATTTGTGCTATCCATACCGACGGGTGAGAACCGTCAAATTTATGCATATCCAACTTGGGAGGTCGCTGACTGGGTTGTTGGTGGGTGTGCCAGACGTGAGGAGAGTGGCTAGACTCACCCTCATTGTGTCCATTGCCATTATACGCCTCCTCGTGGGCTTGCTCCTTGCCCTTCGAGATTATTTTCTCGACCATGCTACATAGTCCGCTAAGCTGAATGTGGAGGGTTTGCACTGATTCTTCAAGTTTGTCCATCCTTTCATTGGCCATCGCTTGAGCTCTAGTTTCTACCATACACCAACCTGATTTTTTGAAAATTGGGACCGCCTAAAAAAAAATTTCACTAAGAAGTGAATGGTACCACCGTGCTCAGCTCATCCTTTTAAAACTCCTAATGGAGTTTTACTCCTTCCTTATCAATACTGCAGTGGCCAAATCCTTAAAATGTCAATGCGGCCAAAAGTCCTGTGAAAATTATACCCCGGTATAGGAACCCTTCACAACGACTCCGATCTGGTGGATCTGAGAGATCTGAATGGCGGATCTGATAGCTCTGGGCGGCGGAACAGACTGCTTCTGTGGATCTGATGGATCTAATAGATCAGAATGGCTGATCTGCAAACTCGAGACTGCGGGACTGATGTCTGCTGCTGCTGCACCCCTTTGCACAAGCGGATCTGGAAGAGATGATGTGTGATCCCCCGATAGAAAAGGGAACTATGGTCTTGAGGAGTTTTAGGTGCTACAGATCGCAATATACATAAGGGTCTGGCAGTAGTACTCGGCACAATGTTTCAGGGCTCTAACTAAGGAGGATCGACCGTACCCTTAGCCGTACAACCCGACTACCCTATCGTATGGGCGAGTAATCTCTCCGAGTGCTGTTCTCGGTGTACTATAGCCGCAATACGACCGACGATTTATCTATGGCGAGGTTTCAAGGGAGCCTAGGGGGCTTCTGATATACCCAGAGGGTATGTGGAAGATAGTCCGTGTGCGGTTCTGTCTAATGCGCTACTACTCGAAGGGGTACCCATAGGGGTTACAAGGGAGTCCAACAAACGTGACCACCTCTTGTATTTCCTGCGTGCATGCCTCCCCAAATCCGCAGGTTTATGCGCTCAACGACAGATCCCGTGGTTTAAAGACGCCGAAACACGTCTCAAGCCAAATTTTTTTTTTTGCTAAGGAATGGAGATCCCACCGGCCCTAGAAAGTGCTCTGATACCACTTGTTATGCTCTTAACCTGCAAAATGATACCCAAATACAGAATATGCGAAGAAAAGATACCCAGAACACAGAATAGCAATGATTTTATTATTCAGAGAGTAATGTTCACTTGCCTCTTTGAGGGGGCAACCTCCAATAGAGCAGAGCTCGATCACAAAATAAGACACGATGCTCCTCGCAGGGAGTCTCTATCCTTTATATATGACTCATACATGCAATACCACGGACCAATACCGTGGGTTTTATTAATACCATCTATCTAATACTACGGTCCATTTGCAACTAACTGTGGTCCCGTCATTAATTGCGGATTAACCACTTACAATTATTAATATGGGCTTTATTGACTCTTGACTATGACGTGATCCCATTACATAAATAAGGGGGTTAGGGTGGGACCCTAACACAGTGCTAGGTGGCACAGAGAGGTGTGCAATGGTGTGAGATGCATGGAGATGTTGCAGTAGCGCAGATGTCAGAGAGGGAGCACTTGTCAGTAGCAGGTAGAGCTTCAGCATCAGAGGGTGTTTCTAGCCCAACAGGGAGGTCAGTTGGGAGGTGCAGTGCAGATGCAATGCTGGGAGATAGAACCAGCAGCAGCATGGATGCAGTCAGAGATCAAAGTGACAGAGGCTAGAGCAGTCAGATACTGAAGAGCACAGAGATGCAGAGTCTTCAGTCGACAGAGGCAATAGCAGTCAGAGACTTTGATGACAGAGCAAGTGGACCGGCCAGATGTGTTGCATGGAGAACATTCCAGAGTTACAAGATCGGGTTTGAGAGGAAGCTTTTCTTGTTGAGAGGGAGTGTTGAAAAGTGTGCAATAAGAAATGCTTGTTGAGAATGCAACAAGATGATGGAGCTTAGTGAAAAGAGTCGCCTTCACTAAGTGGGCCCGCAAGCAAATTATGGTGCAAGTTCTATTTTTTGATCCCAGCAGGGATGATCACAGTATGGGTGATCACAGTATGGGTGACCACAGTGTTAGGATATTCCGACACATAGGAAATAGTTAAGTTCAACTTGGTCTAGTATAGAGTTAGGTATAGAGTTAGGTAAAGTGTGTTTCTTTACCGTTGTACATTTTGTAACTTACAATCCGACGGTCACGATATGTAGTGATCCGACGGTTCACTCTCTCCTCGGTATTACCGACACTTGATCCGTGGCTTGACACCCGATTGGTCCATGAGTTCTATTTAAAGCGCATGGAGGGTCATTGTTCGGGTAATCCGTGCATGAGAGAAGCTTATGTAAATTTTCATTCTTTGATTAATAAATTGCCTGTAGTAGCCACGTTGGCACAGGCCGTGGACTGTTTCCCTCTTTGAGGGTTTTAACCACGTCAAAAATACTGGTGTATTGATCTGTGATCTGGTTGTGAGCGGTGTCCTTTTGGTGTTCTTTCTGAGGAACTTACCCTGTAAATTCCTACATGGTATCGGAGCTATTTGAGGGCCGCGTCCGTTGGTGATCCAAATCTGAAGCCGGTGGAACTGCATCCGACTGCCGTTTCCTAGATCTACTGTTTCTGACTGCTTTCGGGCCGAGAGGACTGCTCTGTTTTGTTCGGAGCATCTGTTCCAGTGAGGAACCCCTTTCGTTTCACGCGAAAAGGTTTCCGGTAGCCCTAGCTGCGTCATTTTTAAGATCTGGAGGTATACAGTCTTTATTTGCAGTTTACTGTTATTTTCTCTCTGTTTATTTCGGTTTTGGTTTATTTAGCTTTTTTTTAACCGGATCTATACCTTTCATTTCTACGTATGCTCTTTGCCCTACGACTCTGTGCGATCTGGGCAAATCAGAAACAGAAAGGAAGGATTTTTCTCATGCGTATGCTCTTTTCCCTGCACATTAGTGTGATCTCGGAAAATCAGAAACATTGAGAAAAATATTTAGTTTTTCGGCTAAAGCTAACTTTGAGCCGCAAGGTTCATTTTTGAAAATATCTAGTTTTTTGGCTAAAGCTAACTTCGAGCCATAAGGTTCATTTTCTTTGCATGTCCGTGTTGGGTTTTGTGTTTTGTGTTTTGTAGGGAAAAAGAGCTTTCTCAAGGCAAGCACGCAAACCAAGGCCCCCCCCCTCCTCTCTCTCTCTCTCTCTCTCAAATTTTTTGTATAGATCAATTGGTTCAAAGCTATTTTAAGAGAGTAGAGGTCTTGGGTTCAAGTCTCCATTTTGTGGGGGCAGATTTTTTCATTCCCGCACATTCGCGCACTTTGCCGGCAACTTCAAATTTTTTTTTCAAAAAGCCATAACTTCTTCATCCGGAAGCCTTTTTCAGAGCCGTTTTTTTTTAAAACAGTCTAATTTTTCGAGATCTATCCATTGGAACACTTACTTTCAGCATCTTCAGCTTCAGTTTTTTTAAAAAATGGAAAGTCCATGCCAAGTCATTCTTGACAGCACTAACTACTTCCAATGGATAGCCTACATGGAAGATTTACTTAGAAGTAAAGGTCTCTACAGAATAGCCACAGGCCAAGAGAAGAAACCAAAAGATGAAGACAAGGCTGCAAAATGGGAAAATAGACAAGATCAAGCACGTGGTTTGATAGGGATGTCTATTTCTCCTGATCTTAGATTCCATATTGCAGAACTTGAAACTCCTCATGAAGCATTGGAACAAATCACTAAAGTTTTTGGGATTAAAAATGAAATTAGAGCCCATCAACTTGAAAATGAGTTGCTTACATTGGATCCTAATAATTTTTCTTGCATTGAAGATTTCTTGTCCAAATTCAAGACCCTTAGATATCTCTTGGAAGGTGTTAAGGTTAAGAAAGAAGATAGTAACCTTATTTATTCCATCCTTACTAAGTTGGGACCAGCCTACTCTGTATTTGTTTCCACCTTCCATTCTACAAGGGAAGCTTTCATTTGTCAAGGAAAAGACTACAAGGCCCCTTCCTTTGACTCTTTTGTGATTCTTTAATAAGAGAACAAGAAAAACTCTTACACCTTGGTCTTCTTAATCTTGGAAACTCTTCCAAGAAAGCGTTAGCCGCCCAGCAGCAACCAAATTCAAAGAATCCTAAGAAGTCATATCCTAAAAAGAATGGTCCTAAACCAAACAAGGGTCCTAAGCAAACTAAGCCTCAAAATGAAAGATCATTTCAGCAAAATGATAAGACCAATAAAAACAAATGGAAGAAGACTGATAGACATTGTAACTTTTGTAATCGAGATGGCCACTTAGAATCTAAATGCTTTAAGAAGATGGAAGCCTTGGAAGCCGCAATGAAGAAACATAACATCCATGTGGAGCATTCTTCAACTTCAACTTCAACTTCATCTTCAGGAATGGCACTTTCTGCATGTCGTTGTCAATCATCTCAGTCTGGTTATGCATTAAATGTATCTTCTTCTTCTCATTCTCATGAGTGGCTCATTGATTCTGGAGCCTCTTATCACATGGCCAAAAACCAAGCCATGTTTTCTTCTTTAAATGATTGTAACACCAAAAATATATATGTTGGTGATGATAGATCTCTTAATGTTGTAGGGACTGGAACTGTTCATCTAGACAATGGTCAGTTTAATGATGTATTATGTGTTCCAACCTTATCCTGCAACCTTCTATCTGTATATCAGATAACTCATTCAGGTGAAGGTAAAATTGTTGAATTTTCACCTCATGATGTTGTAATCAAGGATCTAAGAGATCCTAAACAGATTCTAGCTACTGGTATTGCTGATGATTCCACAAGGTTGTATAAGTTTCACAACTTTGGGTCATCAAATCTTCCCTCAGTATTTGTTGCTCATAATGATGAAGTGAGCAAACTTTGGCATGAGCGATTTGGTCACTTAAACTATCGCTCCCTTCAGCATCTATGTAAAGAAAATATGGTGACAGGTCTTCCTATGGTATCTTGCAGAGATGGTGTTTGTTCCGGATGTGTACTCGGAAAACATCATCGGGACAGTTTTGAAAAACGTGCCTCTTGGCACGCCTCAGCCCCTTTACAGCTTGTGCACAGTGATTTATGTGGTCCACTTCCTGTTGCTTCATTCTCTGGCTGCAAGTATTTCTTAACTTTCATTGATGATTTCTCCAGACGCACTTGGGTATACTTCTTAAAACTCAAGAGCGAAGTATTTAACACATTTTTGGCCTTCAAAGCCTTTGTTGAAAAACAATCTGGACATCAAATTCTTAAGCTAAGAACTGATAATGGTGGAGAATATGTTAAAAACACATTCATCAACTTTTGCACCGAAAATGGAATTCAAATGCAACATACTGTTCCATACACTCCACAACAAAATGGTGTAGCTGAAAGGAAAAATCGCACCTTAAAGGAAATGGCTAATTGTATGCTGCAATCTAAAGGACTCAGTCTTAGTTTTTGGGCCGAAGCAATTAATTGTGCAAATTATATAATCAATCGCACTCCTACTAAGGTTCTAAAGAATATCACTCCAGAAGAAGCTTGGAGTTCCATTAAACCAGATGTAAGTCACTTTCGTGTTTTTGGAAGTGAAGCATGGGCCCATATTCCAGATGAAAAGCATAAAGCTTTAGAACCTAAGAGTGAGAAATGTACTTTTGTTGGATATTCTGAAGATGTAAAAGGTTATAGACTTATTCCATTTAAGTCCAAAAATGTTATCATTAGAAGAGATGTAAAATTTGATGAAAATAAATCGGCCTGCGAGCCTAGTCCGGCGGATGTGCCACCTCTTCCTATCTCTTCTACTTTTGAAAACATTTCTTCTTCAGATGATGAAAGTGAGGATGACAATCCTCCCCCACCTTCTCAGGATCCTCAACTTCCAAGATGGGTCCGTGCTACTCGGGATGCAGCAGGTGATCTTGCCGGTGATCCTACAGATCAGCGACGTACACGTTCTCAGTTTGAAAGAGCCTCTTCTTTACTGGCTCAAGCTCCAGTAAATCATGATCCTGACACTTTTGCAGAAGCTTCAGGCCATCCACATTGGGAAGCAGCTATGAATGAAGAATATCATTCATTGTTGGCAAATGATACATGGGATCTTGTTCCTCTACCAAAGGGACGCAAACTTGTTAGATGTAAATGGGTTTACAGAACCAAGTATGGACCAGATGGGAAAGTTGATAAACATAAAGCTCGTCTTGTTGCTAAGGGCTTTTCACAGGTTGAAGGCATTGACTACACTGAAACCTTCTCCCCTGTTGCCAAAATGAACTCTATCCGCCTTGTTCTTTCCCTTGCTGCCTCTTTAAAATGGGAAGTCCATCAGATGGATGTTAAATCTGCCTTCTTGCATGGGGACTTGCATGAAGAAATCTATATGGAACAACCCATTGGCTTCATCCAAACAGACTCCAGCCTTGTATGTCGACTTAAGAAATCTCTTTATGGTCTCAAGCAAGCTCCTCGGGCTTGGTATGCCAAAATGGATAGCTTTCTTTTAGAATCTGGCTTTTCTAGGTGTTATTCTGACAATACTGTCTACACCAAGAAAGTGGGCAACTCTCTTATCATCCTTGTTCTTTATGTTGATGATCTTATTCTTACTGGTAGTGATCCCAACCTTATAAACCATGTGAAGTCCAGCCTTAAAAAGAAATTTGAAATGACAGACTTAGGACACTTACACTATTTTCTCGGTCTTCAAGTCTTGCAATCCAAGGAGGGTATTTCCCTTTCCCAGTCCAAGTATGCTTGTGATATTCTTCGTCATTTTCACATGGAAGACTGTAAGCCAGCCCCTTCTCCCTTTCAGTCTGGAGTCAAACTTTCAGTCTCTTGTACTTCTCCTGAAGTTGATGCTACCTTATACCGTCAACTTGTAGGAAAACTCTTGTATTTAACCCATACTCGTCCTGACCTTTCCTTTGTTGTTGGCCTTGTTGCTCGTTTTATGCAAAACCCCCGTGAAAGTCATTGGAAAGCAGCTAAAAGAATACTTCGTTATGTTCGAGGTACAGTACAGTTTGGGATTCATTACAGTGCCAAAGCAGCTCCTCTATTAGTTGGTTTCACTGATTCTGATTGGGCTGGTGACCCTGATGATCGGAAGTCTACTGCCGGTTATGTCTTCACTCTTGGTTCAGGACCTATTACATGGGCTTGTAAGAAACAGGCTGCCATTTCTCTTTCGTCAGCAGAAGCAGAGTATCGTGGTGCCGTGGAAGCTAGTAAGGAAGCCTTGTGGCTTCGTCAGATCCTATCAGAGTTTGGCTTTGAGCAGCAGCATCCAACCACACTTTGGTGTGATAATCAAAGTTCCATTCAGCTATGCAAAGATCCAGTCCAGCATCAGCGCAGCAAACACATTGAACTACACATGCACTTCATCAGAAAGCTCATTCATGACCATGTTCTTGAAGTGCAATATTGTTCAACAGATGATCAGGTTGCAGACATCTTCACAAAGGCTCTCACAGAGGCGAAGTTCACTAAACTTCGATATATGCTTGGAGTTCAGGAAGTTGTCACTAAGGGGGGATAGGCTCTAGTGCTTCCTTCCTTCTCCTATTGTGTCATATTTGTAAATCCTTCAATCCTATCCCAAGTTGTTCTTAAGGGGGGATGTTAGGATATTCCGACACATAGGAAATAGTTAAGTTCAACTTGGTCTAGTACAGAGTTAGGTAAAGTGTGTTTCTTTACCGTTGTACATTTTGTAACTTACAATCCAACGGTCACGATATGTAGTGATCCGACGGTTCACTCTCTCCTCGGTATTACCGACACTTGATCCGTGGCTTGACACCTGATTGGTCCATGAGTTCTATTTAAAGCGCATGGAGGGTCATTGTTCGGGTAATCCGTGCATGAGAGAAGATTATGTAAATTTTCATTCTTTGATTAATAAATTGCCTGTAGTAGCCACGTTGGTGCAGGCCATGGACTGTTTCCCTCTTTCAGGGTTTTAACCACATCAAAAATACTGGTGTATTGATCTGTGATCTGGTTGTGAGCGGTGTCCTTTTGGTGTCCTTTCTGAGGAACTTACCCTGTAAATTCCTACACACAGTATGGGTGACCACAGTATGAGTGATCACAGTATGAGTGATCAAAGTCTATTTTTAGACTGGCTGTCAAAAATAGAAAAGTCAAATATTATTGTCTCATAATAATATTTGGACTGTAAACTTGATCTTATTCTCTTGGAATACTTCAGGATGAGCTACGGATGTGGTACATGCAGATCCCAGAAGGAAATATGTGGTTACCTATGGGATGACTAATATTTGCATGTAGGACTTCAGTTAGAACTCAAGTGAGTTGAGTTTAGTGGACTGGAGGTGCAGTTGATGGAGTTGTGTTCAGTTTAACTTTGTTAAACTAGTTGTATTTAGTCTAACTGATCAATAGACTAGAGATGAGTTGGGTGAATTAGTTATTAATTAATTTACAAGTTATTAACTCATAATGCAACTATAGAATACATCGGTTAACTCAGTTGCATGTCAGTGCATGTTGAGTTCAGCAGGGACAGGTGTTAGAGGATCAGATTGCTATCAGTTGTGACTATAGCTGTGCATGATGATTTGCACAATCAGAGGGATTGAGTATGCCAATGAATTGGCCAATACCAAGAATTGTAGCCTGTGCTCACGTCCAACACAGTGCGAGTGATTCTTTGTAGGTGAAATACGAGTTTGGTAAACCATTCTCATCAATTCTTGAGCAGGTATTGAGCTGTGGAGGCAGGCAAGCAGTGGGGGAGATTTGGAGATCAAATCTGAGCTGTATTGTGTGTAGCATGAGGAGATAGTACTGAGTACTTGGGATGAGTATTGTACTATGTATTATTACATGATTCAATCACTATAATATACAGATAGTTGGGGTTTTTAGCGAGATGCTTTCCCCGGGAAAATATTGTGTTGATATGTGCGATTGATGCTTCTATGTACGCCTGTGAATGTTTCTGCTTTTGTAAATTGATGATCAACGTAGAGGAGGTTCTGTATTATGCATGTTCCACTTATAAGTGTATAATCAGGATAATCTCTATGAATATGTGTCATATTATTCAAAATTTCTACAGTTCCCATACTACTCAGCAGCATGTGGATAGAATGAATGATGTGTTTGACCCTCAAGAAGTAGATGAAGCTGATGTAAAAATGAGATTGTTTGCTCAAAGTTTAGGAGGTGATGTCAAGAAATGGTTTAGGAGTTTATCCAACCTTGATGCATTCCATCAAACTTTCTTAGCTAGATGGGAAATCAAGAAAACTCCACTTCAACTCCTAAATTAATACAAAAGACTGAAAAGAAAGCCAAATGAAATTGTGGAAGAATACTGTGAATGGTTTAATATTGTTTACAATTCCATTCCTACACACATCAAGCCCTCTCTTGACCTAGCTTTAATTTATTTTCCTGATGGTTTTGATGTAGACATGGAATATCAACTTAGAGAGAGAGAACTGACAACTTTGGAAGAAATGCAAGCTAATGCTATAAAAGTTGAAGCTAATGTCTTAGCCAAGAAGGCCAAACTAAAATCTGAATGCAGGGTTACCATAAAAGAAGAACCTTCCAATTTTGCCTCTGATCACAAAATTGATAACCTAGTGAGAGTAGTGGAAAATATGATGCAAACAGTAAACATAAATGACCAAACTTAAATAAGAGAGAACCAAAATTCTCCTCAAAATAGAAACCAAAAATTTAGAAGGAATGTTCCCCAAATCAAACAACGAGAACAAAAGGGTTGAAACCAGCAGATCCGACCTCCTTTTCAAGAAAACTATACTAATGATGAGGGTAATATTATTGAAGATTTGGATGATAATCAAATAAATTTGATGGGAATAAATGATGATGAAACAATTTTTCTCACTCAAGAGGAGCAATAACCTTTTCTCCTAGCTCAAACTAAACTAGAATCGAAAGAATCAGATGAATATAAAAAATGCTTTGAAAATGCCATCATGGAAGTCCATAGGTAATATAACCTTAGGAGTAAAAAGAATCTAGAAACTCTTAACAAAAAAAACTCTTATAATCCTGCTAATAAATCCTCTGAAGCTGATCTTAGAAAAGCCACAAAAAGTCTTCCTAAGAAAACTGTTGATAATTCTGGTAAAAAGAAAGTAGAAATTCCTATCAAAAATATAGTTGATAGTGTTTCTAAAACTACTCAAACTGATATCCCAACCACCAGTCAACAAAAAGAGTCTATAACAAAAGAATTTATAGACCAATATAACCGTCCCAACTGTTGAAGCCCCAAAAATCGGGTCTACAACAAGGGGGATATCCACCCGGTCCGGACCTTGGTTAGCAACTCCTTTTCTGTCTGGTATAGTGGGTTTGACTGGGGATATGGGACCAGTTTACCAATTTATGTGTGTGTGTGTTGAGATTTGATATTTACTTTCTAAAGATTCCTAAGTGAAATGATTTTATTCTAACTCTAATCTAATAACATGCAATTGTATTCTAATAAATAGAAATATTCTACACTAACCTGGGATGTAATCTTTCCGTTATGCGATCTAAAATGATTTCAAATAACAATTGGTAATAAAGATCATTCAACTATTATGAGAAAAGTATTCAATAGAGATAAACCACTTTGTATAAAAAGTTAGACGAAACAGTTGTGAAAAACATATCGCATAATAAGCTACTCATATATTAAGCATAAATAAATAGCTATCACCGTACAGAAATTCAAAATGATAACTCAAGCATTCATGCATCAATATATAAACAACTGAACATAAATATCACTTTAACACAAAGGCAGAAATAGTTAAGAGATAAAAGTACCATTTGTAGCTAGTTCTATTCATGAGCTTCAAGCGATAATGGTTTATCTCTTCTTAATCCAACATCCACTAAGAGTACAGAAGTGCAACATCAGTAGTAGATATTAAATGTAGATATCAATAAATCCTATTCCATTCATTCATCAAAACCTCCTCGGAGGGTGCAAAAGTGCATGTTCTGAGGACACTTTTTTAACAAATTTCAGGACCCTTCTCTAAATGCATGAGAAGGGTTTAAATACTACTAACTAAATCTAAAAAGAACTTATTACAAAAATGTAGGATACGGTTTAAACGACCATCCTCATTTCAGGAAAAAAATAAAGCAAAATTAATACTAACATTGAATCTAAAATCAAAACTTACTAACTATTTCTGTATCTGCTCCTTGAAATCACACGCGTTCAGCATTTGTTTAAGAAGAGTTAGCTGGCCGACTTCCGACTTTAACTGTCCTGCGAAAATGGAATCGACAAGAGCTGGTGCCATCTTCTTGGTAGAATTGATGATACATTTGAGAGTCATGTACTAGCTGTGTGGTTTTACTAAATACGCCCAGTAAGAATCCCAATTCAACTTAGTTAATCTTTTGATTGATTCTGCCTTTTCTTGAGCCTTCTGTCTCCAACCTGTCTGCATTTGCTGTACTTTCTGTAGATACCCTAGAGTGGTTTCTGAGATCAGATTTGCCCTGTGCAAATTTTCATTTATGTAGTCAATAACACTGTTTGCTGCAGTGGCTACTTTTTCTGCTGCTTGCTCTGCTTTCCTGATTTGTGCATCCCATTTGTTAAAGAGCATTTCTTTGTGATTGTCGTTGATTATTGGTGTGCCTGCTCTTTTCCCCTCCTCTGTTCCTTGCCAAGCCAAATATTTAGTAACTCTTTTATCAATTAAATCATAATCATGTCGTAAGTCCACGACTTGATTAGTGATTTTATCGCTCATTTCACAATAAGAGTTCCACTGCGATATTCTTTGGCACAATGCTTCCTGTTGCTATAGTAGTTGATCATTTAAAGAAATGGATTCTGTAATGAATTCTGTAAGCTTAGGATCATCCTTGTGCATCTCTTTCATATCCTGAAACTGTTTTTCTCTTTCAGCCAAACTGTTCTATTAGCCTATCTGCATTTGTTGGAAGTCCTGCTATAATCTTTCAAGCTGTTTCTGTACTTCATTGTTGGTGTTGGATTGTTGCAGCTGTTGCTGCAAAACCTGTATTTGATCTTCCTTCTCTTTCAGTAGTTGTTGTACCTCAGATGCTTTATCAATGGTCGCAGAGGCATATGCTCCTGCGATCTGAGATAATTTGGTGAGATTTTCAGTGGGATCGATGGTAGGATCTTGCCATAGGATGTCTAATTGCTCTGCATCATGAGAGAGCACGTTTTCCAATTTTCTTTTCTTTCTTTGTCTTCTCACTACTGCCTTGTGTTGTGGACTATAAAATACATCAAGAGGAGGAATCTCCTCTATTTTGAGCATAAGTTCAGAGGATGGGGTAATGGGAATATGTTCCATTTCTGAGACATTGCTAATTGTTCTTGTGACTATATCTTTTGTTGCCTGTACATTACTCACAGGTGTCTTTGTGCTCTGTCCTTCAATATTGATTAAATCATTGAATGTATCCCATTCTTTATCTAGCTCGGTTCTGACTGATGGTGGCTGGACGATGAGAGGGGGAGGATCTAGCTGTGGAGAGGTCAAAACCTATTGCTGTGGAAGCTCTTTTGACTAGGCAGTATCCCTTACTGACCCTTCGCTTTTATCATGGTCACTTTCGGATCTCTTAGAGTGTTCTGATGTTTCTTTCCTAGACTTAGATTTAAATCTGTCTGTGCCTGAACTTCCACTGAGACTGATACTCGGAGTTGGTTCCCTTACGGGTTCCAAGCGTAGTTTTTCCAAAGGAATATTAGCTAACCTCCTTTCCCTATATATCTTGAACTCTTGAAATTCTGTTGGAGGGAATCGCATTTGGGCCAAATGCAGAATTTGTTTAAACATATTTTTTTGTTGGAACATGTCATCAAAAAGATCGTCTTCTTTAGAAAACACCTTTGTTTTGAGTGCAGTAGTGAAATTCTTAGCAATATCATGAGGGTCGAACGGTCTTCCTGGAAATTTGAACAATTGTAGACATGTTATGTTGTTTACTTCCTTGAATGCATGGCCTACATCAAATAGTGAAAAGGCCCCACAAGCCACAGGAAATTGCGGCCAAATAGCCTTCTTTTTGTTTTTCAAATCTTTAGTCAAACCTCCTTCTCCGCAGGTTTGATAAGCAATTTCTCATGCGATGAGTTTATTAGGAACATACAAAGGTAAGACGTGAGGGGAAGCGAGACTTCTGAATATCCTAACATATGTAAACAGTTCTTCTCTGAACCATCTCGCGACAGGGAGTATATCTACCTCTGCTTCTGAAGAAAATCTTGGAGCATCCTTATCATACAACATTTTGTATAGGGGCAGCATGATTCCATGACAAATCTTGTAGAAATACAGAGTGAACTTAGAATCCCACAATTCTTTATGATAAATATGAATGGGTAAGGGGTCTTGAGTCGTCCATTTCCAACCCATCAAAGGAAACTTGGAAATATAACAGATTACATCCATCACATACGCAGATAAGTAGAAAGGGGGATAAATTCTCTGAGAAACAGTTCTTTTAGACTGGTAATTTACAATGGCTATGGCTAAGTTGTCAGACAATATTTTAGCCCAATCCACAACAGTAGCATTAATGGCGGCATCCAATAATGGTAGCCATTCAGATGAAAATTTGTTAATGTCTGGCTTCCCAAAAAGTCTACAGAGCATAGCAGCAGCAAAGCAATACGGGGAGGTGAGAGAACCAGTACTATACATACCATGTGTATCCTTTTTTAGCGGTTCATCCCTCCTTGACCAGTCTTTGGTGTATTCTGCCAGGTCTTCATTTTCTTTTGCGAACTTCTCTATGAACTGTTTGTTATAAGTCGCCTATGGCTCTAATAAATGATACATGAGCCTCAAATCTTGTGGAATGAATAAGCCAATGAGTCCTTGACCCTGAGTCTTAAATTGTCTGTTTTTGATGTCAGCGTTGTCCAGTATCCATTTAATCATGTCCGTGTATGGAAGAATTTTGGGCCTCGCCGCTATTCAGTGTAAGAACGAACAAGCTAGCTCTGTAATGGATGCCTCAGAAGAACCATGTGAGCCTACAGTAGCTGCAACCTCCATCACTTTGGGATTCTCTTCCTCAAGTAGACTATACATGCCTTCCCAAGTAGTAATACCAGCATCTCTATTACAGGCGGTGTCTGTATACAAGGGCATCATTTCTTTGTCGTCAAAGCTTGGAGCTTTGCCTTTCTTTCCCATAATATCCTGAATATTTCTTTGTATAGTTCTCTGTTCTTTGTTCCTGCAGTTTACAAGTGAAGTGAGAATAATGATAAGGAAAGGTGACGAGAAAGCTTTAAATGCCGAAGACATATAAAATATACCACCTTACGTGAAATGGCTCTTCGATAAGCACAAAACCATATTTCATTAATAATTGGCAACTAACTCATTAATTAGCATTAAAGTGCATAACCAGGTCTCGATTTATGGAAAATAATTTTTCGAACAACGAGCCCGAAAGATCTGCGATTTTGCAATTTTGCGATTTGCTTCACAATATCGCAGATTGCAACATCACAATATCGCTATATAATCATCCGTTAATATGTTTTCTGCGAAATGCAATTTGCGATATGCGCCATCGCATATCGGTGGTTTGAGGTTTTTCAGTGTAAGTGATATTTGAGGCATGCAATGCGATAAATGTTTTTAATGCATAGTTTCGCATCGCGATCTCGCAATCTTAGAATTCTGCTTGTAAGGAGGTATCCATTATCTTTTTTGCGATGCGATATTTCTTAAGGAGTGATTTTATCCTACCTTATCATAAAACTTAAGCTTTTTTTATTTTTTAAGGGTATTCTCCTAAGTTTATGATGGTAAGTTTTATTGAGAAAAGAAATACAAGCACTAATTGATTTTTAAATTTTTTTACTAAGGGCCCCCACTTATTTAGTATTAATAATAAAACTAAATAAGAAGGGGGTTTGTTGCTGGCCACAACACCAACCTAATTAAGCTTCAAACATCATTCCACATTCAAAATGAATTAGCAAAACTGAAAATTCCTATTCCTCTAACATAGTTAATGAACAAAAACATGTACAGACCCCAAGTGATGAAAGCTCTAAATATAGGGGAAAACACAGAATCTATAAATCTGAATGATGACCAGCGTAAACTCTTATTTGGGTCAGAAGTGTAGGGAAAACCACAGGAAGGAGGAGTTCCTCCGATCTATGTTAGCCTAAATATTCATGACAAGATTCTCCATAATGCTATGTTAGATTCAGGTGCCTCCCACAATTTAATGCCTAAAGTTGTTATGGAGAAACTAGGACTTGACATTACTAGGCCTTATAAAGACTTGTATTCCTTTGATTCCAACAAAGTAAGATGTCTAGGTCTCATCAAAGACCTATGTGTTACTTTAGCTCAAATCCCAGCCAAAAGTCTAGTAATGGATATAGTGGTTGCAGATATCCCCCTAAGTATGGCATTTTGTTGTCACGCTTATGGGGAGAAAAGTTACAAGGTACCCTACAGATGGATATGACCTTTTCCACCATACCAGTTTTTGGACAGCAAATAAGATTATATAGGGAAACTTTGATGAAATTCATGGTGAGTAGTCAAGACAAGCCTCACAACTATCCACTTTACTTTGTCCACTCAGATTTAGACTCTTTCATTCTATAATGATGGAGACATTAACACTCAAGTGATCAAAGCTGAAACTAAGACTTCTCAAATAGATCCAAACCAAACACAAACAATAGAACCAAATACTCCTCCTGAACCTCTTTGGAACATGAGATTTGATGGCTCTTGTAGCAAAGATGGTTCTAGAGCAGGAGCATGGGTGGTAAACACAAGAAATAATCATGTTGAAGGTCATTCATACAAGCTTAACTTTAAATGCACCAATAACATAGCAGAGTATGAAGCCCTTATATTAGGATTGCAGTTGTTGAAAAAATTAGGTGCCAAGAGAATCTCCATTCAAGGGGATACTGAGTTAATTATAAAACAAATTAAAGGAGAGTATTCAGCTAAACACCCTAGAATGAGAGCATACCAAAATGTTGTGGTTGATTTTCTAGAGAGTTTTCTTAAATATGACCTTTCTGCAATTCCTAGAAAACAAAATATCATTCCAAATAGTCTGGATTTTTCAGCCAACTCCTGTAAAATGCCTCACCCTAACCGAGAATATACAGTGGAAGTGAAACATCGACCAACTATACTAGATAATATGAATTATTGGCAGGTGTTTGGCAGTGATAAACAAATTGAAAGTTTTATGTAATCTAAGGATGAATTTCAAGGTGATAGTATAGATTTGGAATCTGAATTAGAAAATCAAAAAAATTGTACATTCTAATCTAGAAAGGCAGTTAGAAAACTCAAATGTAAATACACCCATAGATAAAGTTGTAAATAAATTAGAATTTCTTGATATAGATCCATAAAAATAATATTTTGAAATGCTTCAGTTAAAATATAATGTTTTACCTAGAGGCCTAGTTCCACTAGAAGAATTATTTGATTTCAATGATGTGCCTAAAAAGCCTATAATTGATCCCACAGGAGCGACAGTAGAAGAATGTAATATAAGCAGTGAAAAAAATCCCAAAATCATAAAACTTTCTAAATCACTCCCAACTGCTGAAAAACAAAAATACATTGCTTTATTCAAGGAATTCAGTGATGTTTTTGCCTGAAGCTATGAATATCTAAAAACATATGATACAGAGATCATACAACACAAAATTCCAATTAAATAGGATCAGAAACCATTTAAACAAAAGCTTCGAAGAATAAATCCAATACTGATGCCTTTAATTGAGAAAGAAATTAAAAGAATGTATGACTCTAAAATCATAGTTCCTCTTAGGTACTCTAAATGGGTTTCCAATATTGTGCCAACTAGGAATAAAACAGGAGAAATTAGATTATGTATATATTTTAGGAACCTTAATAAATCTCCCTAAAGGACAACTACCCTTTACCAAAAATGGATCATATTCTACATAAGGTAGTTGGGTCTTCTAGGATTTCTTTATTAGATGGTTTCTCAGGTTATGATCAGGTTTTAGTTCACCCGGATGATCAAGATAAAACAACCTTTACTACTCTATGGGGTAAATTCATGTATGTGAAGATGCCCTTTGGGTTAATGAATGTTGGAGCCACATTTCAAAGAGCAATGGATATTTCTTTTGCTAATGAAATTGGCAGGTTTATAGTGATCTATCTAGATGACATCACTGTTTATTCTAAAACTGATCAAGAGCATTTGTTACATATGAGAAGAGTATTTGAGAAATGCAGAAGGTTTGGGATTTCACTAAATCCTAAGAAAACATTGTTTGACCTTGAATAGGGAAAACATCTTGGTCATATCATCTCTAAGGAAGGTATTAAAATTGATCCCAAAATGATTGAAGCTATTCTAAAAATCAATCATCTTAGAAACATTAAGGAACTTCAATAATTTATTGGTAGAATAAACTTCCTAAGAAGATTTATCCCTAACCTTGCAAAACTTCTCAGAAACATAACAAATATGCTAAAAAGAGATTCATAAATCATATGGAACATTGAGGCTAGGAAATCATTTGATCAAGTTAAACAAGCATTGACAAAAGCACCATATCTAATCATTCCAGATTTCACTAAGGATTTTATAATCTTTTCATTCGCTTCTGAACACACTGTTGTAGCTCTCCTTTTACAGGAAAACGATGATGGATTTGAACATCCCATTTCTTTCTTTAGCAAGGCTTTAAGGGATGCTGCACTCAAATACAATATAATGGAAAAAAAAAAGTCTTTCACATCGATAAAAGTAATTAAATATTTTAGAGTGTATATCCTCCATTCTCACATAATTTCTTATGTACCAAATGCTGTAGTTAAGGGTATTTTGACCCAAAATGGACCAGATGATAAAAGAGGCAAATGGATTTCCATGATTCTTGAGTATGACATGGAAATCAAGCCAACCAAGCTTATCAAAGGACAAGGATTAGCCAAATTGATGGCTAAATCTAACTTTAATGCATTGGATATCAACTTTGTAGCTGCATTAGATGATCAAGAGGAATAGGCGACTCCACAATTAGATGAGGCTTTTATGACCTCACCCTGGTATGCAGACCTCATTTTTGTTTTATTCAATTTAAATTCTCCTCTTGGTTTAACTAAGACAAAGGCTAGGTTTCTAAAGTTAAAAGCAGTAAAATTTGCATCATAGATAATGTTTTATATTGGAAATATGCTGGTGGTATTCTACTAAAGTGTCTATTGAAAGATGATGCAGAAAGAACAATGCGGGAATTCCATGAAGGTGATTGCGATGGAAATCTATACTGGAAAACCACTGCTAATAAGATCCTTAGAGCTGGTTTTTACTGGCCTACCCTTTTCCATGATGTTCATAAGAAAATAACCTCTCACCATAAATGCCAAATATTTGAGGGGAAAAGAAAGTTATTGCCTCTACCTTTGAAGCCCATATTTGTTGAAAGTCCTCTCCAACAATGGGGATTGGATTTCATTGGAGAAATCCATCCACCATCCTTTGCCCAACATAAATGGATCCTCACCGCTATTGACTACTTCACCAAATGAATTGAGGCCACACCTTTCAGACTAGCCACAGATGTTGTTATTATCAAATTTCTAGAAACCAATATCCTGTCTAGATTTGGCTGTCCAAAAAAGCTCATTACAGATAATGCTGCAGCTTTTAAATCTAAGAAAATAATAGATTTATGCAACAAATACCATATTACTTTGGGACATTCAAATTCTTATTACCCACAGGGTAATGGGTTGGCTGAATCTTCAAATAAGAGTCTAGTAAACATTATTAAGAAGTGGTTAGAAGAGAACAAAAATTCATGGCACAACAAGTTGATAAATGCACTTTGGGCTGATAGGTTCACAACAAAGAAATCAATTGGCATGTCACCATACCAACTAATTTACAGAATGGATGCTATTTTTCCATCCTCTTTGGGAGTTCCAGTGATGAAGATAATTCAGGAATTGCAGGTTGAACCAAATGACATCCAAAGGAGAATTGATCAGACAACCCAATTGCAGCAATCTAGGGAAGAAATTTATAATAAGGCTCAGGTCATCTAGGAGAATATCAAAAAGGTTTTTGATAGAAGAACTAAAGTAGATGATTTCACTTTGGGTGATAGAGTTTTAAAGTAGGATTCCATAAGAGAGGAAAAAGGAAAGCATGGAAAATTTGACAATCGATGGAAAGGACCTTATATCATTTATGCTTTCAGAGGAAATAATGCATTTTTTCTCAAACATCCAGATGGGACAAAAATTCCTAGTGGACCTGTGAATGGCAGAATGCTGAAGCACTATTTCTCTGAGAAATAGAAGTTTTCTAGTATCAATCATTGTAAATATCATTATTTTTATTATTCTGATTGGGTGACTTATTGGCAGAAGTTGAAGCCTGCAGAGAAGGCCCTAAGCTTCAATCGATATGTTACCATAAGTACTACAACAAAGGAAACCAGGTGTGGATATTGCTGAAATAGAACACTCAAGACTACTAATCAAATGTTCTTGACACCTCACAGGGAGAGTGCCATCCCCAGCTGGAGCCACTGTTAGGGTCCTATAATTTATAGGATCTCAAGGTATTTGAGTATTATATCTCAGAGTCTTATACTATAAATAATTTTCAATCTGCCAATGATTTTCAAATAAAAGAAAAATAGAATAAAAAATGAAAAGAGGAAAAACAAAAATATTGAAAAAGAATGAAAAATTGAACCCCATTAAAATAAAAACAAAAAGAAATAATACTAAAAGTGTTGCAAGTCTAAATTCCACAACTGATAGTTAGTTTTCTTCATCATTGTTAAATAAAGGTTGTGTGCAACTTGTTCAAAATGCCACAATGACTAGCTATTTTTTTAATCATACAGTGTAATCATGGTTAAACTTGTTTAAATTTTTGTAAATTAGGTTATAGAATAAAGATTTGCCAAACAATCTAATATTGGTAAATCAGTAGTTAGGTAGAAAATAACATTGATTCAAGTGTTTAATCTGAATCAATAGGAGAAATAAGTGATAGGATTTAGATAGTTTTTCATTGTTTATAAAAGAAAATAATGTGGGTTTGCTAGTCCAAGTGCACCCCTTAGAAGAATAAAATGTTAGTTTAGTTAAGGGTAGGTAAAATAGTTGTTTTTATAAATATATGCCTATGCCATTTATATCCTAAGTTTTAATGATACTGAAAAAAGGCAAAGGAGCACAATGGAATAAAGTGTTTTTGACATTTTTTTATTCCTAACATTTATCCTAAGTCCAAAATATAAAATCAAAGGCGCATGTCGACAAAGCCTTCATTGTCATATTTGGTTAAAGGACAACACTGTCAGAGCATCGAGATCCTTGCCCCCTCATGATCCATCGTCCATATTGTTCTCCCCCCCCCCATCCTGCCTTTACCGCCAGGCGGGTGGGGGGTCCAAAAAAGTTGTTTCTCCTGCCAGGCCCCATCCCTACGTGGCACCCTCTCCACATTTCGCACCCCCCTCCCCCTGACCGATATAGCTTACCACCTTATACCCCCTTTGAAACCGCCTTCCCCTCTCCCTCTTTACCACGTCCCCACCACAACGTTTCTGCAACTCACCTCCCGCCACGTCGCCTAGCCGTTATCCACTTAAATTCTCTCCTGGAAAAAATAACCGTTCGGCATTAAATTCACAATTCCTGGGTAACCATTCAAATTTAACAGTCCCATGCCACCTCCAATGGATTTCACTTCTAGGCCTTCAAAAATCTTTCGAAGCATCTCCTCTCTCCCTTTCACTGCTTATTCTCTGTTATTGATAGCTTTTACACAACGACCATTTTCAGAGTATTTCCTCGACCAGAACCTATCTTAATTGTCAGCATTATGTTTCTATTCCCTTGACAATTCATTCAACTTGAGTTGATTCTCGGTAAGCCATCCTTCCTATTACTGTTATTTTCTGTTTGATGCAGTCATGCCTCTAAAGAGCAAAACCCAAGATAAACCTATTAATCCATTAATCCCTCCCTCCATAGATTTAGATCACATCCCTTTAGCCGACAGGGATTATCAGATTAATGAAACCCAATGTGACTGTGAGTTCTTAGAGCTATAATGTTGGATGGAAGATAAGCATGCAAACCAGACTGATGAAATTGGACTCTGGGAGTCAAACCTTCCCCATTATATCTTCCCTCTGACCTTCCAAGCCCCTAAATTCACCAGAAAATGTCAGGTATGTTATGTCCTTGCGCAAAGAGCTATCATGGCCCCATCCAATGACATTCTCTTTACCATTATTTCCCAGTCTATAAACCAAATAATGCTATCTCCCCCTGTGGAAAATAGTGCTCATTTCTCCTTAGAAGCCCTCACCCAGCTTTATCAGAAGCTGGATTTCGCTTCCAAAGCCAAAATCTTTGAGATATTTTTGCCTGAAAATGCCCAGTTACCTAAGAAGAATCCTCCATACCCTTCCTTTATCTTCCCTAATCAAGCTAAACAAATTATATCCATAATCTCATACATTTTCGGTTATTTTTCTGATCAATGGGTAGATGAGCCCATTTTAGGTTTTCTCTCCATATTTTCCACGGACAGTAAAACATCCATTGTATTCAATTTCAGTCAATTCTCGGCTGATAGCATTCATGAACAATTTCTAAAATTTCCCACATAATAGGTGTTTAATTACACCTCCATTTTAATCTACATGTTCCTTTATTATCAAGCAAATAAGTTCAATTTTTCAATGCAGAAGCTTGATGATGCAGGACACCAGCAGCCAATGATTTTTGGGACTTCAATGGTCATGAAAGAGCAGCAGGAATTCTCTTACAAGCAGTTTATTGAGGAATTTGTTCACCCAACCATGAACATCCTTAATAGTTCTATACAACCCAGAATTAGTGAAGATATCAAAATAATTTTGCATCTAACAGATCAAGCCAAGACTGGAGATTGGTATTTATACCAAAACTATACAAAAATCAGAGTTTATGGTTGCGAATTGGCACCATACAAACTCCCTAAATACCTCCCCATGAGAATTTTTTCCCTGCATACAGATGTTAAATTCCGGTGACATTCATTTTGTGGTGGCTAAAAATAAATCACAGTTCCATATAAAGACAGAGGTGGGCCCATTTGTATGTAATACCAGGACAGTAGGTGAAGAAGCAGACAAAATTCTTAAAGAGATGAAGTTCAGCCTGAGTTTTACATGGTCTTATGACCATTGTGGTTTTATTTCAAAGCTCACAGTAGCAAATAAAAGGACTCCCTACATCCATACCTTAAGGCCTGAGATAGAAAAGTATGAAAATCAGTTGGAATGGACAGAGAATACCTTGTAGGAAGTTGAAGAACAACTCTTTTCCACTTCAATTTTACAAACTCCCACTCCTTAGGAGAAAACAAGTAAAAGACAAAGAAAGGATAGATCATCATCAACAACTGAAAGTGAAGCCAAAGGCTTCAGGATCAGTTACAGGAAAAGGAAAAAATTGACTCCTAGGACAGAAGTGGACAAAGAGACAGAAGAGCAGGTTGCCATCATAATTATAGACTCACCACCTACAAGAAAAAAATTTGTAACATCTTCTAATGGGCCTTCATCATCACAAGGTCAGAAGGAAACAGAGCTAGATTCACAAAATGTCCAAGGAGAGAAGGAAAAGATAGGTTTTGATACGTACAAAGAGATTAAACTTAAGAATGAGATTCTTAAAAACAATACCTATAATCAGTTTTGGAAACAAACCTCCAACTGACAGAGCAAATTCTTATCATTTTTTGACACATAGCATGGGAAGATGCAGATGGCCTTCCTTGAGGCCCAAACTCCATATCCAAAAAGATCAGTAGAGTACAAGAGTACTACATTTGAGTTCAACACCAAAGGCATCCATCCCATTGATCAAATGGATATGTATAAGAATATTGGTGAGATGATATCTTCTACATTAACTAACACTACTATGTCATTGTCCAAATTGTAGGTTTCATTTGCCAATGTTTAGTCTCAGTTGAAAATGGAGAAGGTATCCTCCTTATCAAAGGATAATAGGATCAAGTATTTGGAAGACTTGGTGGTAAAGATAGGATATGATCCTAAAGATGTCAATGCTGCAAAGGACATTATCAAGAAGAAGAATTTGGACATTGTAGCATTGAGAAAGCAGCTTAAGATGCCCACCAAAGAGGACCCCTTAACCAAGGACATTGAAGAAAATGAGGCATAGAAGGTTGAAATGATGAAGTTGATTATAGAGTAGAACATACAGATTAAACAAATGGAGGGCGAAATGGAGAAGATGATAAAAGAGAAAGAATAGAGTCAGAAGATGGCCATTGTTCCCCTGGATACCATACCCATTTCTCAGCTTCCAGCAACAGGAATAGCCACTGCAGCTACTTCTTCCACTCATACTACAAGTGTTGAACATGTAACAAAGACATTGGAGAACATGTCAATCCAGTCAGAAGAGATCAAAACTTTGCAGGGGCAGCTCAAAGCTTTAGAAGTATAGAAAGCCAAAGCTGAAGCTTCTCGTCTTACTGAAGTGAAAAAATCACAAAGAATGTTGGAGAAGTTGCAGAAGGTAGAAAGGGATACCTCAATTGGTCAGACCTTGGCCCAAGCCAAGGAAAACATTTGGATGGGTATTTTAGACTCTATGAATGAGATTTGGCCATCTATCCAAATCATCTTTGAACAGAAAGAATTTATAGAAAAATCCACATAACCCATTGTTCAGGGAAGGGAGAAGCTTGGAGAAATGCCCACAGAATCCTCCAACATTATCAAATTCCTTAATTCTAAGTCAAAATATGAAATTGAAGAATTAGGAATTAGTGACAGAACTGCCACTATTTTAGAAGTCAAGAAAGTTTTGACCAAAAGGAACCTCATTGATCAATTGGAGGAAAGATGTGAAACATTAGAGCTGGGAGTAAACAGGTTTTGCAACAAAATTGAAGCATTAATCCAGAAAGGGTTGCCCAACATTTATGTGATAAATGATAAATTAATCACTCACAAAGACTATGTCTTGAAAATGAAAGAAATGGCCAGAAGCAGTGTCAAGTTCAGTGGGATAAAGAGCAGTATGACAATAAAAGCATTTTTAGAAACCATGGAAAATGACTTCTACATACAGAATGAGGTAAAACAATTTTTTACAGTGAAGCCAACTGTTGCAAAATACACAAAGGTTGATGAAATATATGGTAGGGTAATTAAATTAACCATACCCGATGAAAAGAGATTGGAAGCGCTTTGCGATTTACTAGATTAAAAAGGTAATTTGAATGCAGTAAGACAACAACTAGCACACCAGCCAACACAATAGCCAGCAGATCAACGCAACACAGTTTTTGGTTGATTAAGCAACCGAACCCACCAAAGCAGAGCCACCTTTCCATGCAGCTATTTACATGGCCTATTTTTCTACCAGAGATAAATCTTATTGCTTAGAATTAGGCTAATAATACACTGTCATGTTTGACAACATTTTTGTAATTATTTTGTATAAATACTTTATTGTTTGAAGTATTAAGGTTGATTTCTGAATGTAATTTCCTCTGCATATTGTAATTTTCCAAAGTGTTGGAGCATCAATAATACAGGGACCTTTTCACAGGATTCATGTGGTGTACCAAATGGTGATATGTTTCTTCAGTTTATTTGTTTAAACATTGTTTTTCTTTCTCTTTTATTCTAAAATCTTAATTACTTAACAGAAACTGTGATGAATATGATTTATTATGTAGAACACCCTATTATGGATGTTAGTAATTTTCATGTTTTCCACTGAAGTCAAATTAAGGAATTCTTAATTGCTCCTTAATTTCTATCGAGTCTTACATTTCTACTATTTCACAATCCATTTAATTTCTGAAAAGATCCAAATAGTGCAACCTAGCTTGCCCTGTGAAACTCCTCTAAAATTTGATGCCAAATCTAGTTAAATCTTCAGACTCCATAGCCCAATGGAATTATAACACTTAAATCAACCAAACCATTTAAACAAAAAATCAGTACAATAATAACTAGCCTAAAATTCATATAAAATAAAGCCAAATTTTACAAAGAGATTCCTCTCTGAAGCTGGAAGGACTAGATCCCAACTTCCAAAGTAGTTTTGATGTTGTCCTGTGTGTTTACTCCCTCAACCTCAAAAATACAGAACGAAAACAGGATCTATAGCTTAATATGTAAATGAGACTTATCACACTCATTGGTTTCTCTCCTAGAATTTAACTTAGAGTTAAATAATATCAACTAGTTCTATTTTCATGTAAAGTTCATAGGCTTTTAGCCTTCTATTTTCTTTGCAACTATTTTTTTCCTTATTTTATAAAATTTTGTTTGAAGGCATTTTTTCAACATGGTATCAATTTCAAAGTGATCTGATTAAGAATTTTAGTTTGATGTCCTAAGATCCTCCTCAAATTAGAAACAAAATGTTATTCATTTGCTTATGGATTCATGAGTTTTGTAAGTGAAAAATGAGTTTTTTATGTTAATTTTATGAGTCATTTTAACATAAATAAGATACTGAAAAACAACATAAAAATGTACAGAACATCACCAAAAACACATCACAACAGGAACATGATGAAGGAGTTCACCCCTCCTTGGCTACATCTCCTTGGTTCAACTTCCAATTGCTTGGGCCTCTCTATTATGCTCAAATGTGTAAAAAGATGTGTTTACAATGCTCAAATGCTTCTGAAACCTGCTCCAATGAGTCCAGAATGTTAAAAAATGGCTACCTAGCCTCTTTCTGCACCCAATTTGGTCAAAAATGGAGAAGTTATGACCTCTCCTAGTTTTCCCACTATTCACTCTACATTTTCCCCAAACTTTGGTAACAAACCCGCAAATTTGCCCGAAATTCCACTATCGGAGTGATAAATTCCCAATTTTCAAGAAAATTTATCCAACCAATAACTGGCCCATTAAAACCCGCCATCGGTTACATTAAATGCTAATACATCGTCACATGCCTCGGTTTGGAAGGGCGGTTTGGAGACCGCTGGATCTGGTGGTTAGCATAATCGTCGGCATCGGGTGTTCACCTGGCGAAGACCGTTGGTGGTCAGGCATTGGTGGTCTGTGGGTGGTGGTCACATTAACTGTGTGGAGGTGTTCACTTGGGGGGTGGTTAAGTCCACCCAACCCCCAAAACCTTGCGGCGTAGAACTTTAAATACACATGGCACCCTCATAGGTTAAGATTCGCAGTATTGTGTATTGGCATTGGAGTTTGTTGTGTGTTGGGAGGTCAGTGGTTCAACCCCCGCTGCCTCCGCACGGTCCATAACAACATTTTGGTGGCCTCCTGGGCTGCCACGTGGCAGCCTCTAGCTGGGCCACATGTCATCCCATGGTTGGCCACTTCACCAACCAATAAAAAGCACACATATTTCAACCAATTCCAAGGTAACACTTGGCACAAATTGATTCACTGAGAAAACTTTGACCCAGTCAACTCCCATATACCCTGCTCAGTCAGCGCCATGTCAACAGTATAAACTACTGACTGGGCTGTCCATTTTTTTGAAAATTCCCTTATTTGACAAAGTGGACAGAACTCATTTCTTGAGTCATATGGAGTTTGTTTTGTGTGAAATGAGTTGCGCCAGATTCAGGATGAAGAGAACTACCCGGTCATTTAGGTTCCACACCATTCTGACGACTTTGATTTTTGAGCATAATTTTGAGCACCTGATCATTCCTCCCCGCTGGAAGCCTTTTGGACCCCAAAAGATCACTTTCAGTTTTCCAGCAGGTGAGGGTACAGTTACCTCACCTTTCCAATCTCTACCCATTTGGCTTTTGAAGGATTTGTTCCCTTGATCCCCACTCGAAGATAGGCAACACTTCCTATTTTCGATGTCCTTGTTCTTCTGTCAAGTATAGTGTCTTTCTGAAGCTCATCAAGGAATTTTGGAGAAAAGTCTTCAATAGATGGAATTTGAATATTCTCTCCTTGATATTCAATCAAAGGAGTCGCATACAACCTTAAGTTCTTAACATCAACAACAACATAAATTTGCATATATGAAGACAAATCCAACCTAAAGGCATTGTTACCAATCTTTTCCAAAATTATGAATGGACCATATCTAATTGGTTTTATCTTTTTACCTTCTCCTTGGAGCCTCTCTTTTCTAATGTGAAGCCAAACTTCATCACCGACTTGGAACTTGTGATCTACACGATGTTGGTTGTGCCTTGTTTTGTACTTGCCTTGGCTCTTTCCAAGTTGTTCTTGAACTTTTCGTTGTACCAATTGGATTTGTTTAATGAACTTACTTGCTTTGTCTATGTCAATTTGACCATCAATAGCAACATCTTTGCCAAAAATGACTCCAAAGGAGATTTAGGCAAGTATCCCAAACATGCCTCAAATGGCGATATTTGAGTTGAAGAGTGCTTGGCCCAATTGTAAGCATGTTGAATATAGTGCAAATGTTAATCCCACAACTTAGGATGATTGCTACAATACCCACAAAGAAGATGTATCACTGTTCTGTTCACCACCTATGTTTGACCATATGTTTTTGGATGAAAAGTTGTACTCTTTTTCAATTTGGTGTCCATGAATCCCCACAAGCTTGACCAAAAATTCCCAACAAAGTGAGAATCTCGATCACTAACAATGGATGTGGGCAATCCAAAATGCACCCATACATTCTAAAAGAATAACTGAGAAGTTTGTTCAGTTGTAACTTGCTTTTTACATGGAATCAAAATAAACATTTTGCTGAACCTATTGACAACTACATATAAACAATCATGACCTTTTTTTAGCAATGGAATACCTGCTATAAAATCCATAGAAACACTCTCCCACGGTCGTGAAGGAACCAAAAGTGGTGTGTACAATCCTAACTTCCTATTGCTAGGCTTACTAACTGTACATAATGAACATTCTTTAATAAAACGTGACACACTTTCAAGCATACAAGACCAATAACAATACCTATGTAGATGTGCCACCGTCTTACTTACACCGAAATGACCATCAATAAGAGAAGTGTGTGCCTCTCTTATGATGTTAAATTTTTCTCCCTGTGGAATACAAAGCTTGCTAAGATGGTACAACAAGTTATCATGCAAATGATAATGCAATTCCTCTACTTGGTTACCTTGACTCAAGTTTGCATAAACATCTTCAAAGTCATTTTCTAATGCATATTGCTCAATATAACTTTCATGCAAAACAAAGTTATGCTTGAGTAAATTAGTTGCACTAACAATAGGCCTAGAAAGCATATCAACAACTTTATTGTAGATACCTTTCTTATACCTGATTACCAAGTAGAATTGTTGAAGAAAACCCATCCATCAGAAGTTCCTTGATCGCTACAACATTGATTGAGATTGCAAGTATTACAATGGTTGATGATCAGTGCAAACAATTGTTTCCTTACCATCAAGTAGTGTTTCCACTATTTTACACTTTGCACCAATGCATACAATTCCTTCTCATATATAAGATAGTTAATCACTGCACCATTAAAAGTTTCTGAAAGAAAATAGATAGGCTTACCATGTTTCATGAGGGCTGCACCCATGGAGTAGTCACTAGCATCAGTCTAAATCTCAAATGACTGTCTCAAGTTTGGAAGTGCAAGTACTAGAGCTGAACTGATATTTTCCTTCAATGCATTAAAAGGCCTTTTTCTGTTTGCCTCTCCACATAAAAACCTTTTTCACACTTATCAATGCATGGAAAGGAGCTACTATAGAAGAAAAGTTAGCAATGAATTTCCTACAATATTGGGCTACTCCCAAAATAATTCTTACCTCGGTAACTATCTTGGGCCTTGGCCAATTCAAAATGAGATCAAACTTGGAGGGATCTATTTTCAACTCACCTCCTCCAACAATATTACCGAAGTAAACTAAAGAATTTTTTCAAACTCACACTTTGACATCTTAAGATACAACTGTTCTTTCTTTAAGACATCAAGTACTTTTCTTACATGCATGACATGTTCATCACGAGATTTACTAAAAATTCAGATGTCATCTAAGTAGACTATAACAAACTTAACTATAGGTTTTAACCCCGTATAGAAATTACCTGCATACGAATTCTAAAACACAGAAAATAAACAATGCGAGAGCATAACACATAAAACACATATACACAGAGATTTTCCCCTGGATCCCAAAATCGGGACTACCAGCTTGATTTTTCATTATGTTCCTTTCAATGTTATAATACATATTTATACATGCCGAAGCATCCAATACCATGGACTGAAAACCATCGCATCCAAAAACATGTGCGAAAATCATGCACAAAACCATAGGTGGGTCCGCCCATCCTAACATAGGGTCCAAAACCAAAATTTTCCGGGGCGCTGCCCCGAACCCCATAAAGTGGGGTTACGGGTATGCCTCAAACCCCCTGTGACCCCCCCCCCCCCCCTCGCCCACTCGATACACAATCGGTGCAACGAAAGGGGGCTCCGCCCCCCCTCTAACCCCCAGTTAACTATGTGGGCTAGTAGTGGAAAGAATATAACACAACCCAACATTCTCCCACTTGTTGTTTTCTTTCCACGAGGGGCCACAAGAGAGCTTAGTCATTTTTCCATCCCTAAAACACCCATTGTCTCTCTACACCAAGAGAACTTCTAGAGCTCACAGATTTTGTCAATGCATCTGCAGTATTCTTCAAAGTGTCCACATTTACCAGCAACAACTTTTTGTCTTCTATCATATCCCTCACAAAGTGATATTGAACATCAATGTGCTTTGTCTTTGAATGATATGCGGGGTTCTTTGCCAAGAAAATTGCACTTTGGCTGTCCCAGTCTATCCTTATAACTCCCTGTACTAACCCCATACTTGAACACAATCTCTGCAACCAAACAACTTCCTTGCTTGCATGAGTGGATGCCATGTATTCTGCCTCTGTAGTTGATAGTGCCACTACAGATTTTTTCTTACTCATCCAACTGACTGCACCTCCAAATATGTTAAACACATACCCACTTGTAGATCTTCTCTGATCCAAATCTCCAGCCCAGTCTGCATCAACAAAGCCACAAATATCCAACATTCTATACAATCCTGATCTTCCTTGGTAACACAAACCATAATCACTAGTGCCACGCAAATACCTAAAAACCTGCTTCAATGTTGTCCAGTGCTCCTTCCCTGGTTTTAACATAAACCTACTCAATACTCCCAATGCATGTGCAATGTCTGGTCTATTACAGACCATTACATACATCATGCTACCGACTGCACTTGCATATGGAACACGGGACATGTCATTTTTCTCTTCTTGTGTCTTGGTACACTGTTCAACAGATAACCTCACACCTACAGGAATAGGAACCTTCATCGGTTTACTATCCTACATATTAAACCTCTGCAGTATTGTCTCGACATACTTCCTCTGGTTTAACCAGAGCTTCCTCTTTACCCAATCTCTTTTAATTTCCATGCCCAAAATATAGTTTACAGCACCAAGATCTTTCATGTCGAATTTGGAGGACAATTGAGTGTTAAAATCCTAGATAATTTCTTTGTCATTTCCAACCAGCAACATATCATCCACATATAAGACCATATAAATAACACGGTCACCAATTAATTTAAAATACACACAGGGATCTGCTTTTCTTCTGGTGAAGCCAAGTCCCCGTATAAATGTATCAAATTTCTGATACCACATCCCTAGTGATTGTTTTAACCCATATAGAGACTTCTTTAACTTGCATACCAGTTCTTTCTTACCCTTCATCGCAAAGCCTTAAGGTTGCTTCATGTATATTTCCTCTTCCAGATCCCTGTGAAGAATGTTGTATTCACGTCCATTTGTTCTACCTCAAAATGAAAAGTAGTAACAATAGATAAAAGTAATCTAAGAGAAGCTACCTTGGCAACAGGAGAAAAAAATATCACCAAAATCAATTCCCAGCACCTGGGAATAACCTTTTGCTACCAACCGAGCTTTGTATTTCTCCACATTTCCTTCTACATTTGTCTTCTTTTTGAACACCCATTTGCTACCAATGGGTTTCCTTCCAACCGGCAACTCCACTAGATCCCATGCCTCATTTTTGTGCAAAGATGCCATTTCATCAACAATGGCCTATTTTCAGAGTTTTCCATCCTCTGAATCTACTGCTTCCTTCACAGTTCTGGGATCATCGTTAGTAATAGATAAAGCAAAATTTGAACAGAAAGCAGATGGACTATACCTTTCTGACTTCCTTCTTTCTCGAATTGATCTTCTCACACCCGGAGTTTGTGGCTCTTCATCTTCTGATTCCTCCTCTGCTGTAGAGTCTGATTCTTCCTCCTTAAGCTCAAACTCTATCTTCTCAGGTTCCTTTGGTTGGACTTCATGTTTAATAACATCTTTTACCTCTCTGAACACCACATCTCGGCTATACACAACCTTCCGTGTGACTGGGTTCCAAAGCTTATAACCCTTTAAACCATCCTCATACCCAATAAAGATGCACTTCTCAGATTTACTATCCAACTTGGTTCGTTTCTCCTTTGGAACATGTACATATGCATCACATCCAAATACGCTCAGATGTGAAAGAGAGGGTTTCTTACCAGTCCATACCTCTTGTGGAGTCTTATCCTCCAACGCTGATGAAGGTGACTTGTTGACCAGGTAACATGTAGTATCCACCACCTCTGCCCAGAATTCCTGTCCTAACCCGACACCACTGAGCATGCTTCTTGCCCTTTCCATCAACGTTTTATTCATTCTTTCTACAACTCCATTTTGCTAAGGTGTATATGGAGTAGTCTTCTGTCGTGCTATACCACACTTCTTACAAAATTCTTCAAATTCCTTGCTGCAAAACTCCCCACCATTATCTGTCCTCAGCACCTTTATCCTATTCTCTATCTGATTTTCCACGAGAGCCTTAAATTCTTTAAACCTGTCAAAGGCTTTAGATTTCTTCTTAAGGAAATATATCCATGTATTCCTTGAGAAGTCATCTATAAATGATACATAGTACACAGACTTACCCAATGATGGAACCTTCACAGGTCCAAACACATCACTGTGCACAAGTTCTAATATCTATTTTGCCCTCTTACTACCAGAGGGGAAACTCACCTGATTCTGCTTCCCATATACACAATTTTCACAGAAATCAAAATCCAGAGAGCTATTACTCATACCTTCTACCATACCTTTACCATGAAGTATTCGAAGGCCCTTCTCTCCAATATGTCCAAGCCTTTGATGCCACAACATGGTCTTCTCTCCAGAGACCACTAGATTTTCTGCTCCACTTTCAGGAACCACAAAACTGTTGCACCCATCAATAACAGTGCTACCTTGCAGCTTGTACAAAGTTCCAATTCGAACTCCCCGCATCAATACCAGTGCTCCCCGAATCATTTTGTAGGTATCCTTCTCAAACATTGTTTTTACACCTGCATCATCTAGCTTGCTTATAGAAATTAGATTTCTAGCCAATGCAGGAATATGCAGAACACCCAGAAGCGTTGTAACCCTTCCACCTTACAACTTCAACTTTACTTTTCCGCGACCAATGATTCTAGCCTTCCTATCATCCCCTAAGAAGGCATCACCACCATCATATTTCTCATATTCATAGAACCACTCTCTATGGGGAGTGAAGTGAAAGGATGCACCTGAGTCAATCAACCATGCCTCATGATCTACATGTGTACTTGAAGAAGCCAAGTACACATCCCCACCTTCATTTGAGGTGGTTTTTTCCTCTACAAAAGTATCATCATCAGATCCCTTTCCTTTATCAGGAGCTTTAGGTTTACGGTCCCTTTTGTAGTGCCCTTCCTTTCTGCATTTCAGCACACCACCTTTACAGGTTTTCCTGGAGATTTAGATCTCCCTCTAGATTTAGATCTCCCACTCGATGACTTATTTTTGTTTCTGTTCTGGGATCATCTTCGTACAGACAAGGCATCACCATTCTAGCTCTCCATATGTTTCCGTCTCATCTCCTCCGTCAACAAGGATGAGACTATTTCATCAAACTGCAAGGCAGTTGCATTGCTACCTATTGCAATAACCAGACTATCCCATGAATCTGGTAGAGAACACAACAAACTGATGCACTTATCTTCATCTGAAATTTTAATATCAACAGATCCTAACTGACTTACCACAGTATTAAATGTGTTCAGATGCTCTGTCACTAAGTCTCCATCTTTCATCCTCAGGTTATATAGTTTTTTCCACAGGAACAGTTTATTCACCAGAGACTTAGATTAGTACAAAGTCCCTAACTTGTCCCATAAAGCCTTCACCATAGCTTCCCCTGATACATTCAGCAATACTGAATCTGAGACACACAATCGTACTGTGCTCTTTGCCTTCCGATCCTACTTCTTCCATTCTTCATCAAACACTCCCGTTGGTTTAGTACCTGGATCTACCGCGATCCACTGATCTTTATCCACCAACAGATCCTCCATCTTGAGTTTCCACAAATCAAAACTTTGACCATTAAATTTCTCAATCTCTATCTTTCCACTGCTCACCATCTTCTTTCACCACCAGAATCGATCTCGCAGATCTCCCACTGAACAGGGTCTACGACAAGCTCAAGCGAAACCCCTCAGCAACAAAGGCTTCCCCTTGAAGCCAAAACTTCTCTAATACCAAATGTAGGTTTTAACCCTGTATAGAAATTACCTGCATACGAATTCTAAAACATAGAAAAAAACAATGCGAGAGCATAACACATAAAACACATATACATAGATATTTTCCCCTGGATCCCAAAACCGGGACTACCAGCTTAATTTTTCATTATTTTCCTTTCAATGTTATAATACATATTTATACATGTCGAAGCATCCAATACCATGGATTGAAAACCATCGCATTCAATACCATGGACTAAAAACCATCGCGTCCAAAAACATGTGCGAAAATCATGCACAAAACCATAGGTGGGTCTGCCCATCCTAACATAGGGTCCAAAAACAAAATTTTTTGGGGCACTTCCCAGACCCCATAAAGTGGGGTTATGGGTACACCTCAAAACCCTATGACCCCCCTGCCCTCCTACACAATTGGTGCAATGAAAGGGGGCTCCCCCCCCCACACTTTAACCCCCCGTTAACTACTTGGGCTAGTAGTGGAAAGAATATAACACAACCCAACATTAACAAGAAATGGCCTCGCCACATCATTCATCACACACATGAATGTAGCAAGAGTATTAAATAAACCAAAAGGCATAACTAGCCATTCAAACAAACTTTGTTTTGTTTTGAATGATGTCTTCCAAATGTCTCCTTCAGCTATTCTAATTTGATGGTAGCCACTCCCTAATTCCAACTTAGTAAAATACTTTTCATCTTTCAATTGATCAAGTAAATCATCTATTCTAGGCAGTGGGTAATGGTTATTTACCATAATTTTGTTCAATGCACGGAAGTCCACACACATGCTCTATGTTCCATCCTTCTTTGGCACTAAGAAAATAGGTGAACCACATGGCGAGGAAGATGGCCTCATGATCCCTTTATCCAACAACTCTTGAATTTTCTTTTTAATTTCTACACTTTCCATCACTGACATCCTGTACATGCCAATGTTAGGAAGAGGAAAATCTTCTTGCAACTGTATCTCATGTTGAATTCCTCTCTTGGGAGGTAATCCCTTTGGTTCCTGAAACATCTCATCATATTGGTTAACTACATCAACCAATTTAGATTTCAATTTTGAATCACAACCTTTAAAAGCTTCATTATCAGCATCATTCTTGGGTTTGATCATTAGAAGCACAAAATTCTTGCTTGAATTCACTAGTCTTGTCATCTGCCTCGCATTAACAAGTAAAATATTTATTTTCTTGTTATAAGCTCTCACAATATATTCTACTCCATATTTGAACAAATGGTATTTTTTTTCATGTCTATGGAAGATAGCTTTTCTTCCATATAGGTACAAGCTTCCCAAAACTATGCCACATATGTCTAATGGCACAACATCAAGCTCCACGTCATCTATGAAATTTACAGTAATGGTGAATTTCAGTTTACACTTTCTAGTAACCTATAATTGTGCATTGTCACACACCTATCCAAGTTTATATGTTTTATGATGTGTAATGGTTTCCAAGTTTAAACTTTTGACAATGTTTTCATAGATAAGATTAGCTTAAGAGCCATTGTTGAAAAGTGTATCAATATTGCTATGTTTTGATATCACCCTTATGTGAAAAAGTTCTATCCTCTTCTTTTCATTTGGGGTTTCATTGTGTGAATTTGAAGTACTAGTGCTAGAAATGGATTCTTTTCCTTTTATACCCATGGTCATAATTTTAGTTTCATCACCTGAATCAGATCCCAAATCTTGTTGAGTGGTTGAAGTTGTCTTTTGTTTTCCCTTGTTGTTGACTTTTTTTGGTTTCATTTCGGGATGAAGCTTCCAACAATGAGCTTCATCATGACCCTCTTTGGAACAATGTTTTATGTTAATTTCTCTCCTTCCTTCTTGATAGATGCATTTTTCTTTCCCTTCCCTTTGAAACCATTTTATTTTCATTTACTCTTAAATGGATTTTTGCTACCTTCTTCTGGAGTGTTTTTCCCTCTTGCCTCAAGATGAGTGGCTTACACACACACATCATCTAGATTATTTAGATTAAACATTAAGATAGTATGAATAAGGTAACTGTGTAAACCCCCTATGTACTTCAGCAACGTGTCTTGTGATTGCAAATCTACACCTAACATTAGAGACATTTTTCTGAATTCTTGGGTGTAATCTTGCACATTTTGACCTTCAAGTTGTCTAAAGTTCTGCCAATTCATGATGGCTTTCTTCATATAAGCTAGAGGGTAGAATTTCCTTTTAGTTGATGATTAGTGCGAATGATTGTTTCCTTACCCATCAAGTAGTGTTTCCACTTTTTACACTTTGCACCAATGCATACAATTCCTTGTCATATATTAGATAGTTAATCATTGCACCATTAAAAGTTTTTGAATGAAAATAGATAGGCTTACCATGTTGCATGAGGGCTACACCCTTGGCATAGTCACTAGCATTAGTATGAATCTCAAATGATCGTCTCAAGTCTGGAAGTGCAAGTACTAGAGCTGAACTGATATTTTCCTTAAATGCATCAAAGGCATTTTGTTGTTTGCCTCCCCACTAAAAAACCTTTTTCACACTTGTCAATGCATGCAAAGGAGCTGCTATAGAAGAAAATTTAGCAATGAATTTCCTCCAATATTGGGCTACTCCCAGAAAACTTTCTACCTCAGTAATTGTCTTGGGCCTTGGCCAATTCAAAATGACATAAAACTTGGAGGGATCTATTTTCAACTCACCTCCTCCAACAATATGACCGAAGTAAACTAAAGAAGTTTTTCCAAACTCACACTTTGACATCTTAAGATACAACTATTTTTTCTTCAAGACATCAAGTACTTTTCTCACATGTATGACATGTTCATCACGAGATTTACTAAAAATTAATATGTCATCTAAGTAGACTATAACAAAATCATCAAGAAATAGCCTCAACACATCATTCATCACATGCACGAATGTAGTAGGAGCATTACATAAACCAAAAGGAATAACTAGCCATTCAAACAAACTTTGTTTTGTTTTGAATGATGTCTTCCAAATGTCTCTTTTAGCTATTCTAATTTGATGGTAGCCAATCCTTAAGTCCAACTTAGTAAAATACTTTGCATCTTTCAATTGATTAAGTAAATCATCTATTCTAGGCAGTGGGTAATGGTTCTTTACCATAATTTTGTTCAATGCATGAAATTCCACACACATGCGCCATGTTCCATCCTTCTTTGGAACCAAGACAATAGGTGAACCAAATGGCGAGGAAGATGGCATGATGTTCCCTTTATCCAACAGCTCTTGAATTTTATTTTTAATTTCTACACTTTCCATCACTAATGTCTTGTACATGCCAACGTTAGGAAGAGGAAAATCTTCTTGCAACTGTATATCATGTTGAATTCCTCTCTTGGGTGGTAATCCCTTTGGTTCCTAAAACATCTCATCATATTGGTTAACTACATCAACCAATTTAGATTTCAATTTTGAATCACAACCTTTAAAAGCTTCATTATCAACATCATTCTTGGGTTTGATCATTAGAAGCACAAAATTCTTGCTTGAATTCACTAGTCTTTTCATCTGCCCCGCATTAACAAGTGAAAGATTTAGTTTCTTGTTATGAGCTCTCACAATATATTCTACTCCATATTTGAACAAATGGTATTTGTTTTCATGTCTATGGAAGACAGCTTTTCTGCCATAGAGGTACTAGCCTCCCAAAACTATGCCACATATGTCTAATGGCACAACATCAAGCTCCACGTCATCTATGAAATTTGCAGTAATGGTGAATTTCAGTTTACACTTTCCAGTAACCTGCAATTGTGCATTGTCACACACCCATCCAAGTGGATATGGTTTATGATGTGGAATGGTTTCCAAGTTTAAACTTTTGACAATGTTTTCATAGATAAGATTGGCTTAAGAGCCATTGTTGAAAGTGTATTAATATTGATATGTATTGATATCACCCTTATGTGAAAAAGTTCTATCATCTTCTTTTCATTTGGAGTTTCATTGTGTGAAATTGAAGTACTAGTGCTAGCAATGCATTCTTTTCCCTTTATACCCATGGTCATAATTTTAGTTTCATCACCTGAATCGGATCCCAAATCTTGTTGAGTGGTTGCAGTTGTGTTTTGTTTTCCCTTGTTATTGATTTTTTTTGGTTTCATTTCAGGATGAAGCTTCCAACAATGAGCTTCATCGTGACCCTCTTTGGAACAATGTTTGCATGTTAATTTCTCTCATTCCTTCTTGATAGATGCATTTTTCTTTCCCTTCCCTTTGAAACCCTTTTATTTTCATTTACTCTTAAATGGATTTTTACTACCTTCTTCTAGAGTGTTTTTCCCTCTTGCCTCAAGATGAGTGGCTTGCACACACACATCATCTAGATTATTGGGATTAAACATTAAGATAGTATGCATAAGTTAATTGTGTAAACTCCCTATGTACTTCAGCAACGTGTCTTGTGATTGCAAATCTACACGTAACATTAGAGACCTTTTTCTGAATTCTTGGGTATAATCTTGCACATTTTGACCTTTAAGTTGTCTAAAGTTATGCCAATTCATGATGGCTTTCTACATCTAAGCTAGAGGGTACAATTTCCTTTTAATTGTAGCAATGAAATCACACCAAGAAATTGAGATCTTACTTTGTTTTTTTATCTCCTCTTGTGTCTTTGATTTCCACCATACTAATGTTGCACCCTCCATTCTCAAAGAAGCTAACTAGCTCTTTATGTCATCCTCTTGAAGGTTTTGAATTCTACAATAGACCTCCAACTGACAAATCCAATTATCAAGCTTCTCTGGATTCACTTCACTATTATACATGGGAAACTCAAATTTAACATCAAGTTTTAGTAAGGGTGATTTACTAGTTCCTTTTGAGGTATGTTGATGAGCATGAGTATGGGTTGTGTTAGTGGAAGAGAGTTAGGGTGCTTGTGAAGAAGAATATGAAGAATATGGTGGAGAGGGTGTAGGTTTACCTCCATTTCCATTACCTCCTTTCCATTGCCTCCACCTGAAGAACCTTCTCCTTTGGGAGGTTTGGAGCTTTCACCCTACAGCCTGGTATTCCTCTCTTCATAGAGGATGTTGGGTCCCTATAATACTAGTGATTACCCCATTACTATTGTAGTTGTACCCCTTATTAATATTTTTGTGCCCCTATTATCCCCATATTGTTATTACTGTGCCCCATAGAATCCCTCTATTGTTATTTTTGTGGCTTTATATTATTATTGTTAGGTCGGCTGGATTATATTGTGACTCCTTAGACTCCTATATATAGAAAGGAGGTTTTGTCATTTGTATCATCCAAGAATTGTTCATTTATGTAATGTAAAGGAGGTTGCCCCCTCGAAGAGGCTGAATTCTAAGGCGTTGATCTATCTTTTCTATCTTTTTCTTGAGCTGGTTTCATAACATTTGGTATCAGAGCTTTGGATTCTAGGGTTTCGCTGCTCCAAACAGGTCATCGTGGAATTTTCGCTATAACTTTTTTTCTGTGACGTTTCAGAAGTTGCAAAAAAACCCATTTGAGAAGAAATCACGCTGAACCTTGGGTCCAAATTTCAGAGCTTTTCACGCTATATTTGCGGAGATATGATCTGAGGAAGTTGGTCTTTTTGCAGACTCCTGAATTACATTCCAAACAGGTGACCTGGGGAAAATCGTCATAACTTTCTCTCTGGGGATCAGATTGAAATTTTGTAAGAAGGTACAGAAAGAGGACGGACTGTAGTTTCTTGTATGCATTTTTCAGATCCAAAGGTCGAAACAGTGACTCGTGGCACGTCGTACAAGTTCGCTCTACTGAACTAGTCTATAATCAAGTCACTGTGGGAGATTTCGCATAACTCTTCCTTGGAGAATCCAATTTGGGTCAGACTTGTGGCATTGGAAAGAGGACACAGAGGGCTACTACAGGTCAAATTCAGAACTAGATGATTGGAAAGTACAGAGATACATCAGAGGCAATATCGAGCTCCTACAAAGTGAAAAAAGGTGTGTAGATTTTCTTAAATTTTTGCTTAAGCTTGGTTTGAAAATTTATTTTGAAGGAATTCAAAGGGCATAGTAGAGCATTATTATCGGTAACTGATGCCCCGAGGAAAGAAAATGCAAACACCTAGTAAGGAACCTGAAAGCTCTAGCATGACTCATGAAGAAGAGGAAGAAATGCAACATGATATATCAAAATTACAAGACCAAGTGCAACAACTGTCCCTTGCACAAAAAGGAACAGAATCTAAGATGGATGGTTTAAAGAAAGATGTAGAAGCTAAGATGGATGGTTTAAAGAAAGGTATAGAAGCTAAGATTGACTGTTTAAAGAAAGGCGTAGAAGCTAAGATGATTGACGTGGAAGCTAAGATGGATGATTTGAAGATAGATTTGAAGACAAACATGGAAGATTTGAAGACAAGCATGGAAGATTTGAAGACAGATTTAACAAAGTTTCTACAAGAAATGTTTACTAATGGTGAAAGGGTAGTAAAGGAAACTCATGATGAGAACAAAAGAAATGTTAATCATGATTTCATAGACTCTAATGTTGGATCGAAGACCCACCATATTCCAAAAATCGATATGAGGAAGTTTGATGGCAAGGATCCCGCCACATGGATATTACAGATGGAGCAATTTTTCGATCTCAATAATGTGCAAAACACACAAAAGGTACGTATTGCAACTTTATATTTGGAACCAAATCAGTTTGTATGGTATCAATGGCTTTGCTCTCGTAAACAATTTATCACTTGGGCAATTTTTACGGAAGAATTGATAGCACATTATGAGGATACAAAAAGCAACACTTTTTTTAGCCAATTGATAAGTCTCAAACAAAAGGGTTCAATAATGGAGCACATTGAGGAGTTCCAAAAATTGAACATAAGGGTAAAAGATATTCCAGAGGAGCATAGGATTGATGTGTTCATAGGGTCTTTAAAGGATAATATCCAACATGATGTTCGCCTTTGGGAACCTGATTCATTAGAGAAGGCATTCAGGTTAGCAAGAAAAATGGAAAGCAAAATTATGGCAACCAGGAAGCATACCACTCACAACTATAAAGACGGAAGTGTTGTTGCCCCTAGTCTTCCACAACCTATAAGGTTGACACCACAACAATTGGAAGAAAAAAGAGCAAAAGGGCTTTGTTACAGTTGTGATAGCAAATACACTAAAGGTCATAAGTGTGCTGAGAAGAAATTATTCTACATAGATTGTGAAGAGGAAGAAGAAAAGGAGCAAGAAAGGTCAAAAGAAGAGGATATACTCCAGGAACAAAGCCTAGATGAAGAACAAATAAATCCGACCATATCTTGTAATGCATTGGCGGGAATTACCACTCCTCAAACCATCAAGATAGAAGGACAAATCAAGAAGAAAAAGGTAATAGTGTTGATTGATTCAGGAAGCACCCACAATTTTATTCATTGTAAGGTAGCAAAAGAATTGAATTGCTTCCTATATCCAGCACCAGAGTGTCAAGTGATGATTGCAAATGGAGGAACAATAAATTGCTCTGGAAAGTGCCATAATATCAAGCTATCCATGGGAGAATATGTATTGACTAGCCCAATGCTTTCCATTCCAATGGGAGGTGCTGATGTTGTACTAGGAGTCCAATGGCTACAATCCTTGGGTACAATAGCTTTTAATTTTCAAGAACTTTTCATCAAATTTTCTACGGAAGGAAAGGAAGTTGAATTAAGGGGTATTGCAGGGAAACCAGGAAAGATAATCAGCTCTAATGGTATGACAAAGCTTCTAAAAAAGGAGCAAAGAGGTGTAATTGCACAATTATGTTCGCTAGATGTTTCCACATTGGAATCATCTATTTCTCCAGATCTCCAAAAAGTCCTGGACAATCATTCCAAGGTATTTGAGACTCCCAAAGGTCTCCCACCTATGCGTGATCATGATCATGCTATTCATCTGATTCCAGGAAGTGTTCCTCCAAACATCAGGCCGTACAGATATCCCTATGTCCAAAAGAGTGAAATTGAACGTATGGTTGCAGAAATGCTAGAGGCTGGTATAATTCAACCGAGTCAAAGTTCTTTCTCTGCTCCAGTAGTATTGGTGCACAAGAAGGATGGATCATGGCGCATGTGTCCGGATTATAGGGAGCTCAACAAGCTCACTATTAAAGATAAGTTTCCCATTCCTGTCATTGATGAATTACTGGATGAATTGCATGGATCAATTTACTTCACCAAGTTGGATCTTCGTTCAGGATATCATCAAATCAGAATGAAGATTGAAGACATTCCGAAAACAACATTTAGAACTCATGAGGGTCATTATGAATTTTTGGTCATGCCTTTTGGCCTTACCAATGCACCTTCAACATTTCAAGGTTTGATGAATTCAATTTTCAAACCATTCCTTAGAAAATTTGTGTTAGTATTTTTTGATGATATACTAATCTACAACAAGTCTTGGAAGGATCATGTTGAACATGTTGACAGGGTGCTACAACTATTGGAGGAGAAACAATTATATGCAAAAAGATCCAAATGTTTCTTTGGAGTCCAGGAGGTGGAATATTTGGGTCATATTGTATCTCATGAAGGAGTTAAGGTAGACCCTAGCAAAATTAAAGCCATTAAGGAATGGAAAATCCCCACATCCATAAAGCATCTGCGAGGATTTCTCGGGTTGACAGGGTATTATCGCAAGTTTGTTAAGAATTATGGGAGAATAGCAGCACCTCTAACAACATTATTGAAGAAAGATGCATTTTCATGGACTCCGGAAGCAACAAAGGCCTTTGAACATCTTAAAGAGGCAATGTGCCAAGCACCGGTCTTAGCTACACCGGACTTCACAAAAACCTTTATTGTGGAATGTGATGCTTCAGGAAATGGAATTGGTGCTGTTCTAATGCAAGATGAAAGACCCATTGCTTTTGAAAGTCGTCCAATCAAGGGAAAGTTTTTAACAAAGCTATTTATGAGAAGGAAATGTTGGCAATACTCCATGCACTTAAGAAATGGCGACCCTACCTAATGGGAAGACACTTCAAGGTAAAAACGGATCATGATAGCCTTAAATACTTTTTAGAACAAAGATTATCCTCTGAAGAGCAACAAAAGTGGGTCACAAAGATGTTGGGTTATGACTTTGAAATCATCTACAAAAAAGGGAAGCAAAATGTGGTGGCAGATGCACTCTCAAGAAAGGATGAGGATGTGGAAGCATTGTTGTGCGCCATTTCTATTATCCAACCAGATTGGATAAACGAAGCAAGGGAGGAATGGAAGAATGACGAAGAAGTGTGGGCACTTATTCGAAAGTTACAACAAGATTCCAGTACGTCTGATACATTTAGCTGGAAAAATGATTCGTTATGGTACAAAGATCGCTTATACCTCTGTAAGAATTCCCAGCTAAAACAAAAGATTCTTATGGAATTGCACACTTCTCCCTTAGGAGGGCACTCAGGATTTTTAAAAACTTACCACAGGGTTAAGAAGGAATTTTTTTGGGATGGCCTTAAATCAGATATTCAAAAGTTTGTGGCGGAATGTTTGGTTTGCCAACAAAATAAAGTTGAAACAATTAAGACACCGGGTCTATTACAACCTTTATCCATTCCAAGCCAACGTTGGGAGGAGGTTTCAATGGATTTTATCACAGGTTTACCCAAGTCTGAGGGAAAGAGTGTCATCATGGTGGTAGTTGACAGACTTACCAAGTATGCACACTTTTGTGCATTATCACATCCATTTAAAGCCAGTACAGTTTCTACTGCATTTATGGAAACAATTCAAAAGCTACATGGAAACCCAAAGATTATTGTAAGTGACAGAGATCCCATTTTCACTGGAAATTTTTGGACAGAATTATTTTCTTGTCTTGGTACTCAGTTAGCTCATAGCTCATCTTATCATCCTCAATCTGATGGGCAAACTGAGATAGTAAACAAATGTTTGGAAGGATATCTTCGTTGCTTTGTATCTGATAAACAGACACAATGGGTCAAATGGTTGCCTCTGGCTGAATGGTGGTATAACACTTCCTTCCATACAGCAACAAAAATGACCCCATTTATGGCACTTTATGGGTATCAACCACCATCCATCACATCATATTTAAGAGAAAATTCTAAGGTTCAGGCAGTGGAACATCACATCGAACATCAACAACAAGTCCTCCAACTCTTAAAGGATAACCTCGTGTTGGCACAGAATAGAATGAAACAACAGGCAGATCAACATCGCAGTGAAAGAAGTTTTGATGTAGGTGATTGGGTATTCCTACGGCTACAACCATATAAGCAAATGTCCCTCAAGCAAGCTAAGAAGGATAATAAATTATCACCAAAGTATTATGGTCCGTACAAGGTGTTGCAAAAGATTGGTACTATGGCATACAAATTGGAGCTTCCTGCAGCTTCTCGATTGCACCCAGTTTTCCATGTTTCATGTTTAAAGAAGGTTATAGGCGACAAGCTCCCAGTTCAAACAATATTGCCAGAACTTGACGAGGAAGGAAAAATTATATTGGAACCGGAAGCAGTCACAGAAACAAGAACTCGACAGCTACGAAATCGATCAATTTCAGAGTATCTTATCAAGTGGAAGAACTTATCCGCTGAAGATTCCACATGGGAGGATGAGAATTTTATGCAGAAGTATCCAGAACTACTCAAGCGTTGAGGACAACACTTTTTTGAAGGAGAGGGGCATGTTGGGTCCCTATAATACTAGTGATTACCCCATTACTATTGTAGTTATACCCCTTATTAATATTGTTGTGCCCCTATTATCCCCATATTGTTATTACTGTGCCCCATAGAATCCCTCTATTGTTATTTTTGTGGCTTTATATTATTATTGTTAGGTCGGCTGGGTTATATTGTGACTCCTTAGACTCCTATATATAGAAAGGAGGTTTTGTCATTTGAATCATCCAAGAATTGTTCATTTATGTAATGTAAAGGAGGTTGCCCCCTCGAAGAGGCTGAATTCTAAGGCGTTGATCTCTCTTTTCTATCTTTTTCTTGAACTGGTTTCATAACAGAGGACCTTTACCATCTCTATCATATCAAAGAAATCCTTCCTGAAGACCTTCTCATCTCCTGTCATTTTTGTAAGTTCTCCTTCATGAGACATGCTCTAAAGTCTGAACTGCAACTTGAGGATGAACTGGTGTTGGAGATTGTGGCAGCCTTTCCCTTCTTCCCCTTGACCTAACTACAGGGCTTCCAACCATCTTCCCTTCTCCTTTTTCAAGTTTTAACCTTGTAAGCATGACATAAACTTGCAAACAGTTAAATCCTTCTTGCACAAAGAAAACCTAGTTCTTTGATACAAAAAATGATCTGATTAAGAATATTAGTTTTATGTGGTAAGATCATCCTCACATTAGAAACAAAATGTTATTCATGTGATTAAGGATTCATGAGTTCTGCAAGTGAAAATTGAGTTTTGTATGTTAATTTTATGAGAAATTTTAACATAAATAAGAGGCTCAATAGCAGCATAAAAATTTACGAAACATCACCAAAAATACATCACAATAGGAACATGATGAAGGAGTTCACCCCTCCTGGGCTACGTCTCCTTGGTCCAACTTCCAATGGCTTGGGCCTCTCTATTATGCTCAAATGTGTAAAAATATGTGTTTACAATGCTCAAATTCTTATGAAACATGCTCCAATGAGTCTAGAATGTCCAAATGGCTACCTAGCCCATTTATGCACCCAATTTGATCGAAAATTGGAGAACTTATGACCTCTCCTAGTTTTCCCACTATTCGCTCTACATTTTCCCCAAAATCCGGTAACAAACCCACAAATTTTCCCGAAATTCTGCTATCGAAGCGACAAATTCCCCAATTTTCGAGCAGATTTGTTGGACCGATAACTAGCCCATTAAAACCCGTCAACGGTTACATTAAATGCCAATATGTGGTCACATGGCGCGATTTGGAGATTGTCAGATTTAGTGTTTAACATAGCCATCGACATCGAGTGTTCACATGGCGAAGACCGTTGGTGGTCAAGCGTTGGTGATCAGCAGGTGGCGGTCACATTAACTGCGCAAAGGCATTCACAAGGGGGGTGGTTAAGTCTGCCCAACCCCCCAAACTTTGCGGCATGAAACTTTAAATACATGTGACACCCTTATAGGTTAAGATCTGTGGTAGTGGTGTATTCACATTGGAGTTTGTTGTGTATTGGGAGGTTGCCAGTTCAACCTCCGCTGCCTCTGCCCGGTCCATAACAACATTTTGGTGGCCTCTCGGGCTGCCACATGGCGGCTTCCGGCTCGGCCATGTTGTTATTACAAAAAATTGATCATCTAGGCATAATTTACTAGATGGGTCGAAGTAGACCATGTAGGGCCAATTTTACCATAGTAAAATTGCTTTCACTGTGAGAAATTACTTAATAAACCACATTCGTTAAGTCATTTATAATTATACCCATGAAGGATAATTAATAAATCACTATTTATTTAATTATCTTCTAGGAATAATGGTTTAATTAATATTTCTTGTCATATTTGGCCCAATTATGAGAAATAAATAGATAAATAATTAATTATCTTATTTTTCTCTAGGAATAATTAATTAATCACTAATTAGTTATTATTCCTTGTCAAGTTTGACCAGATCCCTTAGGAATAATTAAATAAATCATTATTTGTTTATTATTCCTTAACCATATTTCTTGAGATGATAAATAGTTCATTTATTTATTTATTATTTCTAAATAAAAGTTTAAATACTTTTTCCCTACAACCAAATATAATAAAATATTCCAAATGGTTATTTCTAGAATGGGATTAATAATATTTTACTATTGCTCATTATTCAAGGATAACCTAATATTTTGTTAAAAATAGAAGGGTTTTCCATTCATTATTCACTTTCAATTATTTTCATTGTTGCACTCGTTGTTGTAACTCTGATTATTATCATTTTTGCACACCATTTTTCTTTTCCATTTGAGTTCTCACTGAGCTCATACATTTTATTCGCTGGGTTTTACACATTATAGAGGAGAGGGACTCTACAAAAGCTGAAGACATTTGAGGCCAAAAACTCATCCCATAGAGGGGGACTGGTAACATTATTTGTTCCCTTAAAGGGTGTTGTTTAATATATTATTTATATATCTAGTTTCCAATGGATTATTGGAGTTTCTTGTGCTTATTTTACTATTACATTTCGTTGTTTAACTATGGTTGTGGCATAGATCAGTGCTTTGGTAGGTTTTCTTTCTATCATTTGCTGCAGATCTACAATTGAGCAACCATTTTCATTGTTAGGGTTGTTTTTCATCCACATCGTTAAGTGGTTTCTTTTCATACATCTTCGAGAAGAAAACAAAATAACAATTTGGCGACTCCACTGGAGATTTTCTCATTATCGACAACAAATTTGGCGACTCCATTGCGTTTTTAATTCTAATCTAGAAACCTAGGTGACCTTCAATTTTCAGCTTAGGGTTTTTCTTTTCTAGTGTCTTAATGTTTTTTACTAGCTTTCTAACCCTAGATCAGTCAAATTTCTAACTTCCGTAAGTTTTTTTGTCTTTTACGCAGGTCACAGGAACCAGCCGCGAAAGAGACGGAAAATTTTTCCGAGACTTTCCGACCGAGAATGAAGGAGTAGAAAAGTACAGGAGCAGAAATCATACTTTTCTGCTCGAAAAGTGCGATTTGGAGGTTTAGAGTGCACTTTCTGGCCCAAAAAGTGTGATATCCTAGGAATCGGGTCAATACCTGCGATTTTAGGTTTTCTAGGATTTTTTCCGATCTGTTTCTGGGTTTTGCCGAGAGTTGTCTGTTGGGTTGGTTGACCACTATCTCACCCCGCTTAGGCCTTGATCTACTCTGTTTTTCTCATCAAAGTGGAATTTAGCCCCTTAGGGCTACTAGTATGCTTCCACCTTTATAGGAGGAGTTTAGTTGAGTAAGAAGTCTGAGTTTCTGCAAAGCTTTCAACCATATTTTCCAGATTTGTAACTTCCTTTTACAGATCTTCATAGATAGGTTGTTTCCATCCAAAGTTTCATCTTAAACCTTGTTTGGTCATTTTCCATAGGGTCTCATTGGTTTCCCTACGTTTCACACCCATCTCCCTATCTTTTTGCAGCGATTTGCCCCCCGGTATTTTGTTGTTGTTGCACCACTTTCCAGCAGCATAGTGTCATTTGATCCCAGTCACATTAACACTTATATCTCTTGGCCCTTTTTGTGTGTAACTAGTTTATTTCGCCACCAACCAGCACAATGTTTGCAAACCCAGTTTGGGTGGGGTTTAGAAAGTTGATTTGTTGTTCATTTTCTATTTTTAATTTCATTTTATTTCAATAATCTTTCTCTTTTTTCAAACATGATCTGGACTTAATTAATAAACACACAAGCACACCTTAAGCGAAGGGAACTTGGTTTACACTGCTAAGCCAAGACTTAACTTAATTAATTTATCTCCCCACACAAAGATAAAAATATCTTGTTGATCTCCCTTCACCATTTTCGAATCGCTTGTGTCTTATAACCATTGCACCACCAAGGCATTTGTCGCAGAGACTCTTAGCCCTTCATCCCTAGTTTCCTCTTGGGCATATTACTCCTTCCCACATGGTCCAAGTTCATAGTCCCCTGAGTCCCCATACCAACTCTTATTCTGGTTCATTTGATTCCTCATCTGATTTCGAGCCTCCTTCACCACATACCTGTTACCGGGAAATCTAGTGTCTATGCAGAACTGTTAGTCCCACTAAGGGTGGTAGCTACCTTAGAAACAAACAAAGTAAAGCTACTTTCGTATTCCTTTATGATAAATAGATAAGATGGAAACGAGGACACCAACCTCAATCTTGCGCTTGGTTCCTCATTTGATTCCTCTCCCTTCTGATAGATCTTCACCACTCGCTTCCTCGTCAGCCCAGCTTCAAAGAGCACCTATGGAATCAAAGCAGCACAATACTATCCGAGAACAGAGATCTACTAGCATAAACAATATAGGACCAGATGTATATTGACCATACACAAACATATATCATAAAATATGCAAGAATATGGAGGAAAACTTGAATAGCTTTATTGATATCAAGAAAAAGTAGAGAGGATTACAACCAATTGTTTTGACCCAGCATCATCAGGAAGCCCTTCTTCACCTCATGAAAAGCTTAGATCACCCAACACTATGATGTTATAACAAGAAACCAACAGCACTTCCTCACAAGATACAAAATTCCAGCCTCTGTATCTCTGGGATGAGGGATCCATATATAGATGTTTGCAAGGGGGTGAGTCAGCTTTTGGGGTTTGATTAGTGTCCTCTCTCTGATAGTTCTTGATTCCACTTGGAGAATGATGATCTCTTACTCATCCCTGGGCGAATTCAGGGAGGCAAGTGTCACAGGAGAAGTTTCTGGAAGATTCCATGATTTTCCACCTCGCACACTGCCTCTGCCATTTGTCCATTCTCTCCCATCACACCCCATAGAAGGGATTTTCAGTATGCATCACACCATCTATGTGTATTTAGGTGGGATACATCGCACTTTGTCCATGGAGCAGGTGAGATGGTCCAGTTTTGACCAGTTCTGAGTAGTTTTTCATGGAGAACTTCTGGGAGATGATGTGATCAGCTGACCTTGTTCTTTTAGGGGTTGGAACAACACTTTTAGGGACTTAGGAGCCCTTGGTTTATGGACATTTAGGATTGAGGTTGTAGTGCCCAAAAAATGTCTATAACAGTTGCCCCATAAAGCATGAGGTCGTTAATTAATTTTTGATGTCGGGTGAAATGCTTTATCATGAGGATCCGAAGTTTTTCGAGCTGGAAGGCGACCTGTAATAAGATACAATACAATACATTATCTTCATAATATTTTTCATTTCCTGGCTGAGTCGGGCATTCCCATGCTCAACTTTATAAATTCATTTTCATGTACATAGGACAGACAATCGTCTGAGTGCAGACTGATGATCCTGGTAGAGCCATCATCCCTTAGGTTGGATGATTATCTGTGCAGCAATGATGTACACTTGATGTCTTTATTTCCCTAAATATATATCGCAGCCCGGATGGACAAAACTAGATCCGGGGTCTTTAATCTTGTTCGATCTTCACTCGAAGTACAAGTCAATCCATGTGAGAGATGTTCTGGAGTCGAACATGGAAAGACATTGCCTGATTACCAGCCAATGATGTAAGCTATTAACAGGCACGAGAGGAATCACGGATAATGATGATGACCCTCAAGGTACTGCAGTACAATTCGTATGTTGTGAAAAAGGGACTTGGCGTCGAACACCATGCAAAATCTTTCGGTCAAAGGCCAGTGACGTAAACTTGTTGCCGGAAGTGGGAAACTTGCCATTGAGGCATGCAATCTTCAAAGTACTGAAAGGGTTGTTCCTAAATCAATTTCCTGGATAATGAGCTGATGTTGACAGGAAGCGATCCATCACAGGAGGGCCTTAATGAATCCCACATCTATGACACGGAATGGAGCAAATGACTTTAATGGAGGTGAAAACGATCTGAGGATACAAGGTTCAGGGTGGCGGTTATGAAAAGATGGAGCGTAAGTGTATTGCAGCGGATGAGACACAGGTGAATTCTCTGAGCGACTTCTCTTGAACATACCGGCGACACTGACCTGATGGATTGGTAGCGTTAACCCTGAAATCGATGGTGTGATGGACCAATGGTGATGTGAACGGTGAACGGAACAACCCAACCCGACTCGGATGCGAAGTGAAAGTGTCATGTTCAAGAGCGACTTGCTACCAACAAAGTTTTTTCAAGTTTTCTTCCCAATTTTCCCCAGTCATTGCTGACCAGTACCTCTTTATTTTTGTCAAGCTTGAGGAGGATAACATATGCTTGTTCTATAATCTACCCTTCAGGCAAACCCATCATTATGTTTTAATGAGCCTAGCGATAGTAAAACTCGTTCTTGTCTGTAAGGACAAGTTTGTCGCTATTAGGTTTTAACGAGTTTAACGGCAAAGATAACTCGGTCCTTTTCAATTTTAGAGAGTCTGAAAGGGACGTAAAGGAAACTCTAACAATCCCTTTTTTGTCATATAATCCCTTAGGCCCGAAAAAGTATAAAACAATACGAAAGGGATGAATTTTCGGTAATTTTAACGAGCCGAACAAGACAAGCGCTCGATATTTTTGTGTGTTACAGGGAAAAGTGTCTATACAGAACTGCTTATCCCACTAAGGTGTGGTAGCTACCTTAGAAACAAACAAAGTAAAGCTACTTCCGTTTTTCCTTTATGAAATATAGATGAGAGAAGAACAAAGGATACCAACCTCTGTCTTGCGCTTGGCTCCTAGTTCGATTCCTCTCTCTTCCGATAGTCCTTTGCTACTTGCTTCCTTGTACGCCCAGCTTCACAGAGTACCTGTAGAATTAGAGTAGCATAACACTATACAAGAACATGGATCTATAATCATAAACAATCTAGGATCAGATGTAAATTGACCATACAAGTGCATAAAACATAAATGACACAAGAGTATGGAGGAAAACTTGAATAGCTTTTATTGATAATCAAGAAAGAGCCAAGGGAGTTACAACCCGTTTTTCTGACCCAGCATCATCCTCTCAGCAAGTAAGCCCTTCTTCACCTCATACAAAGCTTAGATCACCCAACACTATGATGTTGCCTCAAGATAACAACAATTCCTTACAAGATGCAAAATTCCAGCCTCTGGATCTCTGGGATGAGGGATCCATATATAGGTATCTGTAAGGGAGATGAGTCAGCTTGTGATTTGATTAGTGTCTTCCCTCTGATAGTTCTTGCTTCCACTTGGAGATTGATGATCTCTTACTCATCCTTGGTCGAACTCAGAGAGGCAAGTGTCATAGGAGAAGTTTCTGGAAGATTCCATGCCTCTCCACCTCGTGGATTGACACTGCCATTTGTCACTTCTCGCCCATCGCACCCCATAGAAGGGCTTTTTGAAATGCAACGCACCCACATAGTGTACTTAGGTGAGATGCAATGCACTTTGCCTATGGAGCAGGTGAAATGATCCTGTTTTGACCAGTTCTGAGCAGTTTTTCATGGAGAACTTTTGGGAGAAGCTGTAATCAGTTGACCTTGTTCCTTTAGGGGTTAGAACAACACTTTTAGGGGCTTAGGAGCCCTTGGTTTATGGAAATTTTATGCTTGGGGTTGTAGTGCCCAAAAATGTCTATAACAGTTTCCCCCTAAAGCATGAGGTCGTTAATCTTTTTTGATGTCGGGTGAAATACTTTATTATGAGGATCCGAAGTTCTTTCAAGCTGGGAGGAGACCTGTAATAAGATACAATACAATACATTATCTTCATAATCTTTTCATGATCTAGCTGAGGCGGGCATTCCCATGCTCAACTTTATAAATTCATTTTCATGTACATAGGACAGACAATCGTCTGAGTGTAGACTGATGATTTTGGTAGAGTCATCATCCCTTTGATTGGATGATTATCTGTGCAGCAATGATGTACATTTGATGTCTTTATTTCCCTAAATATATATCGCAGCCCGGATGGATAAAACTAGATCCAGGGTCTTCAATCTTGTTCCATCTTCACTCGAAGTACAAGTCTATCCATGTGAGAGATGTTCTGGAGTCGAACATGGAAAGACATCGCCTCATTACCAGCCAATGATGTAAGCTGTTAACAGGCGCGAGAGGAATCACCGACAATGATAATGACCCTCAAGGTACTGCAATACAATTCACGTGGTATGAATAAAGGACTTGGCGTCGAGCACCACGCAAAATCTTTCGGTCGAAGGCCATTGACGTAAACCTGTCGCCAGAAGTGAGAAACTTGCCATTGAGGCATGCAAGCTTCAAAGTACTGAACGGGGTGTTCCTAGATCGACTTCTTGGATAATGATTTGATGTCGACAAGAAGCGATCCGTCATAGGAGGGCCTTAATGAATCCCACATCAATGACACGGAACAGAGCAAATGATTTTAATGGAGGTGAAAACAATCTGGTGATATAAGGTTCAGGGTGGCGGTCATGAAAGAATGGAGTGTAAATGTATTGCAGCGGGTGAGACATAGGTGAATTCTCTGAATGACTTCTCTTGAACATATCGGCAACACTGACGTGATGGATTGGTAGCATTAACCCCAAATGTGGATGGTGTGATGGGACCATGCTGATGTGACCGATGAATGAAACAACCCAACCCGACTTGGATGCAGAGTGAATGTGTCATGTTCAAGAGCGACTTGCTACCAACAAAGTTTCTTCAAGTTTTCTTCCCAATTTTTCCCTAGTCATTGCTGACCAGTACCTCTTTATTTTTGTCAAGCTTGAGGAGGATAACATATGCTTGTTCTATAATTTTCCCTTCGGGCAAACCCATTGCTATGTTTTAACGAGCCTAGCGATAGTGAAACTCGTTCTTGTCTGCTATGGACAAGTTTGTCGCTATTAGGTTTTAACGAGTTTAACGACAAAGATAACTCGGTCCTTTTCAATTTTAGAGAGTCTGAAAAGGGATGTAAAGGAAACTCCAAAATTCCTTTTTCGTCATCTAATCCCTTAAGTCCGAAAAAGTATAAAACAATACAGAAGGGATGAATTTTCGATACTTTTAACGAGCCGAACAAAACAAGCGCTCGATCTTTTTGTGTAATAATCCCTCAGGTCCAAAAAGATTAAAATCTAAAGGAGGGATAGCACTTCCGGTCCCTTTAACGAGCTGGAGAGGCCAATGGCTCGGTAATCTTTTCATATTTTACGAGTCAGTTGAAAAGAGCTTAAAGGAGACTCGTTTTTTGAGGAACGAGTGATAAAATTGGGTAGCAGCTGATTCCAGGTAAGGTTTGGAATTTTCCAATCACGGCAGTGTTACAAGGATGGCTAGTGGGATCACTCTTCGCAGCTGTTCCTCAAAAGGGGTAAACAATCAAATGGAGGTGAATGATCGGCCATTACAGAGTGGAGGTGATGATGGGAGCACGACCAAGGCTTTAAAGGCTGAAGTACTACATTCACGATGCTTATTTACCGAAAAATAGTTCATTTTTTAATGAGCTTAAACGCGGGGAGAAACATTTGTTCATGACTTATGTTTATTTTTTAACGAGCTTGAATTATGTGCTAAAACTGCTCGATTAATCCAGTCATATAATAAGAATGTCTCATATATGAAAACAACAATTTTTTGAGTTTTGCCCCACATCCTTTCTTTATGCAAGCTAGGAAACGACCAATCTTACGAGTTTAAAGGGTTAGAGGACCTACAAATTTAAAAAATAAATAGTCTCTCTTCGCTTGCGCGCCAAAAGGTTTGCATGCCCCCGGGTATAAAATAAAGCTTCAAGGTCACCTTTCATTCTACCGACAAAACATTTGTTTTATCAGGAAAGGTCTACCTCTTTCAAGTTACCAAAGATTGTTCTATTCACAGTGCAAAAAAAAAACTTCTTCGGCAATGTCTACCGAAATAGACAAAGGTGAGACAATCCACTCACATAACTTTGATGAGGAAATCTTGTTCCAGTCTAACCCCCTCTTCCAATCACAGACGGGAGTACAGACTAGTCATATATCTCTCGCGGAAACCTACCCTATACCCGAAGTTTTCCTGCCGAAGCAGACAAGGGTGCATGCCCCCTGGGTTTCAGTCATGTCCCCCGAATCACTCGCACTCATCAGGTCGAAAAAATGGGGATTGATGAGACATTCCCTGTGTAAAAATACCATTCAGGGATGGTATATGACTATTTGCTATGTGTGATCCAGGAAATGAAAGCTGGTCTACGAGCTTGACCACTCTTCCTTCATGCGGAAAACACATTACTCTAAAGAGTGATGAGACAATGGCTCCCATGCAATAAATATAGTCTCATCCAAGGAGTAGATTATAATCCAGAGGTCCTTGGACTACCATTATGTTCATATGAATGGTTTTCCCTCTCAATGTTATGGGCACATTGGGAAGGATCCCTAACGGTCGATTGGTTCCGTTGTCAAAGCCTGTTAGATTTCTCATCTCAGGCAAAAGTGATGGCGAACCAAGTGCTTTCCAAGCAATCGAGGAAATGATACTCACAGAAGCCCCTTCATCTATGATGGTACCAGCCATAACCATTCTATATATTTGAGCAATAATTCAGAATGGTACACTAGCCGGTAAACAGGGTCTGCCTAGTTGATTCCAGTCGAAGGAAACAACTAGGTTGCTTGGAGGTGGGACCGAATAGACGGCCGGGTACGACTCTCATGAACTTCCTTCCTGCGGTAAAGGAATGGGTAAATTGCTCCCATGTTCATCGGAGTCTGTGCTTACGAAAATAATTTGGACGGTGTCATCCTTATTCTCTTCTGTGACTGTATCATCCGAAGATGGAACCTCTGAAGGCAAGACCGGGTCAACTGCCCCCTCGACCTTTTGAATTTCGTCTGGTATGGTTTCAGATGATTTGTCTTCAATGATAGATGCTTCGGCCGACCACCTGGGCGGGTCAGCCGGATTTTCAACTAGCGACAGACTCGGTAAGAGTTTTTTATATCCAGGAGGAAGTCGTAACGTTGAAACCAGACGATCATCCAAAACTCTTTTAGCCTCGTCTAAGAAGGGACAATGGTGGACGGCATGATTTCCCTCGCACAGTTTACAAGGAAATCTGTATTTTCCTTTTTGTCCTGGGGCTTCACTTTCACTAGTCGACGGTGTGTTTTCAACATGATCATCAGAGGTTGACGACACCGGGTTGTGCAAACGAGGAGACCAGTCCCTTAAGATCCGAGGGATGTAGGGACAATCTCTATGGTAGTGGTCTCCTTTGAAAATGACACATGGCGATTTAGGCTTGGTCGGTGCAGTGTGTGGATTTTCGCTAGACGATGCTTGGTTGCCCCCTTTCGCTTTTGGCTCCTTCTTCTTCTCTTTCTTCTTCTTTTCCTTCTTCTTCTCAGATACTTGATTTTTGGCTTTACCAGCCCCATCAAGCGAAGAGGAAGGAGGAGAGGAAGAATTGGAGGAAGTAGAGGGTTGGGGGGTAACTCTGGATTCGTCTAGTTGCTGACTCGATTGTTCAGGAATTGCGGTGTTCTGAATGACAGAGGTTGAGAAGACCCATACGGGCAAGCCGATTGCCAATCCTAGAAGCGACAATGTGGCCATATGGGGTGCACCAACATCTCCCCAAGAGGAGAAGGGACTAGGATTTCCTCCAAAGGGAATTCCTTGGTTGGTGGATTCCATTTTCTCAACCTAAGATCAACGTAGGAAAGGGTGATGATTATTCCATTTAAAATAAATTTTAGACGCTTTGACACAACTTGTTTTTTCAATTTTAAAGAGTCGAGAAAAAACAAAAGATGACTCTAGTCGCCTTCGATTTTTAATGAGCCTGAAGTGACAAGTGCTCAGATGGACCTTTTCCGTTAAGGAGTCTGAAAAGGAACGAAAGGGACTGCTCTAGAAATCTAGGTAGAGGAATTACCAAACCAATCGCAAAACTGCAGAATACTTTTTACGGTACGGCAGTCAATCTTCCCGAATGCTGTGTTCAGTGTGTTAACACCCAGGTTGTTCCCTATAAATCCCAAGGGAATACGGCCGGGGTAACCACTAACCAAACTTTGGATTACAGTTTCTAGCCAAACTGTAATCAGAGAGGGCTCTCTCTTTATGATTTGTCTCTGTTATGATAGTGTTTTAGGCTAGCTATTATGTTCAGGTTTTTGTTTATGTTTTGGTTGAAGGATGTATTTCAATGCCTAAGATGTAATGTTTAGACAGTTGTATTTCATTGGGCAATGGAGTCTAGAGCTGTGAAATGTTTGAAATGCTTCAGTGGGAATGTTCAGACTGCAGGGCCTATTGGGTATCTCAACAAACAAAATTTAAAGTTCAAGTGATGATGTATGATGATGCATGTTTCGCTAATGAAAAGCAATTAAGAATTCTCCATTAAACTAATGCTGTGAAAGTGAAATATCCTGTTCAGGGGCAAACTTGAATTCCTGAAACAAGGGTCACTGTGAAAGATATATTCTGAAAGTGTAGCAATTAAGAATTACACTTATCAAGATTATAACTGAGGAAAAACATTCATTAACAACATAGATTGAGCCCAGGGTATTACATGAATAAATCCTGAAGGCTATTCTTTTTCTTTGCTGCTAAATACTTAGAACTTAGAAACATTTATGGATTGTAAACGATTGAGACACAAAACTAAGAGAGTTACAGAAAAACTTATTGTATATGAGATGCACAGGGATCCTGCAAGCTTCAACAAACACCATGAACGCATTCCAACAACTCAGAACTTCAGAAATTCCATTACTTCTGTTATTTAAACTCTGCAAAGATTACAGCATAGGAAACTTGTTCGAGAGAAATCAACAACAACCCCTGCAAGCTTATGCGAGGGGCAAATATATACAAACGGTAATACAAAATATCTATGGCGTTGAGTCATCTGAGAAATAAATATTTCACCAACTTTGTACATAACAGTAGACAAAAAAGTTATGGCTATCTTTAATACATAATAAATGTTCATTTACATCAGTCAGAAGATATTTTGGCATTTGGAGGCCACTGAGTCGGTTGGAATGATCTGCTTTAAATGCTGGAAAATGCGCTGATGTGGCTGCTCTGCTGTAACTTTTCGGCCCTGTCACCTGTAGCTGTCCATCTTGATTTGCTGGCCGAAAGTCCTGCTGAGTTGGCTCAGCTTTTATCTTTTCATGCATGCTGATTTTACTAAGTTTTTCCTGTGCATGCCACCTTGTATTTTTGATGAAAAACTTGAAGAATGGCTTCCTGGTCTATAAGATCATCTGTATTGCCTTTGTCCACCATTCCTGTGTGGGTAGTTGATGCCTGAGAATTGCATCCATAGTCTCATCTGCCTCTGTGTATTTATAGAAGTTAGGAGGCACTTCAAACAGGTGATTAATTTCATTCATTATGAAGAATAAATTCTCTACCCTATTGTAGAGACTTTGTCCTGTAGCTGGCCCTGTTTCTTCTGAGGTGCTGGGCCTTTCAGTGATCTGACTTGTGGCAAATGTATTGACCCTCTTGGCATACTGCTCATGGGTAAGCAGTTTCCCTGCACTGTTCAGTAAGCCAGGGAGACCTCGGTTCTGTAGTACCACAAATTTGTCCATAAATCTGTTCACCTCGGTCTGCATGTCTTGGGTCCTTCTCTCCAATGTCTGCACTAAGTTTCTCAGTGTAAGGACCCTTTTTATCAACATAATAGTCTCAGTCCTGTTAGTAATTCCCATAGTTGCTAACTGAGAACTTGTTCTATTATTGAGCACATTGACCATCCTGGTGGCAATTTCAGGCATATTGCCTAGAGCTGCCCTTGATCTCTGAATCTCCTTCTGTGCCTTTGCAATGAGCTCTAGCTGCTCATGGATTGTGTCAATATACTGCCATTGGTCAGTAATAGACTGGCCAATATTGGCCCATAGCACTGTCTTGATCTCGGCCACCACTTTGTCTAGTTGGAGCTCCTTTTCTAGCTCCTTTATCCTGTCTTTGAGGGCTTTTATTTCCCTGCCCTTTTCTGCCACAGTTTGCTTGGATTTGTCATATCTTTCATTTACCTTGGCTAGTTTCTCTCTGGCCTCATTTAGTTCTGTCATTTGTGCTTCCAAGGCCTGGATCTCATTTCTCAGCTTTTGCATGTCCAGGCTTGGGGCCTGCTCTGTTGTTGCTGGTGGTGCTGAGGTGGATGGTGTTGCCTGTTCTGTTTGTTGAGGAGGAGGAACAGTAGTTGGAGCAGTTTCCTCAAGGTTTATTATTTCAGGAGGAGGCTGGGAGGTCTGACCTTCTTCTTTTTGCTTCAAAGCTGCCTGTAATGCTGCCTGTGCAGCCTCTGATTCTCCCAGCTTTTCTTGAGTCTGAATTAGCTGCTTGTATAGAGACACCAGCAAAGCTGTGGCATCTTGATCATGCCTCTGCTGGGCAACTTCATCTGTTTGAGGGTGAATTGTGGCTGGGATCTTGATCTTTCTCTTCAAAGCTGCCATGTCTGCATCCCTCAACTTCAATATTTCTTGTATGCCCTTGATATCCTTGGGATCATGCCCAATCTCTATAATTATATCTTCTAAGGACCTTATTCTGTTGTCCTTTGCTTGAGAGGATGCTCTCTCCAACTCAAGTTGTGCAGCTGTATTATTAAGGCTATTTTCTAGCCTATAATTGTCCAATGTTTTGTCTGCCAAGGAGGCATACACCATCTCACCCGTTTGCTTATGTAATTCAATTTTGTCCATTGGGTGGATGTCCTTGGCAAGGACCTCAAGATTGGTCCTTATATAATCTGCAGGAGACTGGGGTTGTGCTACAGCTGGCAAGAAATGACTCATGATCATTTTGCCTTCACTAACATCATAAGCAGACATCAGTCTTTGCTGGTTAGTGGGAGCCATCTTCAACAAATGATTGTATAGTTGTATCTTTATTGGCTCATTCCTCCTCTTTATGTCTATGAACTGCTGTTTGATTCCTCCTTCAGCTTCTTTTTGGTGGCTTGAGGAGCTGACTTCTCCTCCTATTGTTCTGTCTTGTCCCTGTTGAAATGAGCTAGCAGATGCTTCTCTACTAGGTGGGCCCATGCCCAGAGACTGCCCTATTGGCATTTCCTCCTCAGAGAAAGGATTCAATCTCTGTCTTTTCTCACCATGACTTACTGATGTGGTTAAGGGAGTCTCTCTGTCCCTTTTCCTGCTTATATCCTCCTTTTGTGGAGTTTGGAGGATTGATGCTTCAGCTGATGTTTCTTGCCTAGGAGGCACCGTGTTTTGTGCCTGCTGTTCAGTGAAAATTGGGGCCTCAACTGCCCCTTCTTGCTGTGGGGGCTGCTCTTTGTCATGCTGCCCTTCTTCTTGCTGTAATTCCTGTTGTTGTTGTTGTTCTACCTGCTGCTGCTGTTGCTGCACCTTCTCATGAGGTGGCTGTTCGGTCTCCATTTCCTTTTCTTTGCCTTTGCTAGATATATCTTCAGTGGCTTTGGTTGTTTGCTGATTTGCAGTCGAGGAAGATGCAACTGCTCCCACTTGTGCGCTTGGAAGGGAAAACACCTGTGAACAAAGTTCAAGGTCAACCATCTTCTTTAGATTCCTCACCGCTCTTTGATTTAGCTCTTCTTGTGTAACAGGCTCTTCTAAGGTTCCTCTCCTCCATTTTACTTGGTTTGCATATTTTTCAATGTGAGGAATCTTTACATGATCATAGCCAGACAGCTTATATTTGAGCCTTCTCAAAGCTATGAAGTGATTGGGGTCATAAGGTTTCCAAAGGAAACTGGTTTGAAGGCCAAGGGACTCAAGCATCCTGTCTGCTTCTTTCCAACCTTCCTCCCTTTTGTTATAGACAAAGTGGCCAAGTTGGTTTCTGACCTTCAACTGTGCTTTCTTACCTTTGCCTGAAAAGTGAAGCACATCAACGTTGCCAAACTGCCTGAAATATTCTAGGGAAAAAAGCCTCATAGGCACATATCTGGGTAGTCTGTAAGGAGGCAATTCACACCCATATATCCTGATGATGGTGTGGTTCTGGTAAAAGTACCAGTCCCCAATACTGTATGATTTGGATAACTGAAGGATCCTTTGCATGTCATCAGTGAGCCTTGGAGGAGGTGAGCTCATCAACATAGACATAGCTGGGTGGATGAAGAGATCTATGAACTCACAATAAGTATAAGGAGACTCGGGTCTACAGTGAAAAGCAGAGGACCAATAGACCACTGATCTTGGATTGCCTTGGGCATCCACTCTTTTGATTGGGAAAGAGAACTTCTGATGTTGATGATATAAGATTAAGTGGTAAATGTAAGAGGTGTATCTGAACACCCTTTCTCTTGCCAAGTTCATTAATTGCTCATGTATTTTGTCTGATATATAGGTGGCATAGTCATAGCAGATAGGAGACTTGCCAGGGGCAAACATGAGCATCATTACCAGCACAGTTTGATCAACAAACTCAATTGAATTGTAGCCCAAAATGGGACTAATCATGTCTGCAAGATCTCTACCCAGTTGGTTGAGGTATACTTGATTGATAGGAGGATACTTCACAGAGTCAGAGTCAATGTACAACTGATTTAATTTGGTGACCTGAGCATCTGTCAATCTGGCTCCTTGATTTATCAGGTCTACAAGTGACAGAGGGACCAGTTTCTTCTCAGTCCTGAAGCAGAGCATATCTTTGATAGCTTCTGGGGTGATATAGAACACAGTTGCGCCTGAAGGGTCAAGAACTGCCCTCTGAGTAGGGTCATAGTTTTCAGCACATAGGTGGATCAAATCAGGGAACTGATTGACCTGAGGAAGCTTGAATATAGGGAGAAAAGAGTCCCATATGCCTAGCACATATGTTCCAGTGTCATGTTTGGCCTTCAATTCATTGAGCAGGTGGATGTGGAACTTGGTTCTCATTAGCATTTCCTCTGTGATTTGGTAGTCCATGTCTGCGAGAGGTTGCCACTCCAATTCTCTCTGAGGGGCATTCAATGGAGTAATGTTCAACGCTATAGGAGCTACTGGTGGATCCATGGTTTCTCCTAGGATTATAAATGGAGTTGCTATGCAGAGCAACACAAAGGAGTTTTCTTCAACGGAGAAATGTGAATTATTCAGGGATAAAGGATAAATAATCAACTGCAGCAATTGAAATACTACTTTAAGGTGTAGGTAAGACTAATGTCTGGTATTAATCTCTCTTTTATAGCAAGTAGGTATAATTTGAGTAACTGGTTCGCGATTGCGCGAACAGAGTGCAGTCTTTTGGTGAAATTTTAGGCAAACAAGGCTCAGCTGATGATTTTCGACCTTTCAGTTGTAAATGGGGACTAGGCACAGGGATTTTGCCGGCGAATTGCAAGTTTCTTTGTTTCTTAAGCCTTTTTGAGGGAATTTACAGACAAATCAGGTGTATGAAGGTTTTACGAGGATAAGTACCTGGTATGTAGCGAGCAACGGTCACGGATGTATGTAGAAATGATGCGCCGAAGGTCTGCAGGTCGAATTCAACAAGGTGGTGGACGCTTGAACGTAAAAACCATGCAGAGAAAGCAACAACGTTTTGGCGAAAAAGTATGAAAAACGCGAAAATTCGGCCAAAATATGGATTTTTTGGGATATTGGCGCCTTTTTTGGATGACGTCAGCATGACGTCATCGGGTGATGTGGCAAGCTGTGATTGGTCCACGGGGATAATGAGGTGGCAGGCATATTAGCACAGGGGCGGACAAGGGCGCTGACGCGACGGCGGGGTGGCACTGTCGTGGGTCTGACGTGGTGATGACGTTGGCCGGGCGGATCGACCGAAACCGGAAGCGGTTAGCGGTTTCTCATCGCACCGCTTTTGATACGGAAGGGGAATTGTCAGGCGTACCTCCGATAAGCTGTGGGGATGATGCGTGGCGGAGGCCTGACGTCACCCTCTGACAGATATCGGAAGGTATCTGTCGGACGTCGGGGCCGGTCCGATATGGATGAGGACCGTCGGATCAAAGGAGTCCGATCCGACGGTTGACGGATCAGTGAGGTGATCGGACAATACGGAAGGGGGCGGGATTATTTTAATATTTCTTTCGGGATCTGTGCTCGGCGGAAACCTCTTGGGATATGGCGGATTTGTAAAGGTTTTTCAATGCTTTTTTAATATAAAAATAATACGGCGCCCATACTTTGGATAAGTCAAAAAAGTGGGTTTTTTGGTGTGTTTTTTGCAAATGCAGCGGGTTATAGGTAAAAAGGGTTATTCATAAGGTTTTCTTAGCAAATAGAGGTTTTAATGGGTCAAATGGATTCAGAAGGGGGGAAGGGGGTTAGGTTTAGGTTTCTCAAACTGACCAGATGTCCATTTGATCCCTGACAGAGGACTTATTGGCTATAATGCCAAGGGGAGGGGTATTTATACCATGCTTGGGGGTTTATACACCATGGTGTTATAATAGTAGGGAAAGGGTACATAGGGGAATTATATAATAGAAGTTAGGGATTAATGTGGATGAAAGAGTGGATGAGGGGTGACATTACTAAGTTTATTTGAAAATAACTTAGCCTAGGGAGTAGATCAAAATGAAAAGAATTTAGACAAGAAATGTGGCTTCTAATAGGACTAAGAACCACCATAAAACCACCAATTCTTCCATGAATCTCAACTGATGAGGGGATATTAGTAATGAATGGGAAAGGGGAAAAGTGGGAGGTTAGACATGCTTCTTTGCTTTGCTGCAACCTGATAGAGAAGAAGGACTTCTCAATCCATTGATTCTGCTTTGTGAAATAGGTTAGCACACCTTCAATTATAAGGAATGACACTTCTGCAACCCCATCTGCCTACCCATCTATTTTCCTAGCATTTTTTGTTTCTTCTTGGAGGGTGCACTTAGTCTTGCAGACCCTTATTTGCCTTTTCTTTTCTCTGGCTTTTTCTTTTGATTTTCTATCTACTGCTACCCTTATTGCTTCCAAGGTCCCAGATTAAGCAGTTGGGAGCCTTACTTCTCTACCTAAGCTACTTGTCTGCCAAGATTAAACAGTTTGGATAGACTTCTTTCTCTATTCTACAACTGAAAATTTAAAACATGGCATGATCCAGATTAGGCTATTGGACCATCCATCAAAATTGAGTCTATATCAAGCTATATGCACAGCTTGTCTTCTCTTGGAAATATGGGATCTTTGCATCATCAAAGCAGAGCATATTTGGACCTTTCTTTTCCAATCATGAAATATGAAACCTATTGGTATAGGTATCTAACACAGTGCATTGCGATCGATAGGGCAAAAGACACGGCTTCCTATGGATAAAGGATTAAGCCTATTGTGGTCTCCCAAAATATACTCGACGGTACGTGGGAGCACAAGTCTGTACTGGCACTTATCGTCTCAAAGTGGAGGAATCACCCAACCAACAGTGAGAACAACAGCTACTAGGCTTTACGACGCCGGAATATGTCTCTAGCCTAGACTTCTAGATGTTGTGCATTAGGTTCCAAAGCATTGCTAGATTCATTAAATTTATTTTATAGTTGATCTTGCTTAAGAAATTTGCCTTTCAGGTTCACCGCGTGATGTAGATGTACAATTCCTAAAATGCAATCTAAGATGATAAACAGTCTTTTATCTTCTTTGTGCAATGAAAATCCTAGCTACTAAGGAAAGAAAGACAAAATTCTTTCAACAAAGAGCAAAGAGCACACACTATATGCATTGTCCTAAATCAAACCAATCAAACAGTCTAAGTGCAAATGCACATGCATGTATTTGTTTTCAACCTTCTTAATATGTGAATGATAAAAAGAAAGCTAATGCGCAAATCTGAATTACTTTTCAAGCGACAACTACTAACAAGTTTCTTTTCAAAATAAAAAATGAAGACAATCACAACACTTTGCGATTTGGAAATGAATACTTGCTTTCGACACTAGAAAAACTACAAATTTAGATCAAATACAATAGTAACAAGGTAATCGACTATCAAGAGCAACCAAACTCTCTCCTATGACTAAAAACAACACTTGCGACACTTTGAAATCAAGAAACGACAATACAATTACGTTACTTTTTTGCAAATGAGAACTGAAAATGACTCAACAAATACACAAAAACATTTACAGTTCTTTGCACAATGGAGGTGGAATATCAATAAGGAAAGGGGTTTCAAATAGAGGTATACTGATTACAGGCAGAAAAACTCATGAATAGAACTGAAAAGAATGAACAGAAACCAACACTGAGGAACAATGCCTAGTCTGATCAGCGCACCTGTAACACAGTGAACTTGAAATGCAGCGCACCTACTACACTCAGGAAGTGCGCTGAATTTCAGATTCACATAACAGAGCCTGCGCTAGGCCAGAGACGAGACTTTGCTTGGGTTCCAGTTCACAGTTTGCAGTTCAGTTCAGGGATTTTGGCCGAGCAAGTGGTAATCAGTAAATCAACAAGAGGGGTAGATCTAAGGAGGTTACTAGAGCCGCCACAAGGGAAATTAGAGAGTTTGTAAATCAGTTGTTTAATTCATAAACAAAACCTGGAGATTGACTGAAGCGACATTTATCTACTTTGCATTTGCATAGAAAATGCAGTTCGAAAGCTACCTGACTCAACTTTAGGCTCCGTCTGTAAGTTTATAAAATAAACAACAAGGTAGATAAACAAACAACCTAGTTGTTCCCCAGTGGAGTCGCCATTTTGTTACAGGGAAAAGTGTCTATATAGAACTGCTTATCCCACTAAGGTGTGGTAGCTACCTTAGAAACAAACAAAGTAAAGCTACTTCCGTTTTTCCTTTATGAAATATAGATGAGAGAAGAACAAAGGAGACCAACCTCTGTCTTGTGCTTGGCTCCTAGTTCGATTCCTCTCTCTTCCGATAGTCCTTTGCTACTTGCTTCCTTGTACGCCCAGCTTCACAGAGTACCTGTAGAATCAGAGTAGCATAACACTATACAAGAAAATGGATCTATAATCATAAACAATCTAGGATCAGATGTAAATTGACCATACAAGTGCATAAAACATAAATGACACAAGAGTATGGAGGAAAACTTGAATAGATTTTATTGATAATCAAGAAAGAGCCAAGGGAGTTACAACCAGTTGTTCTGACCCAGCATCATCCTCTCAGCAGGTAAGCCCTTCTTCACCTCATACAAAGCTTAGATCACCCAACACTATGATGTTGCCTCAAGAAAGTAACAGCAATTCCTTACAAGATGCAAAATTCCAGCCTCTGGATCTCTGGGATGAGGGATCCATATATAGATATCTATAAGGGAGATGAGTCAGCTTGTGATTTGATTAGTGTCTTCCCTCTGATAGTTCTTGCTTCCACTTGGAGATTGATGATCTCTTACTCATCCTTGGTCGAATTCAGAGAGGCAAGTGTCACAGGAGAAGTTTCTGGAAGATTCCATGCCTCTCCACCTCGCGGATTGACACTGCCATTTGTCACTTCTCACCCATCGCACCCCATAGAAGGGATTTTTGAAATGCAACGCACCAACAGAGTGTACTTAGGTGAGATGCAACGCACTTTGCCTATGGAGCAGGTGAAATGATCCTGTTTTGACCAGTTCTGAGCAGTTTTTCATGGAGAACTTCTGGGAGAAGTTGTAATCAGTTGACCTTGTTCCTTTAGGGGTTATAACAACACTTTGAGGGACTTAGGAGCCCTTGGTTTATGGACATTTTATGCTTGGGGTTGCAGTGCCCATAAATGTCTATAACATTGTGTAATAATCCCTCGGGTCCAAAAAGATTAAAATCTAAAGGAGGGATAGCTCTTCCGGTCACTTTAACGAGCTGGAGAGGCCAATTGCTCGGAAATCTTTTCATTTTTTACGAGTCAGATGAAAAGAGCTTAAAGGAGACTCGATTTTTAAGGAACGAGTGATAATTTTGGATAGCAACTGATTCCAGGTAAGGTTTGGAATTTTCCAATCACGGTAGTGTCACAAGGATGGCTAACTGTATCAATTTTCATAGTTGTTCCTCAAAAGGGTAAACAATAAAATGGAGGTGAATGATTGGCCAATATAGAGTGGAGGTGATGATGAGAACACGACCAGGGCTTCAAACGCTGATGATAATGCATTCACGATGGTTATTTACCGGAAATTGGTTCATTTTTTAATGAGCTTAAACTCTGGGGGAAACGTTTGCTCATTGCTTATGTTTATTTTTTAACAAGCTTGAATTCCGCGTTAAAACTACTCGATCCAGTCGTATAATAAGGATGTCTCATCTAAAATGCCATTTTTTGGAGCTTGCACCTTACAAAGCTTTGCTCCGGATCATTTCTTTATGCAAGTTAGGAAATGACCAATCCTACGAGTTCAAAGGGTTAGAGGACCTATAAATTTTAAAAAAATCAATGGTTTCTCTTCGCTTGCATGCCCCCAGGTACAGCGAAGTAGAGTCTCCCAGGTTACCCCTCAATTTGCAGATAAAACATTTGTTTTATCGGGAAAGGCCTACCTTTTACAGGTTATCCCTCAATTTGCAGACAAAACATTTGTTCTATCAGGAAAGGCCTACCTTCTAACAGAGGTATCTTATTCCAGTCTAATCTCTTAAACTAGTCATATATCCTTTGCCGGAACCTACCCTATACCTGAAGTTTTCCTGGCGAGGCGGACCAGGGTGCATGCCCCCTGGGTTTCAGTCACGTCCTCCCGAGTCACTTGCGCTCATCAGGTGGACGGACCGGGGATTGATGAGACATTCCTTGCGTGAAAATACCATTCAGGGATGGTATCTAACTATTAGCTATGTGTGAGCCGGGAAATGACAGCTGGTCTATGAGCTTGACCACTCTGCCTTCGTGCGGAAAACACATTACTCTAAAGAGTGAGGAGACAATGGCTCCCATGCTATAAATATAATCATGTCCAAGGAGTAGATTATAATCCAAGGGTCCTCGGACTACCATTACATTTATGTGAACGGTTTTCCTTCTCAACGTTATGGGCACATTGGGAAGGATCCCTAATGGTCGACTGGTTCCTTTGTCGAAGCCTGTCAAATTTCTCATCTTAGGCAAAAGCGATGGCGAGCCAAGCGCTTCCCAAGCTATTGAGGAAAGGATACTCACAGACACCCCTTCATCTATGATGGTACCGACCATGACCATTTTGTATGCTTGTACAATAATTCGAAATGGCACACTAGCCGATAAACGGGGTCTGCCTAGCAAATTCCCGTCGAAGGAAACAACTAGGTTGCTTGGAGGTGGGACCAAATAGACGACCGGATATGACTCTGACAAACTTCCTTCCTACGGTAAAGGAACGGGTAAATTATCCCTATGTTCATCGAATTCTGTGTTTACGAAGAGAATTTCAACGGTGTTGTTCTTATTTTCTTCGGTGACTGTATCATCTAAAGATGGATCTTCTGAAGGCAAGACCGGGTCAACTGCCATCTCGACCTTTTGACTTTCGTCTGGTATGGATTCAGAGGGTTCATCTTCAACGATAGATGTTTCGGCCGACCACAATGGCGTGTCAGCCGAATTTTCAACTAGTGATGGACTTGGCAAGAGTTTCTTATATCCTGGCGGAAGCCGTAACGGTGAAACCAGACGGTCGTCCAAAACTCTTTTAGCCTCATCTAGGAAGGGACAACGGTGGACGGCGTGATCGCCTTCACATAGTTTACAAGGAAATCTGCAATTCCTTTTCTGTCCAGAGACTTCACTTTCACTAGTTGACGGTGTATTCTCAACATGATCATCAGAGGTTGATGACACCGGATTGTGCAAACGAGGAGACTAGTCCCTTAAGATCCGAGGGATGCAAGGACAATCTCGATGATAGTGGTCTCCATTGCAAATGACACATGGCGATTTAGGCCTGGTCGGTGCAGTGTGTGGATTTTCACTAGATGATGTCTGGTTGCCCCTTTTCGCCTTTGGCTCCTTCTTCTTCTTTTCTTTCTTCTTCTTCTCCTTCTTCTTCTTAGTTACTTGAGTCTAGACTTTACCAACTTCATCAAGCTAAGAGGAAGGAGGAGAGGAAGAATTGGACGAAGTAGAAGGTTGGGGGGTAACTCTGGTATCATTTAATTGCTGACTTGATTGCTCAGGAGTTACGGTATTCTGAACGACAGAAGTTGAGAAGAGCCATACGGGCAAGCCAATCGTCAATCCAGGAAGTGACAATGTGGCCATATGAGGTGCACCAGCATCTCCCCAAGAGGAGAAAGGACTAGGGTTCCCCCCGAGGGGAAACCCTTGGTTGGTGGACTCCATTTTCCTCAACTTAAGATCAACATAGGAAAGGTGATATTTATTCCATTTAAAATAAATTTTAGACGCTTTGACACAACTTGTTTTTTCAATTTTTAAGAGTCGAGAAAAAACAAAATATGACTCTAGTCACCTTCGATTTTTAATGAGCCTGAAGTGACAAGTGCTGAGATGGACCTCTTCCTTTAAGGAGTCTGAAAAGGAACGAAAGAGATTGCTCTGGAAGTCTAGAAAGAGGGATTACCAAACCAATCGCAAAACTGCAGAATACTTTTTACGGTATGGCAGTCAATCTTCCCGAATGCTGTGTTCAGTGCATTGCGATCGATAGAGCGGCAGACACAGATTCCTATGGATAAAGGATAAAGCCTATTGTGGTCTCCCAATATATACTCGACGGTACGTGAGAGCACAAGTCCGTATTGGCACTTGCTGTCTCAAAGTGGAGGAATCACCCAACCAACAATGAAAACAACAGTTACCACGTTTTACGACGCCGGAACACGTCTCTAGCCTAGACTTCTAAATGTTGTGCATTAGGTTCCAAAGCGTTTTTAGATATACAATTCCTAAAATGCAATCTAAGATGATAAACAATCGTTTAATCTTCTTTTTGCAATGAAAATCCTAGCTACTAAAGAAAGAGGGATGATTTTCTTTCAACATAGAGCATAGAGCACACACTATATGCACTGTCCTAAATCAAACCAACAAGCAGTCTAAATGCAAATGCACATGCATGTATTTGTTTTCAGCCTTCTTAATGTATGTGATGATAAGAAAGCTAAGTGCAAATCTGAATTATTTCCAAAGCGACAATACTCAACAATTTTCTTTTCAAAATGAAGTGAAGGTAAGAGAGACACTTTGCGATTTCGAAATGAAAACTGTTTTTCGACACTTTAAAAACTACTAATTCAAATCATATACAACAGTAACTATATAATCGACTATCAAGAACAATGGGATTGTCTTCTATGACTGAAAATGACAGCTACAACACTTTCAGATCAAAGAACGACAGTTCGATTATGCTACTTTTTTGCAAAAGAGAACCGAAAATGATGCAAAATACATAAAAACACTTACAGTTCTTTGCACTATGGAGGCGGAATAATGTAAAGGAAGGGGGTTTTTATAGAGATACACTGACCACAGATAGCTAAACTCCAGAATAGGACTGAAAACAGTGAGGGAAAAACCAAAGCCTGAAGGTAAAGTTAACCTTCTCTGATCAGCGCACCTGTTACACAGGGAACTGAGTATGCAACGCACCTACTGCACTCGGGAAGTGCGATGCATACAGACTGCCTTCAAGGCAGGGTGCGATGGTACTAGTACGAGACTTTAAACAAGTTTTTACTCACAATTTGCAATCCAGTTCGGGGATTTAAGCTAAGAAAGTGATGTTCAGTATATGCAAATCACAGAGGTAGATCTAAGGAGGTTACTAGAGCTACCACTCAGGGCAATTAGTCTGTTTGTAGATCGATTGTTTAATTCATAAACAAAACCTGGAGATTGACTGAAGCAACATTGATCTACTTTACATTCGTAAAACAAATGCAGTTCGAAGGCTAGCTAGCTTGGCTTCAGGCTCCGTCTGTAAGTTTATAAAAGAAACAAAGATAGGCTAACAAACAATCTAGTCGCTCCCCAGTGGAGTCGCCATTTTGTTACCAGGAAATCTAGTGTCTATGCAGAACTGCTAGTCCCACTAAGGGTGGTAGCTACCTTAGAAACAAACAAAGTAAAGCTACTTTCGTATTCCTTTATGATAAATAGATAAGAGGGGAACGAGGACACCAACCTCAATCTTGCGCTTGGTTCCTCACTTGATTCCTCTCCCTTCTGATAGATCTTCACCACTCGCTTCCTCATCAGCCCAGCTTCAAAGAGCACCTGTGGAATCAAAGCAGCACAATACTATCTGAGAACAGAGATCTACTAGCATAAACAATATAGGACCAGATGTATATTGACCATACACAAACATATATCATAAAATATTCAAGAATATGGAGGAAAACTTGAATAGCTTTATTGATATCAAGAAAACGCAAAGCGGATTACAACCAATTGTTCTGACCTAGCATCATCAAGAAGCCCTTCTTCACCTCATGAAAAGCTTAGATCACCCAACACTATGATGTTACAGCAAGAAACCAACAACACTTCCTCACAAGATACAAAATTCCAGCCTCTAGATCTCTGGGATGAGGGATCCATATATAGATGTTTGCAAGGGGGGTGAGTCAGCTTCTGGGGTTTGATTAGTGTCCTCTCTCTGATAGTTCTTGATTCCACTTGGAGAATGATGATCTCTTACTCATCCCTGGGCGAATTCAGGGAGGCAAGTGTCACAGGAGAAGTTTCTGGAAGATTCCATGATTTTCCACCTCGCACACTGCCTCTGCCATTTGTCCATTCTCGCCCATCACACCCCATAGAAGGGATTTTCAGTATGCATCACACCCTCTGTGTGTATTTAGGTGGGATGCATCGCACTTTGTCCATGGAGCAGGTGAGATGGTCCAGTTTTGACCAGTTCTGAGTAGTTTTTCATGGAGAACTTCTGGGAGATGATGTGATCAGCTGACCTTGTTCTTTTAGGGGTTGGAACAACACTTTTAGGGACTTAGGATCCCTTGGTTTATGGACATTTAGGATTGGGGTTGTAGTGCCCAAAAATGTCTATAACAATACCATCATCATGTCAGGACCCACTACAGATGTAGGAACCCAACCTGGTGTTGGCTCTAGTTCTACCCCGGTGGTCACATCTAGTGGAACCATCTCAGGAACCATTCTGAAATCTCCCATGCTACCTTTCATGGCTGGGTTAAGCCTCCCGATTTTAGCCAGTTGATTAATGACCCTATACACCACGATGTTGGCTGGTTAGCTATGCTGGCTAAGATTCCCTCCGAGATTCCCAAGTTTGAAAGTAATCCTGGAGAGGACCCCACTAATCACATCTGATATTTCCATATGTGGTTTTCACCCAATTCCATCACCGACGATTCCATTCATCCTCAGTTGTTCTAATGCACGCTCACTAGAGATGCTGCAAAGTGGTATGTAGACCACTTTGCAGCATCTCCATACGCTCACTGGAGATGCTGCAAAGTGGTACGGAGATGCTGCAAAGTGATCTTGATTTTTTTAATTTGGAGGAACTATTTTTGAAATTTTGATGAGAATAATCCCTTATGACCATTTTAGATGAGGAGTAATTAGCGTTGTGTGATTTTCTTGGTGTTGGTTGCTTCTAGTATTTGTATTATCACCTTCACAAAAATAAGGCTATATTATTCATGTGTTGACAATTATTCTATGGGTTTATGGTTTTGTAATTTTAATTTCTCATTCATTATTGTTACTTTAAGTTGGTTAATGGAGACTAACGAATGACTTTTTGTTTTACACTAATTTCTTCACCTATGACATTGATCATTTATGAGTTTTCACTTTTATTTAATTGTTAATTGATTTGGGCTAATTTAACTTATACTAGAAACGCTTTGTGAATGACCTTGAAATAGATCCACTAATCTCAACTAGGTTTTCTACACCCCATAAATCTTGAACTCACATGTCTCCCTCGTGGGGAGGTGAGGGAAACCCTTCCTTTAATAATACGGTGGCAAGGAGCGCCATTAGGAACATATCACGTAGACTCAACTATCTCAGCTTAGTAATGAATAATCAGTGGTTCTCAACAACATCTAAAGATCAAGTAGAACAAGGAAATAATGAAATAGGTAAGGGACCCCACAAACGAAAGGCTTGGGGAATACAAGCACTTGCCTCCCACTAACAAAAAAAACTTTGTTGTATGAAATCATATAAAAAAAAAAGATAATATATCAAGGACCATGCACTAATTTACAAATTTGTGATAATTTGGCCCTTAAATAAAATACTCACAAGGTGGATCAGGAAATACCAGCAGAACAAGGGAGATATATAATTTAAACTAGGCTTGGGCTCAAAAGGTTTCTTCACAATCATCTTCAATAGCATAGAGGGTAGGGACAAAATATTTCGGGGGGGGCTACTTTCTAAACTCTACTAGAGTATACATGAAACCCTTGATTGAGATATTCAACTCAAATAAAAAATATTTCAATTCAACCATTGATCCAGGTGGCTCTAGAGACACACAGAGGACAAAGAGGGCTTATGGAAGCTCGAAAATCAAAGGGATCAGAATTCTTTCAAACCAAGACCAAAGTGTAGATCTCGTCGTCTTGATCGCGGTGGTGTGAACGGTTTGTCAATCCAGGCTCGTATGATGGAGAATGAGCCAGTCAAAGTTTTGGTTGACTTTTGTTGATTAGGTAGGCTTAATGATCTTATATTCACCCTATGAGTGCCATCAGTTAAATATTTATTAAACTAAAGGTATTACAGACTCATGTGCTGGTGTGTGTGTTCTGTGTTATTGAAACAATAGATCAATCAGATTGCCAATACATAGAAAATAAAATGGAAAGACAACAGAGAAATACAATAAGCAACACAAAGACACAAACAATTTTAATAAGGAGTTCACCCTATTCTCTAGGGCTACGTCTTCGGTCCAGCTTCAGTGGTGGCCTTGTTTTATTGTGTCTTTCAGCAGAGAAATTACAATACAAGGACTCAATATGAGTTCTCCTGAAGCCGATTTTGCTTGGTAGGGTGTGTTAGCTACCTATACCAATAGGTTTCATATTTCATGATTGGCTATAAAAGTTCCAAATATGCTCTGCTTTGGTGATGCAAAGATCACATATTTCCAAAGGAATACAAGGTGTGTAAATAGCTTAATGTGTCCCAATTTTGATGGATGGTCCAACAGTCCAATCTGGATCATGCCAAGGTTTAAATTTGCAGTTGTAGAATAGAGAAACAAGTCTGTCCAAATTGTTTAATCTTGGCAGACAAGTAGCTTAGGTAGAGAAAGAAAGGCTCCCAACTGCTTAATCTGGGACCTTGGAAGAAATAAGGGTAGAGTTAGATAGAGAATCAAAGGAAAAAAGCCAAAGAAAAGAAAAGGCAAACAAGGGTCTGCAAGCCTAAATGCACCCTCCAAGAAGAAATAAAAAATGCTAGGTAAATAGATGGGTAGGCAGGTGGGGTTGCAGAAAGGTTATTTTTACAATTGCATGTGTGTTAACTTTGTTTACCAAAGCAGAATCAATGATTTGAGAAAGTGTTCTTCTCCATCAGGTGATAGCAAAGCAAAGAAGCATGTCTAACCTCCCTTTCTCCCCTTTCCCATTTTCATTACTAACATCCCCTCATCAGTGGAGATTCATGGAGGAAATTATGGTTTCATGGTGGTTCTTAATCTTTTAGAAGCCACATTTCTTGTCTAAAGTTCTTTTCATTTTGATCTACTCCTTAAACTAAGTAAGTTTCAAATAAACTTAGTGGTTTCCCCCTCATTCACTTTTTCATCCATATTAACCCCTAACTCTAATATGTAATTCCCTTATGTTACCCCTTTCCCTAGTATTATTAACACCATGGTGTATAAACCCCCAAGCATTCTATAAATATCCTCCTTTTAGCATTATAGCTAAATATGTCTGTCTAAAGGGAGACTTTAGTCCACCTGGGACTGTGGTCAACCCTGTCCTGGGGCTGCTCTAACCTCTGGTTATGAGCAACAACCTTTCCCCTAAGCTCTCACCTTCCCCCTGCTCAGAAAAACCCAAAAAACCTTGCAAAAAACCCCTCCTACCCATAACCCCCTTTGAAATTATGAAATAACCCAAAAACCCACCTTTTGGCACTTATCCAAAGTTTCGGCGCATATGTTTGATTTTTCAAAATACATTGAAAAGCTTTACAAAACACCATATCCTAATGTTTTCCGCCGGGCGCAAAATCCAAAACAAATAATATTTAATCCCCCGCCCGCGTCCGTATCGATCGATCACATCGTCAACCCGTCAACCGTCCGATCGGGAAACATTGATTGGACGGCTATTATCCATATCGGGTTGGGCCCGAGGTCCGACGTTTAGCACCCGAGAAACTGTCAGAGGGTGACGTCAGGCCTCTGCCACGCGTCGCCCTCACAGCTTCTCGGGTCGGCCTCTGACAAAACCGGGGCCGTATTGTAAGCGGTCCGAGAAAACCGTTACCGCTGTTTCACTTACCACCTGGTTTTGCTGGTCCCATGTCATGCCCACGTCAGAGCCACGTCGCTGCCACCCTGCCGTCGCATCACCTCATTCGTCCGTCCCTTCGCTGACATGTCCGCCACTTCAGCATATCCGTGGACCAACCAGGACCTGCCACATCACCCGGTGACGTCATGCTGACGTCATCCGACTCCGACCCCACCCGATGACGTCATGCTGACGTCATCCCAAAAACGCGCCAATATTGCCAAAAAATCCATTTTTAGGCCAAAATCTCGTGTTTTTTCCACTTTTGGCAAAAGACACTACTGCTATTTTTGCATGCTGCTCACGTCCAAACCAGCACCAGCCTGCTAAAGTCGATTCCGAGACCGCCAGAGCCTCCATTGCACCTGCATTCGCAACTATTGCCGACGAATTCATCATGTATTCTTCAAAATCATCCCATGAGCCTGGTTTTATCCATAATTCCTCAAGTAAACTGTTAAAAGACTATAAAACTCTATTTTCACCGTCAAACACACAGTGACCTGCACTTATATCCAGCCAGCGAAGCCATTAAACTCCTGCAGGGCCGCATTTGACAAATTGAGTTGAAATTCATAGCTAGCTCGCGTAGTCGTGAACTAGGAACCTTAACTGACCAAATTCACCACAGAAAACACTTTGCTCAGTCCTGCTACTGTTTTGTCAGTCCTTTAAACAGTATTTCAATTGCTGTTTTACTCAACTTGCCTTCTGTTTCTTATATTTCACCTCCCTTGCAAAGAAACACTCCTCTGTGTCGTTCTGTTCGATTGGAACCGGTTTACGTACAAATTAAAAGCCTCAGTGGCCATGGAGGCACCAATAGCTCTAAACATCCAGCCTCTGAATGCCCCTCAAAAAGAGATAGATTGGAAACCCCTGGGGGACATGGATTATCAAATGTTAGATTGGTTTCCAATGGGCTCCAAGTATAATATTCATATGATCAATCAAATGAAAGCCCAGCACCTTAGTGGGGCTGATATTTTAGGGATTTGGGATTCAAATTTGCCCATTTACAACCTCCCTCAAGTCAATCCCCTTCCAGACTTGATCCACAAGTGCCAGGAATGCTACGATCCTTGCCAAAGAGCTGTTCTTACTCCTGCAGGCTCAGTGTTGTTTTACATCACTCCAGAAACCATTAATGAGATGCTCCACTTCCACACTGCAAGACCATTGACACCCATGTCCATGCTGGATTTAGTAAAGAAGGGAACTAGTTTGTCAAATGCCCAGATTGTCAAAATTAACCAGTTGTTTGTAGATCCAAGCTCTGAAACTGTAAGAACTCCTCCTATTGGATATGTGTACCTGAATGACTTGGGCAGAATGCTAGTGGACTTGATCAGTTATGTCCTGGGGTATAGAGGAATTGAAGATGTTGATGACACCATAATGGCAATGCTGTCCATATTTTCCCCGGGAATGCCTCCTGCTGTACACTATGACTATGCTACCTATATTGCAGAAAAGATTCATGAGCAGCTAATGAATCTACCAAGGAAAAGAGTGTTTAGATTCACCTCATACATCTACCATCTGTTCTTGTTCTATCAACCAGACAGCTTCCCTGTTCCCCTCAAGAAATTAAATGCCCAGGGAATTCCAAGATCAGTTGTCTTTTGGTCTTCAGTTTTTCATTGTGCTTCTCTCTCACCATACACATACTGTGAGTTCATAGACTTGTTCATTTACCCAGCAATGACCTTGCTATATGGTGTACCTCCTCCAAGGCTAACTGGTGAGATGCAAAGAGTCCTCCACCTCTCTAAAGCCTACAACATTGGTGATTGGTACTTCTACCAACACCACACAGTAATTAGAGTTTATGGCTGTGAGTTGGACCCTTTTAGGCTTCCAAGGTATGTCCCCATGAGGCTTTTTGCCCTAGAATACTTCAGACACTTTGGAAATGCTGACTACATCCATTTCCAAAGTAAAAACAAGAAGGTGCAACTGAAGGTAAGGAGCCAGCTAGGTCCTTATATAACAAAAGAGAAGAGGGATGGAGGAAGGCAGATAGAATCCTAGAGGGCCTCAGATTTCAAACCAGCTTTAGATGGTCACCTTATGACCGTAATCACTTTATTTCCCTCAGGAGAATAATAAACAAATTAGGCACATATGCACATGTGAAGTTGCCTCATATTGAGAAGTATGCTGATGCCTTGAGCTGGAAAGAAGGCACTCTAGAAGAGCCAATTACTAGAGAGCAGATGCTAGAGAATCAAGCTAGAAATCTACAAAAGGAGGCTGACTTGGAAACTTGTGGATAGGTCTCTTTCTCATACCAAAGGCAACTTGGAGAAGCTGCCTCATCTTCAACAACACATCAGCAAGCGGCCATGAAAACTCAGCAAGCGTCCAGCAAAGACAAAGAAAAGCATGTGGAGGAGGAACAGCTACCTCCTATGACTCAAGAACAAACAGATAAAGAGATGGAGCAGCAGGGAGAAGTGCAGCAGCAAGAAGAACAGCAACAACAGGAAGAACAAAGGCAGGAACAGCCTGTGCAGCCAGAACAAACAGTGGAAGCCCCAAAATCCACTGAGCAACAGCCACAACAAACTGTGCCTCCAAGGCAAGAAACATCAGTTGATGCATCAATCCTCCAAACTCCACAAAAGGAGGATGTAAGCAGAAAGAGAGACAGAGAGACTCCCCTAACATCTTCTATAAATCAGGGAGAAAAAAGGCAAAGATTGAATGATTTTTCTGAAGAGGATATGACAATAAGGCAGTCATTAGGCATGGGCCCACCAAGCAGAGAAGCATCCGCCAGTTCCTTTCAGCAGGAACAAGACAGAACAATAGGAGGAGAAGTCAGCTCCTCTAGCCAGCAGAGAGAGGGAGAACTGAGCATTAAGCAACAGTTCATTGAAATTAAGAAGAGGAGTGAGCCAATAAAAATACAGCTATATAACCATCTGTTGAAAATGGCTCCCACCAACCAGCAGCGCTTAATGTCTGCATTTGATGTTAGTGAGGGCAAGATGATCATGAGCCACTTCATGCCAACTACATTGCAGCCACAGTCCCCTTCTGATTACCTAAGGACCAATCTTGAGGTCCTTGCCAAGGACATTCACCCAATGGATAAAATTGAATTGCACAAGCAGACAGGTGAGATGGTGTATGCTTCTCTGGCAGACCAAACATTGGACAACTACAGGCTACAAAGTAGCCTTAATAATACAGCCTCTCAACTAGAGTTGGAGAGAGCATCATCCCAGGCAAAGGACAACAGAATAAGGTCCTTAGAGGATATAATTATTGAGATTGGGCATGATCCCAAAGACATCAAGGGAATACAGGAAATATTGAAACTAAGGGATGCTGATATGGCAGCTCTAAGGAGAAAGATCAAACTCCCAGCCACGATTCACCCTCAAACAGATGAAGTAGCTCAACAAAGGCATGACAAAGATGCCACAGCCTTGCTGGTGTCTCTCTATAAGCAGCTCATTCAAACTCAAGAAAAGCTGGGAGAATCAGAGGCTGCACAGGCAGCATTACAAGCAATTCTAAAACAAAGAGAAGAAGGTCAGACCTCCCAGCCTCCTCCCCCAATCATTAATCTTGAGGAAACTGCTCCCATTACTGCTCCTCCCCCTCAACAGACTGATCAAACAGCAACATCTACTTCAGCACCAACAATCACAGAGCAGGCCCAAAGCTTGGATATGCAAAAGCTAAGGACTGAGATTCAAGCCCTGGAAGCTCAAATGACAAAATTAAATGAGACCAGGGAGAAATTGGCCAAAGTCAATGATAGATATGACAAATCAAAGCAGGCTGTGGCAGAAAAGGGCAGGGAAGTAAAAGCCCTCAAAGATAAGATCAAAGAGCTGGAAAATGAGCTCAAGTTAGATAAAATTGTGGCTGAGCTTAGAACAGTGCTGTGGGCTAATATTGGCCAGTCTATTACTGACCAATGGCCGTATATTGAAACCATCCATGAGCAGCTGGAGCTCATTCCAAAGGCACAGGCTGAGATTCACAGATCAAGGAATGCCCTGAGCAATATGCCTGAAGTTGCCACCAGAATGATTAATGTGCTTAATCATAAGACAAGTACTCAGTTAGCTACCATGGGAATTCCCAACAGGACTGAGACCATTCAATTAATCAAGAGGGTTCTTACTCTGAGAAATCTAGTGCAGACATTAGAGAGAAGAACCCAAGACATGCAGACTGAGGTGAACAGGTTCATGGAGAAGTTTCAGGTGCTACAAAACAGAGGGCTTCCTAGCTTACTGAACAGCTCAGGGAGACTATTCACACATGAACAGTATGCCAAAAGGGTGAATACATTTGCCACAAGTCAGATCAATGAGAAGCCCAGCACCTCAGAAGAAACAGGGCCAGCTACAGGACAGACTCTCTACAACAAAGTGGAAAGTTTATTTTTTATAATGAATGAAATCAAACACTTGTTTGCAGTAGCTCCAAAGTTTTATAAGTATACAGAGGCAGAGGAGACTATGGATGCAATCCTCAGGCATCAATTACCTACACAGGACTGGTGGACCAAAGCAATACAAACGATTTTGTAAACAGTGAGCCATTCACCAAATTTTGTTTATAAAAATATGAATTGTCATGCAAAGCACAGTTTAATAAAATCAGCATGCATTAAAGATGAAAGCTGAGCCAACTCAGCAGAACCTACAGCCAACAAAGCAAGATGAAAAGCTACAGATGTCCCGACCGAGAAGCTACAGCCGAGCAGCCCCAAAAGCGCGTTCTTCAGCATTAACGCAGATCATTTCAACCGACTTGTTGGCCTCCAAAAGCCAAAATATCTTCTGACAGATTAAAAGATCATTTATGTTCTATTAAAGGCTGCAATAACTTCTTATCTACCATTCTGTACAAAGTTGGTGAAATATTTCATTTCTCAGATGACTCAACGCCTGAGATATTTTGTAATACGTTTTGTATATATTTGCCCCTCGCACAAGCTTGGTTGGTTGTTGTTGATTTCTCCTGAAGAAGTTCTTATGCTGTAATCCTTTCAGAGTTTAATAAAGAAAGTGATGGAATTTCTCGGATTTCTGAAGTGTTGAATGCGTTCTGGTGTCTGTTGAAACTGCTGGATTCCTGTGTATTTCACAATACAATAAGTTTTTTATAACTCTCTTTGTTATGTATTTTCGATCTTTTAAAATCCATATATGTTTCTAATTTCTAAATGTTTGACAACAAAGAAAAAGAATAACCTTCAGGACTTATTCATGCAATACCCTGAGTTCAATCTGTGTTGTTAATGAATGTTTCTCTTCAGCTATAATCTTGATAAGTGTAATTCTTAATTGCTGCACTTTCAGAATATATCTTTCACAGTGACCTTTGTTTCAGGAATTCAAGTTTGCTCCTGTGCAACATGTTTCACTTTCACATCACCAGCTTAATAGAAAATTCTTAATTGCTTTCTGTTGGCTGGCCATGCATCACCACTTAAGTTTAAATTTGTTTGTTTGAGATACACAATAGGCCCTGCAGTCTGGGCATCATCACTCCAGCATTTCAAAGCATTTCATAGCTCTAGACTCCATTGCCCAATAGTACACTACTCTCTGAACACTACATCTTAAGCCCTGAAAGAAGTCCTTCAACCAAAACAAAAAACACAACTTGAGCATAATAACTAGCCTAAAAACACCATCAAAACAGAGACAAATCATAAAGAGAGAGTCCTCTCTGATTACAGTTTGGCTAGGAACTGTGGTCCAAAGATTGGTTAGTGGTTACCCCGGCCGTATTCCCTTGGGAGTCATAGGGAACAACCTGGGTGTTAACATAATTGGCGACTCCGCTGGGAATATTAGGATTTTCCAATTTCTATACATCTCTCAAAGCTGCAAATCATGCCTGAAATCAGTCAGGAGGCCTTCAAAACTGTTTCTGTATTACATGGACAGCTTTATGGAAGAGCTTTTTCAGTGAGTCTTCATCTCAGCTTTGGAATATATATATAGCCATTCCAAAATCTTTATCCAGTCCTTGCAAATATAAAAAACTTCCTATAAAATCCTAAAAAACAGTTAGAAGCTGGCTCCCAAGAAAAATCCACGGCATACTAGGGCAAATCCTGACCCTAATCCACCCATCATTGTTGATAATCCAAATACCATCCCTAGAAACATTAGGAGGCAGCAAAGGCAGGAGCAGCCTGCTGATCTAACCTCAGATTCAGATCATCCCAGCCTTATCTCCACTCCATGCAAGGTCCTTTTCCGGTCTACCCCTAGTTCCCCTAGTTCACCATCCACATCTCAAAGTCCTCCCCTCACATCTTCATCCACTGCACATATCCCCTTGACCAACACTGTAGGTTCACCCTTACCTATTACCCCTGTGGTACCCACTGTTCCTATTATCTCAGCTGCCCCTGTTAATCCTCTAAACCCTGTAAATATGGCTAATAGATATGCGCCCTTGCAGATACCAGCTAATGCTGCAGCTCTACCCCAAGATTACCAAACCAAAATCTCATATTTTGACTCCAATGGCCCTCTGACAGCTGTCCAGCATGCCAAAAGGATGCAAGACCATTTTGAGACCTATGAAATAGATGATGACAGTGTCAGAATGAGGATGTTTGTTCAAAGCCTAACTGGGGATGTAAGAACTTGGTTTAGATCCCTGAATGCAAACTCCATCACAACTCCTGATGAGCTTTATCAAGCCTTTACTAGCAGATGGGAGAAGAAGAAGGATCCTCTGCACATACTTGGTGAATATGACACTATCAAAAGAGGTCCCCAAGAGACTTTTTTGGAGTATTGTGCAAGATTTAACAATGTATATAACGCAATCCCACAAAATTTAAGACCCCCTCCTGATTTAGCTTTGTACAAATTCCCTTATGGTTTTGACCCTAACATGGCCTATCAATTGAAGGAAAGAGATCCTCAATCCCTTGCAGAGGCCCAAAGGGTTGCTGTTACAGTGGAAGCCAACCTAATTACCAAAAGAAACAGAGCAAGGTTGGAAAAGAGGACTGTTTTCAAAGAGGAACCCTCTGCTTTTGATCAAAAGCTCGATGCAATACTCACTGGAATGAAAAGATTGGGTGATAGAGTGGAATCAGTTGAGAGAAAATCATCATGGGAAGCACCACAAAACAACCCTCCTAGGAATCCAAATTTTAGGAGAACTCAAAACCCAGGCATTGGCAAGCCCAGTACTGACCAAGACATAAGACCCCCTTTCCAAGAAAATTATGCAGAAACTTCCACATCAATTGAGCCCAATGAAGATCCTGAGGTTAATTTAATGGGTCTAGATGGTGAAAGTCAAGTTTTCTTAACACAAGAAGATCATGAGGATGATCAAATCAAACTGTTCCAAACTAAATCAGGTGAATCCTTTGACTTTAAACAAGACTATGACACTGCTGTCTATGAAGTCCATAAACAATACAAGCTAAGGAGCAGAACTGTGAACGTAAATCAACCTGAAAAGATAAAGGATAATCAGCAGCCTAAAAGAGTCATAGTCACAGACCCTAATGACAAAACAAATTCACCTGCAGTAGAAGTGATTATTGAAGAGATCACTGAACCACTGTCCTTAAAACGGCAGCCTATGGCCACTTCACCCTCTCAACCTAATTTAAATGTTACTCCCCAAGAGATGAGTAAAAGAGACAAGTCCCAAAGTCAAGATAAAAATCAAGAAGAAGATTTAATGAACAAGGAAAGGACTGTTATCCATAACCCTAAGACCCAATCTGAAAAATCCTTTGACCTAGAAACTGAAATTGGCAAACTAAAAATAGCAATTCCTCTCTCAGAACTAGCCAAGCATGACATCTATAAACTACAGATCAAGAAGTCCCTTCAACTCACTAGCAACAAAGATGATGTCAATGTGCTGGATGACACCCCAGAATTACTGTTCGGCCCAGAAGTGGATGGAAAAACGGTATTCACAGGGGTGTTACCTTTCTATGTCAGCTTACATATTCATGATAAAATATTACATAATGCAATGTTTGACTCAGGTGCCTCTCACAATCTCATGCCAAAAGCAGTCATGGAGAGATTGAATCTAGATATAACAAGACCATACAAGGACCTGTTTTCCTTTGACTCCAGCCAAGTCAAGTGTTTAGGTCTCATAAAAGACTTATGTGTGTCTCTGGTTCAGTACCCAAACAAAACAATTCTAATGGACGTTGTGGTTGCTGACATCCCTCCCAAGTATGGGATGTTGTTATCAAGATCATGGGGAACTAAACTCCAAGGTTCCCTACAATTAGACATGTCATATGCCACCATCTCTGTTTTTGGGCAACCAAAAAGATTATACAGAGAAACACTCATGAAATACATGGTCAGCAGTGAAGAAAAGCCCCAAAACTTTCCCATATATGCTGTCCATTCAGACATAGACTCATACATTCTCTTCAATAACAACACAACTCCCTCAAAAAATAATGTTGAAACCAAGATATTCATACAAGAGGAAGACTCTGATGAAAAAATTACCACTCATGAAACCACAGTCAATCAATCACTGGACACTGCTGCTGCCCTAGTTGTCAAGCATATCCAATCAAATGGGGAGACTGTCCCAGAAGACAAGCTAGATGAAAAACCAGAACTTCAACTTACATTGCCAGCCCAAGAACAGATCATCAAATCTCCTTCCCAACAGGATATTCTATGGTTCCTTGAATTTGATGGCTCAGTCAACAAATTAGGGGCAGGAGCTGGAGTTTGGGTACACAATAAAGAAAATAGTCATGCAGAAGGCAGAGCCTATAGATTAAATTTCAGATGTACTAACAATATGGCAGAATATGAAGCTCTTTTACTAGGCCTCAAGTTAGTAAATTTCTTACAAGCTGCCAGGGTTTCAATCATGGGTGATTCAGATTTAGTTATCCAACAAGTGAAGGGAAATTTTGTCACCAATGACAAAAGACTAAGGACTTATAGGTCTGTTGTTGCTGAGGTACTAAACTTTTTCTCTGAATTCCAAATCACTAAAATTCCTAGAACCCACAATCTGCATGCTCATAGTTTAGCCACATTTGGAAGTACCTGCAAGCTGCCTTTTGAGCCCCATCATTGTTTTACAGCTGAGATAAAACACAGACCCTCCATTCCAAACAATGTTAATGATTGGCAAGTATTTGAGGATGACAAGCAAATAAACAATTTTTTAACTCTGCAACAAGAATTTGCAGGATTAAATCTTGACATTGATACAGCAAGTCAATCACAAATACTTGATACAGCAAGTCAATGACAAATACTTGATACAGCAAGTCAATCACAAATACTTGATACAGCAAGTCAATCACAAATACTTGAAAGAGCAAGTCCATCACAAATACAGTTTCAAAGAACTACTCACCCAATATCACCTAGAACTGCAAAACAAATGCTAAATCCAACTATTTTCAGCAAGGAAAACATTCAACAAATTCAACCAATCAGTTGTGAAGAAGTGGCCAATGCTGAAACTGAAATCATAGAGCTGAAAGACAATTTTCTACCAACAGGCCTAACTCCACTAGAGGACATCTTTGATTCAAATGATATTCCCAGAAAACCAAAAATGCAGCCCTTAAATGCAGCCAATGAAGAATGCAACATTGGTACCATTGACAAGCCCAAAATAATTAAATTGTCTGTTTCTTTACCTCCTGACCAAAAGCCTAAATACATTGACCTCTTTAAAGAGTTCCAGGATGTTTTTGCATGGAGTTATGAGGACCTGAAGTCCTATGACACCTCTGTTATCCAGCATACTATCCCTCTCAAGCCTGATCAAAAACCCTTTAAACAAAAACTGAGGAGAATCAATCCAATGCTCCTCCCAGCAATGGAACAAGAGGTACAGAAAATGTTCAAGGCAGGCATCATAGCACCAATCAGATTCTCTGAGTGGATCTCAAACTTAGTCCCTACAAGAAAGAAAACTGGTGAAATAAGGCTGTGTGTGGATCTAAGAAATATGAACCAAGTATCCCTCAAAGACAACTATCCCTTACCCAAGATGGATCACATTCTCCAAAGAGTGGTAGGGGCTTCAAGGATCTCATTACTTGATGGATTCTCGGGTTTCAATCAAATCTTAGTACACCCTGATGATCAAGACAAAACTGCATTTACAACCCCATGGGGAACCTTCAAATATGTAAAAATGCCTTTTGGATTGAAAAATGAAGGGGAAACTTTTCAAAGAGCAATGGATATTGCTTTTGCCAAAGAGATTCATGACTTCCTTGTCATTTACTTAGATGACCTCACACCTTTCTCAAAATCAGACCAAGAACATATAAAACATTTGAGACAGATCTTCCTAAAATGCAGGAAATATGGAATTTCCTTGAATCCCAAGAAATCCCTGTTTGGCTTAGAGGAAGGTAAATTATTGGGCCACATCATTTCTAAAGATGGCATTAGGATAGATCCAGACATGATACAAGCTATCCTACAAATGCCCCACCCAAGAAATATCAAAGAATTGCAAGGATTCTTGGGAAAAATCAATTTCTTAAGAAGGTTTATCCCCAACTTAGCAGAGTTGATCAGATTGCTAAATAACATGCTAAAGAAGGATTCAAAAGTAAAATGGACTATTGAAGCCAATCAAGCCTTTGAAGGTATAAAACTGGCCCTTACCCAAACCCCAGTGTTGACCAATCCTCAGTTTGACAGAGAATTTATCATTTTCTCTTTTGCCTCCCAGCATACTATTGCTGCTGTTTTGTTACAAAAGGATGACCAAGAAAATGAAAAGCCAATTGCTTTCTTTAGCAGAGCTCTTAGAGATGCACCTTTAAAATATCAAATCATGGAAAAGCAAGCTTATGCTTTGGTTAAGGCCATCAAGGACTTTAGGATTTACATCCTTTATTCACATGTTATAGCTTATGTACCAAGTCCTATTGTCAAAGACATTCTCACCCAAGAAAATTTAGAGGGCAGAAGAGGAAAGTGGATTGCAAACATCTTGGAATTTGATATCGAAATAAAACCTACAAAACTAATAAAAGGGCAAGGTTTGGCCAAACTGATGACAGAAGCAAACTTCCAAGCCTTAGACATTAACCAGCTGGACAGTGAACCGGAGATGGCGACTCCAAAGATCAATGTAGCCTTTGAACAATCCCCCTGGTACTCTGATATATGTTATGTATTGCAAAACCTGTGTGCTCCCCCAGGATTGTCCAGAACTAAATGTAGGTTCTTAAAAATGAAAGCTTCTAAATTCTGTGTCATGGATGAAAAGCTATTTTGGAAAAACCATGAAGGGATATTGCTGAACTGCCTAATTGAGAATGAAACTGACAATATCATAAAGGAATTGCATGCAGGTGACTGTGGTGGACACTTGTATTGGAAGTCCACTATGGATAAAATACTAAGGGCTGGTTACTACTGGCCCACCATGTTCTCTGATGTCAAGAAATTCACCACCTCATGTCATAAATGTCAAGTGTTTGAGGGAAATAGACAGTTGCTGCCACTTCCCTTGAGGCCTATTGCAACAGAGAGACCTTTTCAACAATGGGGCTTGGATTTCATTGGGGAAATTCATCCCTCATCTTCAGGCCAACATAGATGGATCTTAACAGCCACAGACTACTTCACTAAGTGGATTGAAGTTGTTCCATGCAGACAAGCAAATGATTCCACTATTATTCAGTTCTTGGAGAACAACATATTGGCTAGATTTGGCTGTCCTGATAAAATAATAACAGACAATGCTGTTGCTTTCAGATCCAAGAAAATGGTGAATTTCTACCATAAATTTCACATCACCTTAGGCCATTCTACTGCATACTATCCCCAAGGAAATGGCCTTGCTGAGTCATCAAATAAAAGTCTGGTAAACATCATAAAGAAAGTGCTAGAAGAGAACAAAAAGAATTGGCATAAAAAGCTTGTGAATGCTCTATGGGCAGATAGACTAACAACCAAGAGATCAATTGGAACCAGCCCATATGAGTTGGTTTATGGATTGGAAGCCAAATTTCCCTCATCACTAGGGGTACCTGTTATGAAACTTCTTCAAGAAAGCCAAGCTGAACCAAATGATATGCAAAGAAGAATCAACCAAATCATATGTTTACAGCAAACTAGAGACCAAGTTTTCAGCAGAGTTCAAGTTCTACAAGAAAAATTAAAGAAGGCCTTTGATAGGAGAACTAAGGCAGAAGATTTCAACATTGGTGACAAAGTCCTCAAGTGGGATTCAAGGAGAGAGGATAAGGGAAAACATGGAAAATTTGATTCCCTTTGGAGAGGACCATTTGCTGTCCAAGCAGTACAAGGAAACAACACTTATTTCCTTAAGAGTCTCAATGAAACTGATTTGGATGAAGGCCCTGTGAATGGCAGGATGCTGAAGCACTATTTTGAATATCACCCATAAGTGCAGCCTGAGTTTTCCCTTGTACATATCCAAATGTATATATTATTTTCTCCGGATGTATATATTATTTTCTGTTAAAGATGTAAAAATGCAATTTCTCAAGTGTTCTTAGCTACCAGCAAAAGGTAAATAGGATCAAGAGGTCTACCAAGAAGAGAAACACACAATTTTGGCATTTCAAAGCAGCAAACTTCAAGATTGGCAAGAGCAGTCAAGGGGCAAGGCAATCTGACCTGCTGTTCTTGGTCTTTCAAATGAAAAACCATCCCCATGTGGAGCCACTGTTAGCTACCTATACCAATAGGTTTCATATTTCATGATTGGCTATAAAAGTTCCAAATATGCTCTGCTTTGGTGATGCAAAGATCACATATTTCCAAAGGAATACAAGGTGTGTAAATAGCTTAATGTGTCCCAATTTTGATGGATGGTCCAACAGTCCAATCTGGATCATTCCAAGGTTTAAATTTGCAGTTGTAGAATAGAGAAACAAGTCTGTCCAAATTGTTTAATCTTGGCAGACAAGTAGCTTAGGTAGAGAAATAAAGGCTCCCAACTGCTTCATCTGGGACCTTGGAAGAAATAAGGGTAGAGTTAGATAGAGAATCAAAGGAAAAAAGCCAAAGAAAATAAAAGGCAAACAAGGGTCTGCAAGCCTAAATGCACCCTCCAAGAAGAAATAAAAATGCTAGGTAAATAGATGGGTAGGCAGGTGGGGTTGCAGAAAGGTTATTTTTACAATTGCATGTGTGTTAACTTTGTTTACCAAAGCAGAATCAATGATTTGAGAAACTGTTCTTCTCCATCAGGTGACAGCAAAGCAAAGAAGCATGTCTAACCTCCCTTTCTCCCCTTTCCCATTTTCATTACTAACATCCCCTCATCAGTGGAGATTCATGGAAGAAATTATGGTTTCATGGTGGTTCTTAATCTTTTAGAAGCCACATTTCTTGTCTAAAGTTCTTTTCATTTTGATCTACTCCCTAAACTAAGTAAGTTTCAAATAAACTTAGTGGTTTCCCCCTCATTCACTTTTTCATCCATATTAACCCCTAACTCTAATATGTAATTCCCTTATGTTACCCCTTTCCCTAGTATTATTAACACCATGGTGTATAAACCCCCAAGCATTCTATAAATATCCTCCTTTTAGCATTATAGCTAAATATGTCTGTCTAAAGGGAGACTTTAGTCCACCTGGGACTGTGGTCAACCCTGTCCTGGGGCTGCTCTAACCTCTGGTTATGAGCAACAACCTTTCCCCTAAGCTCTCACCTTCCCTCTACTCAGAAAAACCCAAAAAACCTTGCAAAAAACCCCTCCTACCCATAACCCCCTTTGAAATTGTGAAATAACCCAAAAACCCACCTTTTGGCACTTATCCAAAGTTTCGGCGCATATGTTTGATTTTTCAAAATACATTGAAAAGCTTTACAAAACACCATATCCTAATGTTTTCCGCCGGGCGCAAAATCCAAAACAAATAATATTTAATCCCCCGCCCGCGTCCGTATCGATCGATCACATCGTCAACCCGTCAACCGTCCGATCGGGCAACATTGATCGGACGGCTATTATCAATATCGGGTTGGGCCTGAGGTCCGACGTTTAGCACCCGAGAAACCGTCAGAGGGTGACGTCAGGCCTCCGCCACGCGTCGCCCTCACAGCTTCTCGGGTCGGCCTCTGACAAAACCGGGGCCGTATTGTAAGCGGTCCGAGAAAACCGTTACCGCTGTTTCACTTACCACCTGGTTTTGCTGGTCCCATGTCATGCCCACGGCAGAGCCACATTGCTGCCACCCCGCCGTCGCATCACCTCATTCGTCCATCCCTTCGCTGACATGTCCGCCACTTCAGCATATCCGTGGACCAACCAGGACGTGCCACATCACCCGGTGACGTCATGCTGACGTCGTCTGACTCCGACCCCACCCGATGACGTCATGCTGACTTCATCCCAAAAAACGCACCAATATTGCCAAAAAATCCATTTTTAGGCCAAAATCTCGTGTTTTTTCCACTTTTGGCAAAAGACACTACTGCCATTTTTGCATGCTGCTCACGTCCAAACCAGCACCAGCCTGCTAAAGTCGATTCCGAGACCGCCAGAGCCTCCATTGCACCTGCATTCGCAACTATTGCCGACGAATTCATCAGGTATTCTTCAAAATCATCCCATGAGCCTAGTTTTATCCATAATTCCTCAAGTAAACTGTTAAAAGACTGTAAAACTCTGTTTTCACCGTCAAACACACAGTGACCTGCACTTATATCCAGCCAGTGAAGCCATTAAACTCCTGCAGGGCCGCATTTGACAAATTGAGTTGAAATTCATAGCTAGTTCGCGCAGTCGTGAACTAGGAACCTTAACTGACCAAATTCACCACAGAAAACACTTTGCTCAGTCCTGCTACTGTTTTGTCAGTCCTTTAAACAGTATTTCAATTGTTGTTTTACTCAACTTGCCTTCTGTTTCTTATATTTCACCTCCCTTGCAAAGAAACACTCCTCTGTGTCGTTCTTTTCGATTAGAACCGGTTTACGTACAAATTAAAAGCCTCAGTGGCCATGGAGGCACCAATAGCTCTAAACATCCAGCCTCTGAATGCCCCTCAAAAAGAGATAGATTGGAAACCCCTGGGGGACATGGATTATCAAATGTTAGATTGGTTTCCAATGGGCTCCAAGTATAATATTCATATGATCAATCAAATGAAAGCCCAGCACCTTAGTGGGGCTGATATTTTAGGGATTTGGGATTCAAATTTGCCCATTTACAACCTCCCTCAAGTCAATCCCCTTCCAGACTTGATCCACAAGTGCCAGGAATGCTATGATCCTTGCCAAAGAGCTGTTCTTACTCCTGCAGGCTCAGTGTTGTTTTACATCACTCCAGAAACCATTAATGAGATGCTCCACTTCCACACTGCAAGACCATTGACACCCCTGTCCATGCTGGATTTAGTAAAGAAGGGAACTAGTTTGTCAAATGCCCAGATTGTCAAAATTAACCAGTTGTTTGTAGATCCAAGCTCTGAAACTGTAAGAACTCCTCCTATTGGATATGTGTACCTGAATGACTTGGGCAGAATGCTAGTGGACTTGATCAGTTATGTCCTGGGGTATAGAGGAATTGAAGATGTTGATGACACCATAATGGCAATGATGTCCATATTTTCCCTGGGAATGCCTCCTGCTGTACACTATGACTATGCTACCTATATTGCAGAAAAGATTCATGAGCAGCTAATGAATCTACCAAGGGAAAGAGTGTTCAGATTCACCTCATACATCTACCATCTGTTCTTGTTCTATCAACCAGACAGCTTCCCTGTTCCCCTCAAGAAACTAAATGCCCAGGGAATTCCAAGATCAGTTGTCTTTTGGTCTTCAGTTTTTCATTGTGCTTCTCTCTCACCATACACATACTGTGAGTTCATAGACTTGTTCATTTACCCAGCAATGACCTTGCTATATGGCGTACCTCCTCCAAGGCTAACTGATGAGATGCAAAGAGTCCTCCACCTCTCTAAAGCCTACAACATTGGTGATTGGTACTTCTACCAACACCACACAGTAATCAGAGTTTATGGCTGTGAGTTGGACCCTTTTAGGCTTCCAAGGTATGTCCCCATGAGGCTCTTTGCCCTAGAATACTTCAGACAGTTTGGAAATGCTGACTACATCCATTTCCAAAGTAAAAACAAGAAGGTGCAACTGAAGGTAAGGAGCCAGCTAGGTCCTTTCTTATATAACAAAAGAGAAGAGGGATGGAGGGAGGCAGATAGAATCCTAGAGGGCCTCAGATTTCAAACCAGCTTCAGATGGTCACCTTATGACCGTAATCACTTTATTTCCCTCAGGAGAATAAAACACAAATTAGGCACATATGCACATGTGAAGTTGCCTCATATTGAGAAGTATGCTAATGCCTTGAGCTGGAAAGAAGGCACTCTAGAAGAGCCAATTACTAGAGAGCAGATGCTAGAGAATCAAGCTAGAAATCTACAAAAGGAGGCTGACTTGGAAACTTGTGGACAGGTCTCTTTCTCATACCAAAGGCAACTTGGAGAAGCTGCCTCATCTTCAACAACACATCAGCAAGCGGCCATGAAAACTCAACAAGCATCCAGCAAAGACAAAGAAAAGCATGTGGAGGAGGAACAACTACCTCCTATGACTCAAGAACAAACAGATAAAGAGATGGAGCAGCAGGGAGAAGTGCAGCAGCAAGAAGAACAGCAACAGCAGCAACAACAGGAAGAACAAAGGCAGGAACAGCCTGTGCAGCCAGAACAAACAGTGGAAGCCCCAAAATCCACTGAGCAACAGCCACAGCAAACTGTGCCTCCAAGGCAAGAAACATCAGTTGATGCATCAATCCTCCAAACTCCACAAAAGGAGGATGTAAGCAGAAAGAGAGACAGAGAGACTCCCCTAACATCTTCTATAAATCAGGGAGAAAAAAGGCAAAGATTGAATGATTTTTCTGAAGAGGATATGACAATAAGGCAGTCATTAGGCATGGGCCCACCAAGCAGAGAAGCATCCGCCAGTTCCTTTCAATAGGAACAAGACAGAATAATAGGAGGAGAAGTCAGCTCCTCTAGCCAGCAGAGAGAGGGAGAACTGAGCATTAAGCAACAGTTCATTGAAATTAAGAAGAGGAGTGAGCCAATAAAAATACAGCTATATAACCATCTGTTGAAAATGGCTCCCACCAACCAGCAGCGCTTAATGTCTGCATTTGATGTTGGTGAGGGCAAGATGATCATGAGCCACTTCATGCCAACTACATTGCAGCCACAGTCCCCTTCTGATTACCTAAGGACCAATCTTGAGGTCCTTGCCAAGGACATTCACCCAATGGATAAAATTGAATTGCACAAGCAGACAGGTGAGATGGTGTATGCTTCTCTGGCAGACCAAACATTGGACAACTTCAGGCTACAAAGTAGCCTTAATAATACAGCCTCTCAACTAGAGTTGGAGAGAGCATCATCCCAGGCAAAGGACAACAGAATAAGGTCCTTAGAGGATATAATTATTGAGATTGGGCATGATCCCAAAGACATCAAGGGAATACAGGAAATATTGAAATTAAGGGATGCTGATATGGCAGCTCTAAGGAGAAAGATCAAACTCCCATCCACGATTCACCCTCAAACAGATGAAGTAGCTCAACAAAGGCATGACAAAGATGCCACAGCCTTACTTGTATCTCTCTATAAGCAGCTCATTCAAACTCAAGAAAAGCTGGGAGAATCAGAGGCTGCACAGGCAGCATTACAAGCAATTCTAAAACAAAGAGAAGAAGGTCAGACCTCCCAGCCTCCTCCTCCAATCATTAATCTTGAGGAAACTTCTCCCATTACTGCTCCTCCTCCTCAACAGACTGATCAAACAGCAACATCTACTTCAGCACCAACAATCACAGAGCAGGCCCAAAGCTTGGATATGCAAAAGCTAAGGACTGAGATTCAAGCCCTGGAAGCTCAAATGACAGAATTAAATGAGACCAGGGAGAAATTGGCCAAAGTCAATGATAGATATGACAAATCAAAGCAGGCTGTGGCAGAAAAGGGCAGGGAAGTAAAAGCCCTCAAATATAAGATCAAAGAGCTGGAAAATGAGCTCAAGTTAGATAAAATTGTGGCTGAGCTTAGAACAGTGCTGTGGGCTAATATTGGCCAGTCTATTACTAACCAATGGCCGTATATTGAAACCATCCATGAGCAGCTAGAGCTCATTCCAAAGGCACAGGCTGAGATTCACAGATCAAGGAATGCCCTGAGCAATATGCCTGAAGTTGCCACCAGAATGATTAATGTGCTTAATCATAAGACAAGTACTCAGTTAGCTACCATGGGAATTCCCAACAGGACTGAGACCATTCAATTAATCAAGAGGGTTCTTACTCTGAGAAATCTAGTGCAGACATTAGAGAGAAGAACCCAAGACATGCAGACTGAGGTGAACAGGTTCATGGAGAAGTTTCAAGTGCTACAAAACAGAGGGCTTCCTAGCTTACTGAACAGCTCAGGGAGACTATTCACACATGAACAGTATGCCAAAAGGGTGAATACATTTGCCACAAGTCAGATCAATGAGAAGCCCAGCACCTCAGAAGAAACAGGGCCAGCTACAGGACAAACTCTCTACAACAAAGTGGAAAGTTTATTTTTTATAATGAATGAAATCAAACACTTGTTTGCAGTAGCTCCAAATTTTTATAAGTATACAGAGGCGGAGGAGACTATGGATGCAATCCTCAGGCATCAATTACCTACACAGGACTGGTGGACCAAAGCAATACAAACGATTTTGTAAACAGTGAGCCATTCACCAAATTTTGTTTATAAAAATATGAATTGTCATGCAAAGCACAGTTTAATAAAATCAGCATGCATTAAAGATGAAAGCTGAGCCAACTCAGCAGAACCTACAGCCAACAGAGCAAGATGAAAAGCTACAGATGTCCCGACCAAGAAGCTACAGCCGAGCAGCCCCAAAAGCGCGTTCTTCAGCATTAACGCGGATCATTTCAACCGACTTGTTGGCCTCCAAAAGCCAAAATATCTTCTGACAGATTAAAAGATCATTTATGTTCTATTAAAGGCTGCATTAACTCCTTATCGACCATTCTGTACAAAGTTGGTGAAGATATTTCATTTCTCAGATGACTCAACGCCTGAGATATTTTGTAATACGTTTGGTATATATTTGCCCCTTGCACAAGCTTGGTTGGTTGTTGTTGATTTCTCCTGAAGAAGTTCTTATGCTGTAATCCTTTCAGAGTTTAATAAAGAAAGTGATGGAATTTCTCGGATTTCTGAAGTGTTGAATGCATTCTGGTGTCTGTTGAAACTGCTGGATTCCTGTGTATTTCACAATACAATAAGTTTTCTGTAACTCTCTTTGTTATGTATTTTCGATCTTTTAAAATCCATATATGTTTCTAATTTCTAAATGTTTGACAACAAAGAAAAAGAATAACCTTCAGGACTTATTCATGCAATACCCTGAGTTCAATCTGTGTTGTTAATGAATGTTTCTCTTCAGCTATAATCTTGATAAGTGTAATTCTTAATTGCTGCACTTTCAGAATATATCTTTCACAGTGACCTTGTTTCAGGAATTCAAGTTTTCTCCTGTGCAACATGTTTCACTTTCACATCACTAGCTTAATAGAAAATTCTTAATTGCTTTCTGTTGGCTGACCATGCATCACCACTTAAGTTTAAATTTGTTTGTTTGAGATACACAATAGGCCCTGCAGTCTGAACATCATCACTCCAGCATTTCAAAGAATTTCATAGCTCTAGACTCCATTGCCCAATATTACACTACTCTCTGAACACTACATCTTAAGCCTGAAAGAAGTCCTTCAACCAAAACAAAAAACACAACTTGAGCATAATAACTAGCCTAAAAACACCATCAAAATAGAGACAAATCATAAAGAGAGAGCCCTCTCTGATTACAGTTTGGCTAGGAACTCTGGTCCAAAGATTGGTTAGTGGTTACCCCGGCCGTATTCCCTTGGGAGTCATAGGGAACAACCTGGGTGTTAACAGGGTGGTTCTTGGATTCCCCAAGCCACTCGGAGCACACAAACTCTTCTTCTTCCTACCAGCTCTATGACCCTTGGTCTATAGTGGAAAGAGCCAAATGTGATGCTCAGTCTGGACAGATTCCTCTATGGGAAGGCTTGAATATTCAAGCTCTCTGGTGCTCGATGTTGCTTGTGGTCAGCTCAACCCTCTGTCTCTTTTGCTTGGCTTTACTGTTCTCTGTGTTCAGTCCTCCTCTCAAGGTTCACTGTTCACTATCTCTCTTGGTCGCTTGATCTCTTCTAAATTCTGATTCTAAATCAACTCTTACTAGTTCGACTGTCTCTATTCATGCCTTTAGCCATTCGATCACTATGCCTGTTCGGTTCCTCTTCCACCTGTGTCGATTCACCTTCTGTAGCTCCGCTTGGAGTTCCTTGCATTCGGTGTCATCATGAACGCTCAGGGAGTGGCCACTTGTCCTCCTCTAAATGGTGCCAGCATGCTTCGTCGGTTCATTTCTTCAGTTACGCCGTGGATGTGTTCTTCCTCCACCATGGCAATCAAATGGATTCCAAATCCCTTTAGAATGCGGCTTAATTCCCTGTTGATTCTGCTTCTTTCCATCGGGTGCAATCTCAGTCGTCTGATCTGGGCCCTCCAGATCCGATGCCATATGCACGTTTCGCGCGGTTGACTTGCTCGGCCGATAGTGCGCGATCAACGGTGGTTTTCTCTCACCTCTGCCTACCACGCATCGATCGGTGTATGGAATTGCTTCACTCCTATCCAAAACCTCTTACTGTTCAAGGGCACCCCGATCAAAACCGCTGGTTTCCAGAGCGCGGGTCCCGCCTTTGTACTTTAGCACTTTTCCCTTTTCCCACCCATGGTCCTCTGGTTCCCCCATGCTACCAGGTGCTCAGGCTTTCCCATTTTGACCCTGTTCACTTAGCGATGCGCGATTAGCGCATCAAAAACCTCGCCCTTTTTCCATTCCGGGGCTCCCAGGGGCTACTTTAGCCTCCTGCAGAGTCTCCATGGGCCTCAGTCAGTGCGCTTTGACCGAGGTCCTCGTCGGCTGCCATGGCCACTGGTTCAGGGTGTTTTTGATAACTTTTTTGGATTTCATTAGAGATTTTTTCGACCTGATTCAGTCATGGTTTTTGACAATCTTTCTATGGATCCAATTCGGATCATGGCCTCCCTATTGAAAAAGCTTTTGGACCACCAAAAGTTGATTTTCAAGCATCGACTAAGTGAGGATACTGTTTCTTCACTTGTCTAATCTCAATCCACTTTGCGCTGCTTGGCTTTGAAACTTTGAGCCCAATCCTGAGGTACTCAACTTCTCCCCTACGTGTTGTCATCACCTTCCTGTCCAACACTGTGTCTTCCTGTAACTCATTGAGGTATTCAGGTAGCAGGTCATCAATAGAAAGCAATTGACTTTGCTCTTCAGGGTCCTCAATCTGCATTTACGACTGAGTAGATGTGCATGTAAGCTGGTAGATCAAGGCAAAACACATTTTCACCAATCTTCTCAAGTATCCTAAAAGGTCCATACCTGATGGGCTTTAGCTTTTTACCTTCACCTTGCATCCTGTCCTTGCTGATATATAGCCATACTTGGTCTCCAACTTGAAAACTATGCTCCATCCGATGCTTATCATGCCTAGCCTTATACTTGGCCTAGCTCTTTTCCAGCTATTCCTGTACTGCCTAATGGATCTCCTAGATCTGTTCAATGAACCTGGTTTCCTTATCCACATCACTGTGCCCATCAACCATGGTATATTTACCAAAGACAAAATCCAAAGGAGACCTTGGTGTGAAACCAAGCAGGTCTCAAAAGGAAATCTCTGTGTAGAAGAGTGTTCGGCTCTATTTTAAGCATGTTGCACATAACACAAGTGTTCATCCCAAAGCTTAGGATGTTTATCGCAATATCCTCTCAGTAACTGGATCACAGTCCTGTTTACTACTTCTGTCTGGCCATCTGTTTGTGGATGAAAAGTTGTGCTTTTCTTTAACTTGGTGTCCATCAGTTCCCACAGACTAGACCAAAACTTCCCCACAAATTGAGTGTCTCGATTAGATACAATGGAAGTGTGTAATCCGAAATGAACCCATACATGTTCAAAGAATAATTTTGTAGTTTGTTCGGCTGTGACCTGTTTACTACAAGGTATCAAAATGCACATTTTGTTGAACCTATCCACAACAACGTATAGATAATCATGATCTTTCCTAGATTTATGCAATCCTCCTACAAAATCCATGGAAACACTTTCCCAAGGGTGAGAAGGAACTAGCAATGGAGTGTACAAGCCTAGTTTTCTATTGCTGGGCTTGCTTTTAGCACACATGGCACACCCTCTTACATATCTAGAAACTGTCTCATTCATTTTCAGCCAATAGTAGAATCTTTGCAGTTGTGCAATTGTTTTGCTTACCCCAAAGTGACCTGATATCAGAGAAGTGTGTGCTTCCCTAATTATCTTTATCCTCTCAGTTTGTGGAATGTATAGTTTCCCACAAAGGTATAAGAGTCGATCCTTTATATGATAGTCCAATTCTTCTACTCTTTTGCCTTGACTCAAAGTTGCATATACATCTTTAAAGTCCATATCTTGAGCATATTGTTCTATGTAGCTTTCATGTAGTGCAGAATTATGCTTAAGTATGGTAGATGCATTTATAATGGGTCTAGATAACATGTTTGCAACCTTGTTATGGATGCCCTTTTTATATCTGATGACTAAGTGAAATTGTTGTAGAAAACCCATCCACCTGTAATGTCTTGATTGTTGCAACTTAGTTTGGGAGTGTAGATATTGGAGTGGCTGGTGATCAGTATGTATTACTGTCTCTTTGCCCATTAAGTAATGTTTCCACTTTTTCACACTCTGAACTAATGCATACAATTCTTTATCATATGTAGGATAGTTAACTACTGCAGGATTAAAAGTCTCAGAATGATAGCATATGGGTTTGTCGTGCTGTGTCAACACTGCTCCCATGGCATAGTCACTGGCATCAGTTTGGATCTCAAATGGTCTTTGCAAATCTAGCAGTGCTAGTATAGGTGTTGTACTTATTTTGTCTTTCAAGGTGTCGAAGGCTTTCTGATGTTTGCCTCCCCACTGAAACACCTTATTCAATCCTGTTAAAGCATGTAAGGGAGCTACAATCATGGAGAAGTTAGAGATGAACTTCCTCCAATATTGTGCTGCTCCTAAGAAGCTTCTCACTTCTGTAGCAGACCTGGGTTTAGGCCAGTTTACAATGACTGCCACTTTAGAGGGATCTATTTTTAATTCACCTCCCCCTACTATATGACCCAAGTAGTTTAGAGATGATTTGCCAAATTCACATTTTGAGAGTTTAACATAAAGTTTTTCTCTTTTCAAAACATCTACTGTCTGCTTAATATGCTTTAAATGTTCTTCCCACATTTTACTAAAAATCAGTATGTCATCCAAATACACAATAACAAAATCATCAAGAAAATGTCTGAGTATATCGTTCATTAATCTCATGAAAGTAGCAGGAGCATTAGTTAAGCCAAACAGCATAACTAGCCATTTATACAATCCTTGCTTTGTTTTGAAAGCAGCCTTCCATGCATCTTGCTCTGCAACTCTGACCTGATGGTATCCACTGTGCAAATCCATCTTGGCGTAATAAACAACTTCTTTTAATTGATCTAAGAGATCATCTATGCAAGGAAGGGGATAATGATTCTTGATTGTTATCTTATTCGGTGCTCAGTAACCAATGCACATTCTCCACGAGCCATCTTTCTTTCTCACCAAAACGATTGGTGACCCACATGGTGATGTGCTAGGCCTAATGAAGCCCTTCTCGGGCAATTCCTGCACCTGCTTCTTGATTTCAGCTTTCTCTAAAGCAGACAACCTATACATCCCAATGTTAGGCAATGGAACATCTTGCTGCAAAATAATATCATGTACTATTCCCTTTTTAGGTGGCAGACTTTTAGGTTCTTGAAACAAAACATCATACTCTGAAACAACCTTTTCTATATCAGCTTGTTGTTTAGCATTACAACCCTCAAATACATTGGTTTTATCAGGTTTCTTTTCCTTTACAACCATCAATAAGAATTTTTTACATGAATTAATCATTCTTTTCATCTGCCCTGAGTTTATGAGAGTATAGTTATTCTTGAGCTTATGAGCTCTTACAAAGTATTCGATTCCATCTTTAACCAGTAGATACTTGTTCTCAGCTCTATAGGAAATAGCCTTTTTATCATACAAGTAAGGACTTCCTAAAACAATTCCACATATATCCAAAGGAATTATGTCTAACTCAACCTCATCTACAAATGCTGACCCAAAAGAAAACTTGAGTGTGCACTGTCTAGTCACTTGTAGTTGTGCTTTATCATTCAACCATCCTAATGGGTATGGTTTCTTGTGAGGTGTAGTTGCTAATCCCAATTTCTTTACAATTGCTTCAGAAATCAAATTTACTTGAGAGCCACTATCAAACAAAGTATCAATCTTTTGATTTTTGGAAATAACTCGAATATGGAAAAGCTCACGTCTTTTTCTCTCATTTTCTTCATCAATAACAGATTGAGCAGAATTACTAGTAGATGCTTCAAAATTCTTACCTTTTATACTTGTGGCTGCTACGGTTGTTTCATCTCCCGAGTCTAACCCCAAATCTCTCTGAATAACTGCAACTGTCTTCTTATTCTTGCCCTCGGACTTCTTAGGTCTCAGCTCTGGATGCAGAATCCAACAATTCTCATCATCATGCCCCTCCTTTTTTATAGCGAGTGCATGAAGCTTTGGCTTTCTGTGGAGTGTTAGCCTTCCTTGATTTTCACTTCTATTTTCTTTTCTCCTTGTTCTTGCTTACAGTGGGTTGGGATGGTCCCCCAACTTTTGGATTGCCATTATTTCCTCTAGCCTCTAGATAAGTAGCTTGTACAGAAACCTCATGCATACTAGAAAGATTAAACATGAGGATGGTATGCCTCATGTAGCTGTGTAGACCACCAATGTACTTCAAAAGAGTCTCTGGTGAGTCTAGTGAGATACCCAATGTCAATGCTCTCTTTCTGAACTCTTGAGTATACCCTTGTACACTTTGCCCCTTCAACTGCCGAAGAGTTTGCCAACTCATCATGGCCTGCTGCATGTAGGCCAATGGATAGAACTGTTTCCTGATTGCAGAAACGAAGTCACTCCAGACAGAGATGGTCTTACCATGGCTTTTCATATCAGCTTGGGTTCTACCTTCCCACCAAACCAAGGCAGTGCCTCCTAGGCGTAGGCTTGCCAGCTGAATCTTACTCTTGTCTGAGTTTATGTTCTACACCCTACAATACACATCAATTTGTCTAATCCAATTGTCAAATTTTTCAGCATTTAGCTCTTCATCATATACAGTCAAATAAAATTTAACATCTAACTTAATCAAAGATGCTTTCTTATTATGTACAGGGCTATTAGGAGGTGTGAGAAAGTTTTCCTCTTTCCCATTTCCTTTGGAGTTATCATGGAAGTGAGACTCATCTTCTTATTTCTCTTGCTTAGAGCTTGATGCATCTTCCACCTTTTGCTTTCTAAAGTCTCGGTACATTTCTTCAACCATGGACTTCAAAACTAGGAAACTCTCTATGAATTGAGGGTCTGGCCCCATAGAACTTTCTTTTGACATGGTCTTTCGAGGATAGACTCTCCCAATTTCAAGATTAGTGTCCACCAACTCTCCTTCTCCTAATTTGAGCTTTGATCTTGTGAGAGTTCACAGCTTATACCAACACAAGCTTGTCTAACCTTACAACCTTACCCTCTTATACCACTTGATCTAATATTCACCCTATGAGTGCCATCAGTTAAATATTTATTAAACTAAAGGTATTACAAACTCATGTGCTGGTGTGTGTGTTCTATGTTATTGAAACAACGGATCGATCAGATTGCCAATACACAGAAAATAAAATGGAAAGACAGCAGAGAAATACAATAAGCAACACAAAGACACAAACAGTTTTAATAAGGAGTTCACCCTATTCTCCAGGGCTACGTCTCTGGTCCAGCTTCAGTGGTGGCCTTGTTTTATTGTGTCTTTCAGCAGAGAAATTACAATACAGGGACTCAATATGAGTTCTCCTGAAGCAGATTTTGCTTGGCAGGGTGGTTCTTGGATTCCCCAAGCCACTCGGAGTACACAGACTCTTCTTCTTCCTACCAACTCTGTGACCCTTGGTCTACAATGGAAAGAGCCAAATGTGATGCTTAGTCCAGACAGATTCCTCTATGGGAAGGCTTGAATCTTCAAGCTCTCTGGTGCTCGATGCTGCCTGTGGTCAGCTCAGCCCTCTGTCTCTTCTACTTGGCTTTACTGTTCTCTGTGTTCAATCCTCCTCTCAAGGTTCACTGTTCACTGTCTCTATTGATCGCTTGGACTCTTCTCAATTCTGATTCCAAATTAACTCTTACTAGTTCGACTGTCTCTATTCATGGCTTTAGCCATTCGATCCCTATGCCTGTTCGGTTCGTCTTCCGCCTGTGTCGATTCACCTTCTGCAGCTACGCTTGGAGTTCCCTGTGTTCCGCGTCATCATGAATGCTCAAGAAGTGGCCAGTTGTCCTCCTCTAAATGGTGCCAGCATGCTTCGTCGGTTCTTTTCTTCAGTTACGCCGTGGATCCGTTCTTCTTCCATCGTGGCGGTCAAACAGATTCCAAATCCCTTTAGAACGTGGCTTAATTCCCTATTGATTCTGCTTCTTTCCATCGGGCGCAATCTCAGCCATCCGATCTGGGCCCTCCAAATCCGACGCCATATGCACGTTTTGCGCGGTTGACTTGCTCGGCCGATAGCGCGCGATCAACGACGGTTTCCTCTCACCTCCGCCTGCCACGCGTCGATCGGTGTATGGAATCGCTATGCTCCTATCCAAAACCTCTTAATGTTCAAGGGTGCCCCGATCAAAACCACCAGTTTCCAGAGCGCGGGTATCACCTTTGTACTTTAGCGCTTTTACCTTTTCCCACCCGTGATCCTCCGGTTCCCCCACACGACCAGGTGCTCGAGCTTTCTCATTTTGGCCCTATTCGCTAAGCTCTAATCGCGCATCAAAAACCTCGCCCTTTTTCCATTCCGGGGCTCCCAGGGGCTACTTTGGCCCCTTGCGCAGTCTCCATGGGCCTCAGTCAGCGTGCTTTGATCGAGGTCCTCGTCGTTCCACATCGGCTACCATGGCCACTGGTTCAGGGTGTTTTTGATACTGTTTTGGATTTCATTAGAGATTTGTTCGACCTGATTCAGTCATGGTTTTTAACAATTTTTCTATGGATCCAATTCGGATCACTTAATGGAGACACAATTTGGAATTTTTCCGGCGGACAGAATCCAGCCAACTCCGGTCAGATTCTGGGCGAATTTGTGGCATGTTTAATTTGACTCCTTCGATTAAATTTTGGAATTTTCAAAAAGGCCTTATTATTAATAAAAATTAAAAAAGATATAAATGAGGTGGTGGGCCACCACCCCCGCCACCCCAAACTATATTAACAATTTTTTTTATTAAAATGGTCGATGGGCCATGACCCCCAACGGCCCAACTGCACCAAACCTATTTACATAATAAAATTTAAATTTTATTTTGGCTCAGCGGCCATTACCCCGCCGAGCCCTCAACCCTCCAACCACACATAACAACTTAAACTTAATATGGGGTGGGCGCAGGCCACCTCCGGTGGACCCGGCCCACACCCCCAAAATAATTACCATATATATATGTCGAGGGTGTTGGGGCTCAAACCCACCCGGTCGGTGTGGCCAACCTGCCTTCTGGGCACCCTCATACACTCCCCCCTGTACCATGTCATATAACATGCCAACCGTCCAACAAATAAACACGTTCCCATTTAATATGTGTTATGGAAGGTATGGGGCGGGCTGCCCAATGCGAACCCAACCCCCAAAATGAACTTGATTATGGTTTTTTGTAAAAAAAATGGCGTATTAAAATGGAGGGGTTGGGGTTTGACCACCCGACCTCCTCCTTATCATTCGAACTTTATACCAATCTGCCTAAACGGGCTTTTGAAAAACTCCGCCCATAAATTTATATAAACCTCATTTTTCAATACACCTGGAGGAAGCATGGAGGAACCAGGAGCACACAAGGAAATTGAGACATAAATTTTTAATTAATTTTTGCAGGTGGAACCATGGGCCTGAGAAGACACAGGTGGAACCATGATTGAGCAAAATTCTTAGGAGGGTGAAATTTTTGCAGTGTCCAAATTAGAAAAAATTTATGTCGATCTTACACCTCTCAGTGACACAAACCCAATGGTGTAGTCAGTTTCCTGATCTCAGTAGCAGAATTTCAGATGACCCAGAGGAGGGAATCTTTTAGGAATCTAGGGGGATCTAAAATATTCCTTAAGCTCCAGATTTCCACTTTCTCAGAATTCAGAAATTTGATAGTTGATTTTGCACTATTTGACGCCACAAATCTGATGGCGCAATCAGATTTTCCATTTTCTCATTTCATTTTTTGGCCACTTTTCGAAGTGGAGTGTAGGTGTTAGCATTCTTGTGCGAGCAATCATTTCCATGCAAGTCGATGCCATGAGATCGATGGTATGAACAACTTTAGCAGCTTGACATCCTTTTCTTCAGATGGCCCCTGGATGTGAGGTATATCCAGTGCATTCATGTACTTATTTTTGCTATGCATTGTGCTGCACAGATCCCTGTTTGATGTTTGATGTGAGATCTTGTTTTCTTGTTTCATGATTCCTGCTTGATGTGATGTGGAATAATTTGTGGGATGTACTTGTTGTCATGATTCGTCATGTTTTATATTGAGATCCCTTTGTCGTTATGTTGATGGGATACTCATGCGTTGCCATGTATGATTGCATTTAAATCCCTTTTATGTCATGTTGGCAGGATGTTCATTATCATCATGCATGAGTTTGTGTCATACTGATAGGAGTCCTTTTGACTGAGAGTTCTTATAGCGTAGCATCTCTTGGAGCCACTCTTGCATGAGGAAATTTTCCTTGTATGATAGCGACATCATCTCTTCTGTACATCATCACTATTGACGACATTTAATGCAATGGCCTACACCATCTTGACACCGGGGCCTGGAAACGTAGTCCCTCCTGGACGAACTCCGTTATCAACGACTTATGTTTTCATGTGTTGATGATTGTCATGTTCCTATTCTTTACAACATGCAAATGTATTCATGTATGTTCTTTTAAAAATGCAAATTAACACATCACCAAAGTAAAAGGTCTTGGAAGGGTCCTTTGTCACACCCGGACCCAGATCAAGTGGTATCAAAGCGGTCTTTGCGTGGATGTGAATTGCAAGCGTGAAAAATGGAATGTGCAGTGATAGAGGATGAAAAAGCGATGTACGAGACCATGCTCAAAATTTCCAAAAGAATGGAAATAATGTATGAAACTCTACAAAAAGAGACAAAGGAAAAGGAGCGATTGCAACTTTAGTTGCAAGCCACGGAAGAGGCCCTAGAAGAACTGAAGCACAACAACCGAAGTCTTCAAACATATAACGTTGAATTGAAGATGCTTCTACATTAAGAGAAAGATGAGAAACATAGTTTGCTACGACAGCTATAAGCAAAGGATGAGGCCTTGAAAAAGTTGTAGCGTGACCCATGTGAGGTAAAAAGTAGTTCTCTAAATTCATGTATATGTCTTGATGATGATTTCGTTGTTTTTGAAAATCATACCACAGGAATTGGCTCCAAACTGTTGAAGATAATGGGTTATGAAGGAAAAGGCTTGGGCGTTAATGGCCAAGGCATTGTTAACCCCATCAAAGTAGAAGAATTACCCTATCAGGTAGGACTTGGGTATGTTAGAAAGGAAGTTGGGGAATGCGCCAAGACAGCTAGCGAACTACCAAAAATAGATGATGAGAAGCCCTCATCAGTTCTTTCCAAATCGACAAATGAGGTAAAAGATTTTTATTTCCTTTTGGTTTCATCTTCACATAGTATGATTTCTGTTGGAGATATGGAGATCCCAATTATAGGGATAAACATGAGGCTCCTTACCAGGATGAGGCACGAGGAGGAAAAAGAACTTGGTGTGAATAACCAAGGCATAACTCAACCATTGGAGGTTGTGCAGAGACCTAAATTTGCAGGCTGGGGATACACCAAAGGAGAATGCTTGAAGGTGTCAGATGCTTCCGAGGCCTCGTTGAAATTGTCGAGGAAAGAGAATGATGGGAACACATCCCCATCATCCCATGGTAGTGCCCATGGCAGGGAAGGAGCTGAGGAAAGCTCTCATCGCCATAATTACACCAGAGACAACCAAGAAAGGTATAACCAGTTTCGATATTCGAATGTTCATTTCGGTTATAATCATGCTGTTAGATATGAACGTAAAACATCGAATCGAAAAACATGTACCTTTTGTGGATTACATAACCATACATTTTCTAAGTGTTGGAAAAGAGTGGCAACAGACCCTCTGAACAGCAGGTTAAGCAGATTTGGAGAAAGAAGATGTATTGCAGTCATTGCGATAGAAATGGCCATCAAAGAGCCACATGTTGGAGGCTCCATCCAGAGTAGCACCTTAAAGACAAAGTGTCAGTGCATGAACCAGGTAAAACAATTGTTCGACAAGTAAAACCACTACAGGGGGATGACCCATTCACAACGATAATGAAAAATGGTTTCTAGATATGTTAGCATGTCATGGCTGTGCTTTTGTAAATCATTTGTTGCATTTTAAAATGTAAAAGTGATGATGTGTTTTCCATCACTTGTTAAGAAACAATGATGTCTGGTCTTATTTTGAGTTGATGATAAACTGTAAAAGTGATGTCGTGTTTCCATCACTTGTCAAAGAAACAACAGTGTTTGGCCTTATATTTGTGTAGAAATTCCCACTGTTGATCCAAGTCTAGGTGTATTGAAGGACCCTCCCAAGACCTTTTACTTTCGTGATGTGTTAAATTTCATTTTAAAAGAACATTAATGAATACATCTACATGTGGAAAAGAAAAGGAACAAGACAATCATCAACACATGAAAACATAAGACGTTTGATAACCAAGTTCATCCAGGAAGGACTACATCTCCGGGCCCCGGTGTCAAGATGGTGTAGGCCGCTGCATTAAGTGCTGTCAATAAAGGTGATGTACACAAGAGATGATGTCGTGATCATACAAGGAAAAATGCCCTCATGCAGGAGTGGCTCTAAGAGATGTTCCACAACTAGAACTCTCAATCAAAGACTCCTATCAGTATGACACAAAAACATGCATGATGAGCACCCTGCCAACATGGCACAAAAGGGATCTCAATAACAAAATCATGCATGACGACAACAAGAGTATCCCAACATCATACAACAAGGGATCTCAAAACATAACCTGAAGAGTTATGATAGCAAAGACATAACATAGAAGATTCCCCATCTAATCAAACAAGGAATCATGACAACATGTAATAAACAAGATCCTGCATCAATCAATCAAGGATCCGTGCAGCATAATGTAAAAGAATAAGTCCATGAACAATAATCATATACCTCACACCATGGGCCATCGAAAGAAGTGGATTTTCATATCTTTAGCAAAATAATCCACAATGAATACACTGTTCACATTATCGATGCAAAGGCAGCCCGTTACCAATCTAGACTTCGGATCCCCTTGCATCGATTGTTTTCTGACTTGTCACAATCAGGGGCTTCTGAAACATCAGCTATCAATGTGTTGAAGCTTGCTCGGCCATCGATTTCACACATCGATCACAAGAAGAAGACTATTCTGGACTTCTTGGCAATGTAGCTCTCTAGCTATCTGGTTTTATAGCGCGCTGGCTATGTTGCTGTAGTTCTGCGGCTCTGCCTAACCCTCTGGTTCTTTGGCTACCTTCTCGTGCTACCTCAATCAAGCTCTATGGCTCTGCGGTGCTCTGGATTTCCAGCGCTCTACTTTCAAGCTTCTCTGAGTAACTCGCGGGCACTGTCCAGCTATCTCTGTCTTAGTCTAGCCCTCTTGTTCCGCGGCTCTCTGTCGGGTGTAGCCTCCTCATTGGCTCTCTGGAACTTCAGGCTCTCGGGCTCTCTGGCCTTCTCCAGCCTCAGCTCTCTGTCACTCATCATGTTTTATAACACGTTTTTGTGACAAGGCCACTTAAAATGTGGAGTCTGTTAAGTTAGAATAGAAGTCGTTTGAATGGAAGGTTCGACCGGCACAACAAAACCACTAAAATGGAATTTTTTTTGTTCAAACTAAAAATACACAGAAAACATTGAAAAATCTGATAAACTAGACTTCAAATTTCATCAAATCAGGTCTATAAACCCATCGGGTCCGCGCTATATCACAATTGGGGATTGTCGATCATCGATCACCGATATGTCGATCCACTGATTGTTGATATGCCGATTAGATCTGGACCATTGATCTGTTCCTTGATCGGACGATCTAGATTGCATCGCATCACCCCTTGGTATCTAGGATCACCGATCTCTCGACTGCTGATTTGCTGATATGCCAATCGCTGATTTCCGATATGCCGATATGCCGATCGTCGATATCGCTGATTAAATCTGGACCGTTGATCTACTTCCGATCCGATGGCTGAGATCACGTCACATATCACAATCGTTGCGGCCTGGGGGTTCTGCCTTTGGCATCCACCGATGCCAATTGCATGACTTAAGCCCCAATATCGCTGATATCATGCCTCTGACTCTGATTAATCAGAGATCGCTAATCGGGGGTTCTAAAGGCCCAACCTTAAGTCCGCCCTTTGGACTCCTCCGATTTCAATTTTCCTTATAAGGATTTAAAACCCATTTTTAGAGGAAATGCCTCCTTTTTCAAAGGAACCAAGGCAAACTCTTTTTGCAATAACTTCATCATCCAGACTCGGATTGGAGTGTCGTTCACACCGTTGGAATCAGGGTGACAAGCACTTCGATCTGATCCTAGGTCGACATCATTCTGAACACTTTGATTTTCGAGCATTCATAAACCTTCTTTGTCCTGTGTGTCTTTCTGGAGCCACCTGGATCAATCCTCCCCACTGAGGAGCTTTTGGTCCTCCAAAAGCATGAAAAATAATCTGCAACTTTCTCTATACCATATCTACATCACAAGCGTCTTGAAAGGTCTCGCTTCCATCTCCTTCACCTTTGTCCTTCGGAGCCTTAAGCAACGAGCTGACACCTGCTACTTTTGCATCCTGTAGTACATTGTTTTTGAAAATTGCATGCTTGAATGACATGACCAACTAATGACGCAAACGTCCCATACTTGCCATGAGTTTATAACACATACTCGGTGGTCAATTTTACAACAAGATGGATGCAATACTATAGCTATGAAAATGACAACAAGGCCAACTTATCATGGTTGCTTCAACAAGTGATGGAAAACACCTCATCACTACAACACATGATTTACATACATAAGGCCAAACACTATTTTTTCAACAAGTGATGGAAACATAACATCACTTTTAGAGTGTAAAATACAAATCAAAACATGACCAAACATCATTGTTGCTGACCAAGTGATGGAAACACATCATCACTTTTACATTTTAAAATGCAACAAATAATTTACAAAAGAATGACCATGAAACGACAACATGTCTAGAAACCATTTTTCACTTATCAATGTGAATGGGTCACCTCCTTGTGGCAGTTTTTCTTGTCGAACAACTGTTTCACCTGGTTCATGCACCGACGCTTTGTCTTTAAGGCGCTGCTCTAGATGGAGCTTCCAAAAAGTGGCTCTCTGATGGCCATTTCTGTCGCAATGATTGCAGTAGTTTTTCTTCCTCCATATATGGTTAACTTGTTTCTTTTCATGCTGTTGAGAGGGTCTTCCATGCCTCATGAGAACTTCCATTATTTTCCAACACTTAGAAAAGGTATGGTTATGGAATCCACAAAGGTGCATGTTTTTTGATGCCTTGATCTTCGTTCATTATTAACAACATGATCAAAATGAACATTTGAAGATCGAAAGTGGTTATACCTTCCTTTGCTGTTTTTTATGTCAGTATGGCAATGAGAGGTTGCCTCAGCTCTCTCCCTACAATGGAAACTTCCATGGGATGATGAGGATGTTTTCCCATCATTCTCTTTCCTCGATGATGTCTCGGACAAATCTAACACCTTCGAGCACTCTCCTATAGTGTATCTCGAGCCTGCAAATGGATGTTCGTGCACAACCTCCAAAGGTTGAGTGATCCCTTCGTTATTAACACCAAGTTCTTTCTCCTCGTGCCTCATCCTTGTAAGAAGCCTCATGTTTGTTCCTGTAATTGGGATCTCAAAATCTCCAACAGACATCATACTATGAGAAGATGAAATCAAAATGAAATCAACATCTTTTACCTCCTCTTTCGATGTGGAAAGAACTGATGAGGGCTACTCATCATTCGTTGTTGGTGGTTCTCTCGCTGTCTCAGTGCATTCCCCAACTTCTTTCCTGGCATACCCAAGTCCTGCCTGACGGGGTAATTATTCTACTTTGATGGGGTTGATAATGCCTTGGCCATTGATACCCAAGCCTTTCCCTTCATACCCAATTCTCTTCAACAGTTTGGGGCCAATTCCTGTGGTGTGATTTTTAAAAATAGCGAAATCATCATTAGGAAACATACATGGAGATCGAGAACTACATTTTACCTTGCATGGGTCACGCTGCAGCTTTTCCAAGGCCTCGTCCTTTGCTTGCAGCTGTCGTAGCAAACTTTGTTTTTCCTCTTTCTCTTCATGTAGACACATCTTCAATTCATCATTTTCTATTTGAATATTTTGTTTGTTTTGCTTCAGTTATTCCATGGCCTCTTCTGTGGCTTGCAACTGAAGCTGTAATCGCTCCTTTTCCTCTATCTCTTTCTTTAGAGTTTCATACACGATTTCCACTTTCTTGGAAATGTTGACCATGGTCTTGTACATTGCTCTTTCATCCTCTATCATTGTTCACACTGCAATTCACATCAACGCAAAGAGGGCTCCGATACCACTTGATCCAGGTCCGGGTGTAATGAAGGACCCTCCCAAGACCTTTTACTTTTGTGATGTGTTAAATTGCATTTTAAAAGAACATTAATGAATACATCTGCATGTGGAAAAGAAAAGGAACAAGACAATCATCAGCACATGAAAACATAAGATGTTTGATAACGGAGTTCGTCAAGGAGGGACTACATCTCCGGGCGTCGGTGTCAAGATGGTGTAGGCCACTACATTAAGTGTTGTCAATAAATGTGATGTACACAAGAGATGATGTCGTGATCATACAAGGAAAAATGCCCTCATGCAGGAGTGGCTCTAAGAGATGTTCCACAACTAGAACTCTCAATCAAAGACTCCTATCAGTATGACACAAAAACATGCATGATGAGCATCCTGCCAACATGGCACAAAAGGGATCTCAATAAAAAAATCATGCATGACAAAAATAAGAGTATCCCAACATCATACAACAAGGGATCTCAAAACATAACCTGAAAAGTTATGACAACAAATACATAACATAGAAGATTCCCCATCTAATCAAACAAGGAATCATGACAACATGTAATAAACAAGATCCTGCATCAATTAATCAAGGATCCATGCAGCATAATGTAAAAGAAGAAGTACATGAACAATAATCCTATACCTCACACCACGGGCCATCTAAAGAAGTGGATGTTCATCTCTTTAGCAAAAAAATCCACAGTGAATATGTTGTTCACATTGTCGATGCGTAGGCAGCCCGTTACCAATCTAGACTTTGACTCCCCTTACATCGATTTTTTTCTAACTTGTCACAATCAGGGGCTTCTAAAACTTCAGCTATCAATGTGTTGAAGCTTGCTCAACCATCGATTTCACGCATCGATCACAAGAAGAAGACTGTTCTGGACATCTCGACAATGTAGCTCTCTGGCTATCTGGTTTTATAGCGTGCTTGCTATGTAGTTGTAGTTCTGCGGCTCTACCTAACCCTCTGGTTCTTTGGATACCTTCTTGCTGCCTCAATCAAGCTCTATGGCTTTGCGGCGCTCTGGCTTTCCAGTGCTCTGTTTTCAAGCTTCTCTGAGTAACTAGCAGGCACTATCCAGCTATCTCTGTCTTAGTCTGGCCCTCTCGTTCTGCGGCTCTCCGTCGGGTGTAGCCTCCTCATTGGATCTCTGGCACTTCAGGCTCTCAAGCTCTCTGGCCTTCTCCAGCCTCAGCTCTCTATCACTCATCATGTTTTATAACGCGATTTCGTGATAGGGCCACTTAAAATGTGGAATCTGTTAAGTTAGAATAGAAGTCGTTTGAACGGAAGGTTCGGTCGGTGCAACAAAACCACTAAAATGACATTTTTCGTTTAAACTAAAAATACACAGAAAACATTGAAAAATCTAATAAACCAGACTTCAAATTTCATCAAATTGGGTCTATAAACTCATTAGGTCCACGCTATATCGCAATCACATATTGCTCTCTCAATGGCCCTGTTTATCATGGGATTGTCAATCGTCGATCGCCGATATGCCGATTAGATCTGGACCATTGATCTGTTCCTTGATCAAATAGTCCAGATTGCATCCCATCGCCCCTTGGTATCTGGGATTGCCAATCTCCCAACCGCCAATTGGCCGATATGCCGATCGTTGATTGCCGATATGTCGATATGCCGATCGCCGATCACCGATATGTCGATATACCAATTGTCGATCTACTGATCGTTGATGTGCCGATCGCCGATTAAATCTGGACCATTGATCTGCTTCCGATCCGATGACTGAGATCACATCGCATATCGCAATCGCTGCGGCCCGGGGGTTCTACCTTTGGCATCCACCGACACCGATCACATGACTTAAGCCCCGATATCACCGATAGCATGCCTTCGACTCCGATTAATCAGAGATCGTTGATCAGGGGTTCTAAAGGCCCAGCCTTAAGTCTGCCCTTTGGACTCCTCCGATTGCGATTTGCCTTATAAGGCTTTAAAACCCATTTTTAGAGGAAATGCCTCCTTTTTCAAAGGAACCAAGGAAAACTCTTTTTGCCATAACTTCATCATCCAGACTCGGATTGGAGTGTCGTTCACACTGTTGGAATTAGGGCGACGAGCACTTTGATTTGATCCTAGGTCGACATCATTCTGAACACTTTGATTTTCGAGCGTTCATAAACCTTCTTTGACCTGTGTGTCTTTCTAGAGCCACCTGGATCAACTGTAGATCAACAGATTATGCAATATACTAAAACACAATACAAGATCTACTTCTACAACACTTTGCGGAAGCTTAAGCGAATTGAGCAAGATCAAGAGAACACATATAACTAAGAATGAGAAATCAATCACAAATAACACAAAAGCAATAACCCGGGGAAAGCCTCATCCTAAAACCCCAATCTCTGTATTATCATACAAGTGGAAATCTTGTTCAAGTTACAAAAAGAATAAGCTCTTAAGCTATCCTACTCTCTCTACAATCAAACAAATACTGCTCATAGACAGTCAAAGGCTCTCACAACCTTCTCCTCTGCCCTCCAAGCCTCCTATTTCCTTGCGCAGTTTTTCCTGGGGTCCAATGCTTCCACTTGTGTGAATTCCCACCTCACACTACTCACTTGGCTCAGAAATAAATGCACAAACTTGAAGGAGATAATTCCTTCTGCATGGATGAGTTTCCTATATAGGAAAATTCCTCCAACTGATAGTACATTGTCCCTTCCTCTGATCTCAACTAGGTCTCTGACTGAGCTAACATGCATGAGTTATTTATGAGAGAATATTCAGTTATCTAGAGAGAAAAAGTTACATGCATGCAAGCATTAACTAACTGAACTCACAATTAATTCAACAAGTTGTTTGAATTAATCTAACTGGACTTGACTCAGTTAACTGAGTTAACTAATTACAACTCAATATTAAAACTCATCCTTATCTCTTTAACTGATGGATAAATTCCTCAATTAATGGAGAAATTGTTGCATGTCTTCACATAGACTTCATGTTTGATTTTCTCCAACTAATTAACTCAAGATGAATTAATTAATTATTTTACAAATAGCTGCTAAGATCAAATTCGAATTTTACTTCTCAATTTTAGTTCAGGGACTAACTAAAATTGGAATCTATCCCGAAATGCTATTTATAGCAATGTTATTTTTAGCACTTCCATTTTTCATTCCTTGTTGCTATGTCCAACACTGGTACCCAAACTTCTATTTATAGTAGTGCTATTTTTAGCACTTCTATTTTTAGCATTTCTTGTTGCCATTTTCAACACTCCCTGTCAATAAGAATGACATTCAACTTGAACCTGATCCTGAACCTTTGGAATGTTATGCATGCAACACTTCTCCCAAGTGTTGTTGCTCCAGCAACTCTAGAAACAAAAAAAAAACTCCCAACTGACCTCTTTGTTGGGCTAGAAACATCCTCTGATGTTGAAGCTTCCTCTGCCGCTCCATCCACATTTGTCTCTACCCACTCAGCCAGTCTTGCTACTCCTCGTCGAGGCTCCCGTAGCAAGGTCTAATCAAAGAGGTTGGGTACTTCAATGTTCCTACCCCTATTCCAGCCTTCTTGGGACTATCACTCCACATCGCCCCACCTCCTACCTGGAGGTATGGATGCATGTGATCCCTCTGCCAAATTGGCTTGAAATTTCACCCTACTGGAGGTCTCTGCATGAGTGGATGCCTCCGCTCAATCTCCCCTCTGCTTCTCCAGTTGTGACTACCCCACAACCTCCTGAAGCTGCTTCACCAATTGTGGCTCATCCACAATTGTCTGAGACTTCTCTTGGCGCTACATGTTGAGAGGTAATGTACTCTCCCTCTCAACCACCTAGTCTCCATCAGTTGCCTTCCTCCTCAAGGCTTTGCATGCATCTTGAACCTCAAGAGCATACAAGTTCTTGACTCATGAACCAATATGCTTCACCTGTCACGTGGTGATGTGTCGAAGGAAAACCTTTCCCTTACTGAAGACTACATCATAGCCCTTGTCTTCCAGCATGGCGATTGACACCAAATTTTTCTTTAGTCCTAATACATACTTGACATCGGTCAAGGTAATGCGAGCTCCATGCTCCCTCTGAAAAATAACCATGCCTACACCTGAGACACTATACTTTTCATCATTACCCATCGCTATGAGTATCTGGAGATCTTTCTCCTCCAAGGTACTGAACAAAACCTTGTCATCGGTCATGTGGAAAGAAGCTCCACTGTTAAGAAACCAAACACTTCCCACCATGGATGAAACCATGCATGCGAAAAGTGTGAAATCCAACTCGAACTGTGAGGCTGGTGCCTCATCTTCTGATCCTTCCACAGATCCCTTCTTGGATTTCCTCAGTGGACAATTTGTAGCAAAATGGCCCACTTCATGACAACAAAAGCATCACACTTTCAATTTGTCAAACTTCTTCCCTCCATGGAAAGAATTGGATTTGGGATGAGAATCCTTCTCCTTCCCTTTCTTTGTCTTACTTGCTAAGGTGCAATTTTCTTCATCTTCCTTGGATGAAGAAGATCCATCTCTGGTGCTTCTCCGTATCTCCTCCTGCATCAGATCCGACCAAAGTTGTTCCCAATCTGGCAGTTTTTCTCTTCCATTAACCGAGTCTTGGTAGCCATGCCAACTCTTAGGAAGACCAAGGAGAGCAAGACTCACCATGTCATCATCGGCTGTCATGATTTCTACACTTCCAAGCTCATCCCTGCAGGTGGTGAGCTTGTTCAGATATGTAGAGATCGTGTCACCCTTTTCACACTTGATTTTCCGAAGCTTGTCTTTCAGTGCCAGCTTCCTCTTATCGTTGTTGTTCTGATATAGATCATTCAATGTCTTCCACATTGAAAATGGTGTCTCCTTCCCATGGAGACTTTAGACAATATGGTCTCGAACTCCCTCCAGAAGAATCCTCCTCGCTCTAGCCACACATTTCTTCCATTCCGCCAATTCTTGGGCATTAGCTGCTGCTAGCTTAGGGACTTCTTTATCAATGAAGTCCTTCAAACCGTTGTCCTATAATACCGCTTCCATGCGATCCTTCTAGGCTATATAATTCGAGCTGCCATCAAGGGCATACTTGAGTCTTAAACCGCTGAACGCCATTGGTGAAATTGAGATGTGATAAGAACATGATTTCTATATTCAGGAACCACAAACTTCAAAATTCTTCCTTCTTGTATATTTTCTTCGCCTTGATCACCTTTGCTCTGATACCATGTAGAAATTCCCACTGTAGATCAACAGATTATGCAATATATTAAAACACAATACAAGATCTACTTCTACAACACTTTGTGGAAGCTTAATCGAATTAAGCAAGATCAAGAGAACACATATAACTGAGAATGAGAAATCAATCACACATAACACAGAAGAAATAACCCGGGGAAAGCCTCAGCCTAAAACCCCAATCTCTGTATTATCATACAAGTGGAAATCTTGTTCAAGTTACAAAAAGAATCAGCTCTCAAGTTATCTTGCTCTCTATGCAATCAAACAAATACTACTCATAGACAGTCAAAGGCTCTCACAACCTTCAACTCTGCCCTCCAAGCCTCCTATATCCTTGCATAGTTTTTACTGGGGTCCAGTGCTTCCACTTGTGTGAATTCCCACCTCACAATGCTGACTCGGCTCAGAAATAACTGCACAAACCTAAAGTAGATAATTCCTTCTGCATGGATGAGTTTCCTATATAGGAAAATTCCTCCAACTGATAGTACATTGTCCCTTCCTCTGATCTCAACTCGGTCTCTGACTGAACTGACATGCATGAGTTATTTATGAGAGAATATTCAGTTATCTAGAGAGCAGCAGTTACATGCATGCAAGCATTAACTAACTGAACTCACAATTAATTCAACAAATTGTTTGAATTAATCTAACTAGACTTGACTCAGTTAACTGAGCTAACTAATTACAACTCATCCTTATCTCTTTAATTGATGGATAAATTCCTCAATTAATGGAGAAACTGTTGCATGTCTTCACATAGACTTCATGTTTGATTTTCTCCAACTAATTAACTCAAGATGAATTAATTAATTATTTTACAAACAACTGCTAAGATTGAATTCGAATTTTACTTCTCAATTTTAGTTCAGGGACTAACTAAAATTGGAATCTATCCCAAAATGCTATTTATAGAAATGCTATTTTTAGCACTTCCATTTTTCATTCCTTGTTTCTATGTCCAACATTGGTACCCAAACTGCTATTTATAGCAGTGCTATTTTTAACACTTCTATTTTTAGCATTTCTTGTTGCCATTTTCAAGAATTTGTAAATCGTGTGTTGTAGTGATGACGTGTTTTCCATCACTTGTTGAAGCAACAATGATAATGTTGGCCTTGTTTTCGTATCTGGGGTATTGTGTCCATCTTGATGTAAACTTGATCACCGAGTATGTGTTATAAACTCATGGAAAATGTGGGATGCTTGGGTCATTCGTTGGTCATGAAAGTCAAGCATGTAATTTGAAAAAAAATGTACTACAGGTTGCAGAGGTTGCAAGTGTCGACTCATCGCTTAAGGCTCCGAAGAACAAAGGTGAAGGAGATGGAAGCAAGACCTTTTTAGGACACTTGAGATGCAGACAAGGTACGAAGAAGTTGCAGATTATTTTTCATGCTTTTGGAGGACCAAAAGCTCCTTAGTGGGGAGGATTGATCTAGGTGGCTCCGGAGACACACATAGGACAAAGAGGGCTTATGGAAGCTCAAAATTCAAAGGGTCGGAATGCTTTCGAACCAAGATCAAAACGTAGATCTTGTCATCCTAATTGCGATGGTGTGAACGGTTTGTCAATCCGAGCTTGTATGAGGGAGAACGAGCCAGTCAAAGTTTTGGTTGACTTTTGCTCACTGGGTAGGCTTAATGGAAACACAATTTGGAATTTTTCTGGCAGATGGAATCCGACCAAATCCAGTTAGATTCCATGTGAATTTGTGACCTGTTTAATTTGACTCCTTCGGTCAAATTTTGGAATTTTCGAAAAGGCCTTATTATTAATAAAATTTAAAAATATATAAATGAGGTGGTGGGCCACCATCCCCACCACCCCAAACTATATTAACAATTTTTTTTTATTAAAAGGGTTGACGGGCCATGACCCCCGCCGACCCAACCGCACCAAACCTGTTTACATAACAAAATTTAAATTTTATTTTGGCTCGGCGGCCATTACCCTGTCGAGCCCTCCACCCTCCAACTGCACGTAACAACGTAAACTTAATATGGGGTGGGCGTGAGCCACCTCCAGTGGACCCGACCCACAGCCCCAAAATCATTGCCATATATATATGCCAAGGGTGGCGGGGCTCGAACCCGCCTGGTTGGGTGGTCGGCCCGCCTCCCAGGCACCCTCATACACTCCCCCATGTACCATGTCATATAGCACGCCAACCGTTTGACAAATAAATGTGCTCCCATTTAATATGTGTTACGGAGGGTATGAGGTGGGCTGCCCAATGTAGACTCGATCCCCAAAATGAATTTGATTACGTTTTTTTGTAAAACAAATGGTGTATTAAAATGGAGGGGTCAGCGTATGACCACCTAATCTCCTCCTTGTTATTCGAACTTTATACCAATCCGCCCAAATCGGCTTTTGAAAAACTCCGCCCAGAAATTTATATAAACCTCATTTTTTAGTGCACCCGGAGGAACCAGGAGCCCGCATGAAAATAGAGACATAAATTTTCAATTAATTTTTGTAGGTGGAACCATGAGCCCGAGAAAAACACAGGCGAAGCCATGATTGAGAAAAATTCTCAAGAGGGTGAAATTTTTGCAGTGTCAAAATTGGACAAATTTTATGTCGATCTTACACCTCTCAGCGACAGGAACCCGATGGCGCAATCAGTTCCCTGATCTAAGCAGCAGAATTGCAGAGGACCCGGAGGAGGGAATCTTTAAGGAATTTAGGGGGAATCTAAAAGATTCCTTAAGCCTGAAATTTCCACTTTCTCAGAATTCAAAAATTTGACAGTCGGTTTTTCACTATTCAACGCCACAAATCTGATGGTGCATTCAAATTTTCCATTTACTCATTTCATTTTTCGGCCAATTTTCAAAGTGGAGTGCAGGTGTCAGCATTCATGTGCGAGCAATCATTTCCATGCAAGTCGATGTTGTGAGATCGATGGTACGAAAAACTTCAGCAACTTGACATCCTTTTCTTCATATGGCCCCTGGATGTGAGGTATATGCAGTGTGTTCGTGCACTTCGTTTTGCTATGCATTGTGCTACACAAATCCCTATTTGATGTTTGATGTGGGATCTTTTTTTCTTACTTGTTTCATGATTCCTGCTTGATGTGATGCGGAATGATTTGTAGGATGTACTTGTTGTCATGATTTTTCATGTTTTATATTGAGATCCCTTTGTCATTATGTTGATGGGATCCTCATGTGTCACCATGTATGATTGCATTGAAATCCCTTTTATGCCATGTTGGTGGGATGTTCATTATCATCATGCATGAGTTTGTGTCATACTGATAGTAGTCCTTTTGACTGAGAGTTCTTGTAGCGAAACATCTATTGGAGCCACTCCTGCATGAGGGAATTTTCCTTGTATGATAGTGAAATCATCCCTTATGTACATCATCACTATTGATAGCACTTAATTCAGCAGCCTACACCATCCTAAAACCGGGGACCGAAGATGTAGTCCCTCCTAGGCCAAATTCATTGCCAACGGCTTATGTTTTCATGTGCTGATGATTGCCATGTTCCTCTTCTTTACAACATGTAGATGTATTCATTTATGTTCTTTTAAAAATGAAATTTAACACATCACCAAAGTAAAAGGTCTTGGAAGGGTCCTTTGTCACACCCGAATCTGGATCAACCATGATCTAAAGTCTTCATGGAGCACCAAGATTCAAAATTCAAATTCGAAATGTAGGACTCTATCTTGGTGACTATGGAAGTGTATTGTTTCAAGATTTGATGTTAGGATGTGACACATGAACTGTGACAATAATATGGAGGAGAGTCATTTGAAGGGCGGAGGGGTTCAGGGGCTGAGGAACTACCATAAACTGGAAAAGAAAAAAACTACATTCACAAAATTCCCAATTCATAAAACAGATACACTCTACCAAATAAATATATCTATTTACCTATTTATAATTACATCTATAAACAAAAAAATTAAAATTAAAAATATTTATTTATGTATATATATTACATGTATAAAGTTGGAGACAAGGCAACACAGACGAAATGGGTTTTTGGGCTCTGACGTGGCCGCAAGCGGGCAGGTGGCGAGTGCGGCTTCCTGCACTTGTCCAAAAGTAGATTTGAATTAATCTGCAGTTAATTCACAGTTAAACAGGGATTAATGCGAGCGCAGTCACCCTGTTTTTCCAACCGGACGACATCCGTCCCACCTTTCTCGGGCAACTAACTCCTGTCTGGTGGTTTCGAAGGTGGTTTAGGTCAATGGAAGACATGGAGTATGAAGAGGAAGCGATCGACTATTCACAGGACCCGTATGAAGGTCAGTCTATTTTCTGCGGCCGCGGTGTTAACCCTAGCTCTACTGAATTTGCACCTCCTCAACCGGCTAACTCTCTGGCTGCTACGCTCCCTGGATCCTCTTCGACGCGCTGTGTTTCGGTTCTCTTTCCCTGGAGTCCCCGGGCCTAGACATCCCCCCTCTATCCCCTGGCACGCTCAATCTTCTCACCGCTATCATGCCTCCCTCCCCCAATTTCGATCTGCTCCCCTCTTTCAACCCGGTACCTCCCCTGAGAGCACCTCATCCGGACTCGGCAAACCCTAACTTCCTCCCTTCGGGATGCTTCGACTCACCTGTTATTAACCCTAAAATGGCAGCGCATCTGAAGGATTCGGGATCAGATCCATTAGCAGAGCACCCATTGGCGCCGAGAACTGGAAAGTGAAAGATCAAGTGCGTGAAGAAATCCTCAAAGGATCTCACCATCTCTTCGGCAAATATATTCCTATGAGTGAGGTGGTGGAAAGGGCCAACAGAGTACTTGTTGGGCATGTGAGAGGGAGGGCTTACTCAGCAACCAAGCTCACGAATTGGGTATAGGAGATATGGGGTGGTATTCTACAGGAGCTGCTGGAGGTACAGAGTCTGGCACGGGGATGGTTTTCCCTGTATATTTTGAGAGCAGAATACACAGACCTGATCCTGGCCAAATATTGGCACATAGAGATGGCCCCAGTTCTCCTCAAGCACTGGTCTCCATTATTCGATTCGGAGAGGGAACAAATTGGGGCGGGACCTATCTGGGTACGTTTACCCGGTCTACCTCTACAATTCTGGTTCGAAGCGGTGTTTATCAGGATTGGTAACACCCTCGGAACATATTTGGAATATGATAAGACTTATGTATAGTCAAAGAATTAGGCACTGGCAAGAATTTTGGTGCATTTGGACACAAGGGAGGGCTTGCAAGAAAAGATCACTCTCAAGTGGAGGCATTACACCAGGATCCAGATATAGGATTATGAGGGGGTACCGTTTCATTGTAGAAGATGTCATAAGGTAGGGCATGTATTCAAATAATTCCCTCTACTCTCGAAATCATCGGAATCCACAGGCCCGCCCTCAGCTCATAAAGGAATTGCTCCAGTGGTGACTTCACAAGCCCCTATTTCAGCTTCGCGAACTAGACTGTTGACTCCCAAGGAGCTCAGTGTGGGAGGGACGTCGAAGGAGGCTGGAGAAGCAATCAGGATGCCCTCGCCACCTCTGACCTGGGCTCAGGCTGCTGCAGCTGTGGAGGTAGCTCGGAACTCGGGTACATCTTCTTCTTCCCCTTTGATATCTCCTACAATCTCTAATTCCGTTGTTGATCCTTCGGTAGCTTTTGTCTCTCTGGTTACTTGTTCCATTCCCCCCCCCCCTGCCCATCAACGCTCCATCCTCTCCTTCGATCCATTCCACTTCACTTCCTTCTGAGGTAGAGGCCTCGTCATGCCAGATACTACCTCACCCTTACAACCTGTGGTCAAGACCCTCTCAGGGTTCTGACTCTCAATCTGGGCTGGGGGTGGTCTACCCGGGACCCCCTGCCCTTACATCCCGGGGTCGCAAATCTAATCTATCCAAAGCTATTCAGAAAGCTGGAGTTGAGGTAGTAACTGGCAAACAATCCACTATGGAAGGGGTCCTTAGAGCACTGAAAGCCCCTGAAGGGGTTCCACCATGAAGTGCCTTTCCTTTAACTACAGAGGTTTGGCTACTACCTCCAAGAAACTAGCCATGCAGAGGTTGATTGAAAGCAAACCTATTGATATCCTTATGTTGCAAGAGACCTTGGGTAGTGCTGAAGCCATTAAGCACTCCCTCGCCGGCCTGCGACCTAGATGGCATCACCATGCGCTGGATGCCATTGGTAGGGCTGGAGGATTAGCCATCGGATACAATCCTCGGACAATAAATGTATCTGCCACCTGGGGGGGAGTGGGATACATAGGCATGGATTTCTTCTCGGTGGAGTTAGGGGAGACCCTGAGGATCATCAATGTATATGGTCCATGCCAGAGGAGGGAGGAATTCTGGCATAATTTTCTTGGTACAAACTTGACATCTATTGACCAGCTTATCATCGGGGGTGATCTCAACTTCTCAATAGGATTCGGGGAATCCTGGGGTTCGCTCGCACAGATAGACCCCTTGTCCAATTTCTTTAAAGACATCCTGGAATAGCATCATTTGGCTGATATTCCCATGAACAAGCCGATGCCTACTTGGAGGAACCGGAGGATAGGAGAGGCTGCCCTGGCTAGGAGACTGGACAGATTCATGATCAAGATCCCCCTTCTCCAGAGACTGTCCAGATACAGACAATGGGTTGGGGCAGGGGGAAAATCTGACCACTCCCCTATATATTTGGAAATTATGGGACCTGAAGCCAAGCCAAGGGCTCCATTTAAATTCAATCATATCTGGCTTCAAGATGAAGAATATATTAAGCTGATCAAAGACTACTGGGTGTCCCACCCTATAACAAACCACAGGACGGCAGCAGAGGGTTTCTGTCATAATCTCTCAAAGCTCAAACAACTAACCATGACTTGGGCCAAAGAGAAGAAGGTCAAAGATGATCGGAAGATTCTGGACATAGAATCAGAGTTGGAAACCCTGATGGATGACAGGAATCTTGGATTTTCCTCAGCTGAAGGAAAAAATAGATTGATAGAGCTTGAGATGCAGAAAGACAAGATCCTCAAGGAAAGGGAGGAGGCATGGAGATTGAAGAGCAGGGCTATATGATTGAAGGCAGGAGATGACAATAACAAATTTTTCCAGAATTATGCCAAAGGGAGCAAGGTCACAAATACGATATGGAAGCTGCCCCTTCCCAATGGTGAATCGGCCGATAATTTCCAAAAACTCTCCAGACTGGGTACTTCTCATTTTCGGAATTTATTCAAAGCTCCCCAAGAAGCCAACCTGGTAAATATTATTCATGTGGCTGGTCTCTTTCCCCAATTTGTAGGTGAAGAAGAAGCAATCAAACTAAGTGCGTCGGTTACCCTGGAGGAATTGGAGGGGGTACTAAAGTGGTTCAAGAAGGATAAAAGCTTGGGACCAGATGGGTGGTCTATTGAATTCTATTTGGCTTTCTACGACACAATGGCCTCGGACCTCCTCCAGGTCGTGGAGGAATGCCTCTCATCAAGATGGATGTACAATGCTATCAATACCACCTTCATAGCCCTTATTCCTAAGAGTGATTCCCCTAGCTCTTTTGACAAGTTCTGTCCCATATCTCTCTATAATTGCCTCTACAATATTATTTCAAAAATCATTACCAATCGTATCAGACCTATTCTTTCTCAGCACATACTCCCTGAACAATTCGCTTTTCTCGAAGACCGCCAAATTCATGAAGCGATTGGTATTGCTCATGAAGCCATACATTCCATCCGAGCTCGTCGTCTGAAAGGTATCATTCTCAAGATTGACTTAGCGAAGGCTTTTGATCGGGTGGACTGGACTTATATTAAAATGTTGCTTATCCATCTGGGCTTTCCTCTGCCTTTCACAAACTGGATAATGGCATGTATAACCTCTCCTACTTACAGTCTGCTCATTAATGGTTCCGCCTCCCCTTTTTTCCATGCAGAGAGGGGTCTCAGACAGGGATGCCCTCTCTCTCTGCTTCTTTTCCTTCTTGTAATGGAAGGGCTGAGCAGACTCATCTATTATGAAAAGCAGAATGGCAGATTATCAGGATTGAAGATTACTGATCAGTGTTTCCTAACACACCTACTATTCGTAGATGATGTTATCATATTTTTGGATGGAAGCGTCCGGGATTCGACTGCCTTTGACAAGATTCTTGCCTCTTTCTTCAAGGCAACAGGCATGATGGCCAACCACACAAAATCAACTATCTCCCAGATCTTTACATCTGCTCAAGAATCCGAACTGGCTTTGCAGCGTTTCCCATATAATCCTCGACCGTTGGATCAGGGGTTCAAATATCTGGGTTATTGGATCAAACCGACGGGTCACAAGATTGCGGACTAGACATGGTTGATCACAAAATTAGAAAAACGGATATCACACTGGAGCCATCGCTTCCTATCAAGAGCAGGGAGGTTAGTTCTCATTAAATCAGTCCTGGAGGCCACACCTATTTTCTGGATGGCCTTAGCCTGGATACCCAGAGGTATTCTCGCTCGTCTCAGGCAAATTTGCTATAGATATCTCTGGAATGGGAAACAGGACAAAAGGATTTTTGCTTGGATCAGTTGGGATAACATCTTGCTGCCAAAAAAGTGGGGAGGTTGGGGCCTAAAGGACCTCACACACTTTGCCCACGCTCTGGCCGCGAAATTGGGATGGACTTTGCTTACAAAGAAAAATCTTTGGACAACAATCTTGTACCACAAGTACATTTGGCCACTACATCTCATGGATTGGATCTGATTACCTGGGTGGAACAAAATAGGTATATCTATAGTATGGAAGGCTTTATTGCACTCGCTGCCTCTCATTCGGCGCCATCTAACTTGGAGAATAAATGACGGATCCAGGGCTCGTATAGGTATGGATCCATGGACAGGAGGTGGCGGGAGGTGTTATCTCCCACACGAGCTTGTTCAAATACTTGAGCAGCAGAATACTAGAGTTATAGCCCACATAGCGGATCAGGAGAACACTTCCATATTTACTCAGGCATGGAAATCAGCAGCGCAACTCAATCTGCCTCCGGAATGGCATCAAAACTGGGAGGATTACACTAATGCATTAAGTGAGTCTCATATTCGCATTAAAGAAGGACCAGATGAGCTCATGTGGGATAAGGTAGAATCCGGATTATATACCCCTAAGGAAGGGTACCTGGTTTTGATCGAGAACAAAAAGCCGGAAATAGTGCAGAGCTGGTGGAAGATCATCTGGCAATTAAAGACCCCTCCCAGAACTAAACTCTTTTTCTGGTGCTTACTCCGGAACAAGATCCCCACGGGGGAAGCGCTCATGCGCAGATCTGTACATGGCCCCACTTGGTGCATTCTTTGTAAGCAGCAATCAGAATCAACCACTCATCTTTTTCTTGCATGTGAAATTACTAAATAGATATGGAAGATGGTGACAGAGGAGCTCGGTATTGTGAGTAACTGGGAGAGTGAAAACATCACTATTGCATGGGAGAATTGGTATCAGGCACACTCCGGAACAAACCGTGCGTGTCTTCCCCTTATCATTAGCTGGGCAATTTGGTTGGCGAGGAACAAAATGATATTCGAAAATGGCACGATTCGCTGGCAAACTGTAACCGCCAAAATCATCGCAGCATACCATGAACTGCCGGCAATTACCCCTCCTCGCACCCGCAGACCAGCCGCCCCGGACCCCATTGACCAATCTATACCATGGGCCTTTTTCGATGGAGCTGCACAGCAGCATGGATGTGGCGGGGGGTTCATTCTAAATTTAACAGCGAATCATCATTTCAAAGTGAAGATGGGCTTAGGCATGGGAACTAACAATTTCGCTGAACTCATAACCATCAAACACCTTATGCATTTTGAATTAAATCATGACTGCAGAGATTTACAGATTTTTGGGGATTCAAACATTATCATTAATTGGATCAATCTGAAATCTAGATGCCATGCACACACTCTCTTAAATATATTGGATGAAGTGATGCACCTCAAAGCACAATTTAACTCCATCATTGTTCGTCATATTTACAGGGAACACAATCACTGTGCCGACGGATTATCCAAGGAAGCCACGCACATTCCTGGAGGACAGTGGATAATCAGCGAACAGAGGGGAAAAACTCAGTATCAACACTACCACAGGCCCTACATAGATCAAGTCTACCCTTGGGTGGACGACCATTGATTTTTGTCATGTATATAAGCTGATAAATAGAAACCTAGTAGCTTATGAGCAACATCCTGCGAGATGCAAGTATATATTTTGCTTACTATACATACATCCTGCGTGGTGTTTAATTTTGACATTTTGATACAGTATCATCCTGCGGGATGATTTTTTGATTATGACATAGTCTTGTACAGGAAAGACCATAGACTTTTAAGTCATGAAGGAATCTGCATATGCTGAATAGCATTTACTACATGTAATTTTTCACCATATAATGAAAGATTACGATTTTTCCTTGGGAAAAAAAAAAATATTACATGTATAAAGTTGAATTTATAAGTATATTAAGTAACATAGGCAATATTCGTAGACCATCTTGTAGTTTAATTATTTTATGCACTTTTTTTTTGGGGGAATTTAAACGTAAATTTGATGAGATAGTAATTTTTAATTATTTAAATTATGGTTTTGAATAAAAAATAAATTTAAAGATTATAAGATGCTTTAAATTATACAAATCAAATTTATAATTCTTACAAACTTATTATTCCAATGAATATTTACACAATTCCCCATAAAATTAATAAAAGAGTATTAAAAAATAAAATATGCAAAAATTAGACTTTGTTCATAACAAATTAAAATATCCACTTTAAAGTGTATTGTTAAGGCACTCTGTAATGTGAAGGTCATTGGTTTGAAATTTTGTGGGCAAAAATTTGTCCATGTTAAGGGATGGTGTGGCCTAAGTTGCTTGTGATCTTTGTGTGATTTTGACGACTTAAATGCCACTAGATTGCGATTTCTCAAGAAAATTCCAAAAAAAATTACAATATATTTTTTATAAATATTATTGAAATATACAATTTGTGATCATTAAATATCACACACAATATTAAAATTTAATATTATATTAATTCAGGATCCCTTAACAACCCTATGCCTTTCATTTTGAAAGCATGATAATTTTTTTCTAAATTATTTAATATATTATAATTTTGGGTATAAATATTAAATTGATATATGAATGTTTTTTTTGTTTATGTGATAAGTGATTTTCCCGAGTAAGAATCATACTTTTAAAATTCACAAAGATATATATATTGTATCCCTCTAAACTTAATTTTATGAATTTTTAGAATAAAATACATATTATTAAGCAATAAGGTTTTTTTTTTTTTTTTAATATGAAATTATTCATAGTTTGAATTTAAATTGTGTGTGTGGAACTTCAAAGAATTTATATTAGTGTGAAAAATAAGAATTTACAATGTTGATAATTTTTATTGGCTTGTTGCTAGGGAAACCAAACGAGTAGTCTAAACTCAAAATTTTAAGATTGTCTCTATTATTCGTGATCTACTTAGCTCATAAAACAAAACAAGCAAAGAAAAAATGTCTACACAAAGAACACTACATAAACTTAAAGACATTTCCAAATGGTTGGAAAATAAACTATGAGGTTGAGCATGAACCATCTATTCTCTCACTAAATTTAATTGTGTGCCTAATCTAGCAACTGGGGATCACTATTAGTATCTTATGTTGAGGGGTTTGTGCCTATGATTTGCTTAGTCAAAAGTGTGAACTTCATGCTAATGTTGTCTATTTTTTCTATGATCTCGACCATACAATGATACTTTCTTGTTGAGTGTCAACCCTATTTCTAGGAACTCTTCCCATAAGAGTTTTTGTGTGCCAATACAGGTTGATAGTCTGCATGTAAACAAATGCTCTGGCTCTAATGTAATTTCCTACATAAAAGATCCAATTTTTGGTCTCTCATTCCACGTGTGTCCTTAGCATGAACTTGTGAGTTTGTCTGACTTGCTCCTCTACGTCAAATATTACTCTATTAACAAACTTAGGGATGATATCCTTGTATCTTTCCATGATAGCCTTGGCAAAGGATTATGCATGAGTGCCTTTCAGGGTTGGGGGACTATAGACAAGAGAGGGGGGAGCCTCAAGTCTATCTCTTCTACCATGTTGAGAGGGTCTAGCTAGATGATGCCTCACCATGTTAGTGAATGGATATGTGGTAGGAGAAACTGAGGTGGGAGGGACAAGTCGAAATAGAAGGGAGTAAGCAGTGATAAATAATGGAGGATTGATCGAGGGATGAAGGCCTAAGAACAGGGGATGAAAATAGTAAGGGTTGGACCAAAACGAGAGGGGGAGCTAGCAATAGGACCAACAAATAATAGGGAAGAAACAACAGATAGCGAGGGAAATGATAGAGATATAGGAAAGAAGTAACCTCTCAAATACACAAGGTCGAGGAAGGGGATGGAGGTCTAGAAACCAAAAGAGCTCATAGAGGATAGAGAAGTAGACATAAAATGTTGTAAATTCGAAATAGAATTGCAGGGTAATAGTAAGAAAAAATTGAACCTAAGAGAGAAGGTCCCATGGAGAGGAGTGACACACATGGGTGAGAAGATATGGAACTATCGAGATGGATGGAGATAATTAGATCCTTTCCTGTATGCTCTCCATGAAATGACGCTAAAATCTAGACTTGCAAAGCCCGATTTTATCCTGCCATAGCTCGTGGATTATAAATGAATTTAAACACTTCCTCTTCACTATTTTTTGACCTTGTCCCCATTCCCCTATATAATGATCATGGTTTGGCCTATATTCTTCAATAATTGAAACATTGTGTCCTCAAAAGTGCAAACCATAACACTAGTGTACCTTCCCAACTCTTTGCACGCTTATTCTCTATGTTGGTGCAGTAGACACTAGCTTACCATCTTTTTTTTGTCCTTTGGAGCAGCGGTATGTCCATGTAGTCTGCCATGTGGAGGTAGCCTACTCTCCCTTATAACTTTGCATTATCATCACTACTCCTTTTTTTTCAAGTTTATTGTAACTAGTAACACTAAGGGTGATACTCAAGAGGTTGGTAAAGAATGAGTAAAGACATTGATACACCATGAGGCTTTAGTGCTAGTCATTATTGAGTATATAATGTATTTCACTATATTATTTACATGGAAAAATCACTTTGACATGCAATATAATTAACATGTCTTGGCACAATCCTTTGTATGTCCATTGATCAACCTTAAGGTTTGTTCTATCTCTTGTTGGAGTAAATGATGAGTAGACGAGGGAAATATGGGAAATTATCTTTAGAGTTAGGCAATTTTTTGCGTGTTGATAATTTTTTAATATACCTTGTGTTGTTATCCTCTCAAGCCAATTGTTTGGCAAACAAACTGTACATTAAGAGTTCATGGTTGTAAGTTAAAAGTTATACATTGGATAGACAATAAAAATGACAAGACTAGAAAAGGCTATGGCTACCTAGTATGTGCCTTTCTCACTAGTGGGATTGTTATTTCATAATAGATTAGTTTGTGGCTTGCTATGACCTTCTTCCAATGTCTTTATGTCTTCTCTCATATGAGTCACTTTTGACTATGTTCCTATAGCATGTTTCTCTCCCTAATTCCAATGCATTCTCTCTAATGACAAACCAATAAGTGGAAAATTCTCTGAACTACCCTCGTTTTTGGAATAAAACGTAACTTGAAACTTAGTCTAGTCTCAAGCATGAAATGCTCCCATATTCATTATAGTGCTATATCTTGAATGTAGGATAGGTTAAAATGTTGTCTTGATCCCTTATTTCATCTATTTTCTCTCTTAATATTCCATTGATCCTAATCCACCATGGCATTGTTATGATAACTACAAGAAATAATAAATAGAAACAACCATAACCCTAAAAGAGGACCACCTATCATAACCATAGAATAGGACCACTTGTCATTAAATGACTTGTCATTAATATGGCATTTCTTTGTAATATTGGATTTATGTTTTATAATATTGGATTCTTACTCTAGTGGAGAAGAAACAATAAATAGAAATGGTCATAACCATAAAAGAGGACCACCTATTATAAAACAAAAATAAATAAGATTAAAGAAAATGAACATCCATTAATGGCATTTTTTTGTAATATTGGATTTCTTACTTCAATATTGGCAACTGTTTTTTGTGTTATTAACTATATATTAAGAAATCAAATAAGTTTCAATGAATTATGTTAGAATGAACATCTAATAATGATATTTATGTGTGATATTGGATTTCTGACTCCTTAAGCAATTGTTTTTTGTGCTATTAACTATATATTAAGAAATAAAATAAAATATAGTGAATTGTGTTTTAAGAAATAAAAAAAATCCAGCGAATCGTGTTTCATTATAAATAGGTTCTACATGGTAGCTACTCCCTGCCGCTTAGTTTAAACATAGCTAAATAAAGTAAAAAACAAGATTCAGTTTTAGTATGTGACATATTGATAAACTTATAATATGTATATAATCTATAATGGTTTTGAGAAGTTGTCTAAAACGTTTTCAACTATTTATAAAAAATAGATGTAAATTAGTCATTTATGATTTAAAAGTCTCTCGGTTATTCATTGTTGTCAATATTTAACTATATATGAATATGGTTGTCCATGATAACCGTGGAGGAGCATTGTGTCCATGGTTAACCATTGTTGAGGTGGTTTAAGGATCGATGAATATGGTTGTGTTATTGCCCATGATTGACCATGATTGAGTTTATTTGACCATGGTTAATTATGGTCAACCATGGTTGATTATGGATGAACATGGTTGGCCATGGGTGACTATGGGCTAATGTGGTTGAGTATAGTTGTTAATGTTTAACTATAGACAAATATGGTTGACAATATTGACTATAGTTGATAATGGTTGAACATTGTTGAGTTTGATTGACCATTATTGAGGTGGATTGACCATTGTATAGTTTGACCATTATTGGGCTTGCTTGACAATCGGTGCGAACATGTAACTATAGATGTATATGGTTGACCATGTTGACTATCGTTGATTGTGTGAACCATGAATAACCATGGTTGAATATGATTGAACTTGTTAACCATGTTATACTATAGTTATGACCCCATTGATTTACGCTACATAAATCTCATCAATAAAAGTAGAATTGATTATGTTAAGATTTTGAAAAAATCTTTATTTTTGTGCAAAATAGAACCTAATAAAACTTTAAATTTAATTATATTAAATTTAAAATTTAAAAATATCAAAAGTTATATTAATATAGCTTTAACACAATAAAAATAAACAATATTATATTATATTAAAAGTATATTAGTAAAATAAGTTATTAAAATTATATAATTACATTAATTATTATTATTAAGTCTTTTCTTCATGAAAATATCATTATTAAATTATTATAATATTATGATTATTAAAAATATATTTTATAATAAAAAATAGATGATTAGAATTATATTAAAAATTATTTTGTAAAATTTAAATTATTTAATTGTTAAAACTACATTATCAAACATATTTATGAATTTTGTATATGATTTACCAAAACTTAAAAAGATGTGACACATTAAAATGTCTGGACTACAATCGTTGTGTACTTTCGTAGGGTTAAACAATAAATAGAGACATGCTTGCTTAGGAAGCCACCTTGAATGAAATACAACATACATTTATTGATGAAATACAAGATACATTTATTTTTTTGGTATATTTTTTTATTAAATTTGTTCAAAGTAATTGTTGGAATTGTAAGTTTTAATTGCATCATCTACACTAGTATAGTGCTTCAAAAATGTCTTAGAGTATTGAGTATATTTATGTATTTAGAAATTTATTTTAAACAATAAAAAATCATAATCTCTACCAAAATTGTATCTTCAATTTTGACTTAAAAAAAATCAAAACATTAAATAATTAAACAACTTCTTAAAAATTATGTTAAATTAATTAAATAAATTATTAAACACTATAATAATTAATTATACTGAATTATTATTTATTATAATTATTTTATAGTGATACTGTTTCACTTTTTATATCTTGATTCGTTTTCTCAAAATTAGCTAACATATTTTTTTCATCGGAATTTTTAATTATTTAAAATATATTTTTGACTATTTAAATAAATTCAGCTATCATTTAAATAAATTACTGTAATTAAAAAAAAATTAAAACTCTTAAAATATATAAATTTTATAATTTGAATTTATTGTATCACAAAATATCTCCCAAATTTCAAACATAAATGACTAAAAAATTATAAAATAATTTACAACTTTTATAAATAACCAGCATTACCCATGCACGTTAGTCCTTTTCTTTGTTGGCGTAGTGACACACAATTCAAGAGCCACTGATTCGCTGAATTATCCTCGCAATTTGATTAAGTATAAAATAGTCGTTTTTTCGTATTAAATAGTTGCTCTTCTCCGTATACAGAAGCATATAGTTTAATTAATTTGTCATTCTTTGATTGCATGACTTATTTGATTGCATGACTTATTACTCTGGGATAAGATGCCATGGTGCATTATATTAAAATGAATTAATTATTTATGATGATTGAGTTTTTATTAAGGTATAAAGGCATTAAACACTGCACGTTGTTAGGTTTGTGGTGAATCATTAAATTTTTTCCAAAGATGGATAGTTATTAAAAATTGTAATTTTTTTTAAAAGGATAGTAATTAAAAATTTAATAAAATAAGATTTTATGAAATGATTATAAGTATATCATTAGGATCGTAAAGGTTTATTAAATTAGGCAATTAACAATAATATGTTTAATTCAATAACTAATTAAATTAAAGAAAAGTAAATTAAATTATTTTTTAAAAATAATAAATTTTAATTTGTAATGTTCAACTATAAAAATTTTGCAATTTTTTTTGGTCAAACCCAAATTAATATAGGTTTGACCAAAAACTCAATGCAATATCTTTGCTTATGACGGGGATAATAAGAATGAACATCCATGAATAACATTTTTAAGTAACATTGAATTTATTGCTTGCTTAACCATTGTTTCTTGCATTATTGCCTATATGATGAAAGAAAAATAAAATTCAATTTACAATTTACTATTTACTATTTAAACAAGGGCTACATAATAGCTAGTCCATGCCACTTAGTTTAAACATAGCTAAATTAAAGTAGAAAACAATAAAAATACAAAAATTTTAAATTTTAAAATGTTATTAATGTGAAAGATTGGTATCTACATAATGGATCACAAAAGCCTTAGATCTAATGTTATAATTAAATTAATTTTAAACTGTAATTAAATGCATTATTAAATTTTGTAAACTAACATTATTTATATTGCAACATAGAAATAATTATTAATAGTTTAAACTTGGTTTTTTATAGTTTTTGGATATGGTCTTATGAAAATCTTATTATTAGACCTGGGTATAGAGGTGTTATCATAAATTTGTATTATACTTTGGTTTGTGAATATGAGAACTTTTATATTTATTCGTATTACAAACCTCTTATTATTTTGAATATCATTCATTCATTAATAGTGTAAAATCTATCATATATGTTCCCACGAAAACCTAAGTGACCTCTACCCCTTGAAAATATAATGTAAAAATAAAAATATATCTCTCACATTCCATTCATAAATATTTTAAAATTACATTTGTGATTGTATATAATCATTTTAAATTATATATGTAATTTTAAATAAGATATTTTTTATTAGATTATATTAATTAGTAATCATTTTTATAAATAAGAATATAAAATGACTATACTCATTAGTAATAATTTTACCTTCCCAAAACATATTGTATCATAAATAACCATCTTATACTTTGATGTGATCTATGTACTTCTCCTTAATTAATAGAAGTAATGGGCACATTAATAGAGGCAAAGAGCAATAACATGTTCAATTTGATAGCCAATCAAATTGAACATAAATAAATTAAATTATTTTTAAGAAATCATATATGTCAATGTGTAATGTTATACTTGCAGTTTTTTTTTTTTATCAAACACAAATTAATATAGATTTGACTAAAAACCATTGCGATATCCAACTAGCCAAGAATAATAAAATAATATAAGATAAAAACTACCCGGTAACAATGTTCCATTATAAACCAAGAAAAATCAACATTAAATTTGTTTATTATAAAACCTCTAACACATATCCACATTCCGTCGTTTCCCGTGACAAAAGTGAAAGGTAGGTTTGGATAAAGAGTTGTGATGGTGGAACTTTTAAATATTTTGAATATTTCAATCAAGAAACCTCCGGAATGTTCCAACCAAGAAACTGTGTTGATCCCCACCTTACTAGTGTTTTTTTGGGGTTATAAAATAACATCACAACACTGGTTGAGATACAGCGTTTGGCCAAAAGGAGCGAGCCGTCGGCTGCAGCTTCTTGCTTCTAGTTTTCAGTTATTCGTCTTATTCATTGTCTCAGCCTATCAGTCCATCCATTCATCCCAATGGAAAACCTAGCACAACACCACAACAGAAGCAAGATGCTTCATCGTCTTCTGCCTTGACCTCTTGCCCCCGATATGATGTTTCATCAATCATCGGGGGCCCGATGTTAAAAACACCTTCGTTAGCCATCTTGACAAGCGCCTTCGTGAACATGGATTGTGGCCATTTCTTGACAGGCCTGAACTGCAGGCCGGACACAACATCAAGTCTCAAATCGAAGCCGCTATTCGAGTGGCTTCTGTCCACGTTGCAATTTTCTCTCCGACTTATGGGGAATCGACATGGTGCCTCAATGAACTAGTTCTTATGGTCAAGTCGGGGGCTCCCATTGTTCCAATATTTTTTAATGTCGAGCCTTTGGAGGTCAGGTGGAATGAAAAAAAAGGAGTATACGCTGAAGCCCTGAAAAAACTCGAGCAGAAGACAAGCATTGACCCTCAAACTAATGGAGAGAAGCCACGCCATGACTCCACTATCATTCAAGGCTGGAGAGCTGCTCTTTCTCATGTCGCAAATCTGAAAGGTTGCGAACTGAAGGCCTTTAATGGGTAAGAAATTTTAACTATTTCGTGTCCGTTTTATTTATTTTTTATTCGTATTAATATATAAAAATAGTACAAATTCATGTTTCTCTTCCATCTTCTTATGAAACTTCTACATCAATCTATTTGGTATTAGTTTATTTTCCCTTTATGATTATTCTATTACATTTTCCTCGTAATAAAACTTCATAAAAAAACAACCAAAAAAAACGAGTCTTAATGTTTCGACATAAATCTGTCAATGCTTCTAGCTATCCTAGATTTCTCCCTTTTGCTTCTATAAGTAGTTTATACTACCAGCGTTAATCAAGTGTCCCTGTTCATAAGCAGTAAAAGTAAAATTTATCTGTTGGTTTCATCATTTTTTTTGGACAACAGAGCAGCTATCCAATTTTGTTCTCTCTCAATTAGATTGAAGTTAACCGCTTGAAAGGTACTCACAAGGACCAGAATGCTGCATATTCAATTTTTGAGAATAGAGGGACTGAAACCTGTGTTCTTCTTCACCCAATCTATGATATGTTTTTACATCTTCACAACCATTGATATTTTTTTGCATCTTCACAACCATTTCACCACTTTGAATACACTATGCCTTACTCTTTAGCTGTCCTCCTCCTCACCAAAAATGGAATTGATGACTATAACAGCTCCACATTCACACCTCCTCCCTTTACATGCTCCCTCAAAGAAACGCACAGAATAGCTGTAAATGTGTTAGAAAACCTGCACAGATGAATCTAGCTAGTAAAGGTTGAACACACAGCTTTGCAGAGCAAAAACACTAAAAGAAAATTGAAAGAAGAAAAAAATGATTCATTAGAAAATAGGTTACAATGCTCATGATATAACATTACTGGGTGAAGATCCCAAGGTAATGCACCATAGTGGTGATCAATGAGAAGACTCAACACCTATAACAAGTTCCGGAGAGAACTAGCCAGTTGCGGAGTGAAAGAAGGAGCAAATCAGGGAGTAAATCATGCAGAAGAACTAACCATTTGCGGAGTTAAAGAAGGAGAAAATCAAGGAGTAAATCATGCAGAAGAACTAACTAGTTGCGGAGTTAAAGAAGGAGTAAATCATGCAAAAGGAATCTTGCATGTAGTCCCATGCTCTAACTAAGAGTCCGCATGTAGGTGTGTAGTAGTTCCAACACCCCCCCTGAACACCACTATGAGGAAAAATAGAAAATGGGCCCTGGCAACTAAGGCCAAAGGTCACCCAAAATACAGTGCAACTTGTACTAAAATTGAGGAAAGAGGGAAAACCTCATGGGAAAACCCCCCCTCAAAATACAATGTAATCAAAAGAAAAGAGGAAGAAAAGACAGTTGCTAAGCAACTGTGTCCTTCACGCCAAGACGATTGCACAGAGAGCGAAACTTCTGCTCAATGAATTTCTTGGTGAAGATGTCTGCAGTCTGTTCTGCTGAAGGACAGAACTGCAAATCAATGACCCAATCATGTACTAAGTCTCTGATGTAGTGCATATGGATCTCTATGTGCTTCATCTGCTGCCACTGTACTGGATCCCTGCAAAATTTGAGAGTGCTCTGGTTGTCACACCAGATGACAATGGGCTGGTGGAACTGGATGCCCAACTCAGTGAGGAAGTGTTGTAGCCACAGAGCCTGAATGGTGATGTTGACTACTCCTCTGTACTCAGCCTCAGCTGAAGAGAGAGCAATAGCAGCCTGCTTCTTGCTCGACCAACAGATAGGGCCAGATCCTAGACTGAGTGAATATCCAGAGGTGGACTTGCGATCAATGTTGTCTCCCGCCCAATCAGAATCTGTGAAGCCAAGGAGATTCAATGCAGTGCCTGCTGCATAGTGAATCCCGAAGGTGATGGTGCCCTGCACATATCGGAGGATGCGCTTGGTAGCATTCCAGTGTAGCTCATGCGGCTCCTGCATGTATCTGGAAACTGCCCCTACTGCATATGAGAGATCTGGTCTGGAGTGGGTGAGGTACAATAAGCTCCCCACTAGCTGTTGGTAGAGAGTGTTGTCAACTAATGGAGTGTCACCTCCATCCTCAAGGCGGACCCCAGACAGAAAAGGAGTTGGTGCTGGCTTGCAGTCAGTGATGCGAAATCTCTCGAGGAGATCCCGTGCATACTCAGCCTGAGAGAGTTTGATGCCTGTGGCATCTTGGCTGATCTCAAGACCAAGAAAGAAGTGTAATGGACCCATGTCCGTCATCAAGAACCTATCATGCAAAGCCCTCTTAACTGTAGCAATGGCTGAAGCCGAGCTACCGGTGATTAGGAGATCATCCACATACAAAACTAAGATAAGAAGAGAATCATGTGTCCTGAGCATGTAAACATTCAGATCAGACTTACATCTTTCAAAGTTTTGTGATAAGAGAAAAGAATCCATCTTTGCATACCAAGCTCTCGGGGCCTGCTTAAGGCCGTAGAGAGATTTCTTCAATCTGCAGACCAAAGATGAATCCTGAATGAAACCATGTGGTTGCTCCATGTAGATCTCCTCAGATAGGTCTCCGTGAAGAAAGGCATTCTTCACATCCATCTGATGTACTTCCCACCCCTGGGCAGCCGCAATGGCAAGTGTAAGGCATATGGAATCCATCTTTGCTACTGGAGCAAAGGTCTCATCATAATCAATGCCATGCACTTGTTGGAAGCCTTTGGCTACTAGCCTTGCTTTCTGTCTGGTGATTTGCCCATTTGCAGCACTCTTGGTCCTGTAGACCCATGCTTCATCGTCTTCTACCTCCACCTCTTGTCCCCGATATGATGTTTTCATCAATCATATCAACACAACTTCGTTAGCCATCTCGACAAGCGCCTTCGTGAACATGGATTGTGGCCGTTTCTTGACAGGCCTGAACTGCAGTCCGGACACAACATCAAGTCTCAAATCGAAGCTGCTATTCGAGTGGCTTCTGTCAACGTTACAATTTTCTCTCCGACTTATGGGAAATCGACATGGTGCCTCAATGAACTAGTTCTTATGGTCAAGTCGGGGGCTCCCATTGTTCCAATATTTTTAATGTCGAGCCTTCAGAGGTCAGGTGGAATGACAAAAAAGGAGTATACGCTGAAGCCCTGAAAAAACTTGAGCAGAAGACAAGCAGCGGCCCTCAAACTAATGGAGAGAAGCCACGCCACGACTCCGCTATCATTCAAGGCTGGAGAGTTGCTCTTTCTCATGTCACAAATCTGAAAGGTTGCGAACTGAAGGCCTTTAATGGGTAAGAAATTTTAACTATTTCATGTCCGTTTTATTTATTTTTTATTCGTATTAATATATATAAATAGTACAAATTCATGTTTCTCTTCCATCTTCTTATAAAACTTCCTACATCAATCTATTTGGTATCAGTTTATTTTCCCTTTATGATTATTCTATTACATTTTCCTGGTAATAAAACTTCACAAAAAAACAACAAAAAAAACGAGTCTTAATGTTTCGACATAAATCTGTCAATGCTTCTAGCTATCCTAGATTTCTCCCTTTTGCTTCTATGAGTAGTTTATACTACTAGCATTAATCAAGTGTCCCTGTTCATAAGCAGTAAAAGTAAAATTTATCTGTTGGTTTCATCATTTTTTTTGGACAACAGAGCAGCTATCCAATTTTGTTCTCTCTCAATTAGATTGAAGTTAACCGCTTGAAAGGTACTCACAAGGACCAGAATGCTGCATATTCAATTTTTGAGAATAGAGGGACTGAAACCTGTGTTCTTCTTCACCCAATCTATGATATTTTTTTACATCTTCACAACCATTGATATTTTTTTGCATCTTCACAACCATTTCACCACTTTGAATACACTATGCCTTACTCTTTAGTTGTCCTCCTCCTCACCAAAAATGGCATTGATGACTATAACAGCTCCACATTCACACCTCCTCCCTTTACATGCTCCCTCAAAGAAACGCACAGAATAGCTACCCCATATATCTTTGTGTTTGATAATCCTCACTCCTTTGTTCCTCTTGCTCGGACCCATCTCCTCATATATTGATATAATCTTGTATATCTTTGTGTTGGATAATCCTCACTCCTTTGTTCCTTTTATTCAGACCCATCTCCTCATATATTGATATAATCTTGTTGATGTCATTTGGAACCAACCCAGCTTTCTGATATAAGCTTGTTGATGTCATTATTAATTTTATTCAAATCACGGTGATGATTAAGACGTGAGACTATTTTTTTAAGTATAGAATAGTCGTTTTTTCGTATAAAATAGTTGCTCTTCTCCCTATAGGGGCATATTGTTTAATTAATTTGTCAATTTTTTGGCAATTTAATAGGATTTATTGACTTATTTGATTGCATGACTTATTACTCTTGGATAAGATGCCATGGTGCATTATATTAAAATGAATTAATTATTTATGATGATTGAGTTTTTATTATGGTATAAAATCATTAAACACTTCACGTTGTTAGGTTTGTGGTGAATCATCAAATTTTTTTCAAAGGATTGATAGTTATTAAAAATTGTAATAGAATAAGATTTTATGAAATGATTATAAGTAAATTATTAGGATTGTAAAGGTTTATTAAATTAGGTAATTAATAATAAAATGTTTAATTTAACAATTAATTAAATTAAAGAAAAGTAAATTAAATTATTTTTTAAAAATAATAAATTCCAATTTGTAATGTTCAACTATAAAATTTTTTCACTCTTTTATATAATTTCCCATTTCAACACATTTTATGGTGTTGATCTTGTAAAAATATACATGCGTCTCTAAGCTTAGATACATATTCCTCCTATTCCTGTTTGTGCATGACCGTCAAGCCTAAATCTATCGCCCCTCTCCAAGAATTACCATCAATGTTATCATATTGTGCTATAGAAATCTGGTGTAATGTATGAATGCCCTTACCGTGAATGAAATTCAAAAGCTAAGCCAATAAGGTATGACCTCAGATCATTCCCACCATAGCATCCAAACCGATCATAATCGTGGCACCGTCTCCAATTTCCCATCAAATAAAACTCATCATACAAGGAAGTAAATTCATCATGCATCACCAAATATATGAGTTTTCTGTTTTATTCCTGGCCCCAAGTGTTATCCTAGACTTAAAACAATTATCAAACATGTATTTATCTTTCATGATGAGAGACCACATACCTTGACTTGTAGTAGCCCTCAACATATTCTTAATAATAAGAGCTTTATTAAAACTATATATATTTATAATGCCCCACCCTCCTTCCTCTATGGGCCTCCTATCGCCTCCCACTTTATCAAATGGTACTTTCCCTTTCGCTGCACCCATCCCATAGAAAATGACCCATAATAGCCTTCTTCCTATGAATAATTTGCTTCGGCAAGAGATATAAATACATCCAATATACTACAATGTTCTGCAATACCACTTTCAACATGATCAATCTACCCCCCATGAATAACTACCTATGTTTCCAACCTTCCAGTTTTCTCTCAAACCTATCAATCATCCACTCCCAATATTGAATGAAGTATCTGTTTGATTTAATTTTGTAACCAAGATAATTAAACCCTTTGTCAATATGTTTAACCGGGATCCCAAATAAAATTCTGATTTTTGTTTCCACTTCCTCATCTATATTATCATTTATCAACAGAGACTTACCACCATTCAAATTTATACCTATAGTTGAACTAAATTTGGAAAGGGTCATGTGAATTCCATTTTGTCACTGAAGTCTCCCCCGAAAAGAAGACTGCAAACAAACATCACATAGGTGAACCACTGATGTCTGGACACCTTAGTCCCGGAAATATATCCTTTCTCTTTAGACTCCCTCATCTTCCAGCTAAGATAATCAATAACTATCAGGAAGAGAAAGGGCGAGAGGGCACATCCCTAACTTAGCCCTCTTTGAGCATTAAAAAATCGCCTTGGCAAACCATTGATAATGATCATGAATTTTGTAGATTGAATGCAAGACATGATCCAAATAATGAGTATTTGTGACATACCTTATTTTATCAGAACCATTTTTAGTAAATACCAGTCAATACAGTCATAGGCCTTAGACAAGTCTACCTTAATCGTACAGGCTCTTATTTTCCAGGACTTGATATAATGCATCAGTTCCTAAGCAATACCAACAACGTCTTGAATCTATATGCACTCTAGAAACCCAAACTTTTCCTTGGAAATGAACCTCGACAAAATAGGTTTAATTCTACATGCAATCAGTTTGGAAATCAACTTATCGAATTACATAGAGAAATCGGCCTATAGTCCATAAATGTTTCCAGCTGCTCCTTTTTTAGGATCAAAACGATGAACGTCGCATTAACAGCCCCGAGATATATCCCTTATTTCATGTCCATTTTATTTGCTTGATTGGTATTTGATATTAATTAAATTTGATTAAGTGAAGGACCTTGAAGGTACCTTGAATCAGTGACAGACCTGCGGTATTGAGTATATCCTATTACATGTGACCAAATTTGGGGATTTTCCATGTCACAAGTTTTGGGGATTTTCTGATGTTTCCACCATGTGGTTTTTCAGAATAAATCATAGTGCATATGTGTTGTTGTTAGATGTGTGATTGTTATCCTTATTCCTTTATCAACACTTCATATTTACCTAGGCATTTCTCATTGGTTATTCATCTAGGAATGAGCAGGAGCTCCTAGATGAAGTTGTGCAAAACGTATTGAAAAAAGTTCGAAAAACACCGCTATTTGTGGCCAAATATCCAACTGGTTTAGATGATAAGCTACAAGACTTTAAAAGTACAGTGTTGTCACAGTAGGGGCAGGGGCATGATGTCCAGGCCAACGTTGTGGGAATTGTAGGTGTTGGCGGTATTGGGAAAACCACTTTGGTGAAATCGATCTTCAACCGTAGATGCTCTGAGTATGATGGATCCTCTTTTTTATCTGATGTTAGTGAAATTGCAGCTAGAAAATATCTGGTTGATTTGAAAATGAAGCTCATTAAGGACTTGACACACACGGATATTAAAATTGAGATTGTGGACCAAGGTGTGATAATCCTTAAACGTTACCTAGCTTGTTGTAATGCAATGATAGTTTTAGATAATGTAGAGAAGGTCGATCAATTGGATGCATTCTTACCAATTAGGGATGTTCTTACTTCCAATAGCTTGATACTAGTTACCTCTCGAGAAAATCATGCTCTCCTATGCTCAGAAATAGCAGATTCATCAATTTATAAGCTCACGGGGATGAATAGAGAACACTTCCAAGAGTTGTTATGCTCTTATGCCTTCAATCGGCCACATCCACCACCAGGATTTATAGAGCTGGCAGAACAGTTTGTTTGGGCCTGTGATGGATTATCGTTGTCATTGAAAGTGACTGGGGCTCTTATTTGTGGAAGAGATGACACATATTGGAAGGAGTTATTGGATAAACTTCACAAGATACCACCCGCTGACATACAAGAATCGCTGAAAATTAGTTATAATTCACTCGACCAAGAGAACCAACAAATTTTCTTAGATATGGCCTGCTTTTCTATAGGAGAAGATATGGATACAACAAAAAGAATATGGGGAATGGTGGGGCTTTCAAATTTAGAGAGCAAGTGTCTTCTGGAACTGGATAAGGAAAATCAGATAAAAATGCATGATCAGTTTAGAGATATGGGAAGATATATCGCGGAAAGATCAATGCCCCGTCGTCTTTGCTGCGACACGACCAACAATAACAATATTGATAAGTTATTGGAAGAGTCATCGTGGTCTATAAGTGATTCAAACATTCCTCTTTGGTTCGAAATTTTTAAAGTTGTTTTGTTCAACGCAAAGATCTGTGTCCTGGATATTATCTATCTTTTATTTTTATGATTGAATAGGTCACAACCGAAGTTCATGGGATTTTGACGGTTCATCGTGTACACAGTTTCCGTTATCGATTCGATATCTCTTCAGAAATGTCATGGTACAAAAGGTGTAGTGAGGATCTGTTGGGAAACTGCAAGCAGGCACTGTTCAATATAGATCGTTACCATGGTTTGTGAATTCTTGCAAGTGAAGATTGTTATGTAGAAGCTATATTGAGGAGGGTGCGGTCATCACATCTCATATGGCTCCGCTGGTATAAATGCCCCTATTCTTCCTATAAATCGGTTATGGCAGAGTAGGCAAGGTCAACTTCTATTGTGGAAAGGTAAATCTTTAGGTTACAACGAGGATATCGCAACCACACAGGGACATCATTAAATGCAGGAAATAACTCATGGCAAAATAGAGTAAAACAAATGAGGGTTGCAGAAATTTACTTGTGAAGGTTTAAGACCACATTGCAACATAACATACTTTTGATTATAACATAAAACATAGGAAAATACATTGGCGTGATAAATTGGAGGCTGTTGCTCCAAGTAAAACACAAAAGACTTACTTCGATTTACGCTTCACTGGGTTGTGGAGTAAACTTTTGTAAAACTTTGTAAAACTAGTTTTCACGTGCCCACCAAAATTTCCTCCACGATTTTCTCCTCACTATCTCACAGAATCTCGCTCCCTAACTTGCCCAACATGCCCAACATGCCCAAAATTACAAATGACTTTTACTTGCATATTTATCTTAACATACAAATTTGTCATTAATTACATGACAGAGAAAATATTTAATACACAACATGGGTGACTTTACTTAGTAAATGGTTTTCTAAACTGGCAGGTGTTGTGGAGTGTGGGAAACAGTCGTGGAATGAATGTTTTCCCATATCTAATTAATAAACTTCATTAAATGCTTTAACCTCTGTGATGTGTTGCAGAATGGTCCGCTCTGAACTTCTGTTCTAACTTTTGTCATTCTGCCTGCAAACAAAATCACAACCGTGTAGTGGTTAACTGGGCAAACATGATGGTTTTCAGTGTGTTTAAGGTGGTGGCTGGGATTATTATTTCCAACACTCCCCCTTAATCGAAACTGCCACCATTAACAATTCCTAGACAATCTCGGAGATAAATTTTTTTTTCACTTGCCAATGGCTTTGTGAAAATATCAGCAAATTATTCCTGTGACCTGTAGTGCTGCAACACAATTTCATTATTGTTAATCATCTCTCTAATAAAATGATATTTAGCATCAATATGCTTGGTTTTCTTGTGAAATACCAAATTCTTTGACAATGTAATTGCGGATGTGTTATCGCAGAAAATAGTTGTCACTCCCTCTTCGTCGCAGCAGAGATCCCTCAACATCCTTCTCATCCAAACTGCCTGACACGCTGTTGTTGTTGCAGTGATATATTCAGCTTTTGTTGTTGACAATGAAACTATTGATTTATTTTTGGAAGCCCATGAAATGGCTCTAGATCCCAAATGAAAAACATAACCCGACGTGCTCTTTCTGTCATCGACACTTCCTGCCCAATCACTGTCGGTGTAACCAACCAACCTGAAATCACCTATTGCAGTGTACAAAACGCCATATTTTTTTGTCCCATTGACATACCTTATAATTATTTTCGCTGCTTGCCAATGTGTCTCCTTGGGTGTGTCCATGAACCTCGACACCAAACTCACTGCATACATTATATCCGGTCTAGTGGCAGTCAAATACATCAAGCTGCCTATCATGCTCTTACATAATGTCGGATTAACATTGTTGTTGCAATCTTCTTTGCTCAAATTCAAATCCATGACAGTTGGAGTTGGTGCGGGCTTGTCGTTCTGCATCTTAAACCTCTCCAAAATGTTTGCTACATACTTTGCTTGAGAGATAAAAATTCCATTTTTTGTTTGCTTCACTTCTATGCCCAAAAAATACCTTAACAACCCCAAGTCATTCATTTCAAATTCATTCTTCATGACTTGTTTGAAATCAGCAATGAGAAAATCATCACTGCCTGTAAAAATTAAATCATCTACATATAAGACAACAATGAAAATCTTACCATCATTCTCTTTGATGTAGAGAGTAGGCTCACTGTCACATTTGTCGAAACCATTGTCCAACATGTAGGCATCTATCTTGCTATACCATGCACGCGGTGCTTGCTTCAGCCCATAAAGAGCTTTCCTCAACCGATACACTTTGTCTTCTTGGCCTTCTACATCATAACCAGGCGGTTGCGCAACATACACTTCCTCTTTTAGCACTCCATTCAAGAACACTAACTTTACATCCATTTGATACACTTTCCATTTATGTTGTGTGGCAATCGCCACAACTGTATGCACCCTCTCCATCCTCGCGACTGGTGTGAACGTTTCCTCATAATCTCTTCCATGCTGCTGCTTGTATCCTTTGACAACTAGCCTTGTTTTGTGCCTTTAAATATTTCCATCAATGTTGCTTTTGGTGTTTGTTATAGACATATTTGGGCACTGCAACCCCAATCACATATGTCCATAAACCAAGGGCTTCTAAACCCCTAAAAGTGTTGTTTCATACCCTAAAGGAACAAGGTCAGCTGATTACATCATCTCCCAGAAGTTCTCCATGAAAAGCTACTCAAAACTGGTCAAAACAGGACCATACAGACTGCTCCATGCATAGGGTACGATGCATCTCACCTATTACACACGGGGGGTGCGATGCATATTGGAAAGCCCTTCTGTAGGGTGCGATGAGCTAGAGCAGACAAATGGCAGAAGCAGTTTTCTAGGTGGAAACTCAGAGAATCTTCTAGAAACTGCTCATATGACATTTGCCTCTCTGAATTTGCCTAGGGATGAGTAAGAGATCTGAAATCTCCAAGTGGAACCAAGGACTATCAGTGAAATGACACTAATCAAAATCCCAGAAGCTAACTCACTCTCCTGAAAACATCTATATATGGATCCCTCATCCAAGAGATCCAGAGGCTGGAATTTTGTATTTTGTAAGTGCTGTTGGTTTCTATGTGCAACAATGTATTTTTGTGTGATCTAAGCTTTTCATGAGGTGAAGAGGGCTTTCATGCTGGGAGGATGGCGCTAGGTCAAACCAATGGGTTGTAATCCTCTCTTCTACTACTTCTATCAATAAATCTATTTGAGGTTTCCTCCATATTCTTGTATATATCTGAATCTTGTATTGATATATGCATCTGTATGGTTAATATACATCTGATCCTATATTGTTTATGGTTATAGATATCTATGCTTTGATGGTACTATGCTGCTTTGACTCTACAGGTGTTCTTTGAAGTGGGACAAGTAAGGAAGGAGTGGCGAAGTTCTATCAAAGGAGGGAGGAAACAAGCAAGGAGCCAAGCGAAAGACTGAGGTTGGTACTCTCTGCTTCTCTCTCATCTATCTCTCATAAAGGAAAACACAAGTGACTTTAGTTTGTTTGTTTCTAAGATAGCTACCCATCTTAGTGGGACTAACAGCTCTGAATAGACACTAGTTTTCCCGATAACAAAATGGCGACTCCACTGGGGATCAAATAGTTTGATTGCTTGTCTCTATTTGTTTGCTTCATAAACTACAGACGGAGCCTGAAGTTAAGCCAGCTAGCCTTCGAACTGCATTTTCTATGCAAGTGCAAAGTAGATCAACGCTACTTCAGTCAATCTCCGGGTTTGTTTATGAACTGAACAATTGACTTGCAAACATCCTAAGTGCCCTGGTGGTAGCTCAAGTAACCTCATTAGATCATCCCCTATACTTTGTATTTACTGACTATCATTAGCTCAGCCCAAATCCTTGAACTAAGCTGCAAACTATGACCAAAAACCAAGTTAAAATCTCGTCCCTGGACCATCGCACCTCCTGTGTGCAGTAGGTGGGATGCATCCCTGTTTCCCTGTGTTACAGGTGCAATGATCAGATAAGACTGTTTCTACCTCCAGATTTTGGTTTTTTCTTCACTGTATTCAGCTTTATTCAGGAGTTTTGCTGTCTGTGATCAGTATACCACTGTTGAAACTCCCTTCCTGTGCATTATTCAGCCTCCATTGTACGAAGAATTGTGAATGTTTTTTATGTATTTTTCGCCATTTACAGTTCTCCTTTACAAAAAGTAGCTTAATCGAATTGTCGTCTTTTGATTTGAAAGTGTCGCAAGTGTCGTTTTCAGTCAAAGAAAAGAATCCTACTCTTTTTGATGGTCAATTACACTGTTACTCTTGTATTTGATTTGAATTAATAGTATTTCAAGTGTCGAAAGAAGTTTTCAATTCAAAATTGCAAAGCGTCGTCCTTGTCTTCCTTTCGTTTTTGAAAAGAAAATTATCAGTACTGTTGCTTTGAAAGAAAAGATAATTCAGATTTGTACTTAGCATTCTTTTTGTCATTCACACATTAAGAAAGCGAAAAACAAATACATGCATGTGCATTTTCATTTAGACTGTTTTTTGATTTTGATTTAGGACAGTGCATCTAGTGTGTGCTCTCTGCTCTATGTTGAAATAGTTTTGCTTCTCTTTCCTTAGTAGCTAGGATTTTCATTGCAAAAAGAAGAGTAAACGACTATTTATCATCTTAGATTGCATATTTAGGAATTGTATATCTACATCACGCGGTGAACCTTAAAGGCAAACTTCTTAAGAAAGATCAACTGTAAAATAAATTCAATGAACATAAAAATGCTTTGGAACCTAACGCACAACATCTAGAAGTCTAGGCTAGAGACGTATTCCAACGTCGTAAAGCCCGTAACTGTCGCTTTCATCGTAGGTTGGGTGATTCCTCCTCTTTGAGACGACAAGTGCCAGTACGGACTTGTGCTCCCACGTACCGTCGAGTATATATTGGGAGACCACATTAGGCTATATCATTTATCCTTAGGAAGCCAAGTCTGCCGCCCTATCGATCGCAATGCACTGAACACAGCATTCGGGAAGATTGACTGCCGTACCGTAAAAAGTATTCTGCAGTTTTGCGATTGGTTTGGTAATCCCTCTGTCTAGATTTCCAGAGTAGTCTCTTTCGTTCCTTTTTAGACTCCTTAAAGGAAAAGGTCCATTTGAGCACTTGTCACTTTAGGCTCATTAAAAATCGAAGGCGACTAGAGTCATCTTTAGCTTTTTCTCAACTCTTAAAAATTGGAAAAGCAAGTTGTGTCAAAGCGTCATAAAATTTATTTTAATTGGACTAACGTCACTGTTCCCTCGTTGATCTTAGGTTGAGAAAATGGAGTCCACCAATCAAGGATTTCCCCTTGGGGGAAATCCTAGTCCTTTCTCCTCTTGGGGAGATGTTGGTGCACCTCATATGGCCACATTGTCCCTTCCAGGACTGACAATTGGCCTGCCAGTATGGCTCTTCTCGACCTCTATCGTTCAAAGCACCGTGATTCCTAAGCAATCAAATCAGCAACTAGATGATACTAGAGTTACCCCCCAACCTTCTACTTCATTTGTTTCTCCCTCTCCTTCTTCCTCTTTGCTTGGTGAAGCTAGTAAAACTAAAAACAAAGTAACTGAGAAGAAGAAGAAAGGGAAGGAGAAGAAGAAGAAGGAGCCAACGGCAAAAAGGGGCAACCGTACATTGTCTAGCGAAAATCCACACACTGCACCGTCCAAACTGAAATCTCCATGTGTCATCTGCAAAGGGGACCACTATCATCGAGATTGTCCTTGCATCCCATGGATCTTAAGGGACTGGTCTCCCTGCTTGCACAATTCGGTGTCGTCAACCTCTGACGATCATGTTGAGAGTACACCGTCAACTAGTGAAAACGAAGTCAATGGACAGAAAGGAAGATATAAATTTCCTTGTAGACTGTGTGAAGGCGATCATTCCATCCACCATTGTCCCTTCCTAGATGAAGCTAAAAGAGTCTTGGATAACCATCCTGCTTCACCGCTACGGCTTCCTCCTGGATACAAGAAACTCTTGTCGAGTCCATCACTAGTTGAAAATCCAACTGACACGCCTTTGTTGTCGGTCGAAGCACCTATCATTGAAGATGAATCCTATGAGTCCACATTGGACCAAAGTCAACAGGTTGAGACGGCATTTGACCCCATCTTATCTTTAGAGGATCCACCTTCAGATGATATCGTCAGTAAAGAGAATGAGAACGACACCATTCAAATTTTTTTTGTAAACACAGACTCTGATGAACATGGGGGCAATATACCCTTTCCTTTACCACAGGAAGGAAGTTCATCAGAGATGTATCCGACCGTTTATTTGGTCCCACCTCCAAGCAACCTAGTCGTTTCCTTCGATTGGAATCTACTAGGCAGACCCTGTCTACCATCTAATGTACCATTCCTAATCGTAGTGCAAACTTACAGAATGGTCATGGTTGGTACCATCATAGATGAAGGGGCTTCTATGAGTATCCTTTCCTCAACTGCTTGGAAAGCGCGTGGTTCGCCATCGCTTCTGCCTGAGATGCGAAATCTAACAGGCTCCAACAAAGGAACCAGTCAACCGTTAGGGATCCTTCCAAATTTGCCTATAACTTTGAGAAAGAAAACCGTTTATCTGAACGTGATGGTAATCCAAGGACCTTTAGATTACAATCTACTCCTTGGGCATGACTACATTTATAGCATGGGAGCTATTGTTTCCTCACTCTTTCGAGTGATGTGTTTTCCACATGAAGGCAGAGTGGTCCAGCTCATAGACCAGCTTTCATTCCCTGGTTCACACATAGCTAATAGTCAAATTCCATCCATAACTGGTATTTTTGCGCAAGGAATGTCTCATCAATCTCCAATCCATCCACCTGATGAGCGCGAGTGATTCAGTGATTATGACTGAAACCCAGGGGGCATGCACCCTGGTTTGTTTCGGCAGGAAAACTTTAGGTATACGGTAGGTTTCCGTGGAGGATATATGACTAGTCTGACACACCCATCCGTTTAGGAAAATGGGATTAGACTGGAATAATATACCTCCGTCAGAAGGTATGCCTTTCCCGACAAAGAAAGTGTTTTGTCTGCAAATTGAAGGGTAACCTGGAAACTCTACTTCGCTATACATGGGGGCATGCAAACCTTTTTGCACGAAAGTGAAAAGCGACCATTTATTTTCTTAGTTTGTAGGTTCTTAACCCTTTAAACTTGTAGGATTGGTCGTTCCTAGCTTACATAATGAAAGGATCCAGAGAAAAATTTCGAATGGGGCAAGCTCCCTAAAAAATGAACCTATCGATGAGACATCCTTATTATACGACTGGCACGAGCAGTTTTACGCGAAGTTCAAGCTCGTTAAAAAATAAACCTAGCAATGAGCATATGTTCCACCAGAGTTTAAGCTCATTAAAAAATGAACCCACCTTTGGTAAATAACCATTGTGATCACATTATTATCAGCTTTTGAGCCTTGGTCGTGTTCTTACCATCACCTCCACTCTTTTTTAGCCGATCATACGCCTCCATTTGATTGTTTACCCCTTTTGAGGAACAACTACGACAAGTGATCCTATTAGCCACCTTATTTACACTGCCGTGATTGAAAAGAGTTCTAAACATTACCTAGAACCAGCTGCTATCCGAAAACATCACTCGTTCCATAAAAAACGAGTCTCCTTTAAGCTCTTTTCATCTGACTCGTAATATATGAAAAGATTGCCGAGAAATTGGCCTCTCCAGCTCGTTAAAGCGATTGGAAGTGCCATACCTCCTCTAGATTTTAATCTTTTTGGACTTGAGGGATTATTGCACAAAAAGATCGAGCGTTTGTCTTGTTCGGCTCGTTAAAACTATCGAAAAGTCATCCCTTTCACATTGTTTTATACTTTTTCGGACTTAAGGGATTATATTACGAAAAAGGAATATTGGAGTTTCCTTTCCGTCTCTTTTCAAACTCTCTAAAATTGAAAAGAACCGAGTTATCATTGTCGTTAAACTCGTTAAAACAATAGCGATAAACTTGTCCATGTAGACAAGAGCGAGTCTCACTGTCGCTAGGCTCATTAAAACATAGCGACGAGTTTGCCCGAAGGGCAAATTATAGAACAAGCATATGTTATCCTCCTCAAGCTTGACAAAAATAAAGAGGTACTGGTCAGAAATGACTGGGGAAAATTGGGAAGAAAACTTGAAGAAACTTTATTGGTAGCAGGTCACTCTTGAACATGACACTTTCATTCCATCACCATGATTGAGTCGGGTTGGGTTATTCCATTCACCAGTCATATCACCATTGGTCCACCGTACCATCCACTTTTGGGGTTAACGCTACCAATCCATTTCAGTGTCGCCAATATGTTCAAGAGAAGTCGCTTAGAGAATTCACCAACCCTGCTTGTGTCTCATCCGCTGCAATACGTTCACGCTTCATTCTTTCATGACCGCCACCCTGAACCTTGTATCATCAGATCGTTTCCACCTCCACAAAATCATTTGCTCTGTTTCGTGTCGTAGATGTGGGATTCATTAAGGCCCTCCTACGACAGGTCACTTCTTGTCGACATCAGATCATTATCCAAGAAGTCGACTTAGGAACAACCCTTTCAGTACTTTGAAGCTTGCATGCCTCAATGGAAAGTTTCTCACTTCTGACGACAGGTTTACATCAATGGCCTTCGACCGAAAAATTTTATGTGGTGTTCGACATCAGCTCATGTATTCACACCACATGAATTGTACTACAGTACCTTGAGGGTCATCATTATTATCGATTATTCCTCTCGCGCCTGTTAACAACTTACATCATTGGCTGGTAATCAGGCGATGTCTTTCCATGTTCGACATCAAAACATCTTTTCACATGGATCGACTTGTACTTCGGCGAAGATTGAATGAGTTTTAAGACCCCGGATCTAGTTTCATCCATCCGGGCTGCGATATATTCAGGAAAATAAAGACATTAAATGTACATCACAACTGGACAGATAATCATCCAAACTAAAGGATGATGGCTCTACCAGAATCATCAGTCTGCCACATAGACGATTGTTTGTCTTATGTACATGAATATGAATTTATAAAGTTGAGCATGGGAATGCTCGCCTCAGCTAGATCATGAAAATGTTATGAAGATAATGTAATGTATTGTATCTTATTACAGGTCACCTTCCAGTTCGAAAAACCTCGGATCCTCATTATAAAGCATTTCACCCGACATCAAAAGGATTTACGACCTCATGCTTTAGGGGGAAACTGTTATAGACATATTTGGGCACTGCAACCCCAATCACATATGTCCATAAACCAAGGGCTTATAAACCCCTAAAAGTGTTGTTTCATACCCTAAAGGAACAAGGTTAGCTGATTACATCATCTCCCAGAAGTTCTCCATGAAAAACTACTCAGAACTGGTCAAAACAGGACCATACAGACTGCTCCATGCATAGGGTGCGATGCATCTCACCTATTACACACAGGGGGTGCGATGCATACTAGAAAGCCCTTCTGTAGGGTGCGATGAGCGAGAGCAAACAAATGGCAGAAGCAGTTTGCTAGGTGGAAACCCAAAGAATCTTCTAGAAACTACTCATATGACACTTGCCTCTCTGAATTCGCCCAGGGATGAGTAAGAGATCTGAAATCTCCAAGTGGAACCAAGGACTATCAGTGAAATGACACTAATCAAAATCCCAGAAGCTAACTCACTCTCCTGAAAATATCTATATATGGATCCCTCATCCAAGAGATCCAGAGGCTGGAATTTTGTATTTTGTAAGGAAGTATTGTTGGTTTCTCTTTGCAACATTGTATTGTTGGGTGATCTATGCTTTTCATGAGGTGAAGAGGGCTTTCATGCTGGGAGGATGGTGCTGGGTCAGACCAATGGGTTGTAATCCTCTCTTCTACTACTTCTATCAATAAAGCTATTTGAGTTTTCCTCCATATTCTTGTATATCTCTGAATCTTGTATTGATATATGCATCTGTATGGTTAATATACATCTGATCCTATATTGTTTATGGTTATAGATCTCTATGCTTTGATGGTATTATGCTGCTTTGACTCTACAGGTGTTCTTTGAAGTGGGACAAGTAAGGAAGGAGTGGCGAAGTTCTGTCAAAGGAGGGAGGAAACAAGCAAGGAGCCAAGCGAAAGACTGAGGTTGGTACTCTCTGCTTCTCTCTCATCTATCTCTCATAAAGGAAAACACAAGTGACTTTAGTTTGTTTGTTTCTAAGATAGCTACCCGTCTTAGTGGGACTAGCAGCTCTGAATAGACACTAGTTTTCCAGATAACAGTGTTATATACCCACTTCACTCCATTGACTTTTTTTCCTTGCGGCAAGTCCACTAACTCCCATGTGTCGTTCCTTTCTATTGCTTCCATTTCTTCCTCTATTGTTGCAACCCACTTTTCATCTTTGACTGCATCTTCAAAGTGGGCTAGGTCATCTACATGAAAAAACAAAGCAAATAATGAATTCAGACCAGCACTGCTATCAACTTCATCTTGCTCATAGATTTCATTTAAATTTCTGAATTTTAATCTTCTTGTGCTCGCTGAAGATGGGCTTGACATGTCTCTTGGTGTTGCGCTTTGCAGCATGCTTGGAGAAGCACTTGCTTTACTGTGTGACACTATCCTATTATTTGTTGATGGTGTTGTTTGCTGCCTGTTGTGTTGAGCTTGAATAGGAGTAGAGGGAGTCATTGTTGAGGAATTTCTTGTTGCTGTAAATTCCTCTTTGTCCTCATGTGGTATACCTTCTTTCACATTGTCTGTCTTCTCTAAATTTCCATTCCATGCTTCCTCTTCTATGAACTGCACATCTCTACTAATTATGACTTTCTTGGTTGATGGATTGTAGAGCTTGTATGCCTTGGATTCATCATTGTATCCAACAAATATACATTTCTCCCCCTTATTGTCCAACTTCTTCCTCAACTCATCCGGGACATGGGCATGTGCCACACAACCAAAAACTCTCATGTGAGTGACACTATGCTTTCTTCCACTCCATGCCTCTTCAAGAACTACATTCTAGACGCTTTTGGTTAGACATCTATTCAAGATATATGTTGCACAAGCGATAGCTTCAGCCCAATAATCATTTAACAAATGCTTTGCCTTCAACATAGTCCTTGCCATTTCCATAATGGTATTATTCTTCCTTTTCGCCACACCATTTTGATGAGGTGTATATCTTGTTGTAAATTGCTTGTGAATTCCATGTACCCTGCAAAATCGAAGGAAGTCATTTGAAATGTATTCTCCACCTGTGTCAGTCCTAAGGACTTTTATGTAGTGTCCACTTTGCTTCTCAACAAGAGCCTTGTATTGACGAAAGCGCTCAAACACTTCACTTTTTTGTTTTAGGAGATAGACCCATGTCTTCCTTGTGTAGTCACCTATGAAGGTCAATACATAGTGGCTGCCACCAATTGATGGTGTTTGCATTGGTCCACATAAATCTGAGTGGACAATCTCCAAAGGTGCCTTTGCCCTTATTGACTTTCATGCTGGAAATGTCTCCCTATGTTGCTTGCTCAAGATACATCCTTCACATAGGCTGTCCATTTTTTCTATGAGTGGCAAACCCTTCACCATGCCTTTCCTATGCAGCAAATTCAAACCTCCAAAGTTGAGATGTCCAAATCTCAAATGCCATAACTAGTTTTCATCTTTTACCTCTGTTTGATAGTTCACTTGTGTGACAGCTGCCTCTTTTCTTCCATCCTCTTGTGAGTTCATTAATAGTTGTGCTTGTGCACCTTCTTTCAAATCTGATCTTATCTTTAGGGGAAACATTCTATTGTTTGTCATCTGAACCTTTGCAATCAGCTGTCTGCTTGGAGGCCTATCCAAAATTGTGCACTCATCATTTTTGAAAAAAACATTGTAACCCTTTTGCATGAGTTGTCCAATGCTTATGAGGTTATGCTTCAGACCAGGGACAAAGTAAACATCTAAGATGTACTTCTTCTCCCCCTTCTTTGTTAGGATATTAACTCTTCCTTTTCCCATGACAGAGACTTTGCTATGAGTCCCTATTGTCACTTCAGATTTCACACTTTCATCTAGATTGGAAAACATTTCTATGTTCCCTAACATGTGGTCGCTACACCCTGAATCTAGATACCATATATCACTTTGTTCTTCTTGTGCTACATTACAAGCTAAAAACATGCTATCATGGTTCTGATTTTCTTTTGTGAAATTTACACTTGGCTTGTTACTAATGTCATATTGCTTCTTTCTACATTCATTTGCATAATGTCCATACTTCTTACAATAATGACATTGAACTTGAGATTTATGATACCTCTGACCTTGTGCTTGATTTTGGCTTGGGCCTTGACTTGGATTTTGATTGCTGCTTCTTCCACTTGAGCTTGAAGGGTTTCTTCTTTTACCTCTATGTGGGCTTCTTCCTCTTCCTCTAGCATATAATCTTCCTCTGCCTCTACTTTGACCAAATGAAACTTGTGTCTTGAAGGCATGCTCCAGTGAGGAGCTTGCTGCTCTATTCAGTCTATGTTCACGAGAAATCAATGATGCATGAAGGTCATCCAATGAAAACTGCGAGAGATCCTTTGTATCTTCTATGGCCACAAACCTTGCTGGCAAACTTCTCAAAACTTTCTCAAATATTGTTCTTTCCTCAAGTGTCTCACCACGAGACCTAATTTGAGTAACCAACCCACTTACATGTGTAAAAAACGAGTCTATATTATTAGACTCTTTCATACAAAGTGTTTCAAAATCTCTCCTCAGCATTTGCAGCTTTGTTGTCTTGACTTTTGCCATACCTTGGTAGGCTCTCTGGAGGGTGTCCCATGCTTGCTTGGACTTCGTTGCTGCTACAGCCCTTGGGAAAATACTTTCATGAACTACTTGAAAAATATAGAACAGGGCTTTTGAATCCTTCTTCCTGTTGTCTCTTAACAAATCTCTTTTTGCTTGAGACAGGGCATTGCATGCTGCTCCATCTGCTGGTTCTTGAAAACCATTCTCCACCAAATCCCAAATGTCTTAAGACGAAAACAGGCTCTTCATTGTAATAGACCAATAATCATAATTTTTGCCATTAAATTGAGGTATCTAAGGATTAGTCAAGCTTGTGCTTGATGTTGCCATTTTTGAGTGTAAAAAGAAAAAAAAAAATTCTACCTGTTGGTAAATTCGCTCCAAAGGAAAAAAACAATCTGCCGTCAAAACAATTTTAAATTGCTAGTAAAAACACTTGTTTTTACACTAACAATATTTAACGTGCACTCTGATACCATGTTAGAAAATAATTCACGGCAAAACAGAGTAAAACAAATGAGGGTTGCGGAAATTTACTTGTGAAGGCTTAAGACCACATCGCAACATAGCATGCTTTTGATTATAATATAAAACATAGTAAAATACATTGGCGTGATAAATTGGAGGGTGCTGCTCCAATTAAAACACAAAAGACTTACTGCGATAAAGATAAGGGAGGTAAGCTTTCCTGAAGGAGTTTGCCGAAACCTTAAAACACTTCGCTTGAGTGGCTGCAAGGAATTGAGGCAAATAGGAATGTTTTGTGGTCTGAAAAGACTTGAATCGCTTCAAGTCTATGACTGTGAAAATGTAGAGGAGCTCGCTAGTCTTGATTTAACGTGGACATCTTTGGAGTTCTTGAGTGTGAGTAGACGTAGGAAACTCAAGAGCATACAAGCATTGGAACACCTCCCAAAGCTTAGAGATCTAGGTGTTTTTAATTGCAATGAAAAGATCTGTGGAACATCTGACATCTTTGGAGTGGTTGCAGGTCTTTGGATGTAATAAACTCAAGACCATAAAAGGGTTGGAACACCTCACAAAGCTTGAAATACTATTTGTTGCTGATCTCGCTGAGATAGAAGATTTGCCAGCTTTGGAAAATTTATGGTCTTTGACTGTTAATCGATGTCTTTGGCTGAGGGTCGGAGCAGCTCAGAAAGCTTCGAAAATTAACCGTTGCAAAATGCCATGAGATAGAAGCGCTGCGAGGTGTGGAACATTTAATTTCCTTATGAGAACTTGATGTAAGGTACTGTCCCAAACTGCAGAGGCGTGGGAGAGTACCGGAGCAGTTTCGCCAACGACTGAAGGAAGAATTCGGATATGTAAAAGAAAGCAAAATGAAGAGGCTGTGGTCTGCTATTTCTGGAGCGAGAGAGTGTGACGGGGATAGTAAAACCAAAAAAATCAAGACCATGGTATATTTTAATATTTTATGTTAAGGCTTATTGCATTTCTCTCTTTGTTCTCGTGACCTTGCTCTTGGTTGGTATTAAGTGCCTTAGTATTGGGTTCATTTGTTGTTAGATTTTATTTATGCCATGGAAGTCACGTTGTTGATATTAAAACTCTTCGTGGTTGTCACGGTAAGAGGTGTTATTAGTGTGAATAGCATTAAAGAACGTAAGTTATACAACTTAATGTTGGGGTTGGTATTTTTTAATAATATTAAATAATAATATTTTTTTTAATAATATTAAATAATAATAATAATAATAATAATTATTTATATTATTTTTTAATAATTATAATAAGTTTTTTATAATTTTAATTTAATTATGCGTCATTATGAGGAGGAGGTTAGAGATTTAATATTTATTAAATATGTTAGAATATTAATAGTAATATTCATAAATCGAGAATTAAGTTTTTATCTCCAAATTAGTTATGTTCATTTAATTGATTTAGCTCAAATTAATTAATTAAAAAAATCAACATATATCTAGACATGGTATTGATAACCATGGTATTGTAAAAAGAAATTATTTACAAATTAAGAATTTTCATGGTTAAGAATATTATTACATGTATTTTAAAATGATTATAGGTTTAATTCATATAATGCTTATTTTTATAAATTAAATAATTTTTTTGGCAAAATGTGTTGATTTTTATCATAGATTGAAGTTTATTTGTATTTACCAAACATTTAATTCATATGACTAATTTGCAGATTTAATGATGAAAAACATATCTTTTTACAAAAAAATATTTTTACGAAAAAAAATTGAGTTCAAGTTTGAAGAGAAAAATATTTTAATAATCAAAACTTACCTAAACTTATTTTTATTTTAAAATTTTATAAAAAAAAAAATTCTTTCTGGAAAAGGCATTATATAAGCCTGTGCTCATGCTCAATTTAAAAAATGAAAATAGTTTATTTTTTAATTGAAAAATATTTATTTATTAATGATAATGTGAATGAACATTAGTTTAAGCACAAGAAACTAGTTTATTTTTTAATTGAAAATTATTTTCTCATTAATAAGATTAGGATTTTTCAACTTAATGTAATCAAATGAAATAAGTTATTTTTTTGTAATTTGGCAAGACTAAATCTATGACTTCACATCAACAAGTGTTTTAACAAAGTACCTCTCTAAAACCCCATGGACATCAAATGAAAAAGCTAAAAATTATTAAAATGAATAAATTTTGTTAGATCTAAGACTTTTGTCATCCACCAATTTAGAAAAATGTCTTCTGGATTAATGACATCATAAAGATTGGGTCTAATATAAATTTGATGAAAAATTTTAATTGTGATTTTTTTTTATCCAATAATATTTCATTTATTTTCAAACCAATTCAAAAATAATTCTTTCATTAAATTTTAATATCTCTTTCACTTTTTTTTTTCTTTTTTTTTTTCTTTTTTATTGAAACATTAAAAATATTATGTTAAACATAATTTTATTTACAATATATAAAATTTATTAAAAATAAATAAATGAGTTTTATTTCCATAATTTTATTTACCATATATAAAATTTATTAAAAAAAATAAATGAGTTCTATTCCCATACAATTCCATGGATAGAAAGACAAATAGCATGCCTTTTGGAAATGAAAGCATTTGAAATAGTCTTTTGTTGTGAAAAGTAATTATCATATCATACATTGAATAAACAATTTTTTGAGATTAATATTCTAATATGGAATTTAGCCTTATAACATGTATATGTTATTTTAGATATAAATGTTAAGTTAAAATGATAAATGTAATATATTGGTGTAGAAATTAAGAGTAGATGAAGCAAAGAAGTAAAATTATTGTTAAAATGGAATAATTATATATATGTATATGTATATGTATATGTAAGTTTTAGTTAAGTTAGAAAAAGCATGATAAATACTCAATATGATTAATTACACTTTGTTTAAAGGTAATTATTTATTATAATTATTAAAAAGAGGGATTAAATTGTGTATTTTTAAAATAAAAAGAGATTTAAATCCTCTCAAAATGAAGTTCATGTGAATAGATAATGTTGTCTAAAAAAGGTTTATGTATATAATGGTGTTAATATTTTTTCAAATAATTAATTTTAAAGAAAAAAACAATTGAAAAAGGAGTATACACTGACTAGGATTTGAACTAGCGAGCTTTGAGAATGGAGTGCCCTAACAATACACCCCTTCATTGTCAATTCAAAGTTTTATGGACCTTATTTTTCCTCTTTGAATTTTATTGTTTTTTATTTTTTGTTCTTTTATTATTGTTTCCAATTTAGTAGTCACGATTTTATCCAACAATAAATTGATATAAACATAAAATTTGAATATATTACAAAAATAAAAATATATTTATTTGATATTATAAATTAACAAATAGGTAAATATTTATATAACTAACTCAAAATAATGATCAAAGTGATTGGAATAGTGCTGGCCATTGATAGGGACTAATAATAATAAAGGAGACATAAAGATTGTGATTTCATATATAAAGTGATGAATTATTAAGAAATTAATAATAATTTCTTTTCTTTTCAATCGTTTAAACTAATTATTTTTCTATTAGTTGATATCAAAGTTGTAAATGTGTTAGAAAACCTACACAGATGAATCTAGCTAGTAAAGGTTGAACACATAGCTTTGCAAAGCAAAAACACTAAAAGAATCGAAAGAACAAAAAATAATGATTGATTCAGAAAATAGGTTACAATGCTCATGATATAGCATTACTGGGTGAAGATCCCAAGGTAATGTGCCATAGTGGTGATCAATGAGAGGAATCAACACCTACAACAAGTTCCGGAGAGAACTAGCCAGTTGTGAAGTGAAAGGAGGAGCAAATCAGGGAGTAAATCATGCAGAAGAACTAGCCAGTTGCGGAGTGAAAGGAGGAGAAAATCAGGGAGTAAATCATGCAGAAAGGATCTTGCATGTAGTCCCATGCTCTAACTAAGTGTCTGCATGTGCCAGTAATGAAGGTCCTAGGTGTGTAGTACCTCCAACACCCCCACTGAACACCACTATAGGGTAAAATATAAAATGGGCCCTGGCAACTAAGGCCAAAGGTCACCCAAAATACAGTGCAACTTGTACTAAAATTGAGGAAAGAGGGAAAACCTCATGTGAACCCCCCCACCTCAAAATAAAATGCAGTCAAAAGAAAAGACAGTTGCTAAGCAACAGTGTCCTTCACTCCAAGACGATCGCATAGAGAGTGAAACTTCTGCTCAGTGAATGTCTTGGTGAAGATGTTTGCAGTCTGTTCTTCTGAAGGACAGAACTGCAAATCAATGACTCGATCATGTACTAAGTCTCTGATGTAGTGCATATGGATCTCTATGTGCTTCATCTGCTGCCGTTGTATTGGATCCCTACAAAATTTGAGAGTGCTTTGGTTGTCACACCAGATGATAGTGGGCTGGTGGAACTGGATGCCCAACTTAGTGAGGAAGTGTTGTAGCCACAGAGCTTGAATGGTGATGTTGACTACTCCTTTGTACTCGGCCTCAGCTGAAGAGAGAGCAATAGCAGCCCGCTTCTTGCTCGACCAACAGATAGGGCCAGACCCTAGACTGAGTGAATATCCAGAGGTGGACTTGCGATCAATGTTTTCGCCCACCCAATCAGAATCTGTGAAGCCAAGGAGATTCAATGTAGTGCCTGCTGCATAATGAATATTGAAGGTGATGGTGCCCTATACATATCGGAGGATGCGCTTGGCAACATTCCAGTGTAGCTCATGCGGCTCTTGCATGTATCTGGAAACTGCCCCTACTGCATATGAGAGATCTGGTCTGGAGTGGGTGAGGTACAATAAGCTCCCCACTAGCTGTCAGTAGAGAGTACTATCAACTAATGGAGTGTCACCTCCATCCTCAAGGTGAACCCTAGATAGAAAAGGAGTCGGTGTTGGCTTGTAGTCAGTCATGTGAAATCTCTCGAGTAGATCCCATGCATACTTAGCCTGAGAGAGTTTGATGCATGTGGCATCCTAGCTAATCTCAAGACCAAGAAAGAAGTGTAATGGACCCATGTCCATCATCAAGAACCTATCATGCAAGGCCCTCTTGACTGCAGCAATGGCTAAAGCTGAGCTGTCGGTGATCAGGAGATCATCCACATACAAAACTAAGATAAGAAGAGAATCATGTGTCCTGAGCATGTAAACATTCAAATCAGACTTACATCTTTCGAAGTTTTGTGATAAGAGAAAATAATCCATCTTCGCATACCAAGCTCTCGGGGCCTGCGTAAGGCCGTAGAGAGACTTCTTCAGTTTGCAGACCAAATATGAATCCTGAATGAAACCATGTGGCTCCTCCATGTAGATCTCCTCATATAAGTCTCCGTGAATAAAGACATTCTTCACATCCATCTGATGTACTTCCCACCCCTGGGTAGCCGCAATGGCAAGTGCAAGGCGTATGGAATCCATATTTTCTACAGGAGCAAAGTTCTCATCATAATCAATTCCATGCACTTGCTGGAAGCCTTTGGCTACTAGCTTAGCTTTATGTTTGGTGATTTGCCCATCTGCAACACTCTTGGTCCTGTAGACCCATTTGCATCAAACAAGTTTCCTTCTTGAAGGAAGGGGGATTAGATCCCAGGTCTGGTTCTCAAGGAGGGAGTTATACTCCTCCTCCATGGTGAACTCCCAAGAGGGATGCCCAATAGCCTCAGCATAAGACTGCGGATCAGAAGACTAAACCAAATGACAATGCCAGGATGGCGTTGGTTTAGTGGCAGTGAGGGAAAGAGGAGGCTCAATAAACTCTGAGCTAGTCCTTCGCAGATCAAAATTATCCCCCACAAGACCATTTCTAGCAGCTGGGTGGTCTTGTGCATATATCTCACTTAAGCTCCTTGTTCTCTGATTTATGACAAGGGAAGTTGATTCACTGCTGGAAGCCCGATCTGGGCTTGGATGTGGATCATCATATGCATGCACTGGATTTGTATCTGAAGACTTTGTCTCTGCATCTGCATGCTCTACCTCAGCATCTGCATGCTCTGTATCTACATCTGAGTGTACTGAGTCATCATCTCGGACATGAGGTAGATAAAAGGTGTCTGCATGCAGGAATTGAGGTCCATGCGAGAGACTTTCCTGAAATTTGACACTTCACTCAATGATGAGCTTGTTCGTAGAGGAAATCAGGAGTCGGTATCCCTTCACACCATCAGGGTATCAAACAAAGATGAACTCAATGCTCTATGGATCAAGAACTTTCCTCTTTTCAGAGGGGATCCTGGCCCATGCTCGGGAGCCGAAAACATGGAAGTGGGTGATCTCCGATTTAGTGCCACTCCAAGCCTCAAAGGGGGTCTGATCCTTGACAGACCTATGAGGAGATCTGTTCTGGATGTAGTTATTACAATTAAGTTCTTCAGCCCATAGCTTATGAGGTAGTGACTTAGCATGCAGCATGCAGGAAGCCATCTCTTTGAGAGATCGGTTCTTTCTCTCAGCAACTCTGTTCTGCTGCAGAGTGTATGGAACTGTGTGATGAAATTGTATGGCGAACTCAAGGCAAAGGTTCTGAAGTGCTGTGTTAACATATTCTCCCCCATTGTCTGTATGGAGGGCTTTGATCTTTCTCCCTGACTATGTCTCAACTAGTGCTTTGAAATCTTCAAAGTGCGCAAAAACTTCAAATTTGGCCCTGAGAAGATACACCCAAGTATACCGTGAGAAATCATCAATAAATGTAAACACATACCTTGCTTTGTTGATGGAAGGATGAGGAAAAGGCCCCATGAGATCGCTATGGATTAGATCTAGAGGAGAGGATGCTCTGTGAGTCTTGCCGGTGTCAAACTTTTCTCTAGGATGTTTGCCAAGGACACACCATTCACAAACTCCTTTGGAGAAACTGATATTTGGCAAGCCTTCCACCATCTCATGCTTGCTTAGCTGCTGCATATACCTGTAATTTAAGTGACCAAACCTCTCATGCCAAAGCCTACTACTATCATCAGCATGTGTAAGCAATAAGGAGGATTCAGATTCAATAAATTCAGAAAATGTATACAGTCTAGCTCCATTGTTTACCTCACTAGTTGCAATTTTGGAGTTGCTATGTAGGTCATATATGTTCACTGCATCTGGAGTGAATTCCACTCTCTTTACGATGCCAGAATGAGTGATCTGATAAACTGAAAGCAAGTTTACCGAAAGTTTTGGAACATGAAGCACATCTTCAAAACTTCCATGTAAAAGTTCCACTCTACCTTTTCCGGTGACCTCAAAAGGTTAGTCATCTGCCATGACAATGCGAGGTCCTTTGCATGCATCCAAAGAGGAATATACTTCCTTTGTAGTAGCCATATGATGTGATGCACCAAAATCTATAATCCATGCATCAAGGGAAGAGTTAATTGCAACTAAAGCATGAAAATTGTTACCTTTCCCGTGTGGTGAATCCTTAGTTTTCTTCTTGGCGCCCTGAGGGATGTGGTCCCCAAGGTTGTGCTTCTTAAGGATTTCTACCATTTGGTCAATTTGTTTCTTCATGCAAGAGGATTCCAGATGGAATCCTCGGTGATAGTAGGTGCATTTGTCTCCTTTCTTCCCTTTCTCATTTCTGGAGCTGGAGGAGTCATTGAAGGGCTTGGTGTACCCTTCCTTCTTTGGATGGGAATGCGCTTTTCCCTTCTCTTTTTGCTGTTGATTTTTTTTATTTGAATCAGATCTGTGATTTTTATTGTGGCTGCCATCATGCACAACAAGTGCATGCACTTTTGGAGGTTTGATTTTCCCCATGCCAATGAGTTTATCTTGCTCAAAAGTGAGGGACTCCATGAACTCTTTGAGAGAAGGCATAGTGTAGGATTTACCTATTGCGAGCCTTACTGAATGAAATGTAGACACAAAGACAGAGTATTCTGGTCTGAGCTTTGACATAATAGAGAGAACTTGGTGACTCTCCTCCTTGGATTTGTCAATTCCACAACCCTTGAGTTGTAGCAATAGATCATTATATTTGGTGAAGAAGTCTTGAATTTTGTCATAGTTCCGTGGATCCAATGAGAGCAGCTCAATTTTAAGCTGATGCCCTTTCATCTCATCCTATTTCCCGTAGAGTTCTTCAACATTTTTCCAAATCTCATTGGGAGTATTGCAGGCAGATAGATGAAATTGCAACTCTAGGGAGATGCACATGCATATGGATCTGTGGACCTCATCCATGCGGTCGAGGTACTTGGATTTCTCTATGGCTGAGGTGTGTTCCACTTCTGCAGCCATGGTAATCTTGTACAACCCTTTCTGGCGAAGGTATCGAGCCATTTGGTCCTTCCATTTATGATAGTTGTACGGTGTTAGGATTGATGCTTTGGGAAACTCCATTTTTCTGTCGATCTTCGATCTCCAAGCTGTAATACCTGCAAAATAAAGTACTGGTGCACCTTTTATCTAGCAACCTATGGGCTCTGATACCATGTAAATGTGTTAGAAAACCTACACAGATGAATCTAGCTAGTAAAGGTTGAACACATAGCTTTGCAGAGAAAAAACACTAAAAGAATCGAAAGAACAAAAAAGAATGATTGATTCAAAAAATAGGTTACAATGCTCATGATATAGCATTACTGGGTGAAGATACAAAGGTAATGTGCCATAGTGGTGATCAATGAGAGGACTCAACACCTGCAGCAAGTTCTAGAGAGAACTAGCCAGTTGTGGAGTGAAAGGAGGAGCAAATCAGGGAGTAAATCATGCAGAAGAACTAGCCAGTTGCGGAGTGAAAGGAGGAGAAAATCAGGGAGTAAATCATGCAGAAAGGATCTTGCATGTAGTCCCATGCTCTAAGTGTCTGCATGTGCCAGTAATGAAGGTCCTAGGTGTGTAGTACCTCCAACAAAAGCTAGCTTCCTTAGCTGTCATAAGGGATATGTTCTCTCTTTTTTTAGGTTTCCAAATCTATTATATGGATATGTTCTCTTTTTTTTTGAACTTATATGGATATTACATGGGAACTATTGTCTTCAATTAAGGGAATTTTGAGGTCTAAAATGGGTCTCCCATTGAAAATAATAAAACAACAATTTAAATAATAAAATAAGTGATGAAATTTTAAACAAAAAGAGAGTTTTTTTTAAATCATATTTTCAACTTATCTCTTTATAAGTTTACTCAAATTTCAAGTGCATCCTATGAGTACCCACTTTGCATATTTTTTAGTAGACACAAATTTCTTTTTAAATGCATGTAAAAAAAGTGTTTTCAGACACCGTTTTGACCTCAAAATTCTCCTAATACTTTTTCAAGCTTCCATAGCCATTATATGGATATGTTCTCTTCTTCTAGAGTTTATATACTTGTTAGAAAGATTCATCATATTATTTTGATGAAGGGAAAACATAAAGAAGGGTTGACTAAACTTTTCTCAAGGATGGTAGTGGGATCCAGTATTGCAGCAATGATGCTGCAACTCCTAGGACTCCCTTCTTTACTTTTATCAACCCAGTAGTTCATAACAAACTTGGAAGCGACGGTGCTATATGAACAAGTACTAGCTCTTACTGCACGCTGTCACTTGATCAGCTGGCACAAGTTCGCTAGGAGCTTAAGCCAACTTCTATGAGTTCTTAGAAGAAGCTTCTAACTGTGATGGATGAAAACTAACTCAAAGGAGGCTAGTCTACTTGCAGAAAGGAGATAAAAGCTGAAAGGAAACACAAACCCTAGCAAAAACCTAGTTTTACCGACTAACCCTACTTGTGCAAGAAAAGAGATGAAAGCTGTTGAAATGGATGCCATTGACTCTTGAAAAGGTAAGATGCATGTGGTTAAGCTACTTCTGAAGGAAAATGTGGAAGAATCATCTTTTTGTATTTTTGATTAATTTTATGCAGAATTATTATGCATGTGTTTTAACTATTTTTTACTGTGCAGAGGTTTATTGGCGAAAGGAAATGGAGTGGGCGTTTGCAGGAGGTTGGGAAGGTGAGAAGAGGACCTAAGGGGTCCCTAGCACCCTTCTAGAGAATTCCACAGTGATTAGATCTCGAAAAACTGCTCGCGTGAACTTCTACAGGAAGTCTGCAGGGGATCTATAGGAAATTCTACAGGAAGTTCTACAGGAACAAGCCAAAAGTGGTTTTTAGAGGGTTGATGGTGAAAAAATGGTGGGAAAGTGGAAATGAAGGATGGATAAGGATATTAAGGGATCTAGGATCTGGTAGATGAAGCTTAGGAGTGAAGAAGATAGTTGGAGTTGTTCAAAGATGAAGAGAGCAATGTTGCACAAAAATGTAGAAATTAGGGCAAGTTGGGAAAGTATGGCGAATGGGTGAAGGAAATCTTGAGAGAGAGACTGTAGCAGGTTGTATGATGGAGGAAGAGTAGGTTAGAGTGTTTTACAGGTGTTCTACACACTTCTTTCCGAAACTGATACAAGTAAAGACTAAAAAGAAGAGATTTATCTACTTTGACCTAATTCTGACCTAGAAACCAAAAACATGATGAACATAAGTTTATAGACAGGAAATCATGCAAGAAAGCTATGGAATCTAAGTAAGAACAGATCTAAGCATGAACACACAACTGATATCAACTTTTCCAACTTAAAACCTAACACTAGCAATTGCATTGGAAGGCAAAAACAATGCTTTTGTGGCAGCAAGTGTGCCTTGGTCTCAATTCATGGTCCCAATGAGGGAGAAATGAGATCAAGGATTGCTTGGTAGCCTTTTTGTGGATATTTTCTGTTATCAAACTATCAAATCAACCTGAAGCATGAACAACTATCTTAATCATCAAAAACAACCTAAGTAACAAAGCAAGATTTAACCTATATAACAGAAATTATGTTATGAATGCAATAAGAACACATAAAATTACACAAAGGAGGTACTGGGCACTTGGGTTGGCCCCAACCCCAAGAGCTATAGCCTCCTAAGAAAGCTCAGAGCTAGTGCAAAGCAGAATTCATTTTCATTGATAAAAAATAATAGTCATGTCACAAAAATGTTTACAGAAAGAGCTCAAAAATGAGTTGAATGTAGCGCTGCACTAAAGTGCAAAAATAAACTATTCTATAGCTAAACTACTAAGGCTTGAATCCTTCCTACTTATGCAAATGAGGACTCCCAACAGTCCTCCTTAATTTTAGGAGCTTGGCTGCCCAAAACTGTAGTTAATCAGTGACTTCACTAGACCTGCTCGGTTGCCCCTTGAAATCATCTTTGGTGGGCTGTTGAACTTCGAGCTGATGGTGGAGAAGTTGAGGAAGGGGTCATTTAGTGCAGGAGACACCCCTCCTATAAATGCTCAGTCTTGTTCCTTCGTATTTGGCTGCTAATCTGCTTATAGATGCCTGATCTTGGTCCAAAAATGTCCAAAAATCTGCAATAAGCATGTGTTAAGCTTTGTGGTCAAGTGACTATTCCCATTCACTCAATTAACATAAATATATTCAAAAGCATGCATAAAACTATGGAGAATGGTGGATTAAATGATAATAATAGGCAAAATGAGCCCATAAAGTTACCCATTTTTGGGGCTCATCATCACCCCCTGCTGAATGTGTCGCTCATCCTGTGAGCAACTAATCCAGTTCATCATCTTTGATTGCTGTGAATGCCTCTCTGACATCCCAGGCCTCTGAGGTGATGTCCTCTTCTCTGTTCTTGCTATTGTCTCCTTCTCTGTCTTAGGTTCAACAGTCTTGTCAAATTCCTCTTTTTCCTTCTATTCTTCCTCTGTTTTGCCTTCTGCTTGAATGTCCTGTGCTCCCTTATCATTGTTCTTCTCAATTTCTTCAGTTTTCTCCCCTTCATCACTACTGGATGGGCTTATGTTCTCAGCCAAAATTCTAATGTCATCATCCCTGAACATATTTCTGAAGATTTCCCAAGCAATGGGGATAGTATAGGTGTGCAAAGCATCTTCCACCAACAATTTGATGAGCCCATGGTGGGCCAACTGATCTGGGACTCCTTCATTTAGCTTTGTACCACATTCAAATAAGGACTAAAGGAGGAAATATGGGATGCTTAGTTTTCTGGCTGGAGGCAAGTCCATCCCATACATTAATTCATGTAACAACCTGAAATGATATCTATAAATGATGTTGAACCTCCCTTCACATGTGATATACTTCATTATTTGATAACTGACTTCACTCCAGAGAGGAGGAAAGCTTTTCCTTCTGAACCTCGGTTTTATCTTCTACAGGATGCTCCTCAGGCAAAAAAATGTTTTCTTAGCAACTTGTCCCAATGATCTCTCCTCTTTTCTCCAAGGGAGCCCCAATGGTAGACCGGTAATTCTACTGATGAGATCAGGTGTAAGTTCTAGCGTCAAACCCCTAAAACTAACTATGGCATGTGTCTTCAAATGTGGTCTTAGGGACATTAAAAACTCTTTAGTTACATCCTCATCATAACCCTAAATTCTGTCAAAGAAGGATATCCAGTTTACCCTGGTGAAAAGGTCCACCACCTCAGGGTGCTCGTGCAATTTTCTAGAGTCTAAGGGTTCTTTCCTTATGAATCCTCTTGGCATGGTGTTGAGTGCTCTTTTTGTGTTTTAACCAGAAAAGAAAATGCTTAGGTGGGAAAAAAAAGTCAATCACTGAAATAGAGGATAGCTGAATTTGGTTTTTTTTTCTAAACCCGAGAAGGAATATCCCATGTGTTTCTTTAAAACATCAAATGGCAATAATTCCCCTATTTTAAATTGTTGTCACCGTGAATTTGACTTTTTGTTTTTGAAAAGAAATATTTTTTTCTACAGAACAGAGGATAAGGACATAGGATCTGTTCTCAGCACGTAGATAGATATGCACATTCGTTTTTTCACACACACACACCCACACATCGGCTGGCCTTTACTGCTGCATGTATCTTTCTTACAGGTGAATTTGAAAAAGGATGAGGAGATTTCGGATGCAAAGAGAAAAAGAAACTGTGTGGACTCAGGGAAATATGCAGGCAGACTTTCACTTTTTCAATGCACAGGCAGACTTTCACTCTCTTTTTTCAATCTACTGTCGTGTTCAATTCACCACCTTACTCAAAAAAATCATGCACAGAGAAGTTTTCCCGAGCCTACCTCATTTTGAGCTTGAATTTCGACGAAAATCCCGGGTTTCCTTTTTGCAGAGCTGTTCTCTGCCTTTCCTGTAGAACCCTTCCTGTAGAAATCTCCCGGCTCTTGTAGAATGAAACTGTGCTTCCTGCAGAGCCCAATAGGCAGGAGATTTTCAAAAAACAGGTAGAAAACTGGCGGAGGATGACTGGTTAGCTACTCTGGAAGTGGTAGATGCATACTTCAGTCGAGGACGTCGTGAGTGCAGAATGAACAAAGGGTGGTGAATGTTTCGACTGAGCTGCCTTTTAACTGCGGGCGTGATTCATGGTGAGGAGATGAGATGGCCCGACCGAACCGTTGATCCAACGTCATGGTCATAATGTTTCTGCATGCCGTCTGACCGCCATCACCTCCCTTCTCCCATTATCCACCGCCACCACTACCAGTCCCGAATATTTCTTCCTGAATGGACATACCACATGTGCTGGATGTGTATCTTACCAGCAGTTTTGAATTTGATGGGGGCTCATTTGGATGCCACGAGGAGGTGTAACTGACCGAGGGTGGCCCGATTCCGTTCAATCCAAACCATTCCCATAGTCATGCAGCCTTAAAATATGATTCATGTAATTGAGGAATAGGTTTAGGCACTAACCTGTGCAGTCGCGGCTCTGTTATGCATATTTCGGATGTTGGAACCCATTTTTTCATTGTTGTAGCTGCTTGCGTTCTGCATGCTCGGCCTTTGGCAGTTGCTGATGTTCACACGTTCAAATAGAGCTCCATGCATGTGTCATGTACCATGCTTTGCTATCCCTGTTTTTGGAGTATGTCTTTCAGAGGGATCAGCTGCTACAGGAATCTTGTAGGATTTTCTTCAGCTGCTTCTCCTTCTGAAATTAAAGCTAAAACGAGTAGGGCTGCAATTGCTGACGAGGGTCTCGGCTGATAAGGAATCTAGATGGAAGGTATCAGATATGGTGAGTGAAAAAAACTGTTGCTTTGATTCGTCATTAAAGAAAGAATTTTTTTGTTTGCAGCATGAAGGAAATAGGATTTCTGTGTGACACTATGTAGGGACATAAAAACGAGTGCAATGGAGGTGTACAGAGATGGAAAAAGGTCGACATATGGTGATGGATGGAAGCAGGAAGGTTTAGAGGCCTCATAGATAGATTCTGAACCCTCAGGTCCTCTTCTGGGATTAATTCTGGCTTTTCCGTAGATTCTACAGGATCCTCCTGTAGAAGATACAAAATTTCCTGTAGAAGGTGAAATCTTAGCCCGAATGAGACCAAATCTTAGGAAAGGGTAATGGTCATGGAGGAATGGATTGTGAGGGATGCATGTAGCCTGGTCATGTCCTCTGTATGTGTCTTGTGCGATCCTCCTAAAACCTGTAATGACCTTCCTGCAACCTACACTTTATTCAACAGAAATTAGGTTTATTTTTTCCTTCCTATTTTTTTTTTGTGTCTGAGATAGCTGGGGCGCCTCCAGGAGGTTTTCACCCTCATTGTTTGCCTTGGGCGCCTCCAAGAGCTTTTCACCGAAGGATCTTTTATTCCTTTTTTCCTTTTTCTGTGTTTTTTTCTTTTTTTTTGCTTTGCTCATGGTGTAGGTGGAGTGGAGACAGGGACCTGCTCCACTACCAATACTGATTTACCAAGAGTCTCAATGAACTCCTACTTGGAAAGGGGCTTCCTGTAGATCTTCAATCAATGCCCATTGACAAGCATGGGGATGGCTTCTTCATCAATGGTTCGAATAAGGATTGAACCATTGTCATTGCATGTTTCCACTGTATATGGTCCCAGCCATCTGGTCCTCAGCTTGCCCTTGAAATCCTTGTATATGGAATCATATAACAATGCCCAATCTCTTGGCTAAAATTTCTTTTCTTTGAGGTGCCGGTCATGCCATATTTTTCTTTGAAATTGGACTACCTCTGAGTGGAGAAGGGCATGCATTCTCTGTTCATCTAATCCATTTAGCTGAAGCAATCTTTCTTTTTGTGCATCGCTGAGATCTAAGTCCAGCTAAGCTGCCAACCTCAATGTGTTATATTCAAATTCTATGGATAGCAAAGCCTTCTTCCCGTAGACCAGCTCATAGGGTGTGAAACATGTTGTAGTTTTCCAAGTTGCGTTATAGGCCCAGGTGGCCTCAACCAATCGGTCTGCCCAATCTTTTCTGCTGTTGTTCACCACTTTAGTTAAAATCTCTTCCAAAGCTCTGTTAGTGACTTCCACCTGTCCATTTGCTTGCAGATGATAAGGGGTGGAAGTTCTCTGCTTAATCTTGTGATGAGTGAGCAGGTCTTCAATCAGGTTAGAGGTAAACTGACTTCCTTGATCTGTGACTAATTTTCTTGGGTAGCCAAACTTGTAAAAGATATTTTCCCTCAAAAACTCAGCTACTTTTTCTTCTGTTGTTGCCTTGATTGCCTTGGTTTCTACCCACTTCGTCAGGTAGTCCGTACACACAATGATGTAAGACTTTTGTTTTGAAGTAGGGTTGATAAGACCCACAAAGTCCATGCCCCACTTCTCAAATGGCTCGAAAGTCACTTGAGGTTGTAGGGGCATCTCATCCCTTGGAGTCGGTTTCCCCATCCTTTGACATTGGTCACATTGGCTGATGTATCTTCTGACATCTTGATGAAGAGTGGGACAATAGTAGCCTGCCTGCAAAATCTTAAAAGCAGTCCTCTTTGCTGCAAAGTGGCTCCCACAGAGCCCATCATGACAGGTTAGGAGGATGTCAAAAACTTCCTCCTCCCTAACACACCACCTCAAAATCTGATTTGGGCCAAGTTTAGAAATATTTCCCCCAATCCAAGTGAATGGGGCACTTTCCTCATGATCTTGCACTTCTTTTTTTAGGACAGGTATGGCGGGAACTGAGCTGAAACCAAATAATTTGATATATCAACAAACCATGGAGAGAGTACTGAAATAGCAAATAGGTGTTCATCTAGCATTTGATCATCCACCATCCCTTCTTCACCTGCAGGGAAATCTAGTCTAGACAGAAAATCAGCAACAACATTTTCCTTACCTAGCTTATCAACAATGGTCAAATCAAATTGCTGCAATAAAAGTAACCATAAAATGATACGAGCATTTACATCAGGTTTATTCATCAAATACCTAATTGCAGCATGATCAGTATGCATAAATGTTTGATAGCCACTGATGTTGTGTTTGAACTTGTTTAGGGAATGGACTACAACCAGGAGCTCTTTCTCGGTTACAGTATAGTTTAACTCTGCCTTGGATAGGTTTTTACTGACAAAATATATGGCATACGGTAACTTCTCTTTAACCTGTCCTAAGGCTGCTCCTATGGCTTTGTTCGAGGCATCTATTTGAATGTGGAAAGGTAGGGCCCAGTTTGGATCTCTCAAGATTGGGGTAATTAGTAGCTTACCTTCCAACGCATCCAGAGCCTCTTGATAGTTTTCAGTCCATATAAACTCAACATCCTTCCCCAAAAGACCAAACAATGGAGAGGCTAGCTTATTGAAATTTTTAATGAATCTTCTATAATATCCTGCTAAGCCTAGAAAACTCTGAACATCTCTTACCTTTTGAGGAGGTGGGACCCTTTGGATGATAGCAATCTTGTTGGGATCCACCTGTAATCCTTGTGAGAAATTGTATGACCTAGCACGATCCCTTCAGTCATTAGGAATTCACATTTATCAGGACCGAGGGACCGGTTATTTTCAATACACTTGGCTAAAACTTTCCTCAGGTTAGTCAAAGCTTCTTAGAAGTTATAACCATAAGGGGTAAAGTCATCCATATAGATTTCCACCGAATCATGAACGACCTCAGCAAATATGCTCAGTACTGTTCTCTGGAAAGTGGCAGGAGCGTTGCATAACCCAAAGGGAAGGACCCGGTAGGCAAAGGTACCCCATGGACAAGTGAAAGTGGTTTATCTTGGTCTTCTGGGCTAATTTGAATCTGATTATACCCACTAAACCCATATAGTAAGGAAAAGAACTTCTTCCCTGCCAGGCCATCTAATACTTGATCTATGAAATGCAAAGGGAAATGGTCCTTCTTGGTAGCTTTGTTAAGTTCTCGATAATCTACACAGATTCTCCACTTCCCATTTTTCTTGGGCACAAGCACCAAAGGAGAAACCCACTCACTGTCAGAGATGGGGTAGATGAATCCTGCATCCAACAACTTTTTCAGTTCTTCTTTGACAATGTCCTTAAGGGCTGGATTCATTCTCCTCTAAGGCTACCTAATTGGTTTACAATCCTCTTTAATGTAAATGTGATGGGTACATACTGAAGGGTGGACTCCTTTCATCTCCTCATAGCTCCAAGCAAAAGCATCCAAATGGCTGTTCAATAAGCTACACAGCTCCTTCTCTTGAGAGGGGGATAGGGATGAATTGATCTTCAAGGTTCGTTCAGGGCCAAATTCCACATTCTTAACTCGGAGAGAGGTCGGATCAGCCACACAGAGATCCACTAAAGCACTGGCTTGGGTGTCTTCTACCAACTCTTCTAATGGCAGCGCACTAGGAGGTGGATTTTGAATCAAATTCTCAATAAGGTCATCCTCAGTTTGAGGACCTCCCCTAGTGGCTTCCATTATGCACAATGGTGCAGAGTAGACTTCATCCTCATCTTCCTCCTCCAACCAAAGAGGTAAGTCATGTTATAGCAGAGGTTGGGCAGGAAGATATAGGACTAGCTGCTTGGACATATGCCCATTCTTAATGGTCATGCCCAACTCGACAATTGATGTAAGCATCTGCAGTAGCTAACCAAGGCCTTCCCAAGATGAGGGGGTACCCAATGAGCTTTGCCTTTGGCTGAAGGACCAAGAAGTCCGCAGGGTACTCCCAAGAATCAATGGAGACCATGACATCTTCCATAATCCCCTCGGGGGTCACGGTGGAGCGATCTGCTAACTACAGTACTATCGAGGTCTTTCTTAGGGAGCCTTGAAGGTTGAGCTTGAGCATAGTGTCCCTGGTCATCACATTAATGGCAACCCCTAGATCAATCAAGGTGTGGGGGATTATGGTGCCATTGATGTGGACATCGACTACAAGACTCCCAGGGTCCAGATATTTTGGACAGATTACTTGTCCCAACATCAAGTCGGACAGTTGTCCTATGACATTAGTAGTTGGGGCATCTCTCTTGCGCCTGCCTGGGTGCCTGAAACACTTCTCTTTGATCAATTTGTTGTATATTGGTACATCTTTTATGGTCTGGAGAAGTGGTATTTTGACACATAACTGTTTAAGTTCTCCCAGAAGTTCAGTCTCTTCTAGGTTTGGTTGCGTGGTCTCAGTTAGTCTCTTAGGAAAGGGTGGAATGGCTTTGGTTTCACTTTCCTTCTTAGGAGGAGGTTGGCTGTCTGGGAGGACCTTCTCAGATCGTAGGTTAATATCCTGAATCTCCACAGCATAGGTAGGGCATGTTGTCTCTCCAGTATATACCTGCTGGGCCTGTCTGTTATTGGGGTTCGGGTTCAGTTGAGCAAGTATCTAAGGTTGTCTTGGAGGAGCAGGAGGTAATGGTTGTGGTTGAGCAGGTGGTGGAGGCAAAAGAGTGGGAGGAGAGTTGTATTGGGGCCTCCACCCCTGATGAGGTGCATTCCACTGAGGTTGTGGCTGAGCATGACAATGAAACGAATGAGCAGTAGGTTGAGTATGGTATTGAGATGGACACGACCAAGGATGGGGTGTGGACCAGGAAGGATGAGCAGGGGGACCCCAAGAAGGTATGTGAGTGGATTGATTGGGTTTGTAATAAGTCTGGGATGTCCCTTGCATTCCCTGATGGGAAGGTCCGGGTCCGTGTGGCCTCCTTTGGTTCATGAAGTAGAGTGATTTAGTGGCTCCTTCAGCCCCTTGGTACATAGCTTTAAATCCGGGTAAGGATGGGCACTGATTTGTAGGGTGGTCTCCCTCACAAACGAAACACACCTCTACGAAGTGCAATGGACACTTGTTCCTAGGATGCTTCCTAGTGCATCTGGGACAAAAGATGGCCAAATCCCTCCAAGCTTCCTCTTGCTTCTGTTGGATTCAGAAGGTATCCATTTGCATGGCAATGGTCTGTCTCACCTCACTTTTGAGGTCTTCCATCTGATTTGCAAACTCATTTTTGGATAAGGTGGTACTAGCTGAAAGTTGACTCGCCCTACCTCTCTTTCGGGCTGCCATAGAATGGTTTCTAAACACAGTCTTTATGTCATCATAAGGTAGCTGGTAGATGTCTTCCCCAGCCAGCAAATGGAGGGTATATAGAAGGTCTCCAAGGACTCCTCGGAGCAGAACCAGCTTCAGAGATTCAGGGTCAAGTGTGCACCTGGCCCTTTTATAACTAATTTGGAACCTTTCTTCATAGTATTCTAAAGATTCATCACTTCCCATGGTCATCCGAAAGATTTCTCCCTTTGTTTCCTTTGACCTATAGTAATCCCAGTATTTGTTGTTAAAGGCTTGCTGCATCTGAGCCCAAGTTGTGATACTATTTCCAGGTAACCCCATGAACCAGCGTAGTGCTGCATCCTTGAGGGTAGAGGGAAAGAGTTTCAACTTTTGCTGGTCTTCTGCATAGTCATAAGATCGACAAAGGACAACAAACTCAAACAAGAAGGTATCAGGGTCTTCAGTGGTCAATCCATGGAAGTGAGGTAAGGCTGAGGGACTTATGTTTTTCATTTTTATGTCCCCATTGGTCTCTCGGATGGGAAAGGCGCCTTCTATTCTCTCCTCATTTCCTATATCGTTTCTGTGTTCGGCCATGGTCTCAGGAGAAATGTTTTCTTGCTCTTCTTCTATTATAGGATCTTCGTATATCTCTGGAGCTTCACCTATAGGTTCTTCTGGATCACTGCCACCAAAGAAGAGAGAAGGGTGACTTAGTGATGTGGTGGGGGTGTTGGGTAGGAATTTTCCGGAATTGTCTCTGTTCCTACGAGGCATGAAATGAAATATTTTTGGTTGGTTTTTGTTTTTTTTTTTCTTTTTTTCTTTTTTGTTTTGTTTTGTTTTGTTTTGTTTGTTTTTTTTTTTTTGTACCTACAAATCTGAAATTGATTAAACAAAAAATTGCAACTAACTAAAATAAACCTTGCTGGAATGAAAATTACAGAATTGAAATGAAAGTAGGAAATGACTAATCTATGTTGCTGAAATGATACTGCAGAATTGAAATGCTAAGCTACGCTTGCAGAATTGAAGTGAAAGTAAGGCATGTCTAGTCTACGCTTGCTGAAATGAAATGAAAGCAGGGAATGTCTAATCTACTTTTGCAGAAATGAAATTGCAGAATGGAAATGAAACAACTACTCTACTCTTGCTGAAATAAACTACTTAGCAGAATGTTGCAGTAGAAAATAGAAGAAAAGCAGTAATTACAAATACTCTGATGCTTCTGTAGAAATTTTGAATAATTTAACACATATTCAACAGAGATTATCCTGATCATGTACTATTGTGGAATACATACACAATACATAAGCTCCTCTATGTTGATCATCAATTTAGCAGCATCAATAACAATAAAACATCAAGAGCATTCACACATTAACACAGTATGTAACCCGGGGAAAGTATCTCGCTAAAAACCCCACACTATCTGTATATTAATGATTGAGAACATGTAACATTACAAAGTACAATGCTTATCACAAGCAATCCAGTACCAGCTCCACCTGTTACACACAATACAACTCAGATCTGATCTCCAAATCTCCCCCGTTGCTTGCCTACCTCCACAGCTCAATACCTGCGCAAGAACTGCTGAGAATGGTTTACCAAACTCGTATTTCACCTGCAAAGAATCACTCACACTGTGTTGGACGTGAGCACAGGCTACAATTCTTGGTATTGGCCAATTCATTGGCATACTCAATCCCTCTGATTGTGCAAATCATCATGCACAGCTATAGTCACAACTGATAGCAATTTGATCCTCTAACACCTATCCCTGCTGAACTGAACATGCACTGACATGCAACTGAGTTAAATAATGTATTCTATAGTTGCATTATGAATTAATAACTTGTGAATTAATTAATAACTAATTCACCCAACTCATCTCTAGTCTATTGATCAGTTAGACTAAATACAACTAGTTTAACAAAGTTAAAGTGAACACAACTCCATCAACTGCACCTCCAATCCACTAAACTCAACTCACTTGAGTTCTAACTGAAGTCTTGCATGAAAATATTAGTCATCCCATAGGTAACCACATATTTCCTTCTGGGATCTGTATGTACGACATCCGTAGCTCATCCTGCTCCAAGAGAATAAGATCAAGTTTATAGTCCAAATATTATTATGAGACAATAATATTTGACTTTTCTATTTTTGACAGCGAGTCTAAAAATAGACTTTGATCACTCACACTGTGATCACTCACACTGTGGTCACCCACACTGTGATCACTCATACTGTGGTCACCCACACTGTGATCATCCCTGCTGGGATCAAAAATAGAACTTGCACCATAATTTGCCTACGGGCCCACTTAGTGAAGGCGACTCTTTTCACTAAGCTCCATCATCTTGTTGCAATCTCAACAAGCATTTCTTGTTGCACACTTTTCAACACTCCCTCTCAACAAGAAAGGCTTCCTCTCAAACCCGATCCTGTAACTCTGGAATGTTCTCCATGCAACACATCTGGCCGGTCCACTTGCTCTGTCATCAAAGTCTCTGACTGCTATTTCCTCTGTCGACTGAAAACTCTGCATCTCTGTGCTCTTCAGTATCTGACTGCTCTAGCCTCTATCACTTTGATCTCTGACTGCATCTGTGCTGCTGCTAGTTCTATCTCCCAGCATTGCATCCGCACTGCACCTCCCAACTGACCTCCCTGTTGGGCTAGAAACACCCTCTAATGCTGAAGCTCTACCTGCTGCTGACAAGTGCTCCCTCTCTGACATCTGTGCTACTGCAACATCTCCATGCATCTCGCACCATTGCACACCTCTCTGTGCCACCTAGCACTGTGCAAAACACTTGTGCCTCTTGCATTGCTACAGCCTGCTAGCTATGCGCTGTCCTGGGATTCCCTGCACTGTCGCTCTCTCTGCTGCTCCATCCGCATCTGTCTCTACCCAATCAGTCAGTTCCTGCTACTACACATCTGGGGCTCCCGTAGCAAGGTCTCATCCAAGAGGTTGGGTACCTCAAGGATCCTACCCCTCCTCCTTGGGACGATCAATCCACATCACCCCACCTCCTACCTGGAGGTATGGCTGCATGCGATCCCTCAGCCCACCTGGCTCGAAGTTTCCCCTTATTGGAGGTCTCTGGATGAGTAGATGTCTCTACTCGATCTCCTCTCAACTTCCCCTGTTGTGGCTCCTCCACAACCTCCTGAAGCTGCTGCACCAATCGTGGCTCCTCCACAATCATCTGAGACTTCTTCTGGCTATGCATGTTGAGCGATAATATACGCTCCCTCTCAACCACCAAGTCTCCATCATGACAACGAAAGCATCGCACTTTTGATTTGTCAACCTTCTTCCCATCATTAGAAGAACTAGATTCGGAAAGAGAAACCTTCCCCTTCCCCTTCTTCGCCTTACTCGCTAAGGCACAGTTCTCCTCATCCTGCATGGATGAAGAACTGTCTCTGGTGCTTCGTCTAATCTCCTCCTGCATCAAATCCGACCCTAGTCGTTCCCAATTTAGCAGTTTCTCCCTTCCATTCACCAATTCCTGGTAGCTATGCCAACTCTTAGGAAGGTCAAGGAGTGCTAGACTCACCATCCTCATCCGACAGTCACCCCCACACTTCCCAGCTCATCCTGTCATTGGGTGAACTTCATGAGATACTGGGGCATACTGTCTCCATTCTCACACTGAATGTTTTTGAGTTTCGCTCTTGCTTTGGAATTAAATTCGAATTCCACCAGCTCAAAAACTCAACCACTTCCGATCTAGAATTCGTGAGAACAAAGTATTTCTCGTACAGAGATTGACTGTCTCGGAATTCACCGAATATCTCACCTTCCAAAGGAAGGATGAATCCAGAGGCTACCTGGCCCGATTACAGACTCTGCCTGAAGAAATAAAATGTAAACACTTCCTGAATAGTAGATCTGATGATCAATCCTCGCTTGATATCCTATAAAAAATCTCTTCTACAAATCAAGCAGCTCCAATACCATGTAGAAATTTTGAATAATTTAACACATATTCAACAGAGATTATCCTGATCATGTACTATTGTGGAATACATACACAATACATAAGCTCCTCTACGTTGATCATCAATTTAGCAGCATCAATAACAATAAAACATCAAGAGCATTCACACATTAACACAGTATGTAACCCAGGGAAAGTATCTCGCTAAAAACCCCACACTATCTGTATATTAATGATTGAGAACATGTAACATTACAAAGTACAATGCTTATCACAAGTAATCCAGTACCAGCTCCACCTGTTACACACAATACAGCTCAGATCTGATCTCCAAATCTCCCCCGCTGCTTGCTTGCCTCCACAGCTCAATACCTGCTCAAGAACTGATGAGAATGGTTTACCAAACTCGTATTTCACCTGCAAAGAATCACTCACACTATGTTGGACGTGAGCACAGGCTACAATTCTTGGTATTAGCCAATTCATTGGCATACTCAATCCCTCTGATTGTGCAAATCATCATGCACAACTATAGTCACAACTGATAGCAATCTGATCCTCTAACACCTGTCCCTGCTGAACTGAACATGCACTGACATGCAACTGAGTTAACTAATGTATTCTATAGTTGCATATGAGTTAATAACTTGTGAATTAATTAATAACTAATTCACCCAACTCATCTCTATTCTATTGATCAGTTAGACTAAATACAACTAGTTTAACAAAGTTAAAGTGAACACAACTCCATCAACTGCACCTCCAGTCCACTAAACTCAACTCACTTGAGTTCTAACTGAAGTCTTGCCTGCAAATATTAGTCATCCCACAGGTAACCACGTATTTCCTTCTGGGATCTGCATGTAACACATCCGTAGCTCATCCTGAAGTGCTCCAAGAGAATAAGATCAGGTTTATAGTCCAAATATTATTATGAGACAATAATATTTGACTTTTCTATTTTTGACAGCCAGTCTAAAAATAGACTTTGATCACTCACACTGTGATCACTCACACTATGGTCACCCACACTGTGATCACTCATACTGTGGTCACCCACACTGTGATCATCCCTGCTGGGATCAAAAATAGAACTTGTGCCATCATTTGCCTGCGAGCCCACTTAGTGAAGGCGACTCTTTTCACTAAGCTCCATCATCTTGTTGCAATCTCAACAAGCATTTCTTGTTGCACACTTTTCAACAGCTTCCCCGGAAACAACACCAAAAATATGGTGGGCTCCACTATTGCAGCAATGATGCTGCAACTCTTGGGACTCCCTTCTTTACTTTTATCAACCCGGTAGTTCGTAACAAACTTAGAAGCGACGGTGTTGTATGCACAAGTACTAGCTTTTACTGCAGGCTGTCACTTGATCAGCTGGCACAAGTTCGCTAGGAGCTTAAGCCAACTTATATGAGTTCTCAGAAGAAGCTTTTAACTGTGATGGATGAAAGCTAACTCAAAAGAGGCTAGTCTACTTGCAGAAAGGAGATAAAAGCTGAAAGGAAACACAAACCCTAGCAAACCCTAGTTTTACCAACTAACCCTACTTGTGCAAGAAAAGAGATGAAAGCTGCTGAAATGGATGCCATTGACTCTTGAAAAGGTAAGATGCATGTGGTTAAGCTACTTCTGAAGGAAAATGTGGAAGAATCATCTTTTTGTATTTTTGATTAATTTTATGCAGAATTATTATGCATGTGTTTTAATTATTTTTTATTATGCAGAGGTTTATTGGCGAAAGGAAATGGCGCGGGCATTTGCACGAGGTTAGGAAGGTGAGAAGAGGACCTAAGGGGTCCCTAGAACCCTTTTGGAGAATTCCATAGTGATCAGATCTTGAAAAACTGCTCGCGTGAACTTCTACAGGAAGTCTACAGGTGATCTACAGGAAATTCTACAGGAAGTTCTACAGGAACAGGCCGAAAGTGGTTTTTAGAGGGTTGATGGTGAAAAAACAGTGGGAAAGTGAAAATGAAGGATGGATAAGGATATTAAGGGATCTAGGATCTGGTAGATGAAGCTCAGGGGTGAAGAAGATGGTTGGAGTTGTTCAAAGATGAAGAGAGCAATGTTGCACAAAAATGTAGAAATTAGGGCAAGTTGGGAAAGTATGGTGAATGGGTGAAGGAAATCTTGAGAGAGAGACTGGAGCAAGTTGTATGATGGAGGAAGAGTAGGTTGGAGAGTTTTACAGGTGTTCTACACACTTCAAGCAAGATTTAACCTATATAGCAGAAATTATGCTATGAATGCAATAAGAACACATAAAAGTACACAAAGGAGGTACTGGGCACTTGGGTTGGGCCCAACCCCAAGAGCTACAGCCTCCTAAGAAAGCTCAGAGCTGGTGCAAAGTGGAATTCATCTTCATTGATAAAAAATAATAGTCATGTCACAAGACTGTTTACAGAAAGAGCTCGAAAATGAGCTGAATGCAGAGCTGCACTAAAGTGCGAAAATAAACTATTCAATAGCTAAACTACTAAGGCTTGAAGCCTTCCTACTTATGCAAATGAGGACTCCCAATAGTCCTCCTTAATTTGAGGAGCTTGGCCGCCCAAAACTGTAGTTAATCAGCCACTTCACTAGCCTTGTTCGGCTGCCCCTTGAAATCATCTTTGGTGGGTTGTTGAACTCCGAGTTGATGGTGGAGAACTCGAGAAAGGGGCCATTTAATGCAGGAGACACCCCTCCTATAAATCCTCAATCTTGTTCCTTCGTATTTGGCTGCCAATCTGTTCATAAATGCCTGATCTTGGTCCAAAAATGTCCAAAAATCTGCAATAAGCATGTATTAGACTTTGTGGTCAAGTGACTATTCCCATTCACTCAATTAACATAAATATATTCAAAAGCATGCATAAAACTATGGAGAATGGTGGATTAAATGAGAATAATAGGCAAAATGAGCCCATAAAGTTACCCATTTTTAGGGCTCATCAGATGGTACTCACGTCATAGGATATCCACTAGATGGGTTGATCGACCCTTCCTCACACATAATATTTCTATCAAGACAATGAATGGGGATACGTTAGCTAATAACCCTTTGTTATGAATAATATTTTAATCTAAGGGGTCATAGGGAAGGGTTGTTTAGGGTATGATCCTCTTTTTAACCAATATCCTAGGTCCTTGACCATAATATTTTCACTATGTGGGGGCACTAAGTGTGTTCAATTAACTCTTCCTCAAATTCAGTATTGTCATTGAGGGAGACCCAAGGGAAGATTTCATTGACCATTAAGAATAACACTGATGTCATAGAAAATTTGAAGGAATGATCATCAAACCCTTTTTGATGCATAATATACACTAAAAGGGAACTCAAGGAAGGAAAAATCAACTTGTTCTTGATCATAGTATTTACATCATGAGGGAGCATGAGGGAAAGGGTCAATTAGCCCTTTTTAAAGCCTTAGTCATTTCATTGGGGGAGATTGTAAGGAGGGGACGACCAACCCACCCTTGTGCATGGTATCGTGTCATAGAGAATCTGAAGGTAACTTTGAGCCAACCCTTTTTGAGGAATAGTATTCATTGTTGAATGGGACTATGTTGAAGGTTTGATGAATCCTTCCACAGGCATAGATTTCTCCCTGTGGGGAAGTATCGAGAATAGACAATTCACCCATCCTCAATCATTGTATTCTCATAAAGAGAGTAGGTCAGTCTATTAATCTCCTAATCCTGATGTTCTAGAAGTCTAAATTAATTGTTTTAGGATTTAGTTTATTCTAGCATATTTGTCAATTAGTTGAGAGGGTCTATAGCTTAATATGTAAATGAGACTTATCACACTCATTGGATTTTAAGATTGTTTTCTCTCCTAGAATTTAACTTAGAGTTAAATAATATCAACTAGTTCTATTTTCATGTGAGGCTCATAGGCTTTTACTATTTTCTTTGCCACTATTTTTTTTCCTTATTTTATAAATTTTTGCGTGAAGGCATTTTTTCAACATGGTATCAATTTCGAAGACATATTGAATAATATGGGAAGAATTGGTGATGTATTGAAGAAGCACTAAAATATCCACAACATCATCCTACATCTCTCCAAATTCAAAAGTAGTATTGAGGTGATAAAGAAAGATAATATTTTTTACTACTTAAAAGTATTGTATCAAATATATTTTGATCTTGAAACTTGATAGATATTGTTTTTTTATTAGATATACCTTGTTTGACAAGTAAATAAGTTGTAATCTAATTTTTATTTGTAAAATCTATTCTTTTTATATTGTAGATCTCATTAAAAGTGTCTGTTGCAATTGTAATGCTATGAGATCTAATTCTAGCAATGTATTTTTGGTTAAAATCCATTATTTTTCAAATTTAGTAAAGGAATCATATTATAAATTGCTTTAGATATATTTATAAAATTTGACTACAATTATAGATATTGAATTTTTCTTTAAGCTCCATCCATCATTTTTGGTTAGAAATATACAAAATTTTGGACAAAAGACCACCCTTGTGGGGGGGATTAGGAGGATGGTAAATCTGACAGCAAATTTACAGTTTCACAACTTTTCTTTAACAAACAATTATATAAAAATAATACATAACCATTTGCAACATATCATCATATATAAAAATGCATCATAAGGCCATCATCAAATTAATAATACATCAGGAAGCCATCACCTCAACAAGAAGAGACATACGTTTTACATGGAAACCCATATGGAAGAAAACCACAAATTCTTCTTCTTCTTATGCTTCAAATCATAGATTTGTAGGCACCAAACTACTGGAGGCACCCACTCCAAAAATGTGGAAGTTGCTACTTGTGGTAGGCTACAACTTGATTGAAACACCGGCCTTGAAAATGTGCAAGTAATAACTCATTGAGGCTACAACCTAATTGAGGAACCAACCTTGATGATGAGAGTATTTCAACTTGATCTAGGCTCCAACCAGATTAAGGAATAAACCTCGATGATGAGCAATATATAACCTAATTTAAGCTCCAACCTTAGTGGAGGCACCCACTTCCTCCTTCAACATATTATGGACCACTTTTTAAAATCTTTCAAACTAGGTCCACGTAATCTTCAAACAAAATAAACATTCAAAGTGAATAAGTTGATGTTATCATACTATTGTGTATGCCTTGCCATACCCTGTCACAACTTTTCTTCAACCTGTTCACCAATATGGTCACATATGACTCATCTCGAAACCTACTTCTACCATAAACTCAAAACCACTTCAACATGTTCATAGGCCTTCGAAGATATAACATAGATTTCAATCATAAAAAATATATCAATGAGTTTTTTTATGCCTTTAGAACATCTACATTTGGACACTGATAATTGTTCCTCTTCTAGATTCCAATTTGGTTCAAGAATGAGCTCAAAAGCTCCAAGTAACCATTTAAAACCATATACTAAATTAACAATTATACAAAAAGTCATTTTTCAAGTGCGTTAGACATAATAAAAATTTTCTAGCATTGACGCGACAAGATGCACACCACTCATTGCTTAAATAATTGACAAAATGAAACTATGTTGAGAAAAAATAAATCAATAAAAATAGTGTAACAACCCTGGTGAACATTCCATGTAATAAAAGTTAAAAATAATAACCATAGTTGATGGGACACTTATTCCAAGCTAAATGTTGGGAAGATATCCTAGGGGGTGTTCATTTGGTTGTTTATGGCCAAGGAAATTGGCAAAGGTAATGGCTAAAGATTTGGAAAGGAAAAATGGAATTTTGGCACAATTATTTATGAAAATAATGGAAATTAGGAGAAAAGTAAGGTGAAAGGTCACAGGTTCCATGTGAGGTGGAAAATGAAGAAAACAGAGGCATGTTTCATAGAAAGACTTCTGAGGATCAGTTTGTAACATTTTGTCAGTTCAGTTTCAGAGCTCTTTCGTTATTCTCTCTCTTCTCTCTCACTCTTGGACACTTACGGTTTTCTTGGAGCACTTTGGAATTGGAGCAAGAAACGCAAAGAAGGTAAGAGGGAGCGAAGATCATGTGGGGAAAGGCAGGATCAAGCAGCTACAACAATATTCTTAGTAGGTATCGATTTGCATGTGTATTTTCCTTGTTAGTTTTGGCATGCATCGTGTTGCATGTGGTTGCTTTCTTTCATGACATGGGTTTTTCTAGGTGTGACAGTGTTTTCACCCTAGCCTTGCCATTTCTTGATAACCTTGATGAGATGGGTTCTCATACTTTGGTTGAGATGGATTGCCAGATGGATTCAAAGTTGAGTGGGGTGGATCTCCGAAATGACAAAAACATGACCTAGTGGTCCTTGAACTGGACTATGGATCACGGTGAAGCCACTAGCCTAGTAACCCCTAAGCTAGATTGTGGGTTGCGGTAAAGCCATGATTGTGTGCCTTGGTGGGCCTAGGAATCCTTGCTAGTGAATGGTATGATATAAGGTAAATCCAAGAGGTGGATTGGTCTCTGTTGGGCCTAGTAGTCCTAAGATGGGATGTACGGTAAAGCCTAGGGAGTGGGTCTCGGTGTAGGGCCTAGTGATCCCTGGATCAGACAGTGTGTTATGATAAAGGTTGAGAGACTAGGAGGCACTCAAATTCCTCATGGTGTAGGTGGAGAACTCAGGTAGCATCCATGATTGTTTGGTTATTTTTGGCTGGTTATGAGTCCCACATCCATTCTTGGAATATGGCACGGGGGTGATTGGATGAAGAGAAACATGGCTCGGCTAATATACGGCCGGGTGGAATGTGATAGTCCCATCTCTGGTTGGTTTTTGCATTCATAAATGAGAGATTCATTCCCTTTATTTTCATGTGTAAATGTATTGGTTTATATATGGATTCTATGATTATTATATCTATGGTATTTTCATTATTACTATGCTGGTTATATGTATGTTTTATGACAACAACTATGTATGGATCTCACCATGTTTTTACTTGTAAATGAATGGAAAATGTATCTATGACCTAATAGATGATAATGCATAAAATGTTATGAGGGAACAATGGTTCATAGCGATTCTCAGATAAGTATGAGATCTCTATACTTAATTCTATTGTTTACGTCTGTAGATTACATGTTGATGATATCTTTAACAAAATGCTTGTCATGGATAGTAGGGGTCTGGTTAAGGTATTGTTTAACTTATTTATTTTGCATCATTGGTTCTCTATTCTTTTACTACTCTTAAGATGTCATTCCATTTTGGGTAGTGACCTGGGCTCTGGGCTTGAAAAAGTTGCTCAAATCCTAGGGACGTTTGCACAAAACTAGACAAATTGGTCCTTGGATGCTGGAAGGCAGGCCTGTGAGTGTGAATGGATGTCCTTGGATGCTGGCATGCATATATCATGAGAGCGACCAGGAGATAAGTGACCATAAAACTTCAATGGGACCTAGGGAGAGGCTGCCTAAAGTTATGGCATGGTTCTGAGGGGTCCTCTAGCTGATGTGGAAGGTATGTGTATTATGTTTTTGTTGATTCCATTTCCTTAAGGTCACATAGGAGGTCAAATCTAACCATATTAGCTTCTCGTCGCATGTTTACCTCGGTTGGCTGGTTACTTGGGTAGATCTGGGAGGAGGGTGTTACAGAGTGGTATCAAAGCATGGTTCAGCCCCTCGGACTAGATGGGCTATATGTTGGTCATGCATGCATGTTAGTTGCATGTGTGTCTCTTACACTTACATTCCATGTGCTTGTTGCATTTGCATAATGTTGATAATGGTTGTAGTGGTCTCATCATGTAGAGTTCTTGATTGGTATTGTGAATGCATCATCGTGAATGTATGACTAGTCACATGTCATTATGTTTCACTTACATGTATCATTTTTCATGCTTGATTACATTCTCGTATGTTTGGTTACATTCTTGTATGTTTGGTTACATGTTGAAATGTGGCAACAAGAATCTTCAAATTTTAATTTGTCCTTGAATTAAAATTGTGAATTAAAATTCAAATTTAGTCCCACCAACTGCTTGAAAAATAATTAATTAATTCATCTTGAGTTAATTAGTTGGAGAAATTCAAGTTGGAAGTATTTTTGAATTCATGCAACAGTTATCCCTTAAATGAAGGAGATTATCCCTTAATTAAGGAGATAAGATTGAGTTATATTTGAGTTGTAATTAGTTAGCTCAATTTATTGAGTTAAGTCCAGTTAAATTAGTTCCAAACTGTTTGAGGAACTAATTGTGAGTTGTCATTCATTTGATGCATGCATGCACTCAACTAAGTGTACTCCAGATAACTGAAGATTCTCTCATCAGTAACTCATGCATGTCTATTTTTAGAAAGACCTAGTCGAGATTAAAGATAGGGACATTGTACTATCAGTTGCATGTGTTTTCCCATAAACAAAACTCATGCATGCAGAAGGAAGATCATTCCTTGAGGATTGCGCAATTTTACAAGGTGTGAGATTAGTGTGAAGATCAGTGTTCCACTTGGTAATAGGAGGATCACCCAAGAGAAAATACGCAAGGAAATAGGAGCTTGGAGGGCAGAGGAGAAGGTTTATGAGAAGTCTATTTTGCCTGTGAGCATCTATGAGGATTGTACTGAGAGCTAGCTAGTTGTGAGAGCTAAGGCATTGCGTAATTCTGAGATATTTCCAACTTGTATGATAATACAAAAAGTGGGGTTTTTAGCTGAGGCTTTCCCCTGAGTATTCTTCTGTGTTTCATGTGCATTGATTCTTCTTTTGGTTATATGTGTTCAGCTTGATCTTGCTCAAATCTCTTAAGCTTCCGCAAATTGATTGTTGAAGTAGGTTAAAGTATTTTTCTTTGGTTATATTGCATTATCATGTTAATCTATAGTCAAAATTTATACATGGTATTAGAGAAAAGGTTTTTAGAGCTGTGAACATTATACTGAGAGGAGAAATCAAAGTTTGAAGTTCGGGGTTGCAGGTGCAAAATCGAATTCTTATCATACTTCAAGGTTGGCCAATGGTGTTCAATGACTTGAGACTCGAGTATGCCTTGGATGGTAGCTCGAATTATATAGCATGGAAAGATCACATGGAGGCTGTATTAGAAGACAACGGCTTGAAGGAATTCATTGATCAAGAAATCCAAAAGCCAGCTTCAACTAATTCACAAGAGTTGGTTGAGTGGAAGAAATGTGTGGTGAAGGCGAGACAGATCATCCTTGAGGGAGTTCGAGACCATATTGTCTCAAGTCTCCATGGGAAGGATACTCCATTTTCAATGTGGAAGACATTGAAGGACCTCTACTAGAATAGTAGCGACCAGAGGAAATTGGCGCTCAAGGATAAGCTTCAAAGAATCAAGATGGAGAAGGGAGATATTATTTCCACATATCTGAACAAGCTCACCACCTGTAAAGATGAGATTAACAGTGTGGGAATAACTACTGTCGATGATGATATGGTGAGCCTCACTCTCCTTGGCCTTCCAAAGAGCTAGAATAGCTACCAGAACTCTGTGAATGGAAGGGAGAAACTGTCGGATTGGGAAAGACTGTGGTTGGATCTCATGCAGGAGGAGATTGGGAGGAGCACACGAGATGGTTCTTCATCCAAGAATGATGTTGAAGAAAATCTGACCTTAGGAAGTAAGGAAATGAAAGGGAAGGGGAAGGCTTACCATTCCAAATCGAATTCTTCTCATGGAGGGAAGAAGGTTGACAAGTCTAAAGTGAGATGCTTTAATTGTCATGAGATGGGACATTATGCGACTAATTGCCCATCGAAGAAGTCCAAGAAGGGATCCCTAAAAGGATCGAAAGGTGAGGCATTAGTTTCTCAGTTCGAAATGGACTTTACCCTCATCGCATGCATGGTGTCATCGATAATGGGTTGTGTCTGGTATCTTGACAGTGGAGCCTCATTCCACATGACCGGTGATAAAAATTTATTTAGTGCCTTGGAGGAGAAAGACCTCAAGATGCGTATAGAGATGGGTGATGATGGAAGGTATAATGTTTCAGGAGTGGGCACAGTTGCTTTTCAAAGGGAGCATGGAGCTCTTCTCACCTTGACAGATGTGATGTGTGTTCCTGGGCTGAAGAAGAACTTGGTATCGGTCGCGATGTTGGAGGAAAAAGGCTATGATGTTGTCTTCAGTAAAGGAAAGGCATTCCTAAGACACATAGCCATGGGTCAGACCAAGAGGATAGGGATTCAAGTGAAGAATTTCTATAAACTAGAGGTAGATGATTGTGTAGCATTGAGTATGAAAGTAGAATTGGTGCAAAGCCAAGACATTGGCGAGTTGTGGCACGGGCAGTTGGGCCATTTGCATCATGGGGCATTGAAGATAATGCAGCAAATATCTACAGGACTTCCCAAAGGTAAACTTGATCAAGTTGACATATGCGAAGGTTGTACCTTGGGAAAGTGTCTTCCTTTCATGATCGAGATAGTCAAGCAGAAGCTATCTTAGAGTGAGTTCATACTGATTTGTGTGGACCATTCTCGACGACATCCACAGTGAAGCAAAGGTATTATGTGATTTTCATTGATGATTTTTCCCGTAAATGCTGGATTTATTTCATGCAGAAGAAGGACCAAACCTTCACAAAGTTTTGTGAGTTCAAAGCTTTGGTCAAGAAAGAATCAGGGAAGAAGATCAAGGCCTTGAGAAGTGACAATGGTGGTGAATATGTCACTCAAGAGTTTAAGGAATTTTGTGCAGCAGAAGGAATTAAACGGGAGTTGACGACACCTCATAACCCACAGCAGAATGGGTTGGACGAGAGGAAGAATAGAATTATTGAAGGGGCATCATGGGCGATGTTGCATGACCAACGCCTACCACTTCACTAGCGGGCTGAGGCATGCAAGGCAACGGTATCTTTGCAGAATAGAATCCTGTGTCGCATACTTGGGATGAAGACACTAGAGGAAGATTTCTCCGGTAAGAGACCGGATGTGGGTCACTTCAGGATCTTTGGCTCATTGGTATATTACCATGTGACAAAGGATGCACGGAAGAAGCTTGATCCGACAACATAGTTGGGGATACTTGTGGGGTACACTGATACAACTCACAACTATCGGGTGTACTTGCCTACCAGTCGGAGGATAGTGGTTCGCAGAGATCTCAAGTTTGATGAGTAGAAGGCCATGCGAGTTTCCCTTGAGAGGGAGCTCCAACTACAGGCTGTGGAGGAACTATTGGTTCCTAAGGAGGAGGAGCCTCAGACTGATGCAGAGCAGCCGCATGCAGAGGTTCCAGGAGTGGAGACATCCACTCAATCAGAGTCTTCCAGAGATGGATAGAAGCGCACAAGAGAAGCTGACAGATTATTGATGGATGCGAGAGAGAATGTGGAAGAACCATCTTCTCAGTGGAAACAGAGGAGGTCACCTAAGAGGTACACTGGATACATGGCCCTTGTTGGGGAATGTGTTGAGACCGAGCCATCTTCCTTTGAGGAAGTAGTGCAGCACCCGATTTGGGTTGATGCAATGGTGGAGGAGTATGAATCCATAGTTCGTAACAGTGTTTGGGACGTGGTTTCGAGACTAGAGAACAAGTTAATTGTGAGTTCCCGTTGGCTTTACAAGGTAAAGCAAGCTGTTGATGGTAGTGTGGAGAAGCATAAGGTAAGATTTGTTGCCTGTGGCTTTTCACAGGTCGAGGGGATTGATTATGATGAGACTTTTGCTCCTGTCGCAAGGTACTCATCTTTCAGATCGATGTTGGCACTATCAACACAGATGGGTTGGAAGATCCATCAGATGGATGTGAAGACTGCATTTATCAATGGCAAGATTGAGGAAGAGGTGTACATAGAGCAACCAGAAGGTTTTGAGACCTTCGATCGTGAGTCGCATGTGTACCGACTCAAGAGAGATTGTATGGGCTGAAGCAAGCACCTCATGCTTGGTACACTAGGATAGACAAATACTTCACCGGGTTGGGCTTCACAAAGAGTGAAGTGGATGCGAACCTATACCACATCATGGTGAAATTTAATCCGTTGATCATTGTACTTTATGTTAATGATCTCATATTGACAGGTTATGATCAGTTGATCATGTCTTGCAAGGAGGACCTTGCAAGATAATTCGAGATGAAAGACATGGGTCTCATGCATTACTTCATTGGCATGGAAGTGTGGCAGAAGGATGGGGAGTTGTTTGTGTCTCAGGGCAAGTATGCCAATGAGATACTCAGGAGATTCCACATGGAGAAGTGCAAGCCCATGCATACTCCTCTAGCAGGTAATTGGAGGAAGGAGGATGCTACTTTAGGTGAAGTAGTAGAGGCTACTGTGTACACGCAGCTTGTGGGTTCACTGATGTACTTAGTGAACACATGACCAAATTTGTGCTATGTTGTGAACCAGCTGAGTCAAGCGATGGTTCAGCCTACCAAGATGTTTTGGAAGGTGGAAAAGCATGTATTGAAATACCTCAGAGGCACATCTCAGTATGGATTATGGTATAGACAGACAGAGGGAGTGAAGCTACAGGGCTTCACTGATGCAGATTAGGTAGGGAGTCCATCAAATCGGAAGAGCACATCAGGAGGGATTTTTAATCTTGGGTTAGTTGCAGTTTCTTGGTACATCAGGAAACAAAGGTCGGTTGCACTCAACTCGGTAGAGGCTAAATACATGGCTGCAAGTCAAGTAGCATGTGAGTTCATCTGGATGCGGAAAATCCTAGTTGGTTTGTTTGATTAGAGGATGGATCCAACTATGATCTATTGTGACAATCAGAGTTGTATCAAACTCTCTGATAATCCAGTATTTCATGATAGGTCCAAGCACATCGATATCCGGTATCATCATCTCAAAGACTGTGTAGCAAGGATGATCATGTTTCTGCAGTATATTTTGGCTTTGGAGCAAGATGCTGACATTTTGACAAAGGCATTGTCAAAGTGTAAATTCGAGTTCCATAGAGACAAGATCGGGGTGGAAGATAATCCCTTTCTTATTGAGAGGGAGTGTTGAAATGTGGAAATAAGAATATTCCAATTTTAATATGTCCTTGAATTAAAATTGTGAATTAAAATTCGAATTTAGTCTCACCAGCTGCTTGAAAAATAATTAATTAATTCATCTTGAGTTAATTAGTTGGAGAAATTCAAGTTAGAAGTCATTCTGAAGTCATGCAACAGTTATCCATTAAATTAAGGAGAATATCCCTTAATTAAGGAGATAAGATTGAGTTATATTTCAGTTGTAATTAGTTAGCTCAGTTTACTGAGTCAAGTCCAGTTAAATTAGTTCCAAATTGTTAGAGGAACTAATTGTGAGTTATCATTCAGTTGATGCATGCATGCACTCAACTAAGTGTACTCCAGATAACTAAAGATTCTAGATTAAAGATAGGGACAATGTACTATCAGTTGCATGTGTTTTCCTATAAACAAAACTCATGCATGCAGAAGGAAGATCATTCCTTGAGGATTGCACAATTTTATAGGGTATGAGATCAGTGTTCCAATTGGTAACAGGAGGATCACCCAGGAGAAACCACGCAAGGAAATAGGAGCTTGAGGGCAGAGGAGAAGGTTTATGAGAAGCCTATTTTTCTTATGAGCATCCGTGAGGATTGTATTGAGAGCTGGCTAGTTGTGAGAGCTAAGGCTTTGTGTAATTCTGAGATATGTCCAACTTGTATGATAATATAGATAGTGGGGTTTTTGTTGAGGCTTCCCCCTGAGTATTCTTCTGTGTTTCATGTGCATTGATTCTTCTTCGTGTTATATGTGTTCAACTTGATCTTGCTCAAATCTCTTAAGCTTCTGAAAATTGATTGTAGAAGTAGGTTAAAGTATTTTTCTTTGGTTATATTGCATTATCATGTTAATCTACAATCTGAATTTCTACATTACATGCATCATTCTTGTGCTACAAGTATTGTTCGCTTATGCTTGAGTACATGTGTTCATGCGTGTGTGTGGTTTCTTACGCATTGCTTATGCATGTTGATGTTTTCATGTGGCTATGTGTACAATGGTGTAATGGTTGTTGTTTTCATGCATGAGGTCATGATATGTGTAGCTGATATGGTCATACATTGATGACTAGACTCTAACTAGAATGATGTTTATGTGTTGATGCACTTATTTGTATATGTCTATATGTTGTTATGATTATGTTATACATGTATCACGCTAATTTGGAAGATCTTGCAGATGAGGTAACCTCCCCAAATTATCCTAAGGTACGTTAGTTTGTTATGATTTGGTTTATTTTACATATTATGTCTTGCAGGAAGAATGTCAGAATGAATAGCAAGATGGTAGACTACAAGGACTCTCCCTGTGAATGAGATAAGAAGTATGGTGTTGGGCACTCTTTTAATTTGGCAGACATATTATTCATCCCAATATGCCTTCTGCACTACAATAGAAGCACAATGCTTCATCGTCTTTTGACTCCGCCTCTTGTCCCTGATATGATGTTTTCATCAATAATCAGGGGCCCGATGTTAAAAAAACCTTCGTTAGCCATCTCGACAAGCACCTTTGTGAACATGGATTGTGGTTGTTTCTTGACAGGCCTAAACTGCAGGCTAGACATAACATCAAGTCTCAAATGAAAGCCACTATTTGAGTGGCTTCTATCCACATTGTAATTTTTTCTCTGACTTATGGGGAATCGACATGGTGCCTCGATGAACTAGTTCTTATGGTCAAGTTGGGGGCTCCCATTGTTCCAATATTTTTTAATGTCAAGCCTTCAAAGGTTAGGTGGAATGACAAAAAGGAGCATTAACTGAAGCCCTGAAAAAACTCAAGCAGAAGACAAGGAGAAACCATCAAACTAATGGAGAGAAGCCACGCCATGACTCCGCTATCATTCAAGGCTGGAGAGCTACTCTTTCTCATGTCGCAAATTTGAAAGGTTGCGAACTGAAGGCCTTTAATGGGTAAGCATTTTTAACTATTTCGTGGCCATTTTATTTATTTTTTATTCGTATTAATATATAGAAATAATACAAATTCATGCTTCTTATGAAACTTCCTACATCAATCTATTTGATATCAGTTTATTTTCCCTTTATGATTATTCTATTACATTTTCCTGGTAATAAAACTTCACAAAAAACAACAAAAAAAGCAAGTCTTAATGTTTCGACATAAATTTGTCAATGCATCTAGCTATCCTAGATTTCTCCCTTTAGCTTCTATGAGTAGTTTATACTACCAACATTAATCAAGTGTCCCTATTCATAAGAAGTAAAAGTAAAATTTATATGTTGGTTTCATCATTTTTTTTTTACAATAGAGCAACTATCCTATTTTGTTCTCTCTCAATTAGATTGAAGTTAACAGCTTGAAAGGTACTCACAAGGACCAGAATATTGCAAATTCAGTTTTTGAGAATAGGGGGACTGAAACTTGTGTTTCTCTTCAACCAATCTATAATATTTTTTTGCATCTTCACAACCATTTCGCCACTTTGAGTACACTATGCCTTACTATTCTTTAGCTGTCCTCCTCCTCACCAAAAATGGAATTAATGACTATAACAGCTCCAAAATCACACCTCCTCCCTTTACATGCTACCTCAAAGAAACCCACAACATAGCTACCCCATATATCTTTGTGTTTGATAATCCTCACTACTTTGTTCCTCTTGCTCGGGCCCATCTCCTCATATATTGATATAATTTTATATATCTTTGTGTTGGATAATCCTCACTCCTTTGTTCCTCTTATTCAGACCCATCTCCTCATATATTGATATAATCTTGTTGATGTCGTTTCGAACCAAGCCAGCTTTCTGATAAAAATTTGCGAGGTTCCTACTACCCTAGATAGTCCATAAGATAAAGAGAGGGGGTCTAGGTTTCTTTTTTTTAACAAAGAACCACCTCTTTATACATGTCCATATGTCCAGTGTATCAAATTAATTTTCAATGTTTGTAGTGTTTCGTCCCATACTGACACTTAAATTTAGATGTTTCCTTGAAATGTGGATGTTTTGTGTTTTCCAATCCCTTTTTACATAATACACAAATACCTGATCCAATAATCCCTCTTCCTTGGAGATTATTCCAAGTAAAAATTTTATCATTTAGTGTGAGCGAAAAAAAACTTATAATATTTAAGGGAATGTCTCATTTCCAGATGACCTGTAACCAATTGTTTGCAACATGTGCCTGCGGATTCAGATTCTAATTCAGATAAATATCTTTCACCTTTAAAGCTCCTTTATACAATTTCCCATTCCAACACACTTTATGGTGTTGATCTTGTAAAAATATACATGAGTCTCTAAGCTTAGATACTTATTCCTCCCATTCCTGTTTATAAATGACCGGCAAGCCTAAATCTATTGCCCATCTCCAAGAATGGCCATCAATGTTATCATATTGTGCTATATAAATCTGGTGTAATGTATGAATGCCCTTACTGTGAATGAAATTCAAAAGCTGAGCCAATAAAGTATGACCTTTGATCATTCCCACCATAGCATCCAAACCTGTCATAATCGTGGCACCGTCTCCAAATTTCCATCAGATAAAACTCATCATACAAGGAAGTAAATTCATCATGCGTCGCCAAATATATAATTTTTCTGTTTTATTCCTGGCTCCAAGTGTTATCCGAGACTTAAAACAATTATCAAACATGTATTTATCCTTCATGATGAGAGACCACATACCTTCACTTGTAGTAGCCCTCAACATATTCTTAATAATAAGAGCTTTATTAAAACTATATATATATATATATATATATATATATATATATATATATATATGTATATAATGATTCACCCTCCTTCCTCTAGGGACCTCCTATCGCCTCCAAATTTATCAAATGGTACTTTCCCTTTAGCTAAACCAAGCCCATAGAAAACGACTCTTAATAGCCTCCCTCCTATGAATAATTTTCTTCGGCAAGAGATATAAATGCATCCAATATACTACAATGTTTTGCAATACCACTTTCAACATGATCAATCTGCCAACCCATGAATAACCACCTATGTTTCCAACCTTCCAGTTTTCTCTGAAACCTATCAAGCATCCACTCCCAATCTTGAATGAAGTATCAGTTTGATTTAATTTTGTAACCAAGATAATTAAACCCTTTGTCAATATGTTTAACTGAGATCCCAAATAAAATTCTGATTTTTATTTCCACTTCCTCATCTATATTATCATATATCAACAGAGACTTACCACCATGCATATTTAAACCTGTAGTTGAACTAAACGTGGACAGGATGATGTGAATTTGGTGCCATTCTATCATTGAAGTTTCCTCCGAAAAGAAGATTGCCAACAAACATCATATGGGTGAACCACTGATCTCTGGACACCTTAATCCCAGAAATATATCCTTTCTCTTTAGACTCCCTCACCTTCCAGCTAAGACAATTAGTAACTATCAAGAAGAGAAAGGGCAAGAGGGCACATCCTTGACTTAGCCCTCTTTGAGCATTAAAAAATTGCCTTGGCAACCTGTTAATAATGACTGTGAAGTTTGTAGATTGAATGCAAGCCATGATCCAAATGATGAGTATTTGTGACATACCTTACTTTATTAGAACCATTTTCAGGAAATACCAGACGATACAGTCATAAGCCTTAGACAGGTCTACCTTAATCATACAGGCTCTCATTCTCCAGGACTTGATAGAATACAACATCTTGAATCTGTCTGCACTCTAGAAACCCAAACTGTTCCTTGGAAATGAACCTCAACAAAATAGGTTTAATTCTACATGTAATCAGTTTGGACATCAACTTACCGAATTACACAGAGAAATCGGCCTATAGTCCATAAATGTTTCCAGCTGCTCCTTTTTGAGGATCAAAACGATTAACGTCCCATTAACAACCCCGAGATATATCCCTTATTTCATGTATGTTTTATTTCCTTGATTGGTATTTGATACTAAGTAAATTTGATTAAGTGAAGGACCTTGAAGGTACCTTGAATCAGTGACAGACCTCCGGTACTGAGTATATCCTATTACATGTGACCAAATTTGAGAATTTTCCATGTCACAAGTTTTGGGGATTTTCTGATGTTTCCACAATGTGTTTTTTCATAATAAATCGTAGTGCATATGTGTTGTTATTATAGGTGTGATTGTTATCCTTATTCCTCTACCAACACTTCATATTTACCTAGGCATTTCTCATTGGTTATTCATCTAGGAATGAACAGGAGCTCATGGACGAAGTTGTGCGAAACGTATCGAAAAAAGTTCCAAAAACAACCTTGTTTGTGGCTAAATATCCAACTGGTTTGGATATTAAGATACAATGCTTTGAAAGTACTGTGCTAACGCAGTAGGAGCAGGAGCTTGACGTCCAGGTCAGGGTTGTGGGAATCATAGGTGTTGGTGGTATGTGTTGTTCTTATAGGTGTTGAGTGACTTTGTTGAAACCCAAGGATTTTGGCATTTAACCTAATGTGATTAGGTTCTCAGGGGTCCATGATCATCATCATGATGTCATTGAGCCATGTGGAAGCATGTGATGGGTGCCACAAGTCAACCTTTTTCAGCCCTTTCACTAATCAAAGTGCACCAAATATGCCTTCAACATGGCAACCTATAGTTTTTCCATGTCATCATGCTAAAAATATCAGATTATGTGTCGCAACATGGCATACACATAACCACATCATGTCCTCTAACTTTCTTCCAAGTGTTCAAGCTGCCATATCATTATGTTGAGCCAATCATCATGCTCCAAATGTTAATCTACCATGCCATTGCATCAAGTCAATCGAAACTATGTTAGGTCCCTATAATACTTGTGTCTTCCTCTTATTTTCATTGTTAGTGTAGCCCCCTACTATTATTGTTGTGGCCATATATCCCCCATGTTTTTATTTTTGTGCCCCATAGAAATCCACTATTGTTATTTTTGTGCCCTTACATTATTATTGTTATGTAGGCTCTAATTATATTGTGACCCCTTAGACTCTTATATACACCAAGGAGGTCTTATCATTTGTATCATCCAAGAATTTTTCATTTATGTAATTTAAAGTAGGTTTCCCCCTTGAAGAGGATAATTTTTAATTCTTTGATCTATCTTTTATGTGAGATGGTTGCATAACATTTTGTATCAGAGATTTGAATTCTAGGGTTTTGCTTCTTCAAATAGGTCATCTTGGTATTTTCGCTATAACCTTTTTTTCTATGAAGTTTAAGAAGCTAAAATTGTAACCACATGGAGCCGAAATATTGGTGAACTTGGTGTACGAATTTCATACCTTGGTTCTCTATATTTTTGGAGATATGATTCGCGGAATTTGGGGGTTTTGTAGGCTCCAGAATTCTATCTCAAATAGGTGACCTAGGGAAAATTGTCATCTCAAATAAGTGACCTAACTTTCTCTCCGAGCATTGGATTTGAATTTTGTAAAAAGTGACAAAAAGTGGATGGGCATTAATGTTTTGGGTATTATTTTCAGGGTCGAAGGTTGAAATAGTGACACGTGGAACTCCGTACAAGTTCACTCTATTGAACTAGCCTATAATCAGGTCATCGTAGGAGATTAGGCATAAATCCTTCTTGAAGAATATAATCTTGGTTTAGCTTATGGGGTTGGAAAGAAGAGGCAAAGGGCTACCACAGGATGAAATTTCAGATCTTAGATATCCAAAATTACAAAGGTGCAACAATTTCAATATCGAGCTCTTAGAAAGCAAGAAAAAGGTGTGCACTCTTCTTAAATGTTGCATAACTTTTGTTTGAAAAATCAGTTTGAAGTGATTCAAAGGGAATAATGAAGCATATATATCATTGTTTGATTCTAAAATTCCTCAAAATAAGAAAATGGATGCACCTAGTAAGAAACCAGAAAGCTCTTCTATGACGCATGGAGAAGAGGAAGCAATGGAGCATGATATAACAAAATTACGAGACGAAGTGCAACAAATTTCACTGTCACAAAAAGTAACAAAAATAAATCGGAAGCCATGATGAGCATTAAGATAGATGGTATAAAAATGAACATGGGAGTTTTGAATGATGGTTTATAATCAGACATGGAAGCAATGATGAATGTCAAGATAGAGGGGTTTAAGGAAGGGTTGGCAAAGTTGCGAGAAGAAATTCTTCCCAGTGGTGACAAGGTAATCCATGAAAATCATGATGAGGACAAAAGGAATATGAATTATGATTTTAGAGACTCCAATGTTGAGTTTAAGAACCACCACATTCCAAAGATCGATATGAGGAAGTTTGATGGGAAGGATCCAGTAACATGGATATTATAGATGGAGCAATATTTTGATCTGCATGATGTGCAAGACTCACAAAAGGCACACATTACAACTTTATATATAGAACCCAATATGTTTGTACAGTATCGATGGTTTTTTTCTCGTAAACCACTTGTCACTTGGAACATTATGAGGATACAAAGAGAAACACCTTCTTTAGCCAATTGAGAAATCTCAAACAAAGGGGTTCAACCGCGGAGCACATTGAGGACTTCCAAAAATTGAATATCAGGGTAAATGATATTCTAGAGGAGCATAGGCTTGATGTCTTCATAGGTACTTTGAAGGATAAGATCCAACATGAGGTTCGTCTTTGGGAACCTGATTTATTGGAGAAGGCATTCAAGGTGGCAAGAAAAGTTGAAAGAAAAATTATGGCAACAAGGAAGTCTACCACTCACAACTATAAATATGGAAGTTTTTCTTCTCCTGGCCTTCCCCAACCTACAAGGTTGATGCCACAATAATTGGAGGTAAAAAGAGCAAAAGGGTTTTGTTATATTTGTGATAGGAAATATACTAAATGTCATAAGTGTGCAGAGAATAAATTATTCTACATAGATTGTGAAGCGGAGGAAGAAATTGAACAAGAAACATCAAAAGAGGAGGATATGCACTAGGAACAACCCCTAAGAAAGAAGAAATGAATCCGACCATATCTTGTAATGCATTGGCAGGAATTACCACTCCTCAAATGCTCAAGATAGAAGGATATATCAAGAAGAGAAAGGTAACAGTGCTAATTGATTCAGGTAGTACTCATAATTTTATTCATTGTAAGATAGCCAAGGAATTGAATTACTTCCTATATCCAACACCAGAATGTCAAGTGATGATTGCAAATGGAGGAACTATAAATTGCTTTGGAAAGTGCCATAATATCAAGCTTGTGACCTAGATGAATGCCTAATGGCCTTGAAGTTTTTTGTTTTGATTAGGTCTGTCTTAGGCACTGTCTTTTTTGGTTTTAGCACCATTTGTTCCTTTATTCCTTCTTGTAGCAACATTCTGTCTTCCTGTAGCATCCATTCCTCCTATTTCAGGGTCTTCTAACTGTATGGGAGTGATGACAAATGATGTAGAGTGTTTGGAGGATGATGCTAGGGCTCAAAGGGAGTAGTGCAGGTTTGTGAAAATGGAGAGGATGCTCTGTTGTTTTTTTCAAGAAATTTTTAGGGTGAGACTTGTTCTTGAAATTATGAAATTTGATGGATGAATGATGGATAGATAGTGAATATGAAGTGGATGGAGGGCTTGGAGTGTTGTGGTGACTTGGCCTTTGCAAAAATTTCTTCTTTTAACTACTGTCCTCATTCCTTGAAATCATCACCCTTTATAATTTGACTTTTCAACATTGCATGAGTGAAGGAGTGAGCTGCAATTAACTAGTTGAAGGCGGCTGAGACTGTTGACCCATCCTTAGCTTATAAAACCTCATCTCTCATGCATTGACAACAAATTTATAACTATAATATGCTCAAGAGAAGAGGTCAAGAATATTGCATACTTGTACCTACCTGATGGTTGTTGGAGAGACATGCATACTACTGCTGAGTTGATATTATTGTGTTGCTAATGACTCAAGTACATCTTCTTGACTGTCTTTTTCTTTTTTGTTGATCTCATTTTGCTGATGGGTTGTCTTCTTGTTGATGTGCAGGTGTTGGGGGACCTATATCAACCTTCCCTAAAGAATACCTGACCTTTTGACTCGTTTCTCCATCATATTACCTCTTGTAGCTTATTCTCGGCCTTCCTGTAGAGATCCTATAGTAATTCAGAATTTCCTGTAGAGATCCTGCAGTAATTCAGGATAGTCTCTTGTAGCAGACTTGTTTTGTCCATATCTCCCAAACGGTAGAATGGATTGACCTGAAATTTTTTGACCATGTTTCCATCACCATTATGCACCTCCCCATAAAAAATCTTGGCCAATGGATGCATGCATCTCGAGAAAAACTAAAAACGGGTGAAGGTAATGGAGGCCGATTTATTGGAAACCGTACACTAGAATTTTTGAAATTCCTTGGGCATGTTACCATCATCCATATACATATCCCCATGAAACAACGTTTTAAATGGATGCACAAAGATCGAGAAAATTCAAAAATGGCTTTAGGTGATGGAGGTCGATTTCCTGGAAACTATGTACTGGAATTTCGTGAAATTGCTTTAGAATGTTACCATCATCCATATGCATCTCCCCATGAAATAGCTTGGAAAATGGATGCATGGTTTCAAGTTATGGTAAAAATAAATTGCTGCTCTATGTATTTTTGTTTCCTGTAGTAAAACAGAGCATTCCTATAGTTTTTTAGGACAACAAGCAAACTGAATGGGAAAATCTTGAGAATGATGGGTGGATGGTGGAAATAGATGAGGGTGATGGATTGACATGGCCTTGTCCTTGTTGGAGCATTTGAGCAAAGGAGGAGAAAATCAAAATTTGACTTCTTTTGACTACGCTTGACCAATTTTTTCTTTTGGTACCAACTTGTTTTTGTTGCTTGCAGATATTGGAGATTACATGTATTCATCAGAGAGATACATGGAGCACATTTTTTATATTTTTTCTCTTTTTTTCTTCTAGGCCTATTAGCCGCCTCAATGAGGTTTTCAGCGAATAGGTCTGCCTAGGTGCCTCAAAGGAGGTTTTCACTTAGGACCTTTTCTTTTTCTCTTTTTTTTCTTTTTTTTTCCCAACCCATTGATGCCTCATGGAAGTTGTCAATAAATGAACTAATCTTAGGCGTCTCAAAGGAGGTTTTCACCTGAGATCTTATTTTTTCCTCTTTTTTTTCATTTTTTTCTACCCTACCCTACTTGAAAAACAAAATCACTTTCAAGTATAAGAATACTTCCAATGGAGCCATGTGCACATCAAGATGACAGACAAACTGATGTGTAGGCTTGAAATGTATGCTTTGACATGTATCTGGATTTGAGTGATCAAATACTTGGACTTTGATGATATCAAGCACAATTGAAGAAGAGAGTGTTTTTGCAACTTAGTGACTATCTGGAACCAAACCTCAATATAACTTTGATGCCCTTGATTTTCTTGCTTATATGTATCATTCTTCATGTCTTCTCCTACCATGACCTTCAAATCTTCCTCTTTTTGTTGATTTTTCTCTTGAATACATTTAGGATTTGATGGTAACCATGAGGGAGCTTTCTCAATCTCTGTTTTTGATGTCTGCTCTTCATCAAGTGTAGCCCATGATTATTTGGTCTTGCCATTTGAATCTTCTTCTTCTAGATGTGGCCCTTCAATGATATCAAGATAATCTATGTTTTGCAATACTCTTCTTGAGTTATGATGAATACCATTGAGCTCAAGAGGAGATGTTTGGAAGTGTTGTGCCTCATCATTGTAAGTGGGATGAGCTACTTCAATGTGTGGGTTTGGAAATGGTGGTGCAGGTAGTTGAGAGGGAGTGGATATTTGAGATTGGTGTAATTCGGGTTGTGGTTGTGGTGGAGGTGAATGGTAGGGATAACATGGAGTTGAGTATGGAGGATATTGAGGAAAATACTAAGGATATTGTGGATGACTCCCATAAGTTCCTTGCCAACCTTGTTTCCAAGATTGGTTTTGGGGTTGAGATGCCCAATGTTGCCAAGGAAAGGGTGTGTTCCAATTACTTTCAGGTGGATATGCATAACCTTGAAATTGTGAATTAGGCTCTTGCATCTTACTATGTTGACTAGGCTGCCATGGTCCTCTTGGAGCTACATAACATATCTGCTTTGGTGACTTACTTGTGCCATTGTCCTCTTGGTAAACTTCCTTCAACCTTGGTAATGATGGAAAATATTTAACATTATGTGATTCTGCATGGACAACACAAATATCAACATCTTTTTTTTCTTCATCTTGCATTCTTAACATTTCTACTTATTCACTTAGATTGCTAAGAATTTCTGTTTTAAAGTTATCAAGCAAATTTCCACGTTTAGCTTGAATTACTGATCTTGATGTTGATTTACTTACTCTTTTCCTTCCTCTTGATATCTGTTTTCATGTTTCAAAAATTTCTTCAAATGATAGTTGGTATACATCACCTCCACTCATCAGATCAAGGAGATCAATCCACTCATCCCTAATTGTTCTAAGTAAGAGGGGTTTTAGTGTGTCAAATCCTAAATGATGTAGTTTTTCCCTCTTAACATTATACATGAACTTCTCTATTAGATCCTCTAGATTCTCATCTTCTCTTTAATCCATTCTAAAGATTTCTTCTTTAATATCATGATCTTTATATTTTTTCTAAGAACATCTTTTTCATATCATTCCATGATCTTATTGAATTAGTCCCTAAACTCTTAAACCATTTAAGAGCTCTATCCTTCAACGTTGCGGAAATAATCTCAATTTTTGAGTTTTTAATAAGTAACCATAAGATCTACAAAGGATTTCAAATTCAAAGAGAAATGTCTCCAAATCCTCTGACCTTAGACCATGAAATTTTGGAAGAAAATATGGAGTGATGTTCTTCATGCGCACACTAATATCAGTATCTTAAATGGGAAATCCAAGAGGATCTTGCTCATTGTCATCATCTCCATCCATTTCCTCTACATTATTTGTCATCTCTTCTTCTTGTACCTACAAAAGTAGATGGTGATGTGGCTCTTATTGCACCACGTGATCAAATGGGGGGGTGGGTTGGTGTTGGAGATTTTTTTGTTTTTATGATTGAATGAAAACACTAATGCAATGCACTTTTCTATTTTTGAAATGAAATATGCCTAATGCAAATATTTTGTTTGTTTTTTGCAAAAAGTAAAAATAAATGAATCAACTAGGGAAGAAAACAATGCATACTTTGACACCTCCCTGGCAACGGCGCCAAAAAGTGACGAGCCTCGATATTGCAACAAGAGTGCTATAACTCCCAAGGATACCAAGTTTTAATTATCAACCCGAGGTTCATACAAACTTAAGAGGTATTGACACTATATGTGCAACATACAATGTGTCCTTCCTTTGCTGTCATGATGTAATGGAGTGCATGTACTGAAATCAAATCCTAAACTAATTACAGAAAATGAAATGCTTGAAATGGAAACCTTAACCTATTGCAAGAAATAAAGTACAAGGAAAGAAACCTATTCTAATTGCATAAAGATCATGAACTAAATGTAAAATAAACCTAACTTAACCCTATTTATCACATGTGATGATTTAAACTAACTGAGCATGGAATCTGATCTAGAGAGTGCTAATTGCTATGTGCACGAGTAAATATAAAATAACTTTTTCCTTTTTATCTTTTTGCTTGAAAAATGTAAATGCTAATCTTGCTTAGTTCTTTGGCAGGGGAGACATGTGTGGAGGAAAAGGAGTACAATGGTTCAGATGGCTTGGAGGGCAAGTAGGGGCCTAATCTTATCTTCTAGTGATGATTTTTCTCAATTCGAGCTCAAAATAGGCCACTACAGGTTTTCCTACACGATGTCTACAAGAAGTATTAGTTCCTACAAGATGTCTAGAGGATCCCTTGTTTTATTACAAAAAGCAGGCTAAAAGCTTAGGAAGTGGTCTAGAAGGTGGAATGGAGCTTGGGAAAGGTGGATAATGGGAGAATAAGGCATGGAGGTGGTGGACACTACCCAAAACTCAAGATGGGTAAATTTGCTTAATGGAAATGGCAATTTTTTCTTTGGCGACATGGGTGGATGAGGTGAACGAGATGAGGTATCCCTACAATGTAGAAGCTCCTGCAACAACACACATTATTGTCTACATCTATCCACAAATTCATCTATACATGGGAAATATTTATTAAATAACAGAAAATTACTTAGTCTAAAAATCAGAAATTCGAGAACTAGTGAGCTAGTAAATCTATCAAATGCCTAACATAATCAAGTGAAAATGCAATGGGGTAAATTTTGTTATTAAATAGAATGTTTTTTTGATCTAATTCAAGTGGAACCAACTCGATTGAAGTTCGTTAGCATGCTCTAAAAAATAGCAGAAATTTATTGTTCTTTGCTAAAAAGGAGTTCCATAAATCTAGATTTGGGAATAAGAAGACTAATCCAAGTAGCTCAATGATTACTATGAACTTTCAAATCTTTTCCAAGAATGAAATGATGCTTGTGATCCTGCAAAAGAACTTACATCAACCATTTAACCCAATCCTACAATAGGAAATCATTAATACTAAATGAATAAATGAAAAGAAATAAGAACAAGAGATGCATGTGAATAATAAGTGAAAAGAAGAAAATAAAATGATACAAAAGGGCTCTGAGGCTCCTGGGATAGCCAAGCCCAAGGAAACTCAGATACCTATGGAGGAGAACAAGATTCAGAAGCTGAACGTGACACCAATCTTCATTATTTTCATCAATACAATTACATCCCTGCAAGAAAATACAATGGAGCTCCAAAAATACGTGTTCTCTCCACAAGAAGACTAATAAAAATCTCTCCCTAGAGGCAAATTCGACTTGGTACTTATACAAAATGATTAGGAATCATTCCCTATGAAATGAAGAAGTTTTCCCCCATGAAATGAAGAAGTTTTCCCCACCAAAATCCCTTGATTAGTGGATCTAGTTCCCAATACTAGGAATCTGCATTAAATGGTAGGGAACACATTCCTAGATTTTCTTAATCATTGGAGTTCCACAATCTGTGCCATAATTCCATAATATCTTGTTGATTTATTATTTATTATTGATCCTCCTATAGTAGGGAGAAAGTACCTAAATTATCTCCTCCTCCAAATCTTCATAATCTGCCCAATATTCTCATAATATTCCACAAAAATATTATGCACAGATATGAAATTATTCATAAACCTTCCTAATGAACATATTAAAGTTAAAAATACATTATCTAATGCAAAAAGAGAGGTTTAATGTGCTGAAGGATGGGCATAGGCCTTAATTTAAGTTTAATTCAGAGGCATGGGCCTTAATTTATGTCTAATTTAGAGGCTCATCACCCTCACATACAAATCTACTATCACTATCAATGTCGCATGATGTTTCTAAATAAATTGGTATTATAAGATTTTTTTTTTTATAATTATGTTGCGGTTTGTTCACTCGTGGAATTTGATATTTATAGTATTGGTAAATCAAAATGTAGTATATGATTATCATGTGTTTTTATATTTGTCCAAAGACAATAATTATTATAATTAAGTTTTGGTCATAGTTTTGTATTTCAATTAGTTGTTTGTGAGACTACATAATGTTTTAAAATTTGTGAATTTTTTAATAAGAAAATATAAGGCAACTATAAGTAGTGTGTTTTATGCTTATGTTTCCTCACATTAGGTTGTGTAAACTATATTCTTGTCAAAACATCGCTAGAATTCTCTTAAAAAGGAATCTTAATTGTATGCAAATATGATAATAATTTAGTTATATGTAAACATTTATGTCAAATACAATAGTGTTAAACTATAATGACAACTATTTCGCCACATGATTGACAAACATAATGTTCTTAATGCACTATAAATTATATCAATATCTAAACAATGCACTACCACATTACTATGACACATAAGAAATTATTAAACTTTTTAATATTTTGAGCATCATGTTTACAATATAAAATCACATTGCAAAATCCCAAGCTTCACATCCATATAAACTAATAAAAATAATACAAATATTAAATATGAGATTTTCCTTATCCCGAGTCCAAAAATCCATTAATTTACAATTACTTTTAACTCTATAATAACATTTCCACCTTCCATTTGCCATTTTCTAAATAATATATTTATAATTAAACTTGCAACTATATTTCAAAATGTAAAAAACAAAACCACTTATTATTTTTATAATATTAACAAAATTTCTATTTCAAATTCCAAACAAAAAGTATTATTATTAATTATACAATAATATTAACAAAATTTCTATTTCAAATTTCAAACAAAATTATTATTATTAATTATACAATATTGCTTAAATATATAATATTACTTGTTAAAATAGATAATAAGAGATGTACGATATTATTTTAAACATGGAAAATTTGAAATCCAACAAACCACAACCTTGCACTATGAAAATATGATGGAATATATAATGTTACATATGACAATTAAATAAAAGTGGAAACTCATTAGCGATATATGTCCAAGAGTATCTCACTAAAGGGGTCTTGCTTTTTGTAATTTGGAGGAACTATTTCCAAAAATTTGATGAGAAGAATCCCTTATGACCATTTTAGATGAGGAGTAATTAGCGTTGTGTGATTTTCTTAGTGTGGGTTGCTTCTAGTATTTGTATTATCACCTTCACAACAATAAGGCTATATTACTCATCATTTATGAATTTCTACACCCCCTAACTCTTGAATTCACATGTCTCCCTTGTGGGGAGGTGAGGGAAACCCCTCCTTTAATAATATTGTGGCGAGTGCCACTAGTAACATATCACATAGATTCAACCATCTCAACTCAGTAATGAATAATCAATATTTCTCAACAACATCAAAAGACCAAGCAGAACTAGGAAATAATGAAATAGGCAAGGGACCCCACAAAACGTGCACAAAACAAAGGCTCGAGGAATACAAGAACTTGCTTCTGACTAACAACAAAAGCTCTGTTGTATGAAATCATATAAAAAAAAAAGATAACATATCAAGGACCATGCACTAATTTACAAATTTGTGGGAATTTGGCCCTTAAATAAAATACTCACAAGGTGGATCAAGAAATACTAGCAGGAAAAGGAAGATATAGAATTTAAATTAGGCTCGGGCTAAAAAGGTTTCTTCACAATCATCTTTAATAACATAGAGGGTAGGGACAAAATATTTCATGGGGGGCCTACTTTCAAAACTCTACTACAATGAACATGAAACCCTTGATTGAGATATTCAACTCATATACACAATATTTCAATTCAACCCTGATCTAAAGTCTTCATGGAGCACCAAGATTCAAATTAAAATTTGAAATGTAGGACTCTGTCTTGGCGACTATGGAAGTGTATTGTTTCAATGTTTGATGTTAGTATGTGATACATGTACTGTGACAGTGAGATGGAGGAGAGTCATTTGAAGGGCGTAGGGGTTCAGAGGCCAAGGAACTGCCATAAACTAAAAAAGAAAAAAAATCACATTCACCAAATTCCCAATTCATAAAATAGATACACTCTGCCAAATAAATATATCTATTTCCCTATTTACAATTACATCTATAAACAAAAATTTTAAAAATAAAAATATTTATTTCTATATATATATTACATGTATAAAGTTGGATTTATAAGTATATTAAGTAGCATAGGCAATATAGGTAGACCAGCATGTAGTTTAATTATTTTATGCACTTTTGTTTTGGGAATTTAAACATAAGTTTGATGGGATAGTAATTTTTAATTATTTAAATTATGGTTTTGAATAACAAATAAATTTAAAAATTATAAAGATGCTTTAAATTATACAAATCAAATTTATAATTTTCACAAACTTATTATTCCAATGAATATTTATACAATTCCCCATAAAATTAATAAAAATGTATTAACAAATAAAATATGCAAAAATTAGACTTTGTTCATAACAAATTAAAAGATCCACTTTAAAGTGTATTGTTAAGGCACTATGTAATGTGAAGGTCATTGGTTTGAAATTTTGTGGGAAAAAATTTGTCCATGTTAAGGGATGATGTGGCCTAATTTGCGTGTGATTTTTGTGGGATTTTGATGACTTAGATGCCACTAGATTGCGATTTCTCATGAAAATTCCATTTAAAAAAAATTACAATATTTTTTTTTTGTTTTTTATAAATATTATTGAAAATATAAAATTTTTTATCATTAAATATCACACACAATATTAAAATTTAATATTATATTAATTCAGGATCCCTTCACAACCCTATGCCCAACATGATAATTTTTTTCTAAATTATTTAATATATTATACTTTTAGGTATAAATATTAAATTGATATGTGAATGTTTTTTGTTTTTATGATAAGTGATTTTCCTAGGTAAGAATGATACTTTTAAAATTATATATATATAATCCCTTTAAACTTAATTTTATAATTTTTTAGAATAAAATACACATTATTAAAAAATAAGGTTACATTTTATATTTTTATTTTTAAATACGAAATTATTAATAATTTGGCTTTAAATTATATCTATATATGTGTGGAACATCAAATAATTTATATTAGTGTGAAAATTAAATATTTACAATGTTAATACTTTTTATTGGCTTGTTGCTAGAGAAACCAGACCAATAGCCTAAACTCAAAATTTTAAGATTGTCTCTATTATTTGTGATCTATTGAGCTCATAAAACAAAACAAGCAAAGAAAAAATGTCTACACAAAGAACACTACACAAACTTAAAGACATTTCCAAACAGTTGGAAAATAAACGATGAGGTTGAGCATGAACCATATATTCTCTCACTAAATTGAATTGTGCGCCTAATTTAGCAACCAAGGATCACTATTTGTATCTTATGTTGAGGGCTTTGTGCCTATGATTCGCTTAGTCAAAAGTGTGACCTTCATGCTAATGTTGTCTATTTTTTCTATGAGCTCGGCCGTACAATGATACTTTCTTGTTGACTGTCAACCATGTTTCTAGGAACTCTTCCCATAAGAATTTTCATGTGCCAATACAAGTTGATAGTCTGCATGTAAACAAATGCTCTGGCTCTAGTGGAATTTCCTACATAAAAGATCCAAATTTTGGTCTCTGGTTCCATGTGTGTCCTTAACATAAACTTGTGAGTTTGTTTGACTTGCTCCTCTACATCAAATATTACTCCATGGACAAAATTAGGGATGCTATCCTTGTATATTTCCATGTTTGCCTTGGCAAAGGATCGTGCATGAGTGCCTTTCAGGGTTGGGGGACTATAGACAAGAGAGGGGGGGGGGCTCAATTATATCTCTTCTACCATGTCAAGAGGGTCTAACTAGATGATGCTTCACCATGTTGGTGAATGGATATGTGGCAAGAGAAACTAAGGTGGGAGGGACAAGTCGAAATAGAAGGGAGTGAGCAGTGATAAATAATGGAGGATTGATCGAGCAACGAAAGCCTAAGAACAGGAGATGAAAATAGTAAGGGTTGGACCAAAACGAGAGGGAGAGCTAGCAATAGGACCAACATAATAGGGAAGAAACAACAGATAGGGAGGGAAACCATAGAGATACAGGCAAGAAGTAACCTTGCAGATACAAAGGGTCGAGGAAGGGGATGGCGGTATAGAAACCAAAAGAGCTCACAGAGGATAAATAAGTAGATATAAAACGTTGTAGATTCGAAATAGAATTGGAGGGTGACAGTAAGAAAAAATTGAACCTGAGAGAGAAGGTCCCATGGAGAGGAGTGACACACATGGGTGAAAAGATCTGGAACTATCGAGATGGATGGAGATAATTATATCCTTTCCTACATGCTCTCCATGAAATGGCGCTAACAATCTAGAGTTGCAAAGCCCGATTGTATCATGCCATGGCTCGTGGATTATAAATGGATTTAAACACTTCCTCTTCACTATTTTTTGACCATGTCCCCATTCCCCTATATAATGATCATGGTTCGGCCTATATTCTTCCATAATTGAAACACTGTGTCCTCGAAAGTGCAAACCATAACACTAGTGTACCTTCCCAACTCTTTGCACGCTTATTCTCTATGTTGGTGTAGTAGACACTAACATACCATCTTTTTTTTGTCCTTTGGAGCAGTGATATGTCCATGTAGGCTGCCATGTGGAGGTAGCCTACTCTCCCTTATAACTTTGCGTTATCATCACTTACTCCTTTTTTTTCAAGTTTATTGTAACTAGTAACACTAAGGGTGATACTCAAGAGGTTGGTAAAGAATGAGTAAAGACATTGATACACCATGAGGCTTTAGTGCTAGTCATTATTGAGTATATAATGTATTTCACTATATTATTTACATGGAAAAATCACTTTGACTTGCAATATAATCAACATGTCTTGGCACAATCCTTTGTATGCCCATTGATCAACCTTAAGGTTTGTTCTATCTCTTGTTGGAGTAAATGTTGAGTAGACTAGGGAGATATGGAAAATTATCTCTAGAGTTAGGGAATTGTTTTTGTGTTGACAATTTTTTAATATACCTTGTGTTGTTGTCCTCTCAAACCAATTGTTTGACAAACAAACTGTACATTAAGAGTTCATGGTTGTAAGCTAAAAGTTATACATTGGATAGACAATAAAAATGACAAGACTAGAAAAGGCTATGGCTCCCTAGTATGTGCCTTTCTCACTAGTGGGATTGTTACTTCATTATAGCTTAGTTTGTGGCTTGCTATGATCCTTCTTCCAATGTCTTTATGTCTTCTCTCATATGAGTCACTTTTGACTATGTTCCTATAGCATGTTTCTCTCCCTAATTCCAATGCATTCTCTCTAATGACAAACCAATAGGTGGAAATTTCTCTGAACTACCCTCATTTTTGGAATAAAACGTAACTTGAAACTTAATCTAGTCACAAGCCTGAAATGCTTCCATATTCATTACAGTGCTATATCTTGAATGTAGGATAGGTTAAAATGTTGCCTTGATCCCTTATTTCATCTATTTTCTCTCTTAATATTCCATTGATCCTAATCCACCATGGCATTGTTATGATAACTACAAGAAATAATAAATAGAAACAACCATAACCCTAAAAGAGGACCATCTATCATAACCATAGAATAGGACCACTTGTCATTAAATGACTTGTCATAAAATGAACATCCATTAATGACATTTCTTTGTAGTATTGGATTTATGTTTTATAATATTGGATTCTTACTCTATTGGAGAAGAAACAATAAATAGAAGTGGTCATAACCATAAAAGAGGACCACCTATCATAAAACAAAAATAAATAAGATTAAAGAAAATGAACATCCATTAATGGCATTTTTTTGTAATATTGGATTTCTTACTTCAATATTGACAACTTTTTTTTGTGTTATTAACTATATATTAAGAAATCAAATAAGTTTCAATGAATTATGTTAGAATGAACATCTAATAATGATATTTATGTGTGATATTGGATTTCTGACTCCTTCAACAATTGTTTTTTGTGCTATTTACTATATATTAAGAAATAAAATAAAATATAGTGAATTGTGTTTTAAGAAATAAAAAAAAAAGAATTAGTGAATCATGTTTCATTATAAACAAGTTCTACATGGTAGCTACTCCCTGCCGCTTAGTTTAAACATAGGTGAATAAAGTAAAAAACAAGATTCAGTTTTAGTATGTAACATATTGATAAACTTATAACATGTATATCATCTATAATGGTTTTGAGAAGTTGTCTAAAAAGTTTTCAACTATTTATAAGAAATAGATGTAAATTAGTCATTTATGATTTAAAAGTCTCTCGGTTATTCATTGTTGTCAATATTTAACTATATATGAATATGGTTGTCCATGATAACCATAGAGGAGCATTGTATCCATGGTTAACCATTGTTGAGGTGGTTTAAGGATGGATGAATATGGTTGTGTTGTTGCCCATGATTAACCATGATTGAGTTTATTTGACCATGGTTAATTATGGTCAACCATGGTTGATTATGGATGAACATGGCTAGCCATGGGTGACTATGGGCTAATGTGGTTGAGTATAGTGGTTGATGTTTAACTATAGACAAATATGGTTAACAATATTGACTATAGTTGATAATGATTGAACATTGTTGAGTTTGATTGGTCATTATTGAGGTGGATTGACCATTGTATAGTTTGACCATTATTGGGCTTGTTTGGCCATCGGTGCCAACATGTAACTATAGATGTATATGGTTGACCATGTTGACTATTGTTGATTGTGTTTCTCATGTGAACCATGAATAACCATGGTTGAATATGATTGAACATGTTAACCATGTTATACTATAGTTATGACCCCATTGATTTACGCTACATAAATCTCATCAATAAAAGTAGAATTGATTATGTTAAGATTTTGAAAAAATATTTATTTTTGTGCAAAATAGAACCTAACAAAACTTTAAATTTAATAATATCAAAAGCTATATTAATATAGCTTTAACACTAAAAATAAACAATATTATATTATATTGAAAATATATTAGTAATATATTAGTAAAATAAGTTATTAAAATTATATAATTACATTAATTATTATTATTGAGTCTTTTCTTCATGAAAATATCATTATTAAATTATTATAATATTATGATTATTAAAAATATAATTTATAATAAAAAAATAGATGATTAGAATTTATTAAAAATTATTTTGTAAAATTTAAATTATTTAATTATTGAAACTACATTATCAAACATATTTATGAATTTTGTATATGATTTATGATTTACCAAAACTTAAAAAGAAGTGACACATTAAAATGTGCCGACTACAATCACAAGGTTGTGTACTTTTGTAGCGTAAGCGTGGTTAGGTTAAACAATAAACGAAGACATGCTTGCTTAGGAAGCCACCTTGAACGAAATACAACATACATTTATTTTTTTGGTATATTTTTTTATTAAATTTGTTCAAAGTAATTGTTGGAATTGTAAGTTTTAATTGCATCATCTACACTACACTAGTATAGTGCTTCAAAAATGTCTTAGAGTATTGAGTATATTTATTTATTTAAAAATTTATTTTAAACAATAAAAAATTATAATCTATAACAAAATTATATCTTCAATTTTGACTAAAAAAATCAAAACATTAAATAATTAAACAACTTCTTAAAAATTATGTTAAATTAATTAAATAAATTATTAAACACTATAATAATTAATTATACTGAATTATTATTTATTATAATTATTTTATAGTGATACAGATTTATTTTTTACATTTTGATTTGTTTTCTCAAAATTAACTAAGATATCAAAATTTTTAATTAGTTAAAATATATTTTTGACTACTTAAATAAATTCAGCTATCATTTAAATAAATTACTGTAATTAAAAAAAAACTTTTAAAACTCTTAAAATATATAAATTTTTAAATTTAAATTTATTGTATCACAAAATATCTCGCAAATTTCAAACATAAATAACTAAAAAATTATAAAATAATTTACAACTTTTATATATAACCAGCATTACCCATGCACGTTATAATAATGCCATCATGAACCAAGAACAATCAACAATAAATTTGTTTATAATAATGCCTCTAACACGTATGCACATTCCGTCGTTTCCCGTGACAAAAGTGAAAGGTAGGTTTGGAATATTTCAATCAAGAAACCTGCTGGAATGTGTCAAGCAAGAAAAAGAGTTTTCATAATGTTCCATGCAAGAAACTTGTTACCTGTTACCTTACTCGTTTTTTTGGGGGTTGTAAAATAACATTACAATACTGGTTGAGATACAGCACATCCTTTCCACCCATAGTGAGATACAATACTCGTTTGGCCAAAAGGGGTTCGGGTTCGGCTGCAGCTTCTTGCTTCCAGTTTTGAATAACCGCCTCACCTATTCATCTTATTCATTGTGTCAGCGGTTCTTCTTATTTTCAGTCCATCCATTCATCCCATTCCGCCTTCTGCAATGGCAAACCTATCCACCCCACCGCAACAGAAGGGCGATGCTTCATCGTCTTCTGCCTCCACCTCTTGTCCCCGATATGATGTTTTCATCAATCATCGGGGACCCGATGTTAAAAACACCTTCGTTAGCCATCTCGACAAGCGCCTTCGTGAACATGGATTGTGGCCGTTTCTTGACAGGCCTGAACTGCAGGCCGGACACAACATCAAGTCTCAAATCGAAGCCGCTATTCGAGTGGCTTCTGTGCACATTGCGATTTTTTCTCCGACTTATGCGGAATCGACATGGTGCCTCGACGAACTAGTCCTTATGCTCAAGTCCGGGGCTCCCATTGTTCCAATATTTTTCAATGTCGAGCCTTCTGAGGTCAGGTGGAACGACAAAAAAGGAGCATACGCTGAAGCCCTGAAAAAACTCGAGCAGAAGACAAGCAGCGACCCTCAAACTAATGGAGAGAAGCCACGCCACGACTCCGCTACCATTCAAGGCTGGAGAGCTGCTCTTTCTCATGTCGCAAATCTGAAGGGTTGCGAACTGAAGGGCTTTAATGGGTAAACATTTTTAACTATTTCGTGTCCGTTTTAGTTCCTTGATTGGTATTTGATATTAATTAAATTTGATTAAGTGAAGGAGCTAAAGTTATTAGGTTAACAGTTGTAGTTTCGGGTACTTTGAATCAGTGACAGACCTGTGGTATTGAGTATATCCTATTACATGTGACCAAATTTGGGGATTTTCCATCTCACAAGTTCTGGAGATGTTCTGATGTTTCCACCATGTGGTTTTTCAGAATAAATCATAGTGCATATGTGTTGTTCTTAGAGGTGTGGTTGTTATCCTTATTCCTCTACCAACACTTCATATTTACTCCTGCGTTTCTCATTGGTTATTCATCCAGGAACGAGCAGGAGCTCATGGACGAAGTTGTGCGAAACGTATTGAAAAAAGGTCCAAAAACACCACTTTTTGTGGCTAGATATCCAACTGGTTTGGATGATAAGCTACAAGACTTTGAAAGTACAGTGCTGTCGCAGCAGGGGCAGGAGCGTGACGTCCAGGCCAGGGTTGTGGGAATTGTAGGTGTTGGTGGTATTGGGAAAACCACTTTGGTGAAACAGATCTTCAACCGTAGGTGCTCTGAGTATGATGGATCCTCTTTTTTATCTGATATTAGTGAAACTGCAGCTAGAAAATCTCTGGTTGATTTGCAAATGAAGCTCATTAAGGACTTGACACACAGGGATATTAAAATTGAAATTGTGGACCAAGGTGTGATAATCCTTAAACGTTACCTAGCTTGTTATAATGCAATGATAGTTTTAGATAATGTAGAGAAGGCCGATCAATTGGATGCATTCTTACCAATTAGGGATGTTCTTACTTCCAATAGCTTGATACTAGTTACCTCTCGGGACAAGCATGCTCTCCTATGTTCAGAAATAGCAGATTCATCAATTTATAAGCTCACCGGGATGAATGGAGCACACTCCCAAGAGTTGTTCTGCTCATATGCTTTCAATCAGCCACATCCACCACCAGGATTTATACATCTGGTGGAACGGTTTGTAAGGGCCTGTGATGGATTGCCGTTGTCATTGAAAGTTACTGGGGCTCTTCTTTGTGGAAGAGATGACACATATTGGAAAGATCTATTGAATGATTTTCACAAGATACCACCCGCGGACATACGGGAAACGCTCAAAATTAGTTATAATTCACTCGACCAAGAGTACCGGCAAATATTCTTAGATATGGCCTGCTTTTCTATAGGAGAAGATATGGATACAGCAAAAAGAATATGGGGAGCGGTGGGGATTTCAAATTTAGAGAGCAAGTGTCTTCTGGAACTGGACAGCGGAAAGCGGATAAAAATGCATGATCAGGTTAGAGATATGGGAAGATATACTGCTGCGGAAAGATCAATGCCCCATCGTCTTTGGTGTCACGCCACCAACAATAACAATGTTGATAAGTTATTTGAAGAATCGTCGTGGTCTGTAAGTGATTCAAACATTCCTCTTTGGTTCAAAATTTTTAAAGTTGTTTTGTTCAACGCAAGATCTGTGCCCTGGATACTATCTATCTTTTATTTTTATGATTGAATAGGTCACAACCGAAGTTCGCGGGATTTCGACGGTTCATCGTGTAGACGGTTTTCATTATGGATTCGGTGTCCGTTCAGAAATGTCATGGTACAAAAGGTGTATTCAGGAGCTGTTGGGAAACTGTAAGCGGGCACTGTTCAATACAGATCGTTATCATGGTTTGCGAATTCTTGCAAGTGAAGATTATTATGTAGAAGCTATATTGAGGAGGGTGCGGTCACCACATCTCATATGGCTCCGCTGGTATAAATGCCCCTATTCTTCCCTGCCTTCTTGGGTTCCCCTGGAAAATTTAAGAGTTTTAGAAGTGAGAGGAAGCAGATTGAAAACCTTGTGGCAACAGGAATCTCAGGTACGCAATTTTGCGTGTTTATACTTCTTTTATTTCAATCTCAATTTGTTTGTAGATGAGAATCATCTCGAAATCTTTCTTACAGTGGAAATGTGTACATTGCAGCCGCCTCTCCAGTTGCGAGAGTTAAACATCTACTCTCCCGTTTCAGATTTTCCAAAGTCCGTAGGACAACTGAAGTACCTTGAAAAGATTGTTGTGGATTATGATGGGACTGTCCAACTCAAAACTTTGCGAGAGGAATTTTGTTATATGCACTCTTTGACATACTTGGTCTTAAGACATTTCACAAGAATGAGATCGTTGCCTGATTCCCTGGGAAAGCTAACAAATCTTCAGCACATCGATTTGTCTTATGCTACCAGTTTAGAGATGCTGCCTGATTCCATTGGAAAGCTACCAAACCTCCAGTCCATCGATTTGTGTTATTGTTCCCGCCTGGCGATGCTGCCAAATTCTTTTGGGAATTTGACTCGGCTCAAACGTCTCTCTTTGAAGGAATGTAGGAATGTGACCATTTCCAAAGAGACACTTGGAAATATTACCACGCTGGAATTCTTGGATCTTTCATGTTGTTCCGAGGTGAAAGAATTGCCTCCCCAGGTCGCACATCAACGATTCCTGGAAAAATTATATTTGTTGGATGCCGAGTTAAAAGAATTGCCAAGCGGTATTGGAGATCTATTCAACTTGGAGGTTCTGCATTTAGGGGACCATTTGTTGGAAGTGCTGCCATCTTGCCTCGGTTCCGTCAATAGCTTGAAGGATTTGCGGGTGAGCAATTGCCCGCGATTGAAATGCTTGCCGGATACTTTTGGACGGTTGACTCAACTGACACGGTTGAGTTTGGTTTCTTGTGGGATACAAAAGTTACCACAGGATGTTCTCCTGCTAAACAATCTCGAATACTTTCTCATAGAAGATTGTCCATTGGGCGAACTTCCATTTAAAACAGCAGAACGAGAAATAGAAACAGTGGCAGCGTTGAATGAATTGGACGACTCCAATGGCAAATGTATCTTTGGTTTGGAGAGGCTCCGGAAATTTGAACTGGTTAGAGTACAGATAAGGGAGGTAAGCTTTCCTGGAGGAGTTTGCCGAAACCTTAAAATACTTCACTTGTTTGACTGTAAGGAATTGAGGCAGATAGGAAGGCTTTGTGGTATCTATGATTTTGAAAATGTAGAGGAGCTCACCAGTCTTGAAACGTGGACATCATCTTTGGAGCACTTGTATGTGAATAGATGTAGCAAACTCAAGAGCATACAAGGGTTGGAACACCTCCCAAAACTTAGAGGACTATATGTTATTGATTGTGATGAGATAGAAGTGTTGACAGCTCTGGAACATTTGACATCTTTGCGGTGGTTGGAAGTCTCTGGATGTAGTAAACTAAAGACCATACAAGGGTTGGAACACGTCACAAAGCTTGAAGTACTACATGTTGAAGATCTCGCTGAGATAGAAGAGTTGCCAGCTTTGGAAAATTTATGGTATTTGTGGGTTATTCGATGTCCCAGGTTCAAGTGCATGCAAGGGTTGGAGCAGTTCAGAACGCTTCGAGAATTATCTGTCCGAGAATGCCATGAGATAGAAGAGCTGCGAGGTGTGGAACATTTAATGTCCTTGGAAATACTTAGTGTAAGGTACTGTCCCAAACTGCAGTGGCGCGGGCGAGTACTGGACCAGTTGCGCCAACGATTGAAGAAAAATTTCATATATGTAAAAGAAAGCAAAGTGAAGAGGCTGTGGTCGGCGATTTGTGGAGCGAGAGAGTGTGAGGGGGATAGAAAAACAAAAAAAATGAAGAGCATGTCAAATTAAGACCATGGTATATTTTAATATTTTATGTTAAGACTTACTGCATTTTTCTCTTTGTTTTCGTGACCTTGGTTGGTAGTAAGTGGCTTAGTATTGGGTTCATTTAATTTAGTTGTTAGATTTTAATTTGTCGTGGAAGACACGTTGTTGATACTAGATAGATGGCAAAACTTCAAAACTCCAACCATTCGAACACTTCGTGTGAATAGCATTAAAGAACGTGGCTTATACGGGTTAATGTTAAGGTTGTAGGTTTTTTTTTTAAATAATATTAAATAATAATAATTATTATTTATAGTATTTTTTTAATAATTATAATAAGTTTTTTATAATTTTAATTTAAGTATGGGTAATTATTAAGAGGATGATAGAAATTTAATTTCTGTAAAATTTGCTGTAGTATTCATAGACCAAGGGCTAAGTTTTTATCTATAAATTAGTTATATTCATTTAATTGATTTAGTTTAAATTAATTAATTAAAAAGATATCATATTAATAAATATTATATTAAACATGGTATTGATAAACTATGGTATTCTAAAAAAACTATTTATAAATTAAAAAATTTTATGGTTAAGAATATTGTTACATGTATTTTAAAACGCATATAGATTTAATTCATATATTCATTATTTTTATAATTAATAATAAATAATTTAAAATAAAACTATAACGAAGTTATTTTTTATATATATATTTTTAAAATTGGCAATGTGTGATGTATAATGGCTTAAGTGTTTTGATTTTTATCATGGATTGATATCTATTTGTGTTTACTAAACATTTAATTTATGACTAATTTGCAAGTTTAATGATTAAAAACATGTATTTTTACAAAAAATTGAGTTCAAGTTTGAAGAGAGACATATTTTAATAATCAAATCTTTACATAATTTTAATTTTATGTTAAAATTTTATTTTTTTGAAAAGACTTTATATAAGGCCGTCATCATGCTCAATTTTTATAAGATGAAAATAGTTTAAGTTTTAATTGTAAATTATTTATTTATTAATGATAATGTGAATAAACACTAGTTTAATCACAAGAAACTAGTTTATTTTTTAATTGAAAATTATTTTCTCATTAATAGTTTTTTTTATGTTATAAAACAAATAAGTTGATTAGTTTGAAACAAAGGTTTTATTATTGTCATTACTTAGTCACTTAAGTTGGTTCATTAATGTGGAGCCACTTTTTAAGAAATAGGTAACTTATAAAACTCATAGAAATAGTATTTTACAATTTAATGTTATCAAATCAAATAAGTTAAAAATGATTAAAATGAATAAATTTTAATGAAAACTTTTAAATCAAGAGAAGATTAAGTAAAGAACTAGAAAATTATATATATATATATATATATATATATATATATATATATATATGTTAAGTTAGAAAAAGTACGATGAATACTCAATCGATTAAGTATATTTCGTTTAAAAGTAATTATTTATTCATAATTATTATAAAGAGGGATTAAATAGTCTATTGTAAAAATAAAAGAGATTTAAATCCTTTCTAAATCAAGGGCATGTGAATAGATAATGTTGTAAAAAAAATAGTGCATGTATATAATGTTGTCAAAAACTTTTCAAATAATTAGTTTTAAGAAAAAAACAATTGAAAAATGAGTGGACACCCAAGGGATTTGAACTAGTGACTTTTGAGCATAGAGTGCCTTAACAATACATCTATTCACTGTCAATTCAAAGTTTCTATAGGCCTTGTTTTTCCTCTTTAAGTTTGATTGTTTTCTAATTATTGTTTCCAATTTAGTAGTCACCATTCTATCCACCAATAAATTGATATCAAAATAGAATTTGAATATATTACAAAAATAATAAAAAATATTTCTATACTATAAATTAGCAAATAGGTAAATATTTATATAACTAATGCAAAGTAATAATCAAAGTGATGACTAATAATAATAGAGGAGACATAAAGATTGTGATTTCATAAGTAAACTGATGAATTATTAAAAATCTAATAATAATTTCTTAGTTTTTCAATCGCTTAAACTAGTTATTTTTGTATTAGTTGATATCAAAGCTAGCTTCCTTAGCTGTCATGAGGGATATGTTCTCTCATTTTTTATGTTTCCAAATTTATTATATGGATATGTTCTCTCTTTTTTTGAACCTATATATGTTCTCTCATTTTTTAGGTTTCCAAATTTATTATATGGATATGTTTTTTTTTGAACCTATATGGCTATTAAATGGAAACCATTGTGTTCCATTAAGGGAATTTTGAGGTCTAATGGGTCTCCCAAAGGAAATAATAAATTAACAATTTAAATAATAGAATAAGAGTTATGAACTTTTAAAGAAAAAGAGAGATTTTTTTTTTTTTAAATCATATTTTCAATTTATCTCTTTATAAGTTTACTCAAATGTCAAGTGCATCCTACCAGTACCTACTTCGCATATTTTTTAGTAGACCCACAATTTTATTTTTGAAAATGCATGTAAAAAATGTGTTTTCAGACACTTTTTTGACCTCAAAATTCTCTTAATGCCTTTTCAAGCTTCCATAGCCATTATAGAGATATGCTCTCTTCTTCTAGAGTTTCTATACTTATCACAAAGATTCATCATATTATTTTGATGAAGGGGAAACATAAAGAAGGGCTGACTAAACTTTTCTCAAGGAAGGTATTCATGTCATAGAATATCGACTGGATGGGTTGATCGACCCTTCCTCACACATAGTATTTCTATCAAGATGATGAATGGGGATATGTTAACTAATAACCCTTTGTTAGGCATAATAATATAATCTAAGGGGTCATAGGGAAGGGTTATTTAGGGGAAGATATTCTTTTTAACCAATATCCTAGGTCCTTGACCATAATATTTTCATTATGTGGGTGCACTAAGAGTGTTCAACTAACTCTTCCTCAATTTTAGTATTGTCATTAAGGGAGACCCAAGGGAAGATTTCATTGACCATTAAACATAATATTGATGTCATAGAAAATTTGAAAGAATGATCATCAAACCATTTTTTATGCATAATATACACTAAACGGGAACTCAACGAAGGATCAGTCAAACTAATGACTGCAAAATATTTGAACTACTTAATTTAAATTCTATGTGGTTGGTTCCCATGGCCTTGCACTTTCTCACCGCCCACAGTTGGTGAAGACAACAGAGATCTGATATGCAGGAAGAAAAGCGATGACGTGTTTTGATATAATGTTTAGTACTTGTAAAAGCCAATGGGCGGTGGTGTATTCTTTGTCTGGTGATGAATTATAAGGGAGCCTTTTATTATGTTGTCGATGATGATTAGAGCTTCATTAATTTGTTTTATTTTGCGAAAGCGGAGGACAACGCTGCAACTGACCACTGGTATTCTCATTATAGCATGAAGGTTGGGCACTAGGTTGTATAATAGTTTTTTTATTAATTATATTTGTACATAAGTAATATTTACAAAATAAGAGTTATAAGAATTGAACTAATTAGATTTTAAATAAATAAATTTAAATAATGTGAAAACATAATAAAATTCATTTGGTAATATTAAACTATGAAGGAGGCATAATTTTTTTTGGTCAAACACAACCAATAGCTAATCAATGTAAAAATGCATGTATAATAAGATTAAAGAAAATGAACATCCATTAACTATATTTCTTTGTAATATTGGACATATGTTTTCTAATATTGAATTCTGAAGCTATTGGAGAAGAAACAATAAATAAAAGTGGCTATAACCATAAAAGAGGACCACCTATCATAAAACAAAAATAAATAAAATTAAAGAAAATAAACATTCATTAATGACATTTCTTTGCAATATTAAATTTCTTATTCCAATATAGCAATTACTTTTTGTGTTATTTACTATATATTAAGAAATCAAATAAGATTCAATGAATTATGTGAGAATAAATATCCAATAATGACATTTATATGTGATATTATATTTCTTATTTTTTAATAATTACTTTTTGTGCTATTAACATTATATTAAGAAATCAAATAAAATTAAATAAATTTTGTTTTAAGAAATCAAATAAAATTTAGGAATTATGTTTCAATGTAAGTAAAATGAATATCTATTAGTAACATTTTTGCTTAATATTGAATATATTATTTCTTTGGCAATTGTTTTTTAGATTTTTTTTTATGGTATGATGAAAGATGAAATAGATATCAATTTACAAATTACTATGTAAACAAGGCCGCATAGCTAGCCTTCCTGCGACCTAGTTTAATAAAATATTTTAATGTCATGATGTGTTGTATGTACTCCAAACAATAATAAAATTGTAAAATAAGTTATATGAATATTTGTTTAACTTTTTTTTATTAATTTTTTTAATATAATTAAACATTTTTTTGGTAGATAAAAGTTATATATATATATATATATATATATATATATATATATATATATATATTCCCAAGGAAAAATCGTAATCTTTCATTAATATTGAAAAATTACATATAGTATATGCTTGACAGCATATGCATCACTTGTCTTTTTGAAGTATGTCCAGAATATCAACAAAACCCATTCCTGTGAATGGCTGTAACAAAAAACAAAATTCACCACGTAGGGTGAAACTAGATTGGGTCTATTTATATAAGTTCATAAACTGTGTTCTGAAATATATACACCTCGTAGGGTGATTTGCATAAATAAAACTATGATATATACATATCATCAAAAAGTTAGGTGCCATCCACCCAATGATATATTTGATCTATGTATGGTCTATGATAGTATTGGTACTGTGCAGTACCCCTCTGCTCATGAATTATCCACTGTCCTCTTGGTAGTATCGTGGCCTCCTTGGAAAGGCCATCAGTGCTGTTGTTATGTTCCCTGTAAATATGATGACAAATAATGGAGTTAAAATGAGATTTGAATAGCTTCACTTCATCCAGAATGTTTATAAGTGTGCGTGCATGGCATCTTGTGATATTGTTGAACCAGTTTATAATAGTTTTGGAGTCTCCAAAAATCTGAATATCTCTGCAATCATGGCTAAGTGCAAAATGTAATAGATGACGAAGAGTGATCAGTTCAGCAAAATTATTAGTTCCTTCACCCAAACTCAGTTTGACTCTGAAGTAATGATGTTTAGTGAGGTAAAGAAGGAAACCACCCCCACAACCATGTTTTTGAGCTGCTCCATCAAAGAAAGCCCATGGAGTGGAATGGTCGATCAGATCAGGTGCAAGAGCTTTGTGAGGTCGCGGCGGAGTATATTCAAGGAGTTCAAGGTAAGAGGATACGATTTTTGTTGTAATGCTCTGCCACCTGATCATATTGTCCTCAAATTCATTTTGTTTCATGCCAGCCAAATAGCCCAGCAAATAATCAAGGGTAGGCATGGGAGATTCAATCCCATATGTGAGTTGTTCCAGGCTTCCCATGCTGCTAAGATGCTGTCCCCTTTCCATTCGCCAGTGAAACGAATCTCAACAGCTACAGATCTCCATATATGTTTTGTTGTATCACAATTAAGGAACATGTGCTTAGTCGATTCTGTGTTTTGTTTACACAGAATGCACCAATGAGGTCCATGAATGGATTTGTGAGTGAGAGAGTCCCCTGCGGGAACTTTGTTACAAAGAATGCACCAGAAGAAAAGTTTGGTTTGGGGAGGGGATTTCAATTTCCATATGATTTGCCACCAGCTTTGCATGTGTTCAGGTTTTTTGTTTTGTAGCAGACTCTGATAACCATCCTTTGGTGAGTAGATTCCGGATTCTGCCATGCACCACATGAGTTCATCCGGACCCTCCTTAATATGGATATGTGACTCAATCAATGCGGAAGTATAATTGTTCCAAGAATAATGCCATTACAGTGGAAGATTGAGCTGAGATGCTGTTTTCCATGCTTGTGCGAAAATAGTGGAGTTGTACTGATCTGCGATTTGTGCAATCACCCTGATGTCTCTTTGATTTAAGTGTAGGATGAGCTCTCTTGGGAGTTGGCATCTGCCTCCACCCCCTGTCCAGGTATCTAGGCCAATGTACACTTTTGTGCTTGCATATATTCTCCATGCCAGGTGATTGCGAATGAGAGGGAGAGAGTGGAGAAGTGATTTCCAAACCGAAGAAATGCCTATCCTTGTCCATTGTGACATCCTTATCCAGTCCCTTATTTGGTGAGGCCATTAATATTTATGATAAGAGATAGATGTCCATAGATTCTGTTTGGTAAGGAGGGTGCATCCCATTTTTGCAGCCAAGCTTGTGCAAATAGGGTTAGATGTTTGAGCCCCCATCCTCCCCATTTCTTAGGCAATGCAGTCTTGCTCCATCTTACCCATGCAAAAACTCTTTTGTCCTGACAGCCATTCCATAGATATATGCAACAAATCTATTGGATACGAGCCAGTGTACCTCTGGGAATCCATGCCAATGCCATCGAGAATACCAGGGTAGCTTCCAAGACAGATTTGATAAGCACAAGTCTTCTAGCTCTGGACAAGAATCAGTGGCACCAGTTTGTGATCCTTTTCTCTAACTGGATTACAAACCAGATCCAATCTGCAATTTTTTGGCTCAGGAGCTCGATCCAGAAACCTAAATATTTGAAGCCCTGATTAAGTGGACGGGTGTTATAAGGGAAATGCTGAATTGCAAAGTTGTATTCCTGTGCAGATGTGTGAGCCAGAGTGATTGTAGATTTCGCATGATTTTCCAGCATACCAGTGGCCCTAGAGAGGATGGCTAGAATCTTGTCAAAGGCTATCGAGTCACGAATGCTTCCATCCAGAAATATCAGAACATCATCCACGAAAAGGAGATGGGTGAGGTAGCACTGATCATTGATTTTCAGCCCGAATAATTTGCCTCTTCACTTTTCATGATTGATTAATCGACTGAGACCTTCCATGATAATCAGGAAGAGGAGGGGGGATAGTGGGCATCCTTGTCTGAGTCCCCTTTCAGTGTGGAAAAAAGGAGAGGCAGAGCCATTAATAAGGATACTGAAGGATGGCGTGGAGATGCAGGCCATGATCCAGGTAGTGAATAGGTGCAGGAAACCCAGGTGGATAAGAAGCATTTGATATAAAGCTAGCTAAGTCGGTCAAAAGATTTTTCCAGATCAATATTGAGGATGATCCCTTTTAGTTTCCTGGATCTAATAGAGTGAATAGCTTCTTGTGCAGTGCTAATGGCTTCATGGATTTGACGGTCTTCCAGGAAGGCAAATTGTTCAGGTAAGATGTGATGAGAGAGAATAGGTCTCATACGATTAGCAATGATCTTGGATATAATTTTATAGAGGCAGTTACAGAGTGAGATGGGACGGAAGTCATTGAAGGATGATGGGGAATCTGATTTGGGGATGAGGGCGATGAAAGTGGAATTTATGGCATTGTACAATTTTCCTGTAGTCCTGCATTCCTCCACAACCTGGAGAAGGTCATGTGCCAAAAGATCGTAGAAAGCCAGATAGAACTCAATAGTCCACCCATCTGGTCCTGGGCTTTTGTCTTTTTTGAACCACTTTAAAGTCCCCTCAAGTTCAACAAGCGTTACAGGTGAATTGAGATCTTGCGCTTCCTCCTCCCCTACAAATTTAGGGAAGTAGCCTGCCACTTGGATGATATAAGCTAAATTGGCCTCTTCAGGAGATTTGTATAGATTCTGAAAGTGAGAGGTACCTAAAAGAGATAGTTTTTTAAAAGTGTCAGCCACACCTCCGTCTGGAAGAGGCATTTTCCAGATTGTATTAGCTATCTTCCTTCCTTTTGCAAAGTTCTGAAAAACTTTGTGTTATCATTGCCAACCTGTAATCAGATTTCTCTACTCTTCAGTCTCCATGTTTCCTCTCTTTCCTTCAGGATCTTATCTCTCTGTTGTTCGAGCTCAATAAGATGTGATTTCTCATTTGCAAAAGCAAAACCCTTGTTGTTGTCATCCAAAAGCTCGTTCAATTAAGCTTCAATAGCTAATATGGTCTGATCATCCTTCAATTTTTCTCCTTTGCCCAGGTGATGGATATGTGTTTTAGCTGAGCGAGGTTGTGACAGAATCCTTCAGCCACAGATCTGTGACTAGAGATGGGATGGGATGTCCAATAGTCTGAGACCAACTTGATATATCCCGGGTCTTGGAGCCAAACATGATTAAACTTGAAAGGAGACTTTGGTTTGGCTTCAGGTCATAGGATTTCCAATAAATAGGTGAGTGGTATGATATCCCTCTGGACCCTACCCATTGTCTATATCTATTGAGCTGCTGAAGCAAAGGCATTTTAATCAGGAAATGATCAAGCCTTCTAACCAGAGTTGCATCCCCAACTCTTTGGTTTCTCCAAGTGGGCAAGGGCTTCATCATTGAGACATCAGTGAGGTTGTGCAGATCCAGGGTGTCCCTGAAGAATTCTGACATAGGGTCAAATTGAGCTTGTGATCCCCAGGATTCCCCAAAGCCTAGGGAGAAGTTAAGATCACCCCCAATAATCAACTGATCAACAACTGTGATTTCAGTATTAAGGAAATGCTGCCAAAATTCATCTCTCCGCTGACAGGGTCCATACACATTGATAACTCTGATTGTCATACCTAGGTCAGCCAAGAATAAGTCCAATCCAATGAATCCCACTCCTCCCCAAGAGGCTGATACATTTATGGAGTGAGGATCATATCCAATGGCTAGTCCCCCTGATCTACCCACAACATCCAGAGAGAGGAATTGCCAACCAGGTTTAATGGCTGCTAGGGTTCGATTGATGGACTCAGCGTTTCCCAGGGTTTCTTGCAGCATGATAATATCCACAGGTTCAATATCAAATAACCTCCACAGGGCTAGTTTTTTGGAGGCACTAGCCATGCCTCTATAATTGAAGGAGAGGCATTTCATGGTGGAACCCTCTTGGGGGTGTTCATCGCTCTAAGAACCCCTTCAAGAGTGGATTGTTTGCCAGAGACTACTTCTACCCTGGCCTTCAGAATGGCTTTTGAGAGATTAGATTTACGGCCCCGAGTCGCTTGAATGACCGGCCCAGGGAAGGTGAGACCTAGTCTAGTATGGTTGATGGTGTCCGGGATGAAGCGGGAGCGAAGGTTGTATGAATGGGGCATAGCAGGTCGATCCATGACCGATGGCAGGGGGGAGGGGGAGAAGGAAAGGATGGCAAGGTGGTGGAGATGAAGGGAGGGGGCGAGGAGATCTCACAAGAGATAGCAGGAGACATATACAATGCAGATGAAGTATCTAATGATGCACTACAAGCAAATGAGACAGAAGTAACATTTGAGATAGGGGGAGAAAAGAGAGATGTACCCGCTTTTCTTGCGGCCTCTGCAGCAGTAGCATCTCTAGCACGGTTCAGTGGAGGCGATGGCATTTTGTGATGTGCATCCGCTGCTTTAGAGGATTCACCTCAATCATGTGCTCTATGAGCTGATACTGGGGTGCTAGCCTAATTAACTATTGCTTTGCCCTCTTGAGGTGTAGGAAAGCTATGAGGGTCAGCTGATTTCATGAGAAGAGGACAATCCTTGTAGATATTCCCTACCTTGTGGCACCTCTTGCATTGAAAAGGAACCCCCTCATAGTCCAGGATCTGGAATCTGGTGTAATGCCACCATTTTAGAGTAATTTTCTCTTCCAGGCCCTCCCTCATATCTAAATATACCAGAATTCTAGCCATTGATCTGTTCTTGGTCTGCACATAGGTCTTGTCGTAATCTAGATATGTACCAAGGGCATTTCCAATCCTTACAAAGACTACTTCAGATCAATACTGTAGAGGTAGCCCTGGTAATCTAACCCATATGGGGCCGGATCTTATATGCTCCCATTCTGAGTTGAATAATGGATTCCAACGTTTGAGTAGAACCGATGCCATCTCAATGTGCTAGTATTTAGCAAGAACTAGCTCAGTGTAGTCCGCCTTGGAGAAATGCAATGCAAACCATCCCCTTGCTAGATTCTGAACCTCTGGTAGCTCTTTGAGAGTGCTGCCCCAAATTTCCTTGACCCAGCTTGTTAATCTTTCCGCTGAGTATGCCCTTCGTCTGACATGCCCAACCAGTACCGTATTGGCCTTGTCCACTACCTCTCCCATCGAGATGTCCTCTCCAAATGTGATTGTGAGGTCCTTTGAGGTAGATTTCACACACTTTACTTTCCTCTTCCCAGTCCGCGGAGCGAATGGGTGTCCTTGCAGCGGATCTATGCCTTCTTGAGTCTGTTGTGCCGCTACTTTGACCCTAATCACGGGTGTTTCGAAGCTACCTGAGGGGAGGGTGCTAGGGTTTGGTAGAATTTGGGGATCAAGACAAGATGGGGGCGAGGGAATTCTCGAAGGGATCAGATCGAATGATGGCGATGGTGGAGATACAACGGTGAGCAGGTTTAGGGTCTCGGGGGATAGTGGAGGGAATTCAAGGCCCGGAGAATCAAGGGAGAGCGAGCCAAATTGTAAGGTAAATGAAGAATAACCAGGCAGAGTGAAAACTGGCGTAGAGGAAGGGTAAACCGAAACCGAGAGCAGTAGCAATTCAGAGTTGGAGCAGTTAGGGTTAGGGCTACGGAAGATAGACTGCGCGTGATACGGGTCCTGGAAGTAGTCTACCTCCTCCTCGAAATCCATACTATCCATGATGCTGGGAACCGCCACCGAGACCACTGGAGAGACAGTTAACCATGAGTGCAGGAGCCAGATGGTGACTGTTGTCAAGAGGATTGAAATGGTTTGCAGCAAATGTCGCGGTTAGTTGTAATAATTTTTTTTTTACCCTAGTCCTTTGCTAGTTCGGTGATGTGCACGCCTCCTTCCGCCTTGCGGCCACGTCAGAGCCATCCTCCTCCCGTAACCACTATATATATTTATAATTGACATTGATGAGAATGATAACAAGTTAATAATTATTTATTTAATATTGAATGATAACAATTTTTTTTATATAATGCTCATATTATAGTACACATGTCATGTCATTAGAGTATAGATTGATATAATGAGAGTTGTACAAATTGTACACATGTTTTTTTACATATTTTTTCAAATTTATATATTTTTAATTTTTTTTTTGTAAATTAAAAAATAAAACCCATAAAAATGGTCTATTAAATACTTTCCACTAATGAGAAAATGGAATTTTTGAATTTAATTACAAACCATTTGTGTTTATGGTACATAGTGATTAATATATAATATTATTTTTCAAACTATTTATACTTATTGTACATAGTAATTAGTGATATGGTACATAGTAATTAATAATAGAGTACACAAAAGTCAATTCTTGTCATCATTACACAATAAAAGGAAATACATTTTAAACCAATCATATTTGATTTAAAAATAATAAATTTAATTTCATAATGTTAAACTTTGGATAGATTTTAAAGTTTTTTTAGTCAAAGAAAAACTAATAGCAAATGAATAAAAAATTGTTATATCATGATAGCTATAGATATAATATATCTTGGTATAATAAGATATTACATACTAAAAGATATATGTAGAAACCAAAAGATAAAAACTTTCCATTATGAACCAAGAAAAATCAACAATAAATTTGTTTATAATAATACCTCTAACACGTATGCACGTTCTGTCGTTTCCTGTGACAAAAGTGAAATAATACCTCTAAACATATGCACATTCTGTCGTTTCCCGTGACAAAAGCGAAATAATACCTCTAAACATATGCACATTCCGTCGTTTCCCGTGACAAAAGTGAAAGGTAGGTTTAGATAAAGAGTTGTCATAGTGAAACTTTTAATTGTTTGGAATATTTCCAAGCAAGAAACCTCTGGGAATATTCGAAGCAAGAAAAAGACTTGTGATGGTGGAACTTTTAATTATTTGGAATATTTCAATCAAGAAACCTCCGGGAATATTCCAAGCAAGAAACTTGTTGTTACATCTTTTGATTACGAGTGCTAATCCCCACCTTAGTATTTTTTTTGGGCCACATCCTTTCCACCCATAGTGAGATACAATACTGGTTTGGCCAAAGGGGCAAGGGTTTGGTTGCAGCTTCTTGCTTCCAGTTTTGAATAACCACCTCAGCTATTCATCTTATTCATTGTCCCACCTCTTCATCTTATTTTCTTCAGTCCATCCATTCATCAATGGCAAACCTACCACCGAACCGCAACAGAAGGACAATGCTTTATCCTCTTCTGCCTCCACCTCTTATACCCGATATGATGTTTTCATCAATCATCGGGGGCTTGATGTTAAAAACACCTTCATTAGCCATCTCAACAAGCGCCTTCATGAACATGCATTGTGGTCGTTTCTTAACAGGCCTGAATTTGAGGCCGGACACAACGTCAAGTCTCAAATCGAAGCCGCTATTCGAGTGGCTTC